>JAJSOF020000003.1:38855110-39507610 GCA_025594305.2 Periplaneta americana | reverse complement strand
TTATATTATTATTCTTATTATTATTATTATTATATTATTATAATAATTATTATAATAATTATTATTATTATTATATTATTATAATTATAATAATAATAATAATTATTATTATTATTATTATTATTATTATTATTATTATTATTATTATATTATTATAATTATATTATTATTATATTATTATTATATTATTATTATTACTATATTATTATTATAATTATATTATTATATTATTATTATTTAGAGGAGTTACCATTGTAATTATTTAGTCTTATATTTGTATGTATTATTAAAAAATCCTCTGCTTATATTTGTATGTTGTACAAATTTAGATGCTAAAATAATTCTTATTTAACTTTGTAATATTTTCACGTATAAGTTTAAATAAATTTCTTTCTTTTTCTTTACTCTATCTTTTGATGTCAACATCGAGCATGAGCAAAGCGAAGACTTTTTAAAAATTGATGTGAACAAAATTAAAGATAAAAACAAACAATGGCTCACCTTAGTCAGTTTTCTCACTAGTTGCTGGATCAGTATTACATCTGTACCCTAGAGCACAAGAGCCTGAAGAGACAAACTTCTATCTTGTAACAAATAACTATGGAACTGTTCACGGGACATGTCCTTGAAGTTATATTTCACCATGATGATACCTCTGACTGTCTCCGTTAGCATGCGATTTCGTTCTTTTGTCCATTGAGCAGACATTAGGGAAAAATACTCTCTCAGCACTTCCATTGTGGCTTGGGATATATAAATAGAACTGGTATATTTTTAAGAATTCTGAGAAAGTTTCAGTGCTCGCAGAACTATTGGAAGTGAAGAATTTGCATCATTGTTTATCTAAACTTAAATCTTTGTCAAAATTAACTTGATTGGCATATCTTTGTACATTGCAGAATAAAATTGATAAAATAGCTTAGAATCATGAATAGCGACATTTTTAAAGTGTAAGAATTCAATGCATGTCAATAGATCATCATATTTAATGTTTTTTATGTGCTCCAGCTTCAACCATTGAAAGCAGTTAAATTCTTTCATGAGCTTTCACCATTTGTTTAGATATTCTATGCATAATATCGCACATTATTCAATATTCATATTAATTCTAGTTGAAATGCGAAATGCCGGTTATTTCAAATTTTTTTTAATGCCTGCTGGACAGGATAAAATGATTAAAAAGTAGGGCATGTCCTCCTTTTGCCTGAAGGATGGTAACCTTATATCAGTAACATATTGAGTGGTGATCCTGTAGTGGCCGGAGTCAGCTAGCTTTCCAAATATGACATTTCCATAGTAGAAGTTTCCAACGGAGGGACTCCATTGTATTGCTCGACCAAGGCGAGTGGAGCCGCGGTTGTAATGTGAACTATCGCGATGCGGTATTACGAAAGCAGGAGGAGCAGCGCCACGTCTCCGGGCTGCCTTGGCCTTGGTCGAGTAATAAACTTACTTCCAGTTTCCACATAGGCCTACAAGGCCTAGTTTTAACTTCTTATTCTACTTATACGATACTTAATTTCATTAACTTGCTGATTATATGAAGTCGGTACGAACGGACACACAAGTTTATTGATAAAGGGATGTTAATTTCTGTTAAAAAAATAAAATTTTACTTTTATTTAGAATAGATAACAATCACTAATACTTGTTGGTTTATTTTACGATGCTTCATGTATTTAACGTCTGAATGAAATGAAGGTGATAATGCCAGCGAAAAGAGTTCAGAGAGATTGTTACCTATTGTAAACAGGTACGTTAACAGAAAACCACAATTTCAAGTCACACAGAGTTTGTGTGTACTCGATGTGGGTTTCTGGCGTCTTGTCAGCCCACTCGAGGTATGTGGATAAAAAAAGGAAAAAATTGAGACGGTGTCGGTTACGTTCCTGGGTAGCCCACTCGGTAGAGCGCTGGTGCGCTAAGCCAAAGGTCCCGAGATCGATACCTGACCCCGGAACAGCTTTTCCCTTGAAATTATTCAAGTCTTCTACCCACCAAAGTTTTGACGTTCTCATGTATTTTTCTGCGTTCAAAATATCGAATTTAGACAGACAGAATAAGAAATGAAGCTGTGGTGAAAAGAGTGGGTGAAGAAAGAATGATGCTGAAACTGCTAAGAGAAAAGAAAAAGGAATTGGTTGAATCTCTGGCTGAGAAGAAATTGCCTACTGATGGATGCACTGTAGGAATAGTAAACGGTAGAAGAGTTCGTAACAGAAGAAGATATCAGATGATAGAGTCTCCGCATATATCTTAATGTCGTCTAAGAGGAAGCAGAAAATATGAAAAATTTGAGGATGCTGGGTTTGCAGTGAAATATCTTCCGTTTGATAGAACACTTTGTATGTAATATAGAGTTTTTGGTCTTTCCAGTGCTTTGTGTCCATATGGTGGTTCTTCCAAAGCTCTCCTTTTTACTTTCTGGGGCTCTTACTACTTACCATATTCACTTCAGTATTTTATATTTGTTTTTTGAAACTGTTGAGATCCTGTAGAGAATGTGTACTTCGTTCATTAATCTCCTCTATTCCAAACATACTGGGTCAAATACTGCACCAAATAAACTTTGAGTTTTCAGCCAATGCTGGATTGTAAAATTATGAAAGTGGGAAGGAAAGGTTGTATAGTTTTGACTTAAGTTTCTTGATAAATAATACTGAGCACAAGATCAATAAATAATACTGAGCACAAGATCAAAGATGTATTTATTCACTTAAAATAAATATTTACACATCATATTACAGTAAATTACATAACTTGATTCCACCTGTAAAGAAAAATACATTCCGTTCATTTATGGCTTCATAAACATGATGTGAAGATCACGTGACTAACAATGAACAAACATAGGTCTACATACAGATTGTTAGACTCCGTGGATACGAAACAATTCGATTAAAAGATCCAAAGCTGTTTTAATACCAATAAACTGAATCATTCAGTGTTTTAATGACAAATGAACACCAAACATAAGATGGTGTCAAGCTGCTGTTTTCGGGTTTAAACACTTGTTTACACCCAGAACACAAGATTACATATATATTTGGAGGTAGTGGGAGTCAGTCTATTGTGAGTAATTCTGATACAAACAAGTTAGTGCTGTTTACACGCAAGATATTCTTTCTCAGTAGGCTATTGTACTGTAGTGTGATAAAACAGGTGAAAGTGAACTTTTTTCTCCACACGTTTATAAGCAATGATTAGACCTCTTGACCTCTTATCTTAACCGATTCTGAGAAACAACAAACACCTCACAGCAACAGTGACATAGGACAGCTGCCAATACTCCAGATATTTATGTAACTTCATGATATTGCAAGGAAAAATTATATTTTCAATTTAAACATTTACATGAGTGACATATACAGTATAATTACCTAGAATTTATGGCCGTTAACAGTAACTTTCACATAACTGACATTGGCTTCATACAGTAAGACCAATGATCGTGGAATCTTGTAATTCTAATTACATGGAGAATGAAGAATTAAGGTAAGCGTTCACTACATCGTATCAAACTCATTGGACGAACCGCAAGGATTGGAAAAAGACAATCTTCGCTGTAATATGTAACCGCGTTCACTACATCGTATCGCACGCAACGGCTCTCGGTATATCCGTCCACGTTTCTCGGATGAGCAACTTTTCCTATGCGTGCGATCATGGCCTTCTTTAATAGATCAATTTTAATTGTTCAACTGTTAATATTATGTTGTGCCATGTTCAGTGTCGCGCCAAAATGTCAGATGGAAAACTTACTTCGCTTGTAGAAAACTGCGAAGAATTAGGCCTATATAATTTGAGGCGTTCCCATTACAGTAATCAAGTCGTTTCTTACATATATATTATGTAACCAATATCTCTTTTGTTTTTTTTCCTCTTCAATTAAGAAGCATGAAACAATTACAAATTCTTATTCGCTAACATTCATGATTAATAGACCTAACCTCAAAACTTGTCTGTTTTCAGCAATGTCAATATCGTACGACATATATTTTAAACAGCTGATAGGGAATCCGATGAAACCATGAGATGGAGTCGTTACAGTGAACGCACTCCACTTAAAATATCCGTTGCGTGCGATTCGTCCGAGGAGTGCGATACGATGTACTGACCGCATTTCACGAGAAGATCTGAGCAAGGAATACCAGTTTTTCCCCCACTCTTATAACCTATCCCCAGCACGGAATCGACCGGCCATTGACTGAGCCTTGTTTGTCCCAACCGGCCAATGACATCACCCCCATCCACCTGCTCCTTCAAGAACGCTGAGTTACTGGCTTACTCTCTCCTCTTACCCTGCAAGGACCATACTCCCCTCGCAGGGATCCTCTCGTGAAATTTGGACAGTAGTGAACGCTTACCTAGTGCCCCAACATACTGTGGCCAATTGGGGTACAGATATACTAACATACAAATTACACAAATTCTTAACTCCATTTCACCAGCAGAAATAAGTACCAAACTAAATCTTGTGATGTTGATAGTCATCAGTTACCATGGTACTGTCCAAATTTCACGAGAGGATCCCTGCGAGGGGAGTACGGTCCTTGCGGGGTAAGAGGAGGGAGTAAGCCGGTAACTCGGCGTTCTTGAAGGAGCAGGTGGATGGGGGTGATGTCATTGGCCGGTTGGGACAAACAAGGATCAGTCAATGGCCGGCCGATTCCGTGCTGGGGATAGGTTATAAGAGTGGGGGAAAAACTGGCATTCCTTGCTCAGATCTTCTCGTGAAATGCGGACAGTACCAAGATCAGAATCTGAATCATCACTCGCAGTTTAGAGTGAAATAAAATTTCTCCGAAGTCGTATTCCAGATAAACAACAATGAAACAATATAATCTCCAGTAACATATTTCGATGTGAAGAATTTAGACAACAATATTGTGTGGACACTAGAGAAGGGTAACCACGACATATGAACAATACAGTATGTTGGTGTAAGAGTTTAACAGTGGTTACAGTCCAGGTTACCACCTTTATTATGATTATGTGTATTTCTAGAGAAGTAACTGATAAATATTTAATGTCTGAAAACTTCTCACCATCTCACATCATTGCAGAACTGTAATACCGTACATAATATTATGATTTTCAGTAACAACAATTAAATTATGTTGGATACTGCACCAAGCATATATGCTGGTAACCATTCATCTCCGTTACTACAGGTAGTCATAATACTGTGAGTTAGGTCCAAGACACACTATAGAAACAAACACAGGTAAAATAATTGCATTGTACCATTGTCCCTCTTCGCCTCGAGATCTGTAAAGTTCATTATACGAAGATCATTTCACAAATAATGCACAGGTTGGCAGAACTGTGAAGTGGATGACGCAACACCAGTTGCTGATGAAGGATTGAGGAAGAAGCACGTGTGTTCGTTGTGTCTACTCTGTGTTTAGGTAACGAGAGCTAGAAATGGAGCATACACGTGTCTCGGGTACTGTGACGATTGAAGAAAAGATCTAATCTTTATGTGGCAATCCCCCATATCCACAGAAATTCACAGCGGAGTGGAATTTGTGGTAAACTTACAGTGGACCGTAATACAGTTTCTCGTTGGACTATTCGTTTTAGTGATGGTCCTGTCAGCAAGTTTGCAATGTCCAGGCATTTCTGCTTCTGTTCAGCAGTTAAGCAGTGAGGGACCCATGACGCAGAAACTTTTCTCTTCTTCAAAATCTTTGTCAGAATACGGAATACTGAATTTGGTGTAATCTCCGTAACTTTCTGAAAGTTCCTCACGCGTCGCTCGATGATCTTCTTGAAGAGCATCCGTCGCAAGTTTCACACTTTGTTCGTGTGTTGATGTTTTCGGCCTTCCTGGTCTTGGATCATTGTCTAAGCTGACACGAAAATGAGTAGCCCAACGAGAAACTGTACTAAGGTCCACTGTAAGCTCACCATAAACTCCGCTCCTCTGTGGAGGGGTTTTGCCACATAAAAATTCGATGTTTGATGTTCAATCGTCACAGTACCCGAGACACGTTTAAGTTCCATTTCTAGCTCTCGTTACCTAAACACAGAATATGCTGTGGACGAAACGAACACTCGTGTTTCTTCCTCAATCCCTCAACTGCAACTAACGTAATTTTCATCCACTTTACAGATCTGCCAACCTTTGAATTATTTATGAAATTACCGTCGTACAATCAAACACACCACTTCATCTTTTCTTGTTACCTGTATTCGGTCTACTAAACCATACCTCACAGTTCTAACCTTGCTGTCTTTTGGAGGTAAATTTCAATTACCAAACAAGGCAATATAATTTTCTATTTCATCAACAGTAATGTTAAGAAATTAAGGCAAAATGATCTGGTTCACCTATTTTAAAGTGCCTTGTAACAATTAATTTGTGTAAATTGTGGTATACATTTTGTAGCTGAATGTTTACAAGAAAATTAACTTAAGAATGCAGTACTTCTATATAAGATACTTGATTCAAAAGTTACCATCAACATATGAATTAACACTCTAAATTCAATTTCACCTCTTAACAATTAATTTTAATCACAAATCGTATAGATACATTAACTTATACAGTGCTCTCATTTTATGAGGAAACTTCGCATCATTCCGCCGCCGGCCGACTTCCTGCTCTCCTGACCACAGCGTGGGAAGCCAGTTCTACAAAACATCCAAGCAGTTAATCGCTTCTGAGAATTGTACCGGAACGTGTGTATGACTGTAGTTTATGTACTAAGTGATAGATTGGAAAATGAAATATACAGTTGAACAGCGTAATTATTTGTTGGAGTGTTGAGTGGGAAAAAATAACTACAGAAGGTGCGTAATAATAATTTAAATTCGTGGACTTATTTTATTCTGTAGTTGCTTAAATGTCTTGATTTGCCGGTAGTAACAGAATATGCTACACACCGGTACAAGAACGGCACGCAGGAAATTGTACGCCAGAGTTCCGCTGTAATCTAGTTTCCTCATAAAATGAGAACACTGTACTTGAGTCGTTAACTAGTACAACTAGATCTAAGGCTAGAAATCTTTGGTTCCATTATTTGCAGAAAATATTTAAATATATAATATATATTTTATGACAAGAATACAATATCCAAGATAAATCCACACCTTATTAAATGAGATTCGGGTATATTTCTAGGACCTGAATAAAGAAATAAATGTGTTCTAATATATTTTGACCCTTTGAAATTCCAGCCGACTGTATGGGAATATTGAAGCTAGTATCACACTGAATGAGTGATCACAACTACTTCTTAATAAATTCCAGATATTGAAAATTCTTTATAGAAGATGGGTTAAAAGTCGCTTTCCCCAGTATTCATTCTTAGGTTTGAAACTTGTACACATAACAGATGTTATAACTTGAAAAAAAACGAATATCTAGTGTCATAAGACCTTTATTTTCTGAAGGCACGGTAATCAAGTACATGTAACCAGGTAATCAGCGGAAGAGGGAATCGAACCCGCGACCGAGCTCAACTCTGGATCGGCACGCATGCTATAAGGGAAAATTCGTTCATTTTGTTCCTCATTCAAAACGTTTGGCTTACTGCATTAGTTATAAAGACAACATTTCTTACCGTTACGCTATGTTAATTCCATAAAGTCTATATCAATTTCAGTGCCCGATGCTGTTGGTGACACCTATTTGATATATATGAATCACTCGATTGACGATTTATAAATGCATTGCCCACCAGAACAAGGTTGTAACCATAATTTTTTTATGTTGACCTTTTCGTGAATAATAGTTGTTAATGATGCGCTAAGTAACCCTTGTACTCGTATCAAAATTAAAACACATGTCTGATGGTCAAACTTGCTCTAAAAATTTAAAAGTATAACAGTACAATGTGTTTTTCTACATTTTTTTAAATAATTTTGTATTTGTTGGTTACAAAATTGTTCTGGGTGGCTACTCAATTTCAAAGCATCCAGTATATCCTGTTCATTGAAAAGGCTCCGGACATCATTAGTGTCGTCTATCGGTATTCACAGAAAGTACATTCCTTTTATTCGTCCCTGTGTAACAGTACACAGCACTGAGTTTTCATCACGTATCTCAATCAATTGTAAGTGCATTTCCTTGTATATTACATTAGTATCTTTTGATGTTACCTTTTTCTTCAAATATAAAATAATGAATCCTGAAGCACATGGGCTATGAATATTATGCAAAGCATTTGGACAAATACTCTAGTCTTCTTAGTAAACTCAGACCATCGGTCTTGCAAATCTTCTTGTCTGATGAAGAAATATCCTTGAACTCGGTTTCACTTGACAACCATAGAACATATTCCGAATTACTGATTTCAGATTACCTCGTATTTGATTCAATATTAAATATTCATCTGCTGGTTCTTTGGAAATCACTTCCAGATCTGATATTCTTTGGTACAGTATTCATATAGTTGTGTAGGAATTGCATATGACACATAAGTTTAAATGTGCTACCTTCGTCATTTTTGTTCTCCTGTTTTTAATGTAATACCAAGTTAAGGCACTGGTTCTTGCCTTCCTTGGGAAAAAGATTTAATAGCCATTACACTTCAAGCCAATGAGTTCCTTCAGGACAGTGAGACCATGAGAGTTGTGATACATGGTGCAACAGAGAGATATTTTTCTGTTCAAGAATTCAAAAAACACTTCAATTCTTGTGTTTTCTTCACTGCGAAGAAAATTCATATACGTGGTTTACAACTAGACTCATTACATGGCATTCAAATTCGCATTAATTTTCAGCCATGTTGTTTATATCATGGCGATTAGTATTTCTTTGCACAATAATATCATTTACAAATTCAAAATATTTCCATATGGAATTTTTAGTACATAACTAACAGTTGGATCATGTACACCGAAATTCTAGATATTATAACGTCTTAGATTACATTCTTGTAATAATAAACTTACTCCATCAAACTTGAGTCTAATCTTTCAACAGTTCGACGACCAAAGCTCAGAAGTTCTTCCATCACAATATTCTATCACACAAACATAATTCACCACAATGAGACAATATTTAATCTTTCCTTTTTTTTCGAAATTTCATCTGCAATCGAGACTAATTTTTTGTAATCGTTTAAATCATTGAATAACATTTCGACACAATGTAGTGCCAGAACATTTTCAACAAGCATTTCACATTCCTTGCACTTGGATTGCAGCTATTCACTTAGATTTGAATTTTTCTCATCGGTTGTTTTCTATATACGAATCATTGCTGTTAAGGATATCATTTATTTCTTGAATTTTCTTACTACCAACACTGGGAGTTTCTGTTTCTCTTCTCATATAATTATGGTTTGTAACTGCACCAACACTTTCAGTTTTAATAGAAGAAACTAACCTGTGGGACAGAGAACGCAATTTGTTGCGCCGACATTATTGCACTTTTCAATGTCGTTATCTCTTAGGCATTTCTTTCTAAAATTGGCTTTCACTTCAATTTTTTACTTCTTTTTCTTGAGATTTATATAAATCTTCTTTTACTCTAATGGTTACTGCTAAAGTTTTCACCGCTCTCACAATTGTGGCTAATGATAATTTGATTTGTATTCTGCAATATATGCGCCATACTGGAATTAAGTGTTTTATGTATATTATTAAGTATTGTATTTCGTCCCTCACATTTTATATCTACACTCTCTAGCTTAAACTACTCTACGAACAATCACAGGCTATGACGTAAGCCAAATCATCGAATTAAAGAACTTGCTAAAATAAGTTTTCCCTCATAAATAGAGTCCTGCGTTTGGTTACTTTGAATACAAGTTAGGTGTAAATCGATCATACTAGATTAGCTTGATACGGAGAACAAGTTGCGAGTCAACAGTTCACGCTACACTTCAGTAGTCTTCCCGCACGCTCCGGTATTATGTGTTTACATCTCATCTGTTTATTCATGTACTCGTGTGTATAAGTCGGTGAACAATAGGAATAGTAC
The DNA here is from genome assembly GCA_025594305.2 of Periplaneta americana. NCBI lineage: Eukaryota > Metazoa > Arthropoda > Insecta > Blattodea > Blattidae > Periplaneta > Periplaneta americana. The sequence continues at coordinate 39,497,673 of JAJSOF020000003.1, read as the reverse complement.
TCGTGTACAAAACAGCACGTGGTTTTAATAACAGCAATAGCGAAGTATTTACTTAAATGCAGCTTACTATATGTAATAAAAATAATTTTTACTAGGGATAGACAAAACCAAAGAAAATTCAGGAGCCACCCCTTTAACTTAATGAGCCATCATATTTGGCTACATATACAACGAGAAAACCATTCGAGCTCAAATAAAGATACACTTACTGAAATATGTTAAACAGTAGGCCTATTAAATATAGACCTAAATAATGTAAACACACGCTCTCAAAGACGCTCTAAGCCTATGTAAAACTACATAGCACAAAGTAACATGTTGACTATAGTTAAGGAGTGATGTTAAAATGATTGAAGTCAATGGCACTATGACAGTGAAATGAGTGGGGGGGGGGTCAAAAACAAATCCAAACTGATGTTTAAGAGAAGACAACTTTGAGAATCTTCTTCCCAAGTGCGATGATGACAGAACGGGAAAACATGTTCTCTGTCCGACAGAGCAGGTTCTTCCATTAGAACTGAAGATATTGGAGGCATAGGAAGCATTATGCAACAGCGAAACAAAAACAAACTCATTAGTGTTGGCAAGAAGCAGAAGTCAAGATTAATATTTTTCTTTGCTTTGAAAAATCCGTTGCAGAAGGCACTGCAACTGTAGATGAACAGTCATCCCACTACTAAGCTTTACAGCAGACCTTTCCATAGACTGCGCTATATAATTGGCACTTTTGTATTGAAATGTTCAAAACTAAGTCACAAAGTGCATCACAGCCAGAAAAATGTGAAAAGCTTGTTCAGAATATTCTGGCTGTACATTCTGTTGAATTGTTATTCTAAGATTTAAATAAAGACTAAACATTCCTCTCGGTTACAGGTGAAGCTTCGAAAAAGGGAAACACAAAATGTTGTCTTACTGTGGCGATTTTTAGGGGGAGGAGATGGAAGAACTTTTGAATTTTGGTCATCGGACTGTTGAAAAATTAGACACTAAGTTTGATAGAGTGTGTTTACTATTTCAAGAATGTAATCTAGGAGGTTATAATTGGGGTTTCGGTGCACATAATCCATCAGTTGATTGTGTAGTAAGAATTCCATCTGTTAAAATTTTAAATCTATAAATGATAATATCGGGCAAAGAAGTACTAATCGTCATGCTATACACAACATGATAATGTGTACATGCAAATTTTTAATGCAGTATAGGAAGTCTAGTTTGAAACATGAATATGAATTTTCCTCCCAGTTACGAAAACACAGGACAGGAAATGGTTTTTGAATTCTTTGAACAGAAAAATGTCTCTCTGTTTCACAATGAATCACAACGTTCATGATCTGATTGCCCTGAAGCAACTGATTGATTGGAATGTTGGATGGCTATTTAGTCTTATTTTTCCCCCAAAGAGGGCAAGAACCAGTCCCTTAACTTGGCATTCTATTAAAAAACAGGAGAATAAAAATGACGAAGGTAGCACAATTAAACTTGTGTCATATGCAATTCCTACACAACTATATGAATACTGTAACAAAACAATATCAGACATGAAGGCGATTTTCCAAGAACCACCAGAAAAATATGGATTATTCAGTCAATTACGAGGTAATCTGAAATCAATAATTGGGCATATGTTCTATCGATTTCAAGTGAAGCTGAGTCCAAAGATACTAGCCTCATCAAACAAGAAGTATTTCAAGAACGATGTTCTGAGTTTACTAAGGAGACTAGCGTGTTTATCCAAATGTTTTGCACAATATTCTTCCCCATCCCGCTCCGCATATCTGTATTTTGAATTTGAAGAAGAAAGCGATGACTGAGGATGAGGAGCTTACAGTTATCATGCAAAGATATGGACTGACAATTTACATCAATTGTACAGTATGTTATAAATGTACAATATTCAAGACGGTCACACAGGAAAGAATAAAATTGATGCACCGATATATAAGAAATGTGTGGAATATATAAAGAATGAAACACTATCATTTTTCTTTAAATTTTCTGAAAATTTCTTATCCATTCGAGTTAGCAAACCTTCGTTACAATGTGTTTCACATAGTGGAATGTGTCTGGAGCGAGAATAGTAATAAATCTGTACCGAAAGTAAAACATTTTAGAGTGTACTCAATGTACTGTAACATATAGCTGTACGAAGACCAGGTTTCTTTCTACTGGAAAATGTATTTTTGAATTCAAATGAGTGATGCGAAATATGCTTACAAAGACCACAGGAATGGCACAACAGCAACGAAATTGAAGATAAATTCCTTAACTCTACGTCCTTTCGTTTGTAGAGGCAAGGATCAGATTGCCCTTAAGTGTCTTTATCCTCCCAGATTTCTCGACTGACAACAGGTGGAATTGTAAGTAGGAGAAGAGCCTTACTGGAATACCAACACACTCAAGCCTGTGTGACATAAACATAGCTTATCGGGTGACAATATCATATCCTTTCAGTTTTAAAGTCCCATCTGCCGAGGAAGTACAGTTGCCTATAACAAATATAATACCTAACGCAGAATCTAAAATGGTCAGCATATTTTATATCTCCGACATATAATATTTGAGACGCGAGAAATTTTGTCAGGCAATCATTGTGAGTGGCAATTTTATTTCAGGATATTAGGTATAGCTCGCGCAAGAAACGATTACCGAAAACCAATGGTGGCGTTGCTGTCTGTTTTGACGTGTGTATGTAGGCACGCCGAGGGGGAAGAGGTGCGAGCCGATAGAAGTACTGTCTCTTCCAAGAAGTTGAACAAATGAGGACATCGTTGTGGAAATAAGGAAGGTAGCAAGAGAAAAATTCGGAGCTAATTAAACGCGCAACATATGTTTACGAATCAAATAACAATACCGTGCGGTACAAGACACGTATTCACATGCAGTGGAACAAACGAAAGTCGTAATGTAATTATCGCAACGCAAGACTGAGTCTATCGATGTCATTTCTCTTCCGACTCTACTCTCGAATATCATTCAAGTTATCTCGTGACCTTTTCTCTCGCCCGCTCTTCCTTATCGCAGTGTTTGATTCGCATTCCTTCCGTCGGTAATCCGTGGTTGCGAGACCTATACCAGAGCAGATGCTGTAGGTCTCTTTGAAACTCCAGCCGAATGTAAGGAAATATTGAAGCTAGTATCACACTCAATGAGTGATCGGAGCCATTTCTTAGTAAATTACCGAGCTTGAAATTGATTTATAGCCTATAAAGTGTGTTAAAATTAGCTGTCCCAAAAGTTCATTCTTAAGTTTCACACTTATAGGTACAAATAAGCAGCACATAATTTGAACAAACGAATAGCCGGTCTCAATTCTTTTCTGAAATAACTGAGTCCAGCGATTTGATCATTCCTGAACTTAAAAAAAAAACAGCCTTGTTGATATGCAGTTGATATGACAACAGGATTGTGCATGATCTCATTTTAGTGTAGGAGTGAGGAACTTCTTGAACCAGCAATTCCATGAATGGATTGGCTGTCGTGGCACAAAAGAACGGCCACCCAGACCATGTGACCTGACACCGTATGATTTTTTTCTTTGGGGTATCCTGAAAAATTATGTATCTGCTCAGAAACGCAGGATATGCATCAATTGCGACAGATGATCGAACAGTTATTCGTGAAAGTCGGCAATTATATTCCGCCATCTGTAAATCAGTGGCTAAACATTGTGAATTGTATATCGAAAAACAGGACTTCTACTCTTATATTGAACAATATATGTAAGGAAATGTGTAGACATATAAATTGAATGTAGGCTAATTAGACTAATTTTTAACGAAGTGTTTGGAGAAAGCGACTTTTCGCCCACTCTGTATTAAATTAGAGTGCATTGAAAAAATTGAAATAATTTCTAGTTTAATGAGAATCAGATTTAGGTCATAATGTCAGCATCAAACATTCTGTAAGCGTTTGTGAATAGTTATATGCGTACTATTCTACTCATAATATAACAATACAGCTACACTTGAATCAACTTTAACAGTACATAAATCCATGAATGGGAACTACATCTTGTTCAAGTATTCGGAATATACATAGTCTACAAAATGTTCCTACATTTACGTCACATTTGAGACAACCATACAGTTCTGAAAAACTTCCACAATAATAATATTTCATATTGACTACAGGTTTTTATGAAGATTAAGAAGAATTTATATGAGTAATGCTAGAAACTGAAGGAATTAATCATGCCTGTTGACAAATGCCAAGTGCTTTCTCGTTAATTTCTGTGATCCTGCTGAAATTTGATTGGAAATATACAGAGTGATTCAAAACTCCCAAGACATAGGAAACTCTGTTAATAGTGCAGATATCGAAAAATGGAAAGAGGGGAAATTTGTTGTAAATAAGTATGTAGTTTTCAATCTAATGTGCTTGAATTCTCAAAGCAGAGCTCACCGTTGACGCTGTACTCTACTACGATACACTCGATAGATACAATGCTCTTTCAATGCAGCCAAATTAGTGGCTGTGTAGCAAGTTCTACCGGAGTTTAGATACGTAGTGTAACGATAATTAGCAGTGTTGCCAATGGAAATTCAAGAAAAACCACCAGGTAAGAATGAAATTCCCCTGGATTCTTATGCTATCAATCTAAAGAAATGTTTCTTTGAACTATGAGAAGTTAAGTAACCGCTAAACTCAGCACGTCAACTACTATTCTTCGTTAAATAATATGTATCTACAATCGGATAGAAATAGGAAAGCCACTAATTTGGCAGTATTGTGATTACTGAGCGTGTTATACTACTATTCAGCCTCAACGGTACATTCTACATTGAAAATTCAAGCAGGTGAGATTGAAAACTACATATTTCCAACAACTTTCCCTTCTCTAGTTTTCGCTACATGCACTAATAACGGAGCTTGTCTATTTCGCTGGACTTTTGAATCAACCTGTATAAGCGAGCAAGTTTATAGAATAAAGAACTCTTATTTATTTTTCGATATTGTTTCTGTCTCAAATATGACGTATTGTATAATAATAATAATTCTTGTGTGGTAATTGAGACAATATCAATTAAACATTGGTTTTTAACATCAGTCTTTTTTTTTAGGGCAAATCGCAATATAGCGAACGTAGAAGCTCCGCCCAAGACCCCTTCTACTTTTCCCCTACTAGCTCATCAGACACTCTACGTGATAGGCGAGTGTTGTGTCGAATGCACATTTCATGTGGGTGGGGATAACTTCCCCTACTGGCGTTCGCTATATTGCGATTTATCTCTCTCTCTTTTTTTTTTTTTTTTACTTGATAAAAATGTTAAAATATTCATCAGTGTTTCGTGAAAATGACTAAAAATAACCTACAAGTACATTTACTGTGGAATCAGTTCATTGATAGAGACAACTGTGAAATGAGAGAATTTTTTTATTGGGTTATTTTACGACGCTGTATCAACATCTAGGTTATTTAGCGTCTGAATGATATGAAGGTGATAATGCCGGTGAAATGAGTCCGGGGTCCAGCACCGAAAGTTGCCCAGCATTTGCTCGTATTGGATTGAGGGAAAACCCCGGAAAAAAACTCAACCACGTAACTTGCCCCGACCGGGATTCGAACCCGGGCCACCTGGTTTCGCAGCCAGACTCACTGACCGTTACTCCACAGGTGTGGACTGAAGTGAGAGAAAAGAGTCATGCCATAGCCTCTTAAATTCCAAACAAAACTGATTTAATTTGGTGTACCGGGTACTGATTAATATATAAAACTTCAATAATATTTCTTGAAATTAAAATTTTGAAATGAATTTATTTGCAATTTTTTTAATAAACATGTTCAGATTTTTATAACTTTCAGGGAGGAAGACAAAGTTATATGTTGGAGATAGACCACAAATCTAACAATAATATGACGGAAGGCAATTCAACTGGTATTTTCTGATCTGTTTACTGTATTACCTGCCAAACGTTATGTCGTACATCTACGATATATTAAGGTAAATTTGTGTGGAAATAAATCCGACAAAATGTGTTTTAATTTCCATTAAATTTTATTACAGTTTTCGTCACCTGTTGCGATTACTAACACACCACCAACTTCATACGTCATCAATTACGTTTAAGAAATTCATGAACTAAAGACGCCTTCAACTTGCGTGGAAACGTATACAAAATGTGTAAGGTATGTCCAAAAAGTGCACTGAAGATTCGTTTACTGTAATTTACCACTGAATGTGAGAAAACTTTAATTTGTTTTGGGATTGGAGTTGCCTGCGTTCTTATTTAAATTAAGGGATGAAATAAAGATCATAATCACTGTGTGTCGGATACTATCCATACTAAATTTCCATCTAATGTCGTCCATAATATTCGTAACGGAGAAACTTTTTTCGAAATCACAAAGATTGTTATTTGCACGTACTTAAAACACGATATAAAACTTTCTTTAAAATAATAAACTTTCTTAAAATTAAAATGTTAACAGTGTTTAGTGTCATCATCAGTGTCTCTCGAACTACTAAGGCTCCAGCTCGTCTTCATTTTCTGCGATTGTTGTCGTCAGTGGTGGGGGTGTGAACAACAAAGACAAATAAAAGACGATATTTTTTCTTCTACAGACAGATTAAGTGAGGTATTAAACGTATGTTAAAATATTTTCCACATGGAATACGTCACATTTTACAAAACTTTCTATAGGCCTACATGTTTAGATAATATTTTATTTTTTTCCCTGCAATACACGGAACGAACATTAAACTGTATAGGGTAGTATGTACCAAAAATGTTTAATGAATGATTTAGGAGAAATCCTACAGTTTACAGTGATGTAATGGCTCCTATAAGAGGCCAAACGTATAACATTATAAAGCTATGATTTCTTTCAAGTTCTTCATCTGACAGAATATTTTTAACAGAATTTCAACTTACGCAAAGCATCCTTCGAGACAATTTTATTCAGTGCATCTCCAATTGATTGAAGGTGATCAGGATAATACAACTCAACTATAAACCATGATTCCCAACGCATTAAAACAGGTTCAGCTGATATTAAGAGTACTATGTGTCATTGTTTTGAACAAATGGATTTACTTAGTCTGACGAGTTATTCCTTTCGTTTGATTTGTATATTAGTTTAAATAGCTTGTAAGAGGGTCTTAGATTAGCAATTTTAGGTTAATATAATATGATTCCACAGAACAATAAGGGTATAAATTCCTTGTGTTGTTTGAAGTGGTACATCTGTGAGGCGTGTAGTATCATTGACGTTATGGTTTACAGTGGTAGTGAATAGTTTCGATCATTGCTGTGTGTCTGTGAAATGTGTTCTAAAGTGACAGTGAAATGTATCATAGTGCCAGTGTAGTGAGTGAGATAAGAGTGAAGTGAAATTAATAAAAGAATATCAGTACCAATGTGCATATCTGTGTGTATGTATGTATGTATATGTATATATATGTATGTGTATGTATATATATGTATGTGTATGTATATATATATATGTATGTCTATGTATATATATATATGTGTGTGTATATATGTATATGTATATATATGTATGTATGTATATGTATGTATATATATGTATGTATAGATATATGTTTGTATATATGTATGTGTATGTATATATGTATGTGTATGTGTATGTATATATATGTATATCTGTATATATATATATATATATATATATGTGTATATATGTATATATGTGTATATGTGTATATATGTATATATATATATATGTATATATATATATATATGTGTATATATGTGTATATATGTATGTATATATGTGTATATATGTATGTATATATATGCGTATATATGTATGTATATATATGCGTATATATGTATGCGTATATATGTATGCGTATATATGCGTATATATATGCGTATATATGTATGTATATATATGCGTATATATGTATGTATATATATGTGTATATATGCGTATATATGTATGTATATATATGCGTATATATGTATGTATATATATGCGTATATATGTATGTATATATATATGCGTATATATGTATGTATATATATATATGCGTATATATGTATGTATATATATATGCGTATATATGTATGTGTATATATATGCGTATATATGTATGTATATATATGCGTATATATGTATGTGTATATATGCGTATATATGTATGTATATGTGTATATGTGTATATATGTATGTATATATGTATGTATATATATATGTGTATATATGTATGTATATATATGTGTATATATGTATATATATATGTGTATATATGTATGTATATATATATGTGTATATATGTATGTATATATATGTGTATATATGTATGTGTATATATATGTGTGTATGTATGTGTATATATATGTGTGTATATATGTATGTGTATATATATGTGTGTATATATGTATGTATATATGTGTGTATATATGTATGTATATATGTGTGAATATAAGTATGTATATATGTGTGTATATAAGTATGTATATATATGTGTATATATGTGTATATATATATATGTGTATATATATATGTGTGTATATATGTATGTATATATGTATGTATATATATGTGTATATATGTATGTATATATATGTGTGTGTATATATACGTGTATATATATGTATATTGAATATAAAATTCAACTGTCCGAAAACAGGTCTGAAATTCAAAAGTGATAACAATAAGGCACGACTTATGAGTCAATAAGGCCAAGAGATAATGAGGTAGGGTGGCCAGTTCCTTTACTCCTTTATTGCATACATCGCTGACTAGTTACATATAACTCTATATGTATATATGTATGTATATGTATATATATGTGAGTGTATGTGTATGTATGTGAATATATATGTATATATGTATATAATATGTATGTGTGTATATAATATGTATGTGTGTATATGTGTATATATATATATGTGTAATATATATATGTATATATGTGTATATATGTATATATATGTATATATGTATATATATATATGTGTGTATGTGTATATATATATGTGTGTGTGTATATGTGTACATATATGTATGTGTATGTGTATATAATATAAAAATCAACTGTCCGAAAACAGGTCTGAAATTCACAAGTGATAACAGTAAGGCACGACTTAAGAGTCAATAAGGCCAGGAGATACTGAGGTAGGGTGGCCAGTTCCTTTCCTCCTTTATTGCATACATCGCTGACTAGTAATATATAACTCTAATCACATTTCAGATGTAAACAAACAATTGTTCTAATTCTGAATATCGTCAAGTGAAATATACTGGCTGGTAATAATAGATATACATATGAGCTAGAACCTCAATCTAATAATAATAATAATAATAATAATAATAATAATAATAATAATAATAATAATAATAATAATAATAATTTTAAAATAACCTAATTAATAAGTGACCCAATTTCCAATTATTCATTACGTTATTTGAACTATTATTATTAATCGTAATTACTGTGTGTAATTAAATTACCACTGACACCGGTTGTTTTTAGGTGGTTATTTAACGACGCTGTATCAACTACCAGGTTATTTAACGTCGATGGAGTGGGTGACAACGAAATGTTATTTGCCAAGACGAGGCTGAGGATTCAAAATAGATTACCTGACATTTGCTTTTTCTACAGGGAAAAACCTCGGAAAAAACCTAACCATGTAATCAGCGGAACCGAAACTCGAACTAGCGCCTGAGCGGAACTGCGGATCGGTAGGCAAGCGCCTTAGTCGACTGATCTACGTCGGTGGCTGCCATTGGGTGTTTGCCCACTTGCAGTGTAAATAAATACATACGTGAATCCTAGACAAGGATTCTTTACCTTAGCTACTAACCCAACTCACATATCGTAAGAAGACCAGTCTAATAACTGTTTCCACATTGCGATGAAGAGCATGAGGAAGTTTTGTACAGCGCATACTATAAGGTAAAAATTCGTTCATTTTGTTCCTCATTCAAAAGTTTGGCTTACTGCATTAGTTGTAAAGACAACATTTCTTATCGTTAGGCTATGTTAATTTCATAAATTCTATATCAATTTCAGTGCCTGATACTGGTGGTGACATCTGTTTGATAGATATGAATCACTTAATCGATGATTTAGAATTACATAGCCCGCCCAGAACAAGGTTGCAATCCTCAAAAGTTGACTATTTCGTCAATAATAGTCGTTAGTGATGAGCTATGTATAATATTTGTACTTGTATCAAAATCAAAACACATGTCTGATTGTCAAACTTGCTCTGAAATGTCAAAGTATGTAGAGTACTATGTGTTTTTCTACATTTTTTAAAATAATTTTGTTTTTGCTGGTTAGCCTACAACCTTGTTCTGGGCGTCTATTCAATTTCAGAGCATCCAGTATATTCTGTTCATTGGAAAGGACCCGAATATCAGTAGTCTCGTCTATCGGCACTCATAGAACGTACATTCCTTTTATTTCGTCCCTGTGTAACAGTACACAGCACTAGGTTTCATGACATATCTCCATCAATTGTAAGTGCATTTCCTTGTACATTATACTTGTATTAGTAACTTTTGATGTCCCACCTTTCTTCAAATATTAAATAATGAATCTTGAAGCGCATGGGCTATGAATATTATGCAAAACATTTGGACAAATACTCTAATCTTCTTGGTAAACTCAGAATATCGGTCTTGAAAATGTTTTTGTCTGATGAAGCCATATTCTTGAACTCGGATTCACTTGACAACCATAGAACATATTCCGAACTATTGATTTCAGATTATCTCGTACCTAATTGACTCAATATTCCATATTCATCTGCTGGTTCTTTGGAAATCACTTCCAGATCTGATATTCTTTGGTACAGTATTCATATAGTTGTGTAGGAATTGCATATGACACATAAGTTTAAATGTGCTACCTTCGTCATTTTTGTTCTCCTGTTTTTAATATAATACCAAGTTAAGGGACTGGTTTTTGCCCTCCATGGGAAAAAAGATTTAATAGCCATTAGACTTGCAACTAATGGGTTCCTTCAGGACAATGAGACCATGAGAGTTGTGGTACATGGTGCAACAGAGAGATATTTTTCTGTTCAAGAAATTCAAAAAACACTTCAATTCCTGTGTTTCCTTAACTGCGAAGGAAATTCATATACATCGTTTACAACTAGACTCATTACATGGCATTCAAATTCGCATTAATTCTCAGCCATGTTGTTTATATCATGGCGATTAGTATTTCTTTGCACAATAATATCATTTACAGATTCAAAATATTTCCATATGGAATTCTTAGTACATAACTAACAGTTGGATCATGTACACCGAATTTCTAGATATTATATCCTCTTAGATTACATTCTTGTAATAATAAACTTACTCCATGAAACTTGAGTCTAATCTTTCAACAGTTCGACGACCAAAGTTCAGAAGTTCTTCAATCACAATACTCTATTACAAACGTAATTCAACACAATAAGATCATTTTTAATGTTTCCCTTATTCGAAATTTCATCTGCAACCAGACCAGTGTTTTCTCATCCTTTAAATCTCTGAATAACATTTCGACGGAATGTAGGGCCAGAACATTTTCAAGAAGGATATCTCATTCGTTGAGTCTGGATTGGAGCTATTCACTTAGTTTTGAATCTTTAAACGTTGAACTCGCACATTTTATGACTCAGTCTGGAGAGAGATAACTGTGAATATGTGTAACAGAATGGTAGAGGAATCATAGTACATCTACCTTATCGGTTGTTCTCTATAAATGATTCATTGATGTTAAGGATATTACTTATCACCTGAATTTTCTTACTGCCAATACTGCGAGTTTGAATTTCTCTTGCTATATATGCATTATAACAGCACTAAAACCTTCACTTTTAATAGAAGAATCTAACCTGTGGGGCAGAGAACATATTTTGTTGCGCCGACATTTTTACACTTTTCAATGTCATCTTCTCTTAGCCATTTCTTTCTAAAATTACGCTTTCGCTTAAGTGAGACTCCTTTTTCTTCAGATTATATGTATATCTTATTTCACTGTAATGGTTACTGCTAAAGTTTTCACCGCTCTCACAATTATGGCTATTGACAATTTGATTTGTAGTTTACAATATATGCGCCAGACTAAAATGAAGTACATTTATGTATATTATTAAGTATTGCATTTCGTCTCTCACAGGTTATATCTATAGACTCTAGCTTAAACTACTCTCTAAGTACAACCACAAGCTGTGACGTAAGCCAAATGATCAAATAACGAACATACAAAAAGAAGTTTTCGCTCATGACTAGAGTCCTGCGTTTGGTTACTTTGAATACAGGTTAGGTGTAAAACGATCTTACTAGCTTCGCTTGATACGGAAAACTAGTTACGAGTCAACAGTTCACGCTGCACTTCAGTAGTCTTCCCGCACGCTACGGTAATATGTGTTTACATCCCACCTGCTTATTCGGTGAGTCTGTGTATAAGTCGGTGTATAAGTCGGTGAACAATAGGAATAGTACTCGTGTACAAAACTCCACTTGGTTTTAATAACAACAATAGCAAAGTATTTATTAGAAGGCAGCTTAATATATGTAATAAAAATAATTTTTAATAAGGATAGACAAAACTAAAAAAAATTCAGGAGCCTCCCTCTTTATTTTAATGAGCCATCAAATTTTGTCCACATATCCAACGAGAATAACGTTCGAGCTGAAATAATGATACATTTACTGGAAGATATTAAACATATTAAATATATAATGCAAACACACTCTCGCAGAGACACTCTGAAATATGTAGGACAACATCTTAAGATGCGCAATAAATGTAACGATATTAATTTAAAAAGCACATTCGAATTTCTTTTTACAACCACTTTTGTTAACATTATGTATTAGTCGTAGTGACGTAAAAAATGAAGAACTTAGTCTAGCCTGTCCTGTTTCTTTATATGTAAAACGCAACTAGAAACTTTAGTTCTAATTAAAGTTTGGAATTAAGAAAATAAAAGAAAAATAAATTTAATCTCAAATTTTAAATAAAATAATTTATGAGTGCATACTTTACACATTACAATCAATGACAGTAAATATTTTAAGTGTTTGAAATGAACAATTTTCCTTATTTCTGATAAAATATATTTTTTCTTTCCTAATTACGTGCTTGCTAAAAGATTCTTCTATTGTTGCAGTCATTTCAAACCGCCTAGCTTTATTGTATTTTAGAATGTTTACTGAACAGCAGACCTGAACTAGTAAGTAGTCTTGGATGCCATCAAGCTAAACTCATGCATACCTGCACTGTTGCGGGTTGCGTGGAGGTTTTAGGTAAACAAACGAAGGACTCTACCCATAACATTCACTCAACATTTCTTCTTCATATTGCATTAAGTGTAGTGTAGGAGTAGGATTGCAATTCGTTCCAAGTTTATCGCGACTGTGATGAGTATGAGTAATTTCTCTAGTTCCGACAGAATCTGTTAGGAAGGTAGAATGTCCGGAATATTTAGAACAGGCTTTTGAAATGAAGAAGTGTTAAACAAGGTAGCATTCTTTCTCAAATAATATGTAAACTAAACTTTTTATTTTATTTTTTAAACACAAGAAGTCTCGAAGACAAATATGAGCATAAGAGTAATTGGTATAGCAGTCAATAATATTATAAATGTCGATGATATTAGCATGAGAGTAGGTAAGACAAACGACCTTAAACTGCACTTTCGAGAAATTGTGAAATATGAGATTAAGATACTTTCTGTGCAGAATTTTGCAGGGAATTTTATTTTATTTTTTAAACACAAGAAGTCTCGAAGACAAATATGAGCATAAGAGTAATTGGTATAGCAGTCAATAATATTATAAATGTCGATGATATTAGCATGAGAGTAGGTAAGACAAACGACCTTAAACTGCACTTTCGAGAAATTGTGAAATATGAGATTAAGATACTTTCTGTGCAGAATTTTGCAGGGAATTTTATTTTATTTTTTAAACACAAGAAGTCTCGAAGACAAATATGAGCATAAGAGTAATTGGTATAGCAGTCAATAATATTATAAATGTCGATGATATTAGCATGAGAGTAGGTAAGACAAACGACCTTAAACTGCACTTTCGAGAAATTGTGAAATATGAGATTAAGATACTTTCTGTGCAGAATTTTGCAGGGAATATCACAACCTCCTCGTATGGAGTAAAACTGAAATTTACCTGTCGTAACTTTAGTAGTAAAATCACCGTTTTAAGTCTAGATGAATTAGTTTTTCGTGTTTTTTGAAAAAAAAATGAGATTTTTTGATAAAATCCAGTTTGATTCTGGGCGACACAAACATAGTAAAAGAGGTGGGTAATAATATAAACCTGAATATAGACGTAAATAAAACCAAATTTATGGTTATTGTTAGTAGAAATGAGTTTTTAAACGTGCTATCACAAAGAAACAGAACCGATGAAAAGAGTTTTGTGATGTACGAGAGACAATTTAATATGTCAATTTGATCATCTACGTGACAAGATCAGGAATTAATAGTAACGCTATTTATGTTTTTCGTTAACGGTGAGAGTATTCCCCAAGAATTACCCTGACATTGGAAAAGTTATATAAATTGTTAAGGCATTCGTAAGCTTGAGATTGTGGGAATAATGATTGAGCGACGAAAGGCAGACACGTACGCGACATTCCATGTGAAATGGGACAGGAAAAAATCTTACAACTGTGTAATTTTTCGAAATTATAGAGGGGTAGGAGATAATTTATTGTGTGAAGATTGTTCTCGTTTAAGTTCATTAGTTATAATTCTTTTGTAGAACAAAAAGTTACACTTTTCAGATCAAATTTCTGCACGTTTAAAGAACAAAATTAAAATTCTTTGAATAATAATTTATCATAATATTGCACAGGCCTCTCAATTTGACCGAGCACATTGGGGATTAAATGAGTAGGTATTCCAAAATCCCTTTTGAAATGTTTCGTATAAAACAATTTATATTTCGAAAATGAAGTAAAAACGAGCAAAATTCTAATTCATTTTTTTTTGTTTGAAATCTTTCAAAGAATAACCCACTGAAATTAAGGACATTACTTTCGGTTAATTCTGTATATTCGACGAATTGCACATTTGTAAGGTTTATTGCTATGAGACTTCAAATGAAATGTCCCGTACATCAATTCGACTGTACTTTTTATGGTAGGTCTACATGGCACAAGTAACATGTTTAGTATAGTTAAGGGGTGATGTGAAAATGATTGAAGTTAATGGTACTATGACAGTGAAAAGGAGTGGTATCGGTCAAATACAAATTCAACGTAATGATTAAGAGAAGACAACTTTGAGAACCTTCTTCCCAAGTGCGAAGATGACAGAACGGGAAAACGTGTTCTCTGTCCGACAGGGCAGTTTTTTCCATTCGAACTGAAGATATTGGTGGTATAGAAAGCATTATCTAGCAGCGAGAGGAAAACAAACTCATAGTGTCGGCAAGAAACACAAGTAAGGATTAATATTTTTCTTTGATTTGAAAAATCCGTTGCAGAAGGCACTGCAACCGTAGATGAACAATCATCCCACTACTAAGCTTTTCATAGACTACGCTATGTAATTGGCACTTTTGTATTTAAAGATTCAAAACTAAGTCACAAGGTGCATTACAGCCTGAAAAACTTGTTCAGATTATTCTGGCTGTACATTCTGTTGAACAGTTATTCAAAGGCTTAAATAAAACAAAACATTCATCTCGGTTACAGGTGAAGCTTCGAAAAACGAAACACTAAATGTTGTCTTACTGTGGCAATTTTGTTTGGTGGGGAAATGAAGAACTTTTGAAGTTTGGCCATCAGACTGTTGAAAAATTAGACAACAAGTTTGATAGAGTATGTTCACTATTTCAAGAATGTAATCTAGGAGGTTATAATTGGGGTTTCGGTGCACATAATCCATCAGTTGATTGTGTAGTAAGAATACCATCTGCTAACATTTAAAATCTATAAATTATAATATCGGGCAAAGAAGTACCAATCTTCATCCTATACACCACATGACTAAGAATTCGAGCTTATTTTTAATGCAATATAGGAAATCTGATTTTAAATCATATATATGAATTTTCTCCCAGTTACGAAAACACAGGACATGAAATATTCTTTGAATTCTTTGAACAGAAAAATGTCTCTCTGTTTCACAATGAATCACAACGTTCATGATCTGATTGCCCTGAAGCAACCGATCGATTGGAATTTTGGATGGCTATTTTGTCTTATTTTTTCCCCAAATAGGGCAAGAACCAGTCCCTTAACTTGGCATTCTATTAAAAAACAGGAGAACAAAAATGACGAAGGTAACACATTTAAACTTGTGTCATATGCAATTCCTACACAACTATATGAATACTGTAACAATATAATATCAGATCTGGAGGTGATCTCCCAAGAACCACGGAAGAATATGGAATATTGAGTCAATTACGAGATAAAAATCAGTAATTGGGCATATGTTCTATGGATTTCAAGTGAAGCTGAGTCTGAAGATTCTAGCTTCATCAAAGAAGATGTATTTCAAGAACGATGTTCCGAGCTTACTAAGAAGACTAGTGTGTTTGTCCAAATGTTTTGCACAATAGTCTTCCCCATCCTGCTTTGCATTTGACTATTATGAACTTGAAGAAGAACACGATATCTGATGAGCTTACAGTTATCATCCAAAGATATGGATTGGCAATTTATATCGATTGTACATTATGCTAAGAATGTACAATGTTCAAAACGGTCACACTCGAACGAATATTTTTTTTTGCACTGATGAGTCGGATGTGTGTGGAATATATAAAGAATGAAATACTATCATTTTTCCTTAAATTTTCTGAAAATTTCTTATCCATTCGAGTTAGCAAACCTTCGTTACAATGTGTTTCACAATATGGAAAGCGCCTGGAGCGAGAAAAGAAATGGATCTATACTGAAGGAAGAACATTTTAGAGTCAACTCTATGTAACATTTAGCTGTACGAAGACCAGGTTTCTTACTACTGGAAAATGTGTTTTTGACGTCCAAATGAATGATGCGAAATATGCTTACAAAGTCCACAGAAATGGCAACAGGAGCTAAATGGGAGATAAATTCCTCAACTCTGCATCATTTGTTTTGTGAGACGTTGTATTAAGATAAATAGAGCTGCAGATGTTGAGCCTGTGACAGGCCAAGCGCAAAGTTTCCAACGTGAGATGGAGGGTGTAACATCAGGAGTGTTCTCGTTCCTTTGTTTGTCCGAGTCATTAAAAACAAACACCAATAAAAGACGTCAGAGGGAATTTCTTTCAAACCCAAAGTCACTATCAGATTTTCATGCATTACTTCAAGAATTCCAAATAAAAATGGTGAACAGATTTCATGTTTGATAGTTTTGGTGACCATGACAGTGAAGATGAAGATGATTTTCATCGAATATTATTTATTTCGAAATCCTACCTATTACATTTGACCCGTCGAATCAGTGAACTACAAAAAAGTAATAAAGTTTCGGAATATTGCATTCCGATATCAGATTACAGAGATGATGATAATATATTGGATATCAGCATGCTTGTTGTCTTAATATGGCAATGTAAATTAAGGTGTTGACAGAACTACGAAATTAAAAATGTAATACATAAACAATAAAATTATTAATTTGAGACAATTTTCTTTGATTGAACTTACTTTTGGATTAATAATTTTTGGCAAATTATCCAATGGACGAGTGTTCTGAGGATGAAAATTCTCCTGGGGGAAAATTTTCTTGATAAATTGGCCAAACCTTACTATGTCCTGGGGTAGCTCAGTCGGTAGAGCATTCGTGTGGTAAGCGAAAGGTCCCGGCATCGATACCCGGCTCCTGAACAATTTTTCCCTTGAAATTATTCTTTATGTGTGGTTGTTTTGAACAAATGTATTTGCTTGTTTTGACGAGTTATTCCTTTGGTTTGACTTGTAAATTAGTTTAAAAGAGCTTGTAAGAGGGTCTTAGACTAGCAATTTTATGTTATTATAGTTAAAAGTATGATTGTATGGAACATTAAGTGTTTAAATTGTTTGTGTTATTTGAACTGTTATATCTGTAAGCGTGTTGTGTCATTGAAGTCGTGCTTTACCGTGGCGGTGAATAGTTTCGATCAATGCTATGTCAGTGAAATGTGTCATAGTGCCAGTGCCAGTGGCAGTGCCAGTGAGATGAGAGTGAAGTGAAGGTAGTGAAAGAGTATAAATAATGTCATATTTGTGTGTGTCTGTGTAATCAACTGTTCGAAAGCAGGTCTGAAATTCACAATTTATACCAATAAAGCAACACACTTGAGGCAGTATAGCGAGGAAATAATGGGGTAGGGTGTTCAGTTGCTTTCCCCCTTCATTTCATACATCGCTGACTAGTAACATTACACTAATCAGACTTCAGATGTATACAAACAAGGCCAACGGCGTGGCTCAGTCGGTTAAGGCGCTTGCCTGCCGGTCTGAAGTTCGGGCGCGGGTTCGATCCCCGCTTGGGCTGGTTACCTAGTTCGGTTTTTTTCAGGGTTTTTGGCCAACCGTAATGCCAATGCAAAGTAATGTATGGCGAATCCTCGGTCTCATCTCGTGAAATATCATCTCGCTATCACCAAACTCATCGACGCTAAATAACTTATTTGATACAGCGTCGTTAAATAACCAAACAAAATTAAAAATTATAAGAACAATTGTTCTTATTCTGACATATCATCAAGTGAGATGTCCAGCCTAATAATCCATGTTCATATGAGCTAGTATCTCAATCAGAGGATATAATTACAAATAATAATAATAATAATAATAATAATAATAATAATAATAATAATAATAATAATATTTAAAATAATTAATCAATAAGTGAACCCAATTTTTCACTTCTTAATTAAGGTATTTCAAATGTAATTATTAATTGTAATCATTGTGTAATTAAATTACCTCTACCACCGAGTGTTTTTTTAGTTCATTATTTAACGACGCTGTATCAACTACCAGTTTATTTATCGTCGATGGGATAGGTGATAGCGAAATGTTAATTGGCGAGATAAGGCCGAGAATTCGACATATATTACCTCACATTCGCCCCTTCTGTAGGGGAAAACCTTGGAAAAAAAGTCAACCAGGTAATCAGTGGAAGCGGACATTGAACCCGCGCCCGAGCGCAACTGCGGATCAGCAGGCACGCGCTTTAGCCGACCGATCTGCGCCGGTGAATGCCATCGGTTGTTTGCCCACTTGAAGTGTAAATAAATACATACGTGTATACTAGACAAGAATTCTTTACTTTAGATACTAAGCTAACTGACATATCGTAAGAAAACCAGTCTAACTGTTTACACATTGCAATGAAGTGCATGAGAAAGGTTTGTTCAGCGTATACTATAAGGGAAAAATTCGTTTATTTTGTTCCTCATTCAAACGTTTGGCTTACTGCATTAGTTATAAAGACAACATTTCTTATGGTTAGGCTATGTCAATTTCATAAAATCTATATCAATTTCAGTGCCCGATGTTATTGGTGACATCTGTTTGATAGATACGGATCAGACGATTTACGATTTAGAATTGCATAGCCCCCAGAACAAGGCTGTAACCCTCGTTTCTCATAAGTTGAATTTATCGTGAATAATAGTTGTTAATGATTCGCTTAGTGCAATGCTTGTACTCTATCAAAATCAAAACACATGTCTGATTGTCAAACGTGCTCTAAAAATTTAAAAGTATGTACAGAAGAATGTGTTTTTCTACTATTTAAAAATAATTTTGTTTTTGCTGGTTACAAATTTGTTCTGGGTGACCACTCAATTTCAGAGCATCCAGTATATTCTGTTCATTGGAAAGGCCCGGGACATCAGTAGTCTCGTCTATCGGTACTCACAGAAAGTGCATTCCTTTTATTCGTCCCTGTGTAACAGGATACAGCACTGAGTTTTCATCACATGTCTCCATCAATTGTAAGTGCATTTCCTTGTGCATTACATTAGTATCTTTTCACGTTACCTTTTTCTTCAAATATAAAATAATGAATCCTGAAGCACATGGGCAATGAATATTATGCAAAGCATTTGGACAAATAGGCTAGTCTTATTAGTAAACTCAGACCATCGGTCTTGAAAGTCTTCTTGTTTGATGAAGCCATATCCTTGAACTCGGATTTACTTGACGACCATAGAACATATTCCGAATTATTGATTTCAGATTATCTCGTATCTAATTGACTCAATATTCCATATTCATCTACTCGTTCTTTGAAAATCACTTCCAGATCTGATATTCTTGGTACAGTATTCATATAGTTGTGTAGGAATTGCATATGACACATATGTTTAAATGTGCTACCTTCTTCATTTTTGTTTTCCTGTTTTTAATATAATACCAAGTTAAGGGACTGGTTCTTGCCCTCCTTGGAAAAAAGATTTAATAGCCATTAGACTTCCAACTAATGGGTTCCTTCAGGACAATGAGACCATGAGAGTTGTGATACATGGTGCAACAGAGAGATATTCTTCGGTTCAATGAATTCAAAAAACATTTCATGTTCTGTGTTTTCGCAACTGCGAGGAAAATTCATATACATGGTTTACAAGTAGACTCATTACATGGCATTCAAATTCGGATTAATTCTCAGTCATGTTGTTTATATTACGGCGATTAGTATTTCTTTGCACAATAATATCATTTACAGATTCAAAGTATTTCCATATGGAATTGTTAGTGCATAACTAACAGATGGATTATGTGCACCGAAATTCTAGATATTATATCCTCTTAGATTACAGTCTTGTAATAATAAACTTACTCCATCAAACTTGAGACTAAATCTTTCAACAGTCCGACGACCAAAGTTGAGAAGTCCTTCCATCACAATATTCTATCACAGAAACATAATTCACCACAATAAGATATTTAATGATTTCTTTTTCGAAATTTGATCTGCAACCGAGACGAGTGTTTTTTAATCGTTTAAGTCTTTGAATAACATTTCGACAGAATGTAGGGCCAGAAGATTTTCAACAAGCATTTCACATTCCTTGTGCCTGAATTGCAGCTAGTCACTTAGTTTGGATGTTTAACTACTGAACTCGCAAATTTTATGACGCAATATGCAGAAAAGATTTGTCAAGAATGATAGACGAATGATAGTCCATCAACCTCATGGGTTGCTCTCAATATAGGAATCATTTATGTTAAGTATAACTTATTATTTATGGCTTGAGTTTTCTTACTGCCAACACTGCTAGTTTGTATTTCTCTTCTTACATAATTATGCTTTGGAACAGCACCAAAACTTCCTGTTTTAATACAAGAAACTAACCTGTGGGACAGAGAACGCATTTTGTTGCACCGACATTATTGCACTTTTCAATGTTATCTTCTCTTAGACACTTTTTTCTAAATGTATGCTTTCACTTCAATTTTTTTAATTCTTTTTCTTTAGATTTATATAAATCTTCTTTTACTCTGATGGTTAGGCATACTGCTAAAGACTTCACCTCTGTCACAATTGTGCCTAATGATAATTTGATTGTAGTTTACAATATATACGTCACACTAAAATGAAGTACATTTAATCTTATATATTATTTAGTATTGTATTTTTTTAGTCCTTCACTTTTTATATCTACACTCTTTAGCATAAACTACTCTACAAACATCCGCAGGCCATGACGTAAGTCAAATGATGATATAAGGAACTTATTAAAATAAGTTTTCCATCGTAACTAGAGCCATGCGTTTGGTTACTATCAATACAAGTTAGGTGTACATCGATCATACCAGCTTCGCTTGATACGGAGAACAAGTTGCGAGTCAACAGTTCACGCTACACTTCAGTAGTCTTCCCGCACGCTCCGGTATTATGTGTTTACATCTCATCTGTTTATTCCTGTACTTGTGTATATAACTCGGTGAACAATAGGAATAGTACTCATGTACAAAACAACACTTGGTTATAATAACAAGAACAATAGCGAAGTATTTATGTTAAAACAGTTTAATAAGGATAGACAAAGCTAAAAAGAAATCAGGAGCCAGCTTTATTTAAAATTTTATGTTATAATTTTAGGCAAAAATTTCTCGGCGTTAACGGTAAGAGTATTTCCTAAGATTTATCCCCATCCGACGGACGAATCACTATCAACAGTGACATATATCTTCTGTTCATATGCACTGCGGAGAGATTTGTGATTTAAACCACGCATATTGGTGCACAATCTAGTGATTTGAAGTTGTGCACCGCCATCTCTCCTAGTCCCGAGGTAGAAGTTTTATATTACAATTTCTGACCCCACCGGGAATCGAACCTGGGCTGGCTAGTCTGGAAACAGACACGCTGCCACAGAGCTAACTCGGCGGACTATATTGAAAAAATTATATAACTCATTCGTAAGCTTGAGATTTTGGGAATAAAGTTTGCGCGAAGAAAAGCAGACACACATACGGGACATTCCATGTGAAATCGGTCAGAAAAAACCTTACAACTGTGTAATATCTAAAAAAATATAGAAGGGTAGGAGATAATTTGTTGTGTGAAGTTTGTTATCGTTTAATCCATTAGTTAAAATTCCTTTGCAGAACAAAAGTTACACTTGTTCGGATCAAATTTCTGCACGTTTAAAGGACAAAATTAAAATTCTTTCAATAATTTGTCATCATATTTACTGGTCTCTGAAACTGACCGAGCAAAGTGCGGATTAAATGAATAGGTTTTGCAAAACACGTTATGAAATGTTTCATATAAAACAATTTTTATCTCGAAAAGGAAGCAAAAAAAAGTAAAATTAAAATTGTATTTAACATTTTTGTTTGAAATCTTTTAAAGAATACCCTCCTGAAATTAATGACATTACTTACGATTAATCCTGTATATTTTAGGAATTACAGTTGTTGTTGTGTGACTTCATATGAAGTGTTCCGTACATCAATTCGACAGTAATTTGTATAGTGTGTCTACATAGCACAAGTAACATGTTCGGTATAGTTAAGGAGTGATGTGAAAATGATTGAAGTCAATGGTACTATGACAGTGAAAAGAAGTGGGTGGAGGTCAAAAACAAATTCAAGCTATTCATTAAGAGAAGACAACTTTGAGAACCTTCTTCCCAAGTGTGATGATGACAGAATGGGAAAAAGTGTTCTCTGTCCGACAGGGCAGTTTCTTCCGTTAGAACTGAAGATATTGGAGGCATAGGAAGCATTATGAAGCAGCGAGAGGAAAACAAACTCATAGTGTCGGCAAGAAACACAAGTAAAGATTAATATTTTTCTTTGCTTTGAAAAATCCGTTGCAGAAGACACAGCAACCGTAGATGAACAATCATCCCACTACTAAGCCTTCCATAGACTACGATATGCAATAGGCACTTGTGTATTTAAAGATTCTAAACTATGTCACAAGCTGCATTACAGCCAGAAAAAGTTGTTCATATTATTCTGGCTGTACATTCTGTTGAATGGTTATTCAAAGATTTAAATAAAGACAGATGATGCTTAGAAAAATGGAAACACTACATGTTGTCTTATTGTGATGATTTTGTTTGGTGGGGAAAAAGAAGAACTTTTGGATTTTGGTCATCAGACTGTTGAAAATTAGACACCAAGTTTGATAGAGTATGTTTACTATTTCAAGAATGTAATCTAGGAGGTTATAATTGGGGTTTCGGTGCACTTAATCCATCAGTTGATTGTGTAGTAAGAATTCCATCTGCTAACATTTTAAATCTATAAATAATAATATCGGGCAAAGAAGTACTAATCTTCATCCTATACACAACATGACTATGAATACATGCAAATTTTTAATGCAATATAGGAAATCTAGTTTTAAACCATATATATGAATTTTCCTCCCTTTTACGAAAACACAGGACATGAAATGTTCTTTGAATTCTTTGAACAGAAAAATGTCTCTCTGTTTCACAATGAATCACAACGTTCATGATCTGATTGCCCTGAAGCAACTGATTGATTGGAATGTTGGATGGCTATTTAGTCTTATTTTTCCCCCAAAGAGGGCAAGAACCAGTCCCTTAACTTGGCATTTCATTAAAAACCAGGAGAACAAAAATGACGAAGGTAGCACATTTAAACTTGTGTCATATGCAATTCCTACACAACTATATGAATACTGTAACAAAACAATATCAGACCTGGAGGCGATTTCCAAAGAACCACCAGAAGAATATGGAATATTCAGTCAATTACGAGGTAATCTGAAGTCAATAATTGGGCATATGTTCTATGGATTTCAAGTGAAGCTGAGTCTGAAGATACTAGCTTCATCAAACAAGAAGTATTTCTAGAACGATGTTCTAAGTTTACTAAGAAGACTAGCGAGTTTGTCCAAATGCTTTGCACAATATTCTTCCCCATCCTGCTTCGCATTTCACTCTTCTGAACTTCAAGAAGAAAGCGATAACTGAGGAGCTTACAGTTGTCATGCAAAGATAAGGATTGACAATTTATATCGATTGTTCAATATGCTATGAATGTACAATGTTCAAAACGGTCACACTGGAACGAAAAAAAATTGATGCACCAGTGAATCGGAAATGTGTGGAATATATAGAGAATGAAACACCATCATTTTTCTTTAAATTTTCTGAAAATTTCTTATCCTTTCTAGTTAGCAAATCTTCGTTACAATGTGTTTCACAATATGGAAAGCGCCTGGAGCGAGAAAAGAAATAGATCTACCCTGAAGGTGAAATATTTTAGATGAAGTCGAATAACATTTAGCTGTATGAAGACCAGGTTTCTTACTACTGGAAAATGTGTTTTTGAATAGAAATGAGTGATACGATATATGCTTAGAAAGTCCACAGAACTGGGAAGAGTAGCGAAATGGGAGATAAATTCCTCAACTCTGCATCATTTGTTCTGTGAGGCGTTGTACGAGTATTAAGCCTGATAATAATCCGTGTACATATGAGCTAGAATCTCAATTAAGGGCTATATATATATAAAATATAAAACTACTACTACTACTACTACTACTACAACTACTACTACTACTACTACTACTACTACTACTACTACTACTACTACTACTACTACTACTACTACTACTACTACTACTACTACTACTTTCTGTGAGGCGTTGTACGAGTATTAAGCCTGATAATAATCCGTGTACATATGAACTAGAATCTCAATTAGAGGCTATATATATAAAATTATTACTACTACGACTACGACTACTACTACTACTACTACTACTACTACTACTACTACTAATAATAATAATAATAATAATAATAATAATAATAATAATAATAATGATAGTTTACATAACGTAATTAATAAGTGAACCCAATTTTTCACTTATTAATTAGGTTATTTCAACTGTAATTATTAATTGTAATCATTCTGTGTAATGAAATTAACTCTGCCACCGGGTGTTTTTTGTTATTTAACGAAGTTGTATCAACTACCAGTTATTTGGCTTCGATCGAATATGTGATAGCGAAATGTTATTTGGCGAGATGAGGATGAGGATTCGACATATATTATGTACCATTCGCTTTTTCTGCAGGGGGAAACCTTGGAAATATACCCAACGTGGTAATCAGTGAAGCGGAAATCGAACCCGCGCCCGAGCACAACTCAGAATCGGCAGGCACGCGCTTTAGTCGACCGATCTACGCCGGTGGCTTCCATCAGTTGTCTGCCGACTTGAAGTGCAAATAAATACATACGAGAATCCTAAACAAGAATTCTTTACATTAGGTTACTAACCTAACTGATATATCGTAACGAAACCAGTCTAATTACTTCTTCCAAATTGCGATGAAGAGCATGAGGAAGGTTTGTTCAGCGCATACTATAAGGAAAAAAATTCGTTCATTTTGTTCCCTATTCAAACGTTTGGCTTACTGCATTTGTTATAAAGACGATTATTTCTTATCTTTAGGCTATGTTAATTTCATATAATCTGTGCTGTTGATGATATCTGTTTGATAGATATAAAACACTCGACTAACCATTTAGATATGCATAGCCCAACATATCAAGGTTGTAACCCTCATTTCTCATCAGTAGAACTTTTCGTGAATCATATTTGTTAATGCTGCCCCAAGTGTAATGCTTGTACTCGTAAAAAATCAAAACACATGTCTGATTGTCAAACTTGATCTAAAAATTTAAAAGTATCTACAGCATAATGTGTCTTTCTACATTTTTAAAATAATTTTGTATTGGCTGGTTACAACTTTGTTGTGGGCGTCTATTCAAATTCAGAGCATCCAGTATATTCTGTCCATGGGAAAGGACCCGAATACCAGTAGTCTTGTCTATCGGCACTCATAGAACGTACATTCCTTTCATTTCGTCCCTGTGTAACAGTACACAGCACTGAGGATTTATGACATATCTCCATCAGTTGTAAGTGCATTTCCTTGTACATTATACTGGTATTAGTTACTTTTGATGTCATCCTTTCTTCTAATAGAGTATCAAATAATGAATCCTGAAGCACATGGGCAATGAATATTATGCAAAGCATTTGAACAAATAGACTAGTCATCTCAGTAAACTCAGACCATCGGTCTTGAAAATCTTCTTGTTTGATGAAGTCATATCCTTGAACTCGGATTTACTTGACGGCCATAGAACATATTCCGAATTATTGATTTCAGATTAACTCGTACCTAATTGACTCAATATTCCATATTCATCTGCTGGTTCCTTGGAAATCACTTCCAGATCTGATATTCTTTGGTACAGTATTCATATAGTTGTGTAGGAATTGCATATGACACATAAGTTTAAATGTGCTGCCTTCGTTATCTTTGTTCTCCTGTTTTTAATATAATACCAAGTTAAGGGACTGGTTCTTGCCCTCCTTGGGAAAAATGATTTAATAGCCATTAGACTTCCAACTAATGGGTTCCTTCCGGACAATGAGACCATGAGGGTTGTGATACATGGTGCAACAGAGAGATATTCTTCGGTTCAATGAATTCAAAAAACATTTCATGTTCTGTGTTTTCGCAACTGCGAGGAAAATTCATATACATGGTTTACAACTAGACTCATTACATGGCATTCAAATTCGGATTAACTCTCAGTCATGTTGTTTATATGATGGCGATTAGTATTTCTTTGCACAATAATATCATTTACAGATTCAAAGTATTTCCATATGGAATTGTTAGTGCATAACTAACAGATGGATTATGTGCACCGAAATTCTAGATATTATATCCTCTTAGATTACAGTCTTGTAATAATAAACTTACTCCATCAAACTTGAGAATAATCTTTCAACAGTTCGACGACCAAAGTTGAGAAGTCCTTCCATCACAATATTCTATCACACAAACATAATTCACCACAATAAGATATTTAATGATTTCTTTTTTCGAAATTTGATCTGCAACCGAGACGAGTGTTTTGTAATCGTTTAAGTCTTTGAATAACATTTCGACAGAATGTAGGGCCAGAAGATTTTCAACAAGCATTTCACATTCCTTGTGCCTGAATTGCAGCTAGTTACTTAGTTTGGATGTTTAACTACTGAACTCGCAAATTTTATGACGCAATATGCAGAATAGATTTGTCAAGAATGATAGACGAATGATAGTCCATCAACCTCATCGGTTGCTTTCAATATACGAATCATTGATGTTAAGGATATTATTTATAGCTTGAATTTTTTTACTGCCAACACTGCGAGTTTGTATTTCTCTTCTTTCATAATTATGCTTTGGAACAGCACCACAACTTCCTGTTTTAATACAAGAAACTAACCTGTGGGATAGAGAACGCATTTTGTTGTACCGACATTATTGCACTTTTCAATGTTATCTTCTCTTAGACACTTTTTTCTAAATGTAAGCTTTCACTTCAATTTTTTACTTCTTTTTCTTTAGATTTATATAAATCTTCTTTTACTCTGATGGTTAATGCTAAATTATTCACCTCTGTCATAATTGATTATAGTTTACAATATATACGTCACACTAAAATGAAGTACATTTAATCTAATGTATATTATTAAGTATTGTATTTTTTTAGTCCTTCACTTTTTATATCTACACTCTTTAGCTTAAACTACTCTACAAACATCCACAGGCCATGACGTAAGCCAAGTGATGATATAAGGAACATATTAAAAAAGTTTTCCATCATAATTAGTGCCATGCGTTTGGTTACTATGAATACAAGTTAGGTGTACATCGATCATACTAGCTTCGCTTGATACGGAGATCAAGTTGCGAGACAACAGTTCACGCTACATTTCAGTAGTCTTCCCGCAGGCTCCGGTATTATGTGTTTACATCTCATCTGTTTATTCATGTACTTGTGAATATAAGTCGGTGATCAATAGGAATAGTACTCATGTACAAAACAACACTTGGTTATAATAACAACGATAGGGAAGTATTTATGTTAGAGCAGGTTAATAAGGATAGACAAAAAAAAAATCAGGAGCCAACCACTTTATTTTAACACTATTTATAATTTTAGGTAGAAATTTCTCGGCGTTAACGGTAAGAGTTTTCCCTAAGAATTATCCCCACCCGACGCGACGAGTCACTATCAGTAGTGACATATATCTTCTCTTCATTTGCACTGTGGAGAGATTTGTGATTTAACCCTAGCATATTGGTGCACAATCTAGTGATTTGAAGTTGTGCACCGCCATCTCTCCTAGTCCCGAGGTAGAAGATTTATATTACAATTTCTGACCCCACCGGGAATCGATCCCGGGCCGGCTATCTTGAAACAGACGCGCTATCACTGAGCTAACTCGGCGAACTCTATTGAAAAAATTTATATAAATTATTCGTAAGCTTGAGATTTTGAGAATAAAGTTTGCGCGAAGAAAAGCAGACACACATACGGGACATTCCACGTGAAATTGGTCACGAAAGAAGCTTACAACTGTGTAATTTCTAAAAAATATATAGAGAGGTAGGAGGTAATTTGTTGTGTGAAGTTTGTTCTCGTTTCAGTCCATTAGTTAAAATTCCTTTGCAGATCAAAATATTACACTTGCTCGGATCAAATTCCTGCACGTTTAAAGGACAAAACTGAAATTCTTTCAATAATTTATCATATTCTACTGGTCTCTGAAATTGACCGAGCAAATTAGGGATTAAATGAATAGGTTTCGCAAAACACATTATGAAATGTTTCATATAAAACAATTTTTATCTCGAAAAGGAAGCAAAAAGAGGAAAATTGCATTTAACTTTTTTGTTTGAAATCTTTCAAAGATTAGGCTAACTTCCTGAAATTAATGACATTACTTACGATTAATCGTGTATATTCGAGGAATTACACAGTTGTTTTTGTGTGACTTCACATGAAATGTTCCCTACATCAATTAGACTGTACTTTCTATAGTAGGTGTACATAGCACAAGTAACATGTAGAGTATAGTTAAGGAGTGATGTGAAAATGATTGAAGACAATGGTACTGTGACAGTGAAAAGGAGTGGTATGGGTCAAAGACAAATTGAACGTAATAATTAAGAGAAGACTACTTTGAGAATCTTCTTCCCAAGTGCGATGATAACAGAACGGGAAAACGTGTTCTCTGTCCGACAGGACAGTTTTTTTTTTCCATTAGAACTGAAGAATCTAGGAGAAAAAGAAACTCTAGTGTCGACAAGAAACAGAAGTCAAGATTAATATCTTTCTTTCTTTTGAAAAATCTGTTGCGGAAGACACCTCAACCGTAGATGAACAATCATCCCACTACTAAGCTATACATCAGAACTTTCCATAGACTGCGCTATGTAATTGGCATTTTTCTATTTAAAGATTCAAAACTACCGTAAGTCACAAAGTGCATTACACCCAGAAAAATGTGAAATCTTGTTCATAATATTGTAGCTGTACATTCTGTTGAATTGTTATTCAAAGATTTAAATAAAGACAAAACATTCATTTCGATTAGAAATGATGGTTCGAAAAAGGGAAACACAAAATGTTTTCTTACTGGGGCGATTTCTTTTGTGAGGGGGGGGATGGACGAACTTTTGGATTTTGGTCATCAGACTGTTGAAAAATTAGACACCAAATTTGATAGAGTATGTTTGCTATTTCAAGAACCTAATCTAGGAAGTTATAATTGGGGTTTCAGTGCACATAATCCATCAGTTAGTAATGTAGTAACAATTACATCTGCAAACATTTTAAACCAATAAATGACAATATTGGTCAAGAAAGTACTAATCGCCATGCTATGCACAGAATATCTAACAATTCGTGCAAATTTTTAAGGCAATATAGGAAATCTAGTTTCAAACCGTGTATATAAATTTTCCCCCCGAGTTACGAAAACACAGGACAGGAAATGGTTTTTGAATTCTTTGAACAGAAAAATGTCTCTCTGTTTCACAATGAATCACAACGTTCATGATCTGATTGCCATGAAGCAACTGATTGATTGAAATGTTGGATGGCTATTTACTCTTATTTTTCCCCCAAAGAGGGCAAGAACCAGTCCCTTAACTTGGCATTTTATTAAAAAAAAAAAAAAACAAGAAAACAAAAATGACGAAGGCAGCACATTTCAATTTACATGTCATATGCAATTCCTACACAACTATATGAATACTGTAACAAAATATCAGACCTGGAGGTGATCTTCCAAGAACCACCAGAAGAATATCGAATATTGAGTCAATTATGAGATAATTTGAAATCAATAATTGGGCATATGTTCTGTGGTTTTCAAGTGAAGCTGAGTCCGAAGATATTAGCTTCATCAAACAAGAAGTATTTCAAGAACGATGTTCTGAGTTTATTAAGAAGACTAGCGTGTTTGTCCAAATGTTTTGCACAATATTCTTCCCCATCCTGCTTAGCATATAAGTATTTTGAATTTGAAGAAGAAAGCGATGTCTGAGAGAGCTTACAATTATGATGCAAAGATATGGATTGTGCATTCATAGGATACTGCACAATCGATATACATTGTCAGTGTTCAGAACGGTCAACAGCGACGAATAATGTTGATGCATAGATGATTCGGAAATGTATGGAATATATAAAGAATGAAAAACTCTCATTTATCTATAAATTTTCTGAAAATTTCTTATCTATTCGAGTTACCAAACCTTCGTTACAGCTTGTGTTTCACATGATGGAAAAGAAGAAGAAATAGATCCATGCCGAAGGTAAAACATTTTAGAGTGAACTCCATGTAACATTTAGCCGTAGGATGCCATAATTGTACTACTGGAAAATGTGTTTTTGAAGTCGAAATGTTTGATACGAAATATGTTTACAAAGTCCACAGATATGGCAACAGCAGCGAGATAAATTGCTTAACTCTACGTCATTTCTTCTGGAGAAGCAAGGTTCAGATTACCCTTAAATTTCTTTGTCCTCCCAGATTTGTCGACTGAAACAGGTGGAATTCGTAAGTAGGAGAATAGCCTTACTGGAATACCAACACACTCAAGCCTGTGTGACATAAATATAGGTTATCGGGTGACGAGGTCATATTCTGTCAGTTTTAATGTCGGGGAACGAAGGGATTTGTCCCATCCGCCTGGAAAGTACAGTGTAACAAATGTAATACCTAACGCAGAATCTAAAAAGGTCTGGATATTTTAGTGTTTCGACAGGTAATATTTTATACGCGAGAAATTTGTCATAAATCATTATGAGTGGCAATTTTATTGGAGGATATTAGGCACCAGAGTAGATGCAGTAGGATATAATATAATATAATATAATATAATATAATATAATATAATATAATTAATTCAGTCTAATTGACATCACAAATAGAAAAAGACAATGACACTTACCCATGTAAGTGATCATTGTGTACTATACAAATATAAAAAAATTAAAAATTAAGCAAACGTTTTCGCCCTTCGGACATCATCAGGCTTTTTACATAGGCCTACAATATCTTGCACATTTTTTCTCTTATTGTGGAACGAATGATTAATCACAACCTTTTTAATAATGAAAATAATAACTATTTAAAATTGACTTATGGTAATTAACAATCTAAAATTAATGTACAGATATGAAAATTTAATACATAATAATGATATAAAATGTGGCTGCACAATTATTATTACCAGTATGTATTAAATTTTCATATCTGTACATTAATTTTAGATTGTTAATTACCATAAGTCAATTTTAAATAGTTATTATTTTCATTATTAAAAAGGTTGTGATTAATTATCCGTTCCACAATAACAGACAAAATGTACAAGATATTGTATGTAAAAAAAAAGCCCGATGATGCCCGAAGGGCGAAAACGTTTGCTTAATTTTTTATTTTTTTATATATATGTATAGTACACAATGATCACTTACATCTGTAAGTGTCATTGACTTTTTATATTTGTGATATGTCAATTAGACTGAATTAATAAAACAATATTATATTATATCATATTATATTGACTATCTGAACATTTCAACATGCTTTCTAAGATAGATGCAGTAGGTTAAGTTTACAATTGGTAATAAGTAAGTTTGTTTCTGCTGTAGTTTTCGACGGTTTGAAACCGTCATGAGCATCCGCACATCGACTTTACATCGTATAAAATTGAAGTACGCATGCTCATTGAAACCACTGGAAACTTCTGCAGGCACAAATCTAATAGATATGATCTTCTACGTCATCATTATGCTTCTGTCAAGATCTTTATCGGTACTGTTCTTCTTCAGACTTAGTCTATAAGATATTTTAGATCAGAGAGCAAACCTATTCACACCTTCCATCTATTGGGATTCCCCACGTACAGTATTATATGGGAGACGCGCACGATACCTATAGTTTTCAAGGTCTCACGTGAGTTATATTGAACACTAAATCAAAAGTGTGAAATTTGAAATATTCCATGTAATTTACTTAAATTGAGCAATAAAAGGTCTAGACACTGGTTAGCCTAGAATATTTTCATCAATGTAATAGCATTTTCAGGGAAATAAATTTAAAATGGATTATTATATTTCCATAAATTGTGGGGAAAACTTCGGACTTTTCACTAGCGTTTAAATCTACATGTGGAAGTCGTATTCTTCATAGAGAATAGGTTATATTGCAAAGTGCACATCATGTCTAATGGTTAGCATGAAGTATGTGTTTAATTTTCGTTTTCCTGACAGTCTCGGACAATTTCATGAGGTATAAAAGAAAAGCATGTAAGGTCAATTTCTGTCAAGAAGAACATTACAGGACGTAGTTTCGAATATTGTAACAGCCTATCGTTTCTCGGTCTGGCAAATGACATTGCGATCTGTTTCAATTAATCTTTTTAATAAATTTCGTTTCCAGTTGACAGGTTTGAAAAAATAACACATTATTTGACTGAAATGCATGTAGTAATAAACGGAAGTTTCTCAAATTTGTGGCGGTTCGACAGCTTTTACAAGTAGAATGCAGAGTCATGTAGTACAAGCTGAAATTTGGCAATAGGGAAAGTCGAGATGACAACGTGAACCCAGTGCTTTTAGGTAGTCTTTCACAATCTCTCAGTTGAGCCAGGGAAATAGTTTTCAGCCAGGGAAATATTAAATCTTGTAAATGCTTATCAATGTAATGCAATCAGTACATTGCTTTTCTTTCTCTGGCTCTTGAAAATTTTGGGTAAGCTTGGAATTTACGGTAAATAATTATGTCGCCGAAGAACTGCTAGCGTTTTCCCCACTGACCAAATACAATGCCAAGGCGCATCGCTGGCGGGCATAATTATTTACAATAAAGATCAAGTTTACTCAGTTTTGTGAATGACAGAACTATATTTTGGGCATATGAATTGATTCCACTGTAAGCAATTTTAAATTAGTTGTGTAGTGAAACAATAAATGTAAGAAGCCTTTACATGGAAATTAGGAAACTTTAAAATTGTGCCAATGAAGCTTGAAGAGTATTTGAACAGTTTCCTTATCAATTTAAATTAGAAACCATATAGGCCACATGCATATAAAATAAATTCATTTCTCATCCTTTGTAGTTCTGGTGGTTGATGATAGTCTGGATGCCGACACGATGTTACTGTGGGTTGAATTCTTCATCCAGTTGATGAGGTTGAGCCAGAAGGTCTGTTAGGAGACGCATTTCCGTGGGATGTGTTGCGTACAGCGACTGTGGCCGTACTGCTACCTGGAGAACTGCATGCTGCGAACTCTGGAACAGGACATAGAAGTCGTTACAATGATGTAAGAGAACGAAGGTAGCCTACAAAATGAAGACTTCTCATCTAATATCGTTCCCGAGTGGGTATCAGCCACTTGGAAAGTAGCTACATTTTACTATCCAACAAGTTAAAAAAAAAAGAGACTAAATATGAAGAAAAAATTATCGCTAATAAAGACGTAGGAGTGAAAAGTTACTTTGAATACTTTTTTTTATTAAACTGGCGGAGGTAAAGTTATCAGGTCTTATCTGCCACAAAGATACAAAAATACAGAGAAAAATGCAAAGGTAAATCTCCAGAAAACCTACACCAAAGAAGACAACTTTCTTTTGCTCCAGTGGCATCTGTGATAAATAAATACAATTTCAAATACAATAAAAAAATAGATAAAACATATTAAAAACACGAATTACAGACGTAAATCGCAACAGTTAGGAATGAAAAATATAGGTACACTGACGGTAATAGATATCTGATCCGATTAATCGATAGTGGTCGATAATTTGTTGGTGTAAATGTGGATTCTTTAGTTATTGTTTCTAGGAATAGATGGCGAAAATAAGTCACTGTTGCCAATTGTAGATAAATATTCCCGCATTATGGAATTCAATTTTTCATCCCACTCAACTGATTGTAAAACAACAATAGTTTAGCTGGAAACCGCTGATATTGTCAATTGTGATAATAATTAATGCTTAATCTAGATACTCATTTTCTCTGGCACTTAACTGTCTCAATAATGGTGCCACCTATTGAGAACTAGCGGAAATGTTTCAAAGTTAGTCAATTTTTTATATATAGACTTTGCTAAAGATCTAGAGTAGCATATTTCAAGTATAAAAGAAAGCTTCTTTTGTTGAAGATTGATGTGGGCAACATGTTCAAAGTAACTGAATTAAATACTTGAAAATTTATTGCATTACGAACACAAATTAATGCAATTTGCGTTTTATAGATATTACTTTTAA
This sequence comes from Periplaneta americana, assembly GCA_025594305.2. Classification (NCBI taxonomy): domain Eukaryota; kingdom Metazoa; phylum Arthropoda; class Insecta; order Blattodea; family Blattidae; genus Periplaneta; species Periplaneta americana. The sequence goes on along the minus strand of JAJSOF020000003.1, from coordinate 39,462,663 downwards.
GCAAAAATACGTTACTTAATTCAAAATGTAAATTAGTATAATAGATAATACAGCGCACAATCATACCTTGCAACTCGCTGGAGAGTTCTTCTCTTGTTTCCTCCTTCCTTCTTTCCAGCTCGGGTCTTCAGCTGCTCCCAGTGCCTCGGCGTCTTGCTGGATGTGCAGCGGCTGTAGCTGTCCAGCTCTTTATATACTTTTGTCAGTCCTTTGTTTTCCTAGCTTATTGCGCAGTGCGCCTACTTGACCAATGGCAGCTACTTTTGAATGTGATTGGTCAGAACATTCGAGAAAATGGGCGGAGTAACGATTCCTTTGTTGGTCAGAACATTCGAGAAAAGGGCGGAGTTACGATTCCTTTGTCTGAAAACTGGACAGAGCTTTTATTACTTTTTTTTCCCCTGCTAGTTCTGTTTTACTTTTTTGCTTACACGTAGCAAACAAAGAAAAGGCGTGGAACTACAAAAACTGAATTTGCGAAGTTCACAAAAGTATTGATATTTATTAAAAAAACGCTATTGACAGTCAAATGATTAAGCCCCTCAAAATTATTCCTTACTGCCAAAGAGGGGACGTAGTAATTCAGTGTTAGAAAACAGATTGCGGATTGGAAGGTTCTAGATTCTGACGGGTTTCCTCATAACTTCCCAGCAGACTTCGGGGTGATCCTAGGTTCCTTCCAAATTCAATCCGACTTCTGGTAGATTTTTTTGTTTGTTTTACTCGGTTATTTAACAACGCTGTATAAACTACGAGGTTATTTAGCGTCGATGGAATTGGTGACAGCGAGATGAGGCCGAGGATTCGTCATAGATTACCTGACATTTGTCTTACGAGGCAAATCGCAATATAGCGAACGTAGAAGCTCCGCCCACGACCCTTCCACTTTTCCCTTACTAGCTCATCAAAGTTCAAACTCTGAAGCACTATCTTTTTTGCAATAAATGAAACAAACCAAAGGCTGATAATTCCTAACGCAGAAGGAGCATTGGATGAACCATCAACTTCAGGATTTGTAAACATCCAGGGTACGCGGATGTGTTCTGTCTGCGAAGAAAATTGTTGTAGATATGCATGTGTGTGTCTCTTCTGAATGATGAGAGCACGATGAATGTGTAGAATTTCCAGGATTAACTATTTCCCTGGCTGAGTTGTTAGATTGTGAAAGTCTGCCTAAAGCAATCGGTTCACGTTGTCATCTCGACTTCCCCTATTGCCAAATTTCAGCTGGTACTACATGACTTCGAATTAAGTATACTTTAATAAAAGATGTCGAACCGCCACAACTTTGAAGAAACAAACAAAGAAACCAAACAGATAAATAGGTAGCACGTAAACAGGTAGATAAATAAATGGATAAATACATAAAAGATAAACGAATTAGTAGATAAACGAGAAAATGTATAAATAGATAAATTAATAAATAGACAAATAAATAATCAATAAATATATAAATAATTAGATGGATGAATGAATGAATGAATGAATAAAAAATACAATAGGGGAGAGTCGGGTAGTATCGGACATCGGGTAATATCGGACAGTGAGTTTCTTTCATCTACCACACGATGATAGTACCTGATTGACATGGTTACGTTTCTGTGATGTCGCATAAAGAAACGTAACCATGTCATTCAGGTACTACCATATGCTGGTAGATGAAAGAAACGCACTGTCCAATACTACCCGATGTCCGATACTACCCGACTCTCCCCTAAATAGATGGATGAATAAATAAATAAATAAATATGAATGAATGAATGAATACCATATAGGCCACATGCAGCCAGCGATCCGCTTTGGCATTGTATTTGGTCAGTGGGGAAAACGCTAGCAGTTCTTCGGCAGTTTCCTAATTTCCATGTAAAGGCTTACATTTATTGTTTCACTACACAACTGATTTAAAATGGCTTAGAGTGGCACTAGAATAAATTCATTTCTCATCCTTTCGGTTGGGGAAAACCTCGGAAAAAACCCAACCAGGTAAACAGCCCAAGCGGCAATCGAACCCGCCTTAACCGACCGAGCTACGCCGGTGGCTCACTTCTGGTAGATAAAGAGGCCGAATCGTGGGGTAGGTCTATTTATCTATTGAGGGCAAGAGCTTGGGACTGTCCACGTACGCATGTAGGCCGCTTGGATGGGCCCATTGTAGTACCCGAAATGGTATGGTGTGCATGGCCTGAAGCCCCCCTGCGAGTAATAATAATAAGCCCCCAAACTCCCCTATAATCTACAGAATCCCTTTTACCTTAGACTACCACGTAGGCATCACCGTGGTCTCTCAATTCCGGTTCCACGAGCTACCATGAGTCACAGAGCAGTCCATGGTAGCTACATAACACTACCACCAGCAACTAGCGACCACATATCACGGGGTCGAATTTCTGTGGCGGCCCGCAGTCGACTCTACATCGGATACAAACCCGAAATATTGGGTAGGGGGGAAGCAGAGGTGATGATAAAAGACGGGAAATGTAATTATGATGACGCCGAAAGTTACCGAGAAATTCTGCTTCATTTGGTTGAGGGGAAAACCTCGGGAAAAAGAACTCAACCAGGTGACTTGTCGCAACCTAGATGAACTCGGGTCGGCTCGTTTCACGGTCAGACATACTAACCGTTATTTCAATGCGGTGGACGTGGGGAAGATCGCATCACCACCACCTTCTTCCTAGGTCAATCATTTTTTTGAGCGATATGCTAAACTCGGTACTTCCTTGCCCTTCATACACCGTACTGCGTCATGAGATATCTCTGTGTTTTATCTCTTCAAGAGCAGAAATAAGAAGTAAGCCTATAGATTACGTAAAGCCTCGTTCACACTTTTCAAGTAACTTGAATTCAAGTCACGTGATTTCAAGTAACCTGAATTCAAGTCTCAGTTCAGACATATTCAAGTTATTTTGTTTTCAAGTAGGATAAAATGGCGTCGATGGATGTTGTGCAATTAGGAATTTCTGTAGTAGCAAACCTCCGTGCCAGGGAAATGATAAATATATTGAAGAAATGGAAGACGCGTTGTTCAGTACGGGTTAGGAATTAGATTAGAAAGAGAAATACACGACCATTGACCATTACAAATAGAATAAGTGAAATCTTCAATCAGATTTGATAATTCTTATCGCAAATGTAATAAAATATTAGCAAGTCTGATTTACCATAATTGAAAATGATTATCTTGAAGCTGTTAGAGTTCCCAAAAAATATATCAACCACACTGAACCATGCCAGTTTCGGCGATAAACGTCATCCCTTCAAGCAACGCTCTTCTTTTCTTAATCTCTCTTATCTTCCTCACTTCTTCTCTATCTACAGTTTAATGGTTTTTATTATTGCCTTTCATAGGCTATCTCGTGTGTCCACGTTAAAATCTCTGCTGTTCAGGTCTACAGTGAACTCTTCCTTCCTTGGCAACTTCTTTTGCATTTTTATTACGAAACTTTGCAGTTACTATAATCCGCAGGCCTTCGTGAATTTTATACAACTTCAGAAACTCAAATACTTGGTCATTATTTCACTTATTGCTGTTTCCTATTATTTTTACATTCCCAGTAGAACAGAAAAACAATCAGTTGTTAATTTAATCTCTTAAAACAGTTATTAATTTGAATTCCCGCGCTTTTCTCCTTGAATTCAAGTTATCAAGTGACGTTCACACTTTTAAGTGTCCTTTCAAGTTAAGTAAATGTAGAAAGGGATCCAACTTCACTTGAAACTTGAATTCAAGCCGTTAATTGATTTCAAGTCAACTTGGAACATAGTTCACACTTTTCAAGTTCGTCTTTCAAGTGACTTGAATTCAAGTTACTTGAAAAGTGTGAACGAGGCTTAACGAGCATTGTTCTGGTAGCTTCGTTTCCCCAAGAGAAGAGAGGGCAAGTAAATTGCAGACATTTTTCTCACGTCAAGACACCGTTCATTAACGACCTGGTCTGGTACCACTTATAGCGGAGGAAAGAGGAAGTCCGACATTGCTTGGGAAATTGAATATCGCGCACAAACGAGAAAGGTGGGGAAGAATTGAGAAATTTATTTATTAATTGTTTATTTATTTGTTTGTTTGTTTATTTATATTTATTTACATATAACCTATATTAGGCCTATTTATTTATTTATTTATTTATCCATTCATTTATTTAGAATATTTATTCATTTATCTAATTATTCATAGGCCTATGTTTATTTATGCATTTATTTTTCTATTTATTCTTCTATCTAGGCCTATTTATTAATTTATTCATATATCTATGTAGCCCTATTTACCTACCTATTTATGTATATACCTATTTATCTGTGTTCCCTTTGTTTTTTTTTTTTTTTGTTGCTTATCTCTTGGTTTATTTATTTATTTATTTATGCTCGACCATGCCGAAATGTAGTAATTATACACCTGGTAGCAGATCTTTAATGCATGTCATTAAAGTACACCTACTCATTAAAGGTCAGGTCTTTCAGCCAATGACGACTCAGGTTACAACTTTAATGTTCAGCCAATGACAGGTCAGCTTTCTACCGTTATAAAACCGCAAGTATCGATTATTCTCGGATATGCAATCGAAAGAGAATTAGCGAAAAGTCACGGAGGCTGGAAATCCAATACTGTCGCAGAAGGTTATGTTCTGTTACTATAATAATTAGAGTTAATTGTAAATAATATTCAAATAAATTCAATTTGTCATCTCGTTTTTCAATGTCGAATTCAATAATCAAGGTTATAATATTATCAAGTTTAACGGGACTACGTCAAGGTCAATGACATTATTGTTCCTCGGAAAAAATCAATACTTTCGCGTCTGCGCACATCTCACAATTCACGACCTAGAACAAGGTCACTTCCGATCTTGTCAGTTACAAATAAAATGTATACATCTGAATACCGGTAATTTCAAGTTAGAAATGTGGTCGAGCATAAAAAGTCGTGTGAAACTCGCCTGTAATGGTAATTAAGAAGCGCGTATGAAAATTATGAAACTCGCTTGCGCTCGTTTCATAAATATCCATACTCGATTCTTAATTACTATCATTATAGGCTCGTTGCATAATGTACTATTATTCAGCTAGGCCTATGTGTGTATTTACAAGGTACCTGACGGTATTAAGGCCCAGCATGTTATAAGGCCCACTACCTAGTTTTGCCATTAATTATAGTTTACAAAAGAGAGCAACAGCTCTTAAGACCTATTTCTTCTTGCACTCGAGTGAGGTATAAAGAAATTAGATTCTCGTTCTTGTTTGTAGCTGACTGGTGGCAACAAGTTATGTGTGATTATTTCTGCTTTCATTATAAAATTTTGCAAAATTTAAGTTGATATTTAATCGTTTTACTGTGTTATTAATATAATATTAAAAGCACGTTATTGTGTAAACATTAAGAAGTTTGGGGCTACCGTGAAAATTTCGCTAATGAGCATATGAGCACACCATAAATTAAAATTGGCGCGAAGTAACAGAGCATGAAATAAGGCCCATGAAATAAATACGTGGAAACGCCCACAAGTTCATAGAAGTCCCTGAACTATAAAGTTCAAACTTTGAAGCACTATCTTTTTTGCAAGAAATGAAACAAACCAAAGGTTGACAATTCCTAATGCAGAAAGAGCATCGGATGAACCATCAACTTCAGGATTTGTAAACATCCAGGGGACGCGGATGTGTTCTGTCTGTGAAGATAATTGTTGTAGGTATACATGTGTGTGTCTCTTGTGAATCTTGGGTGCACGATGAATGTAGCCTATAGGTCTCACTAAGGAAAAAATTGAAGACTTTGTACTTATGCCCAAATTGTGTTCAATACTTATAATCTTTATTGTGGGCCTTTATTATCTGTCACAGCAGGATATAAGGCCCAGTGACATGATGTTAATTTTCATTGCTCACAGCATTTATGTGTCTGTTTGAATATTTAATTGAAGTAAAATATTATAGGATAATATAAAAGTATGCTATTCCATTATTTAAAAATTGCTAAACGTCTCCATTTCAAAGAAAGAACGTTTTATTCCTTAGGTGGGCCTTATTACCTACGGTTACATTATATTTATATATGAATTAATTTTATGTATTCATTCATTCATTCATTCATTCATTCATTCATCCATCTAATCAGTTTCATATTTATTTATTTATTTATTTATTCATTTATTTATTCATTCATTCATCTATTTACTCTATTTTTCATTCATTCATTCATTCATTCATTCATTCATCCATCCATGTATCTAATTATTCATATATTTATTGCTTATTTATTTTTCTATAAGATTACATTTGTAAAGTTTCTTCACACCCATAAGCAGTGCTGACTAGATCAGACGCTATGGACAGTCGCCAGTATGAAAGGATAATTCCGAGCCCTTGGCGTGAGACGAACTCGATAGCTCAGTAGTAGAGCGCCTGACCGGAGAACGGGAAGTCGCAGGTTCTATTCCCGCTCGAGGTTGTGAATTTTTTCTTTCATACCATGGCATGATTGTGACTATAATAATATTTAATTCATTAATAAGTCACATCAACGGACGTATAGGCCTATACGTCACCCAAACATCGTAAGATGAAGATTACATTTGTAAAGTTTCTTTCCACCCATAAGCAGTGCTGACTAAGATCAGACGCTATGGACCATACTCTATAACAGAGTCGCCAGTATGAAAGGATAATTCCGAGCCTTTGGCGTGAGACGAACTCGATAGCTCAGTGGTAGAGCGCCTGACCGGAGAACAGGAAGTCACAGGTTTGATTCCCGCTCGAGGTTGTGAAATTTTTCTTTCATACCATGGCATGATTGTGACTATAATAGTATTTAATTCATTAATTCATTTATTTATACATTTAATCGTTTATCCACTTATTCGTTTATCTTATATTTACTTACCTATTTATTTATCTACCTGTTTACATGCATATCTATTTATCTGTTTGGTTGCTTTATTTGTTTCTTCCGTTCTTGGTTTAGTTCTTTCTTTATTTTATTATTTATTTTTTTATTTATGGATTTATTTACGCATGTATTTATTTTATATGTTTGTTCGCTCATTCATTCATTCTGGCGGTGTTACGGCCATCAGGTCTTCTCTTCCATTCTTACTTATGAATTTTAGAGAACCCGGAGGTTCATTGCCGTCCTCACATAAGTCCGCCATCGGTCCCTATCCTGAGCAAGATTAATCCAGTCTCTACCATCATAGCCCATCTTCCTCAAATCCATTTTAATATTATCCTAGCCACCCAAGTGGCCTAGTCGGTTAAGGCGCTTGCTTGCCGAACTGAAGTTGCTCTCGGGAGCGGATTCGATCCCCGCTTGGGCTGATTATCTGGTTGAGTTTTTTCCGAGGCTTTCCCCAACCGTAAGCTGAATGCCAGGTAATCTATGGCAAATCCTCGGCCTCATCTCGCCAAATACTATTTCGCTATCACCAATCTCATCGACGCTAAATAACCTCGTAGTTGAATAATTTCGAGGGAAAAATTGTTCCGGAGCCGGGTATCGAACCCGGGACCTTTGGTTTAACGTACCAACGCTCTACCACTGAGCTACTCGGGAACTCGATACCCAGCTCCGGAACAATTTTTCCCTCGAAATTATTCAAATCAACTTTACAGGGAGTTATACCTGAAATCTTGATTTGCAACTTCGTAGTTGATACAGCATCGTTAAATAACGAACTAAACAAATATAGTAACCTCCCCAAAGGTATTTTTCCTTCTTATCTTCCAACTAACACTCTATATGCATTTCTGGATTCGCCCATACGTGCTACGCTACATGCCCTGCCCATCTTAAACGTCTGGGTTTAATGTTCCTAATTATGTCAGGTGAAGAATACAATGCGTGTAGTTCTACGTTGTGTAACTTTCTCTATTCTCCTGCAACTTCATCCCTCTTAGCCCCAGATATTTTTCTAAGCACCTTATTCTCGAATACCCTTAACCTATGTTCCTCTCTCAAAGTGAGAGTCCAAGTTTCACAGCCATACAGAACAACCGGTAGCTAATTATAGTCTAACTGTTTTATAAATTCTAGCCTAACTTTTAGGATTTTTGAAAGCAGACTGAATGATAAAAGCTTCTCAACCTAATAATAAGTCACTCTAATATTTATTCTGCGTTTAATTTCCACCCGAGTGTTATTTATATTTATTACTGTTGCTCCAAAATGTTTGAACTTTTCAACCTTTTCAAAGGATAAATTTCCAATTTTTATACTTATTTCCATTTCCTACTATGTTCTGGTCACGAGACATAATCATACACTTTGTCTTCTCGGGATTTACTTCTAAACCAATCTCTTTACTTCAAGTAAAATTCCCGTGTTTTCTCTAATAGTTTATGGAGTTTCTCCTAACATTTTCACCTCATCAGCTTAGACAAGCAGCTGATGTAGGTAATCCGTTCAATTCCAAACCATCCGTTATCCTCGACTTTTCTAATGGCGATATTTTACAGCAATATTAAGAAGAAAAGGTGATAGTACATCTCCTTGCTTTAGTCATTATTATTATTATTATTATTATTATTATTATTATTATTATTATTATTATTATTATTATAAGACTTGGTTTATTGCCTCGAGAGCGACTCTACGGTGAAGTGAAAAATTTATTCTTTCCTATTCGGTTCTGGCTGTGACTATACTTTCTGCGAAGTTGACCGATCGTTATGGTCGTGAAACGTAAAACCCGACACTTTGAGTTGTTTAGTTTAACTGACAAGGCGAAGGGGAAACACAAGGTGACCTTTGGTCTGCGATCACGTGCATTGTTCATGTTTCTGCTATGAAGCAATCATAAATAAAAAAAAATAACGAGGGCCAAGCCCGTTGTAAAATCTACGTCGAATGTTCGAGAAACTCAGACAGACGCTGACAGGGTTGTCATATGTATCAGATAGGCCTACGACTCAACTCTGCCGTACGCAATTTATATATTTTTACTTGGTTATTTAACGACGCTATATCAATTAGGTTATTTACCGTCGATGGGATTGGTGATAGAGAGATGGTATTTGGCGAGATTAGGCAGAGAATTTGCCATATATTACCTGACATTCGCCTTAATTTTGAGAAAAACCTCGGAAAAAATCCAACCAAGTAATGAATCCAAACGGGGATCGAACCCGCGGCCGAGCGCAACTCCGGATAGCCAGGCAAGCGCCTTAGCCGACTGAGCTACGCCGGTGGTTCAGTTGGTATATAATAACAAGTTTTCAGCATGTCGTTAGGCCTACTAACATGAAAGAAACGTGCTGTAAATGTGGAAAAGATGATTTGAAAATCGATATGGTGGATACGCTTGCCAAAGAAGACAAAATTTGTCTTCTTGAACTCCAGGTTTTATGTACGGAGCCGTTATATCAAAGTAGTAGAAGTTCAGAAATCTGATAATTTCCTTGGATGTTCTACAATGGAATTGTTTTATCAACAGTAATTTCACTAGAGGTTTTGATTTATCTAGAGAAAATCAAAACTCGAATGGGATTTAATTTACTATTACACGATTAGAAGTAGTCTATATAAAGATTAGAAGAAATAAAGTACTCTAATACAATAAAATATTGACTTACGAAAATACAACTGTCTTTAAATGTAGGCCTATTATTGTACCATCTCAACATTACAAATATTACGCTAGATGGCAGTAGTGTGTTGTGATTAGCTGTTTTTGAATCTTCATTGAACTCTGTGGACGGTTACTAGTCAAGAAGGCTTTGTTAATTCAGTTTCATTTTTATTAAAAAAAACTTGCATTCCACTTCAATCATCGGGATCCCAGTAATCAACGTCACTTGACAGATGATTTTCAATAAATCTTAGTATTAAACAATCTCTGATACGTGACTATCCATAATATCATATTGCAGAAGCTATAACATAACCTAAATAATATAAACAAGTGTTAGAAACGTTTTAATTAAGGACGATGAAATAAAAAATAAACATGAATAATTTTAAAAGGAACAATTATTGAAAGTAAAATTTTTAAATTTGAATGTTTTAATGGTTGGTGGTTCAGTTGATGTTATATTGGACGTGTGCGTAGAAGAAGTGAACTCGTTGATGTACATGTTGTATTCCTCAACTTATTCAGGATTTCCGAATGGTGCTCTTCATTTATTTGTAAATAGGGTTTCAGGGAAGACGCATAGCTATGACCAGTGATCTTCATTTATTCTTGTTCTTGAATGCCAATGTGAGTCATATTTGAAAGTGCTGTGCATCGACTGGAGTGGTTTGTAATTTTCTGTTTGTTGACGTCCAGACCAGTGCAGTTTAAAATGTTGGCAAACAAAGAAACAAATGCTAGGGAAACGATAAAATTAAATAAATGCTAAGGACGCGATAAAATTGTGCCATAAGCAGCTATGATTGGTTGAAAGACGTCCTTTCGTATCGTTTTATTGGTGAACAGTAGGGCTAGTATGACGTAGTAAAAGTGTAATAGTCCAATTAAACAGTACCGCAATAGGATTAAGAAGTGTGAACATGTCGACATTATAGCAATGTCGATTTTGAGTCGACTGCAGATGGATTAATTTGATATAATTAGGTCTGTTAGCTACCGCATTGATTGATGTTAAATATCTGACGCCGAGCCGCCCAAAAATAAAATTTCTGTTGACTAAAATATAACAATAATTTAGGTTACTACGTTTTCCTGGAGCATTAAAATCGATCTGAATATGGTTGACGTACTGAATATGATCCCTGATTTAATGCAATTGTTGAAATATATTGATAACTATTTGTATACGGAAGATGAAGTTTCGAAAGCAGATATCTTGGTTAACATGTCATCGAGATGTTAGAATGTTGGTCACTATGTAGGTCTTAGTTATAAACCCTGAACACATAACTTATTATTATAACTATATACAGAGTGATTCATGAGGATTTACCGTCCTTTACGGAGCTTGTTTCCGAAGAGATTTTGAGCAAAAAATGTCATATAAACATAGTTCCTATTGTCAATATTTTCATAGTTACACTAATTTAAAGTTGTTTGTAAAATACGTTTGTGCGAAATCGTGCGTATTTGCTTGGTTTCCGCACAAAACCAATCCGCGGAAAGTCTAAAATTCCACATTCAGTATTCCCAACCTAACACACATAACAATTTCCCTCTTCTTACCGTTTAAGTGACATATTGACTTTACTGCTTTAGGCTTTTAACATATTATTTTTAGATACGTTCAATATAGTAATAATTATAAATTGGAAACTTACCACTGCAATTTCACCTAAATTGCACTCTTAATTATTGTTTTTAAATATTTGCAAAAATTAAGTAAACTCTACAACTCCACTAAAGTTACTGCATTCGATTAAGGAAGCCGTAAAAAATCAACAAGATTCCAGATGCCGATGTTATTACTGCAATATGTTATATAAATAATATTGTTAAAATATTAAAATGAAAAATAAATCATTATATAACCTATAACCTTACCGTTTGTTTTAAGTTCGCATTATGGAATGGGGGGAAAAAAAAGACAGACGTATATCACGGCCTGCTGGAGTATAGTAAACACAGAAAACATTTTAAAGCAACAATGTTGAAGATAGATATTTTTGTTTTACAAATTTGCCGTCATTGAACAGAAACCAAGATGGAGATTCCATTGCAACTATTTAGAAATACCTCTTTCAGGTATGTAATAAACGATCTTCGCACAAAATAATGTACGATACACGAGCGGTATGTTTTCTTTCAATTCTCGGAAATTAAAAAAGCTCAACTACGTTTCGCTTTTTCAAACTTTTCCTCGAACATGAAAACTTCAACATGCCGCTCTTGTAACGCATATTACTATTTTTCTTTAGTTTGAAGGTAAAAGAAAAATACAAATACAGTAGAGAATGAACCATTCACAAGTATCATTTCTTTAATTGGCAAGTATTATGAAGCTAAAAATGTGCTGTGAACTCCTTAGTTGCTTCGTACAGACATTTTTTTCTATTTTTAACTAGGAAATTACATTATTCTTACGCACTTGTCACAACAATTATTACAAATCACACCATTTCCACCGACTTAACTATTTGCAGTTCAGTTTTCATCATAATTTACATTCTTGGAGAGTTTACAACACGTTTTTAAAAATGTCGCCGTCCGCTTGAGTACACTTGGCCGCACGCTTGTGAACGGCACTCGTCGCTCTACGTCTACAGCTCGATTCAGCGATAATGGCCCCTGTCCTTGGTTGTTTGGCTAGTGACCGAGCTGTGTTTTGCGTCGTAAGAAAGAAATTTAATCGCAAATGTACATAGGAGGGCAAGAAGAAAGAGGAAGAATGAAAATAATATCTACGCTCGAAGCTGAGGGACACTCTTGTCGACAAAATATTAGTCATGACATTGTTTAGTCAACAGACGTAGTGGTTAGTAACGGGACGTGTGGAAGAATATTGTGTTTTAAGACAGAGTATACCGCGACATGATAAGAAGGAAGCTTTAGGAGTTATGACTGCGCTCCTGGACTGTGTGACCCAGCCCGCCAGTAGTGATGAGTGACTCGCTCTTAGTCATCTACTTACTTTTTGTAGGGACCAAAATCGCTTAATCACACTGCATACGGCTATCTTTGATTTCCGTAGCACTCGCGGTGGCTGCTGGCTGCACTCTGACCAAGTTCACGCGTTCGCAGCAATGCGTTCCAATAACGAAACGTAACTCTGTAAATATTGAAAATAGGACCCATGTTTATATGACATTTTTTGCTCAGAATGTCTTCGGAAATAAGCTCCGTAAAGGACGGTAAATCCTCGTGAATCACCCTGTATAGGCTATATTATGTGTTTAGCATACTTGGGCATCGTGCCTCATTTGAAAAGTTGTGCCTCATTGACCTTCATAGAGCTTATCGCTCTGAGTGACATCAACTTCACAGTCCCCTCCTAGGCGTGGGCAGGTTCTATATCAGTTTCATAAGCAATATCAGTGGTGGCATAATGGCATTATCAAAGCAGTGTGTACGCGTTAGAAAATGATTATTTCATGAGAAATGGGAGGAAGAGATTCTTTTCCTGTTTAGAAGGGGAGAACATACGATGTATGTTGTGCTCGAAAATCCTATTAGGCATTAATAAATTTAATATACAACGACATTATTCCTTATGTCATAAAGAACATGCTGAATTAGAAGGTAAGACAAATTAAATGTTATTTTTTCGTACTATTTCGAAGAAAATTTACGATCTTAACATTTGCATACTAAATACGACATTAGCCTATACCTTAAACACGCTGCATTAAAAGGTACGAGGAATTAAATGTTGTTTGTACGTATTATTTCCAAAAGAGATTTATAAAAAAATATCAAATGTGCGTAGAAAACGAAATAAGATTTTCTGAAATTATTTTAGGTCGAGAACGTGCAAATCTATTAAGTAATCTTGATAAACGCCAGAATATTCAAGAAAATAAACGTAGACAACGTGATGGAATATTATTGGCTAGTTACGCAATTCCTCGCCTGTGATTTAAATCAATTCAGCGACGGAGAAACAGTAAAGAGGTTTATGATTAAAGCTGCCGAATTATTTGCCAAATTGAATAAAAGTTTTCGAGAGTCTTACGTTAACCAAGCGCTTTCCTAATAATTCGCCACTGACCGCCTTAGTGATTACGATAAGGTGACGCAGGTCACAGCAGTTTATATTTCCCATCCTACTCTGCAGTCTCCTCTCCTAGTAAACAAACTATTTCAAATCGAGTGCCTCACGTAACCGAAAATTGTGCCCTGTTTAGACTATAAATAATGTTGAGTTTGCTTAATGAGGCGCATGAAAACATAATATTTTGGCTGCTAATGAAGAATGGTAATAAAGACTCTTAGGAAAACATAAAATATTATGTATTATAATACGTCTTTTCAACATACTGTACATAATTTCGCTCGCTCTTGGTAAAACAGCTGACACATCGACTGACGATCGTTCGTTCACACGCTTAGCGTATTGAAATCGCTTTGAATACCATACGGGTTTTCATGCAACTCAATCCGTATTGAATACGATCAGATCCAAGTTTTTAGGTGTATCGATCTTGAGACTCAGATCGTTTTGAATCCCCGTTTTCATGAAAGTTTCATTATTGAAATACTCCATGAAAACGTAGTAAATGTTTCTAACCGAGCATCATCGTGCAAGCTTTACGGCGAAGACAGTAGTGATGATGTAGAAATGGATGTTCATTTGTTTCAATGCCGAATGTCATTGTGGATGTGAACAATAATTACTTACTCAGGCCTACTCGCTCCTGGACGTTACGGTCCTCCGAACCTCATCGTCCTTTACAGTCGTAGCCCATTCTTTCCTATCCTCAGCCTTCTTTCTCCACCTCTTAGCTTTAAGAATTCTAAAATCCTCTTCTATTTCATCAATTCCATCTTGTTCTTGGTCGCCCTCTGAACAATAATAATAATAATAATAATAATAATAATAATAATAATAATAATAATAATAATAATCATAATCATCCGTGCGTTACGGCCCACGAGCGCACGAAGGGCCAAGACTGGCCAGCCGACTGCTGACCTCAGGGCCACATGCCGAAACAGAAGTGGACGACCATCCAACCAGAATGGAGGTACTGTAGGCCTACTCCAACCAGGAGAAAGTCTCAGGGGAATGAGACGCAGCGGGGTAATACTGTGAATGAATGTTGATGTCATAAGGTCACACACGTGGGTACACGCATCTCCATTGGCTAACTCTCAAAGCACAAACGATAACACTGAAACACACATATTTATACTATCCTAATTACAAAATTAGATCACGGTTAATCTCCTGGTCTTTTAATCCCTCCATAGAGGAAATAACATACGCAGGAGAGCGCATGTTTTTTTAACTGACGCTATAACGGTAATATTATCTATCTACTTCGCTTCAATAGATAACGCAATAGTAAGCACATTCCTTTCACGGTTAATCTCCTGGTTGGAGAACAGTATTAGTAGTAGTAGTAGTAGTAGTAGTAGTAATAGTAGTAGTGGTAGTGGTAGTGGTAGTGGTGGTGGTAGTGGTAGTGGTAGGTAGGTAGGTAGGTAGTTAGTTAGGTAGGTAGGTAGGTAGGTAGGTGGGTAGGTAGGTAGTTAGTTAGGTAGGTAGTTAGGTAGGTAGTTAGTTAGGTAGGTAGTTAGTTAGGTAGGTAGGTAGTTAGTCAGTCAGTCAGTCAGTCAGTCAGGTAGTCAGTCAGTCAGTCAGGTAGTCAGTCAGTCAGTCAGGTAGTCAGTCAGTCAGTCAGTCAGGTAGTCAGTCAGGTAGTTAGTCAGGTAGTCAGTCAGGTAGTCAGTCAGGTAGTCAGTCAGGTAGTCAGTCAGTTAGTCAGTCAGGTAGTCAGTCAGTTAGTTAGTCAGGTAGTTAGTCAGTTAGGTAGGTAGTTAGTTAGTTAGGTAGTTAGTTAGTTAGGTAGTTAGTTAGGTAGGTAGGTAGTTAGTTAGTTAGGTAGGTAGTTAGTTAGGTAGGTAGTTAGGTAGTTAGGTAGGTAGGTAGTTAGTTAGGTAGGTAGTTAGTTAGGTAGGTAGGTAGGTAGGTAGTTAGGTAGGTAGTTAGTTAGGTAGGTAGGTAGTTAGTTAGTTAGTTAGGTAGTTAGGTAGTTAGGTAGGTAGTTAGTTAGTTAGTTAGGTAGTTAGTTAGTTAGTTAGTTAGTTAGGTAGTTAGTTAGGTAGTTAGTTAGGTAGTTAGTTAGTTAGGTAGTTAGTTAGTTAGGTAGTTAGTTAGTTAGTTAGTTAGTTAGTTAGTTAGTTAGTTAGTTAGTTAGTTAGTTAGTTAGTTAGTTAGTTAGTTAGTTAGTTAGTTAGTTAGGTAGTTAGTTAGGTAGTTAGTTAGGTAGTTAGGTAGGTAGTTAGTTAGGTAGTTAGGTAGGTAGTTAGGTAGGTAGTTAGTTAGTTAGGTAGGTAGTTAGGTAGTTAGGTAGGTAGTTAGGTAGGTAGGTAGGTAGGTAGTTAGGTAGGTAGGTAGTTAGGTAGGTAGGTAGTTAGGTAGGTAGTTAGTTAGGTAGTTAGGTAGGTAGTTAGTTAGGTAGGTAGTTAGTTAGTTAGGTAGGTAGTTAGTTAGTTAGGTAGTTAGTTAGTTAGGTAGGTAGTTAGTTAGTTAGGTAGGTAGTTAGTTAGGTAGGTAGTTAGTTAGGTAGGTAGTTAGGTAGGTAGGTAGTTAGTTAGTTAGTTAGTTAGTTAGTTAGTTAGTTAGTTAGTTAGTTAGTTATTTTTAGTTATTTAGTTATTTATTTATTTATTTATTTATTTATTTATTTATTTATTTATTTATTTAACCTGGTAGAGATAAGGCCGTCAGGCCTTCTCTGCCCCTCTACCAGGAGATTCCAACTACAATATCAACAATAAAATTACAATTAGTATTAAATTTACAATTACAATTACAAATAATATTACAGTTAGTATTAAATTTATAATTACAATAAAATCAAAGTACGAAAAGATTACCTGAATAATTAAAGCTAGATAATTTATCATAGAGAAACAAAGAATATTTTATATTTACTGAATTACAAATTAAATCTAGAATAACAAAATTGTATAGTGATGAAATTACTGAATATTGAAATATTTTGTGATAGATTAAAGAAACTATTTACAAGTAATCAATTACTGACCAAGTGCCTAGTAAGTTTTCGTTTGAATTCAATTTTATTTCGACAGTCCCTGATGCTAGCAGGTAGCGAATTCCAGAGTCTTGACAGGGCTATTGTGAAAGAACAGTATCGTGTGGTTAGCACGATGAGTCCACTCAGCCGTCATAGCTAGTTTGCGTAACCGGATTTTGCTACCTATCGTAGATCCCCAAGTGTATCACGAGAAAATTTCTTCCCCCATGAAGACTCGAACCAGCGCGCATTCCGTAACACGAGTCCTAGGCAGGATGCCTTAGACCACGACGCCACGGCGCGGGGACATAATTAGTCATAGTTATTCTTAATTAGAAGTAAAACTTACAGATTCAATCATACATAGGCTATTACATGAACTCATTTTGTGGGTGTTCCGTGCAATATGTTTGTATGCACTAGAGATGGGTAAAAAAGCTGGAACAGTTTTTTGAAACCGTTTCACAATTGAAACTGTTTCGATGTGTTTCGTATCGAAACAGTTTCGTGATATAACCTGTTCCAACTGTTCCAAAGTTGTTACACTGCTCCAGTGATCACTTCAACGTTCCACATGGTTCCAAGAGATAAACAGTTCAATTTCTAAATAGCTTCCCTCTACTTTGCTGTCTGCAAAGGCCACGTGCAGCGCTATCATCGATCTCAATCGAAAGTACAGCTTCATTCAGGGATTTTGGCCCCTCCAAAAAGTAAGTAGGAAGATTGAAAATAATATCTATGCTCGGAGCTGAGGAACACTCCTGTCAAGAAAATATAAATAATCATGACGCCTGCACCACCAAGAGCATTTTTTTATCGTTATTGCCATTGTAATGGCTGCTGCTTTTAAACGTGTTTTCTTAGAAGACCGTTAAATGATTAGAGACGCAGAACAGTCGAGAAATGGCCGTAACGGTTTCCTGTTATGAAAACTGCTGCTGCAGAACATTTATTACTTTCTTTCCATATACTTTTCTTTCTGATTAGTCATATATGCGGTCCACAAAATAATACCGTGGAGCTACTTAGACAGAATTTCGAGATGTTAATGAAAATCTTATCCATTTACTTATCCACTTATTTATTTACTCACCTATTTATTTATTTACTTATCTACTTATTTATTTAGCCTACTTATTCACTTATTTATATACTTATCCATTTATTTATTTACTTATCTACTTATTCATTTACTTATCCACTTATTTATTTACTTATATGTTTATTTATTTACTTATATGTTTATTTATTTACTTATATACTTATTTATTTACTTACCTATTGATTTATGTACTCATCTACTATTCATTTGCTTATCCACTTATTTACTTACTTACCTACGTTTTTATTTTTTATCTATTTATTTATTTACTTATGTACTTATTTATTTACTTATTTGTGCCCAGTTGCTTAATAAGAATTTCCTACGTTGTTTTAATTATATAGGCCTATATATATACGTTTATGAAAAACATCTGACCAATAAACAATGGCGTTACCTGATTGAGGTTTTTTCCAGGGTTTTCCCTCAACCCACTATGAGCAAATGCTGAATAACTTTCGCTGTTGGCCCCCGGACTCATTTCACCGGCATTATCATCTTCAGCTCATTCAGAGGCTAAATAACCTAAAATGTTGATAAAGCGTCGTAAAATAACCTACTAAAATAAAAAATACACAAAGGCAGAACACAAGCTTCCTTAATTCTTAAAAAAATGAGTTTCGAAAATTAGTAAAGATATACGAATTTCGAAAAATGATAGGAATCTTTTATTAAAGCTAAATATTTTGAATCCTGCCCATAAAACATGCACCAAATAAACTACATATTATTTAAAAAGTGATGTAACAAAGAAAATATATTAACTTATTTTAAATTAAACTATTAAGATTTGAAATAGAGCTCATAACAGTAAAAATAAGCAGTCATTTGCTTTAATGATTCATCTTTCCTGAACGAAGATCTTCAGTAGTCAGTGTAAACATGCAAGGATTCCAAGTTCTGCGGATGTCCTAGTGTAATAAGTTACTTTGCTAGTCACTTACAGCTCCGAAGTTCTTCAAGAAGATCAGCGAGAAGTTAATTTTTACAGAAATTCTGTGCTTAATTATTATGATCTAGTCTACTTATTATATATTTTAGAGATAATGTAGAAAACACATTAGTCTATCTCTCAAGCAATATATCTTCTCCTCCATTCCAGAATAAGACAGGACAAGTGAAAGGAAAGGTTTATGCATTCTTTAATTGAAATGTTTAACCAAGTAAGCCACAGTTCGTTTCGTATTACTGTGTTATTTATTTTACTCAAAACTCATACATGTTACTAATAGACTTGTGTATGTAGTGCAATACAATCTGTAGACAAAAGTACATTCTGTACATTTTAATGTTCTGAAACGCGATGTAAAGGTCACGTGAGTAACAAATAAAAGCATACTTACAAGTACGCAGAAAAGAAACAATTCGATTAAAAAGTCCAATGCTGTTTCAATATCAATGAACTGAACCCTTTACTCGTTCAATGATTAAGGAACACCAAACACATTACACTATATCCGTATCAAGTTTCTGTTTTCAGTTTATACTCTTCTGCACACAGATCTGGGAGTTCTATACAGGATAATGCAGAAGAGGTGATGATATTTTCAATGTCCACATTGCTGATAGGGACAGTATTATACTTATTTAGAATCGCGATTGTTAAAAATAAACCTTTCCAGTAGCTGATATCAACTTCAAGCAGTAGGTGGTTACGACCAAGGCATTGTGTAGCACGAAAGACATGCCGAATGGAGAAATTATTTGTTCTGGAGAATCTGCATACTAATTTCACGAGAGGATCCCTGCGAGGGGAATATGGTCCTTGTGGGGTAAGAGGAGAGAGTAAGCCAGTAACTCAGCGTTCTTGAAGGATCAGGTGGATGGGAGTGGTGTCGTTGGCCGACTGGGACAAACAAGGCCGGCCAGTTCCGTGTCGGGGATAGGTTATAAGAGTGGGGAAAAAACTCGCATTTCTTGCTCGGATCTTCTCGTGAAATGCGGACTGTACTTCACCGAGGGTTGCAGGAGATTGTATCTCGTACACAAGAATTAGAGTAAGTTATCCACATTGCATAGTTTCGTAAGTAGTTTTGACAATGCTATACATAACCATGGAGACATACGTACTGTCCTCATTTCACGAGAAGATCTGAGCAAGGAATGCCAGTTTTTCCCCCACCCTTATAACCTATCCCCAGCACGGAATCGGCCAGCCATTGACTGAGCCTTGTTTGACCCAACCGGCCGATGACATCACCCCCATCCACCTGCTCCTTCAAGAACGCTGAGTTACTGGCTTACTCTCTCCTCTTACCCCGCAAGGACCATATTCCCCTCGCAGGGATCCTATCGTGAAATTTGGACAGTACCACTTGCAAGGACAATACTCATGTTCCACAAAGACGACGTCACCAAGACTCCAGTGGGTGTTGTCAGCTACAGATTACAATAAGAATACTGTAATTTCTCCAGGACCAAATTCTACAGAAAGCACAAAGAAATTTAGACCAGCTACAGTAACGCCATTTAGTCTTCGACTGAGAAGATGCATTTGACAACCATATAGCCTATCGATACTAGACAAGGGAAAATCGTATATATAAACAACTTCTTAGCCGAAGAGAGGAACAGATATTACTGTCCCAGATTACCACTCTTACGTTAGTCGTTATAGGGTAAAGTTGCCTAATTCCGTGACATATTTAATGAAGTCTATATTTATATTTATATTTATACCAAAATTGTAATAAAAATGTCACGGATTGGGTATCTTGCTAAGAAGTTCACCGATGTCTCAAAAGTAGGCGAAAGATGCACTCTTTCGAGAAAGATGTCCGGCGCTATGGTAGAACGGCAAAGCTTTGACTGACATTCAATTTTAAAAAAACTATCACGGAATTAGGTAATTTATCCTACATCTCAGTGAGCAAACCATCTCCCAATCGGGGTCAAATAATGCCCTACATGATCAACAATAATGTAAGAGATGAATACACATGATTTTGTACAAGTGAAATCTACATATTCTAAAGGTCTTCGCTTCAATGTTGTATGAGACAATTGTAGTTTATAAATTCTACGTGAATGTCTACAAAAAAAAATGAAATTAAAATGAGATGCTTCCAAGTAATCCATACGTTATGAAACACACCATAACATATGGCTTAATACCATAAACAACTTAAGTTTCAACTGTCAACAATAAGTATGACTTATACAGGGTGATTTACGAGGAGTTCCCCACACTTATGGAGCTTATTTATGGAGATATTCTGAACAAAAACTGTCATATAAACATATGTCTTATTCTCAATATTTTCAGAGTTACACTAATTTGTAGTTGTTAAAAAAATACCTTTTTTCTTTAGTTTTAAGGGTAAAAGAATATTACAAATAGAGAATGAACAATTCAGAAGTATACTTTCTTTAATTGGTTAATATTCTGAAGCTAAAAATGTGTTGTTAATTCCTTAGTTACTTTGTACGGGGTTTTTTCCCCTTAATTTTTAACTAAAATTACATTATACTTGCACATTTATCACAACAATTGTTATAGATCATACGACTACTAGCAATTTGATTCTTTACAGTTCAATTTTACATCTTAATGTACAGTCGCAAAGATTTACATGAATGATGTGCTTGGCAGTGTTCTAGCATGAAATTTTAAGCAGGGAAAGCTAACTCAAGTTGTGTTTCATGTATGAGGAAACGTGTTGCAAAAATATAGTCTTAAAAGAAATAGTAGTCAATGTCAAGTCAGCAGTCCGAAGATTGATTGGAACCTCATAAGTAACGCCAATAAAGCATGACCTCAAATGGAAGTAAAATATGATTTCATGGTTTACACATATCTCTAACAAATAGACACATACGTATAATTTAACATTAGCTCACTGCCTGCCATATTTAGAGAAATCACGATATTAACGGTCAATAGATACAGTGTTAGTAAAATTACGTCAACCAACGTTAAAATCTTTATCAGAAGATTATTTTTAACTACATAAATTAGTGTCAGGAACTGTTATTTCACTCATTATATATATATATATATATATATATATATATATATATGTTACCTGATGTCCGATACTACCTGACTCTCCCCTATATATATATATATATATATATATATATATATATATATATATATATATATATATATATATATATATATATCAGTCACACTGCACACTAACAATCAACTGAACACAACTCACAAAGGGATAACTCGGAAACCTAAATTCTTTCCAATGTCAAAGTTAGCTTCTTGCGAGCCTTGTGACTAGGGTAGTTTAATTAGAAAGGGATAGAAAATCTGCAGGGTGAGTTACACAGAAGAATGCGTGAAAGAAACCAGTCTGTGGAGGGGATTGGAAGCTGGTGTGTGCAGGCTTCATGTTTACTGCTGCATCACAAATCATCTTTAGCTGCCGCATCACAACATTTAAGGTGTACATAGGAACAACACACCCCCACCCCTACCATCGACAAATGCACATCGCAGAGTCAAGATCACCATTGGTTCAAAATACACTGAGGATGACGTGACATAGCGCCGAAACGGGCCGTCTGTCGAAGGTATATACCTTCTTTAACAATTTTAACACTTTTTAACGTAAGACTAAGTAAATTGTATGTACATATAAGTTGTATTAAAATTAATAAATAATTTTGTTCATAAACTGCAGGTTCATTATGGAGTTATTAATTGGGGACGCTGAGCATTTTAGCTTACATTGACGCTACGCCACTGGTGCTTGGTAACAATTATTGTGATAAATGCGTAAGAAAAATTTAATTTTATAGTTATACAATTTTAGCTTCTGAATACTGGCCAATTAAAGAAATTATTCTTCTGAATAGTTCATTCTCTAATTCTTTTATCCTTAAACTAAAGAAAAAAGGTATTTTTTTACAGCTTCAAATTAGTGTAACTCTAAAAATATAGAGAACAGGATCCATGTTAATACGACATATGTTGATCAAAATGTCTTCTGAAATATGCTCCTAAGTGGCGGTAACTCCTTCAGCATCACTCTGTATATTGCAAATAGTATAGATATTATGTTAACTTTTACTAGAGCCTTTAGCAACATCTAATTCTAATGTTAACAAACCTTTGACTTCAATACTTTTTATGAAATGCTTAATCATATAATATTTTGTACATGTCAAGAATGCCATATAAAATATAACTAAGTCTAGCATTAACTTACTTAAATGACATCTGAGTCTGTCCTCAGAACCTAAATAGAGGAATTAATGTTTTAATTACAGTTAGAGTGCGATTTTGTAATTAAAACATATTACAAATAAGTGCTATCTGACAAAATGGTTCTGAAACCAGAATCGATGCATTTCTTCGTAAAAATACGAGTAAATATAGCTAGTTCTTATATTATCTCCTTAAAAATAATCCATAAAACTTACAACACTTAAGAATAGTACATTATGCAACAAGCCTATAATGATAGTAACATAATTTTCATACGAGCGTCTTAATTACCATTATAGGCAAGTTTCATACGACTTTTTATGCTCGACCATATTTCTAACTTGAAATTATTCATAAGTATTAATTTTATTCTTATGTGACTGGGGAGCGAACTGGCCTTGTGCAATCTCGTAAATTGTGAGATTTGCGCAGACGCGAAAGTATTGATTTTTTCCGGGCAACGAATGTCGACGATCTTGATATAACCTAGAGAGTAAACTTGATATAATCTTGAAATTGAATTCGACATTGAAAAACGAGATGACAAATTGAATTTATTTGAATATTATTTACAATTATCGCTAATTATTATATAGTAACAAACATAACCTTCTGCGACAGTATTGGATTTCCAGCCTGCGTGACGTTTTGCTAGTTGTCTTTCGATTGCATATCCGAGAATAATCGAACTTTAATGAATAGGTGTACTTTAATGACATGCATTAAAGGACTGCTACCAGGTGTATAATTACTACATTTCGGCATGATCGAGCACAAAATATATTAATTCGTCTATAAAAATTGGTAGTAAATGATAGAAAGTGTAGTATCAAAATGAGTAATCTGTTACAAAACGTAATTTAAATATTATTTCAAAATAATAGTTAAGATAACAATGTAGTTTACTTATTTATGAGTGCATTTTAAAAGTTGAAACACATTGCATATTAACTATAACTCTCTAGAAGATCCGTACGTAGTTACGGATTGTTTATCATAAGATGGGCTCAATCTTGTTACTACGTCAAGAAAACAACAAAAATGTAGATCAGTAAAATTGTATGACAAAGTAATCGTGTTATTTTACAGTCATCTCGATGTTAAGGCAATGCCGAAAGATACTGGAGATGAGAATGATAGTCATCTCAAGAACTTATAAACTTATAATAAATTTACTTGTAATGATGGTATTGCCTCTTCCGCCAGCATTACGATACAGTCGAGATTTTACCCGTATTTTACTGCTACGTTATTGACCCTTGCAGGGAGCGTGAGCTCCTCATCCTAGAAATGAGAATTTTGTTGTTTCTTGTTACCGTAGGTATCTATTTTGGATCACTCCATCATACCTGATAGTATCTTCCATCCGTCAAATGGAAGACGGTCCAATGTAGATTGTTATATCCCACACGTGTAATTCTTTACTTTAAGTACTAAACCAAATTACCTAATATATTCGACAGGATACTGTATAGTAGGACCCATGTAACAAAATACGAGTAGCTTATAGCCGAGTTTTAATAAGACAAGAGATTAAACATGCAATAGTATCTCAACAAAATATGGTAGCACCTTGGATCCTGGAAGTGAGCTTTAAGGGGAGATTGTCACCCTATATCGCCAATGTTAAAGTTGCTTATTTCATGACCCATTACCAGAGAAACTGCTGAAGATATTTTACCGAAATTTTTAAAGGCTAAAGATACAAGCTTTTTGAGAAAATTGACGCAGATTTATTAAAAAATACAAGTTGTAAAAAATAGAAAAGTTTTCACTTTTAAAATAATGTTGATTTTATTTTGTAAATATTTATGTAAAATATTTTTATGATAAAACTAACACACATAAATCACTCATTGTACGTGAATTTCATTATTTTATTATTATCAACATGTGTTTAAAATTTCATCCTCCTTCATTTTATAGTTCCTGAGAAAATGGGGGATTTGCATAAAAATTTAAAAAAATTAAATTAGCATTACTTTAAAATTTAAAATATCCTCTATCGTATTTCTTTACCTATAAACCTGCGTCAGTTTTTTTCAGAAAACTTGTATCTTTATCTTGTAAAAATTTCATTACACCATCTTCAGTAGTAACTGGGATAATAAACCATTAAATAAACCGATTTAACATTGGTGCATTGGCGATATATGATAGTTAATCTCCTCTGAAACAAATTTGAATCTTATATGTTGAAAAACATTGGATTTCTCATTTGAGTTCACTTTTATTTCAAAGTTAATGTCCATCCTCAACGTTACGGTAAGCTATACACAGGGTGATTCACGAGGATTTACCGTCATTTGATGAGCTTATTTCCGAAGACATTCTGAGCAAGAAATGCCATACAAACATGTGTCCTAATCTCATTATTTTTCATTATACGTCATTTTTTTGTCAGAATGTCTTCGGAAATAAGCTCCGTAAGTGACGGTAAATTCTCGTGAATCACCCTGTATATTATGTACTCATGGTTTACGAAAATCTTTAAGTTTAATTTTTTTATGGTTTCAAACATTTAGATGAGCTGTGAAAGAAACCCAAATAATGAGAACATCTTTGCAAAAGAGAGATAAGTATCAATCCCTTTTGAAGGTTAAGACAGTCGCCCATCTGTTGGGCGTTATTGCAATCTCTTTAAATAAAAGTTCAATAATTTATTTCAGTTGACATATTTTAAGATTTAAGATTCTATGTACTATATTTGGTTAACAATAAGTTTGACAACGAAAGGAATACTTCGAACCGTTATGGATTCTGTACATAGGCTAGGCCTATATTTTCGCTGATAAACTAATTGCTACACCATGAATTAAAATTTGGCAATATGGAACCTTAAAATGACAAACCTAAAACTGTCAGTGGCCCCAAATCCGTGATTTAAGTTGACACTACAGTTAATTAAAGATGCTTGCCAATATCATAAATGTGGCAAGATATTCTTAGGTTTGTTGCCTCTTACAACGTTTATGAAACAGAAAATTTATATTGTATTAGCCTATATATCTCCATGCTAAAGCGATCTCTCTCCAACCCTGCAGTTAAAGGTAAGAAAGTGCACCATTTCATCAAACTGTAGAAAATCTAAATTTGTGCCAATAAAATTTTAAGACCTTTACTAGAGTTTTCTTGTGAATTCAAATTATTTCAAACTTATATATTTAATTATAAGATGTTAATTTGTTATCCTTTGTAGATCTGATGGCAGTTGATGGTCGAGCAGTTATCTGGATCCCGATTCGGTGTTACTGTCGGTTGAATTTTTCATCCACTTGACGCAGCTGAGTAAGGTGGTGTGAAAGGTGACACAACATGGCGGTCTCCCATTTGTGCACCAGAAGTGTACATTGTTCTTCCTGATGTAGTGCATGACCCTTACAAAGAAGCGGCGAATTTCTGTAACATTGTAGCAAACGAATGTATAAAATTAAGAATTCTGACTGGAATAATAGGCCTATTATTCTCGAGTGGGGGGGGGGAATTAATTTTGGCCATCCAAAAACTTAGGAAACAGACTGAATAATATGAGAAAGTTTGAGAACGTAGAAAAATTGATAGTATGTAAAGCTGCATTTTACCCACTGTTATCAGTATGTAAAGTGAGTCTTTAAAACATCAGTACGTAAAAAATAAGTAATCACTTTATGCACTGCCAAAGAAAATGCAATATTCAATGTAGAAACGTCATTCAGTAAGAAAGTAATGCATTACCTCGATCTTTTATGACGTAAATATTACACGTAACACAAATAAGTAACAAATATAACTTCACATTACACTACACAAACACACCCCCACAGGAAATACAAAAGACGCAAAGACCAGCACCAACCAGTTCTGAAGATGGCCCATAACAGGCTGAAACATGTTAACTAGGTACTGTAAAATTTAACACGAGAAAAACATATAATACATATTTCGAAACAAATATAACATTCATAGGCTATCTACATTTTATCCCGTGTTATTCTGAAGTTATATGTGTAGTACTCTTTGCAACAAGATATAGCATTGAAATTTTCCTAACCGCTTTGTTGATTATGGCCGGTTTAGACGACCATGAAATCATGAGCATGAATAAAAAACCTGTTATTGCATGGATATTTATTTCTTAATATAACTTATCTGACTTTAGATAACCATGACATTCTGATCTTATAGCTTATACAACTTTACACATTTATTTAATGTAAATTTGTGCTATCGTAGAAAAAAATATTGTATGATACACGCTCGTAAAATTACCTTTTTGGCCCTCTTGCCTTTATGAAACTCGACTTCGCCTCGTTTCACAAACTTTGCACTCGTGACAAAAAGAAAACCTTTACGAACTTGTATCATAAATAACTATTTGTAAAGAACGAGTCAATATAACAAAGAAATAGAGAGAGTGGAAAACATGAATATAGACTATCTTAAGTTATAGGCCTATTTAATAATACAAAGAATGTTATGTGTAATTACATAATAGAATGCATTATAAGTTCACGAAGACAATTACTTAATTACTAAGAAAAGAAATGCTAGTTAAGGACACATGTAGATAGCCCAAAAACGAGATATCATGTGGCTAAAATGTATAATTTGACCCAAACTGTTATGGATTTTTTTTTATCGAAACACTATGGATTGCAGTAGGCCAACTACAGGGACATCATTTTATTTTTACTAACATTTTAAATATTAACTTGCCTATACCTCTGGATCAACGCCGTTTGCTACCCCCTTCCACGACTGGAGTTCGATGATACTGGCGTAATATACAAACAAATCACTTTACTAGGTATAGGAGTGAACAAAAGTAGTTCATCCATTTACGTAAACTAGGAAATATTGCGCTTTTGAGTTTGATCATTTTCATTAGGTTTTCGTTTAATCAAAATACAGTACAGTATTAACAATGAGTGTTTTTCTACGAACTGAGCTGTCCATGTGGACGTATTAATTATGCAGTGTATATTATACTGTCTACAGCACATTAACGTACAATATAGAGAATGAAGTTAAATTGAAAAATAATCATAATAGGATATTTAAACGCATTTTTAAAATGGTGACCGTTCACTTCGATACAGGCTTCAGTTCTAATGTGCATATTATCGCACTATAGACTATTGTACGTAATTCCAATTACCACATTCGTACTTCGTATCAGTAACTCGTGTTGAAATAATTCTGTATCTACTCTATAAAAGAGTACCTTACGTACTGTAAATTCAATCTTCACTTCTGCCCGATCCGAAAAGATAAAATTACTCAAATATGCTATCTACTGTCCGTCCAAGTGGTTATGCCGCAGCGTCGTAGAAAGGGAGGAAATCACGTGACAGTTAATTACTTAACGAGGCCCTTTTATTTCAGTTATTTTAAACAGTTGTATAATATTACGTAGACGTCCAGTTCCTAACAGAAATTAATGTTTTCAGAAAAGAGCTAAGACAGCCCAGCCACTAGCTGGCGAATAAAGGCTGGTAGGGGAAACCGGGATACGACGTAGGCAAATGGACGACAGTACCTGTGCGAAAATGATTCAATATTGAAAGCTCTTTCGTCACTGGAAAACGCGAACATATTTTTGGAACGTACTGTTTACTATGACCGTAAGGCTACTACGACTGTATATGGATCTGTGTGGAGGACGGTTGAACTTCATTAGTAGACGGGGTGGGAGTGAAGTACATTCAAAAACTGAGGTACAATAAAAATTGAAGTAAAAATAAAATGATGTCCCTGCATTTAACATCTTGCATTTTGTTACAGAGAGTTGGTATATTGGCTAGATCAATCAGATGATTGGCCAGTACATTACCAGACATTCGCTTTACGGCATGGAAATTTATGAAAAAAAAACGCAAAGGATGGATCAATTGAAACAGAATTTTAATCTAGGTTTGCGAGCAGATTTGGTACACAAGTCCGTGCCGCTAGCATTAGGTAACGCCAATGAGATATAAATTGATAATGTTGAGAATGATTTATCAACAAATCTTAAAGGTAATGTTAGAAATTTACATAATATTTTGATTAAAACATGAAAGTAATTTTACTACTGTTGAAGATCAAAGTGCAAAACGTTTTCAATTGAATTGAAACAGATTTTTAAAAATGTCATTGCATTATGAATACAAGTAAAATTTCTTCTTCTTATAGATGTTAATTTGAAGGTGAATCTTCGATCCCGCTACAAACCACACATGCGAAAAAAAAAAAACCTCAAAATTATAGCACACCATTCCAGAGACACGATGTGATCACTACGAAAGCTGTGAACCCACCCAAACCGCTCCAAATACTTCGTTTCTTATATACCCGACGGATTATTTTCTCCGGAATTTTCATATAATGAGCAGTTACCCAGTGATACCATCATCACTCCTTTCTTCACTATGGTCCAGGACAAAAAAAAAATGTTCATGCAGCGCAAACCAAAAGCCTGTACAAACCAAACCCAACCTGAATAATTTAAAGAGAAAAATTGTTCTGGGGTCGGGTATCGAATCCGGAACCTTTGCCTGAGCGCACCAACGCTCTACAGACTGAGCTATCCAGGAACTCTACCAGACCCCGGCTCAGTTATTCCATTTAATATCCACATACCTCAAGTGGGTTGACAAGACGTCAAAGACTCAGCATTGAGCGTACACTTTTTCTGTGTGACTTAAATTGAGGGGTTGGGTGCAAGAAAGGCACTTCTCTCAAATGCAAGTTTTGAGAAAATTGATCTTGAAAATTCAAACAGTAATAATGTTATCTATGCATTCCCTTACACTTTGGGTACTCCTGACCTCTATGATCACAGTATTGAACTACAACTTGGTTATCATATGCATAACAGATCAGAGATCACAATAAAGCGTTTTACTCAAAAAGGGCACATCCTCTAAAATTCCCTTCTTGCACCCGGCCCCTCAATTATGGTTTTCTGTAAACGAACAGTGATGTGTATTATACAAATCTGACTTTTCAGTATCCCTGTAAAGATGGTTTGAATAATTTCAAGGGAAAAATTGTTCCGGGGCTGGGTATCGAAGCCGGGATCTTTGGCTGAGCGCGTCAACGCTCTACGGACTGAGCTATCCAGGAACTCTATCAGACCCCGGCTCAACTTATTCCCTTTTAAATACATATACCTCAAGAGGGTTTGAAAGACGTCAAAGACCCTGTCACTGATCGCTTATTTTTCTTTCTAGATATTGGCAGCACTGCGTTCCCATTTCAAACCCCTGACATGGTTAACGTGCTGAGATATGGTAAGTAGCCTATGTGTGAAATTAATGTTTATTCAGTGGGATTGTGGAAATGTAATGTATTGAATCTCATATCGATGGCTAAGAAGTGATAGCTCGTATCTATATAATTTTGCAGGCGAAAAGAAATTTTTTAATTAGTTTTTCTGAAAATAAGCTTTTTATATCTGTTTCTGTTTTGCAAGATCTTCTACTCGAGGATATAGCTATCTGCAAAACGTTGTGAACACAATAATACTCAGGGACGTCTCGTCCTTTGGGGCTTTCGGGGCTCAGCCCCGCATGAAAATTTATGTAATATATTATTTCAGATATTTACGAACAACTCTCAAATATAGAGGAAGTCTCGTTGTTTTTATAGCCAAGGTTTGGACTTCTGCGCGGAGGAGATGCTGTAGCCTTCTGTTGTAGAAGCGACAGAAATTCCAGCCCGTAGATGCTAGATCCCCGATACAGACCTAACGAGAAGAGTATGACGTAGTTCCTAGTTAGGGGTAGCGCTCAGTGCATGGAGATACTATAGTCGCGACGCTGTTATTCCCGGCGTGACTCCTCCTCTTGCTTACGTCTTAGAAAGTGAAGGCTCTATAAAGTTTAGATAGGTAGTATCGTTCGCCATTTTGTTCTTTCGTTGCCGAGCTACCATACGAGGAATCTATTTGCCACACCGTTAAACATTATCATGTCGTAGCTCCTATGATAATAAATCAAACGCACTGTAATTAAGCAAATAATTGAGCGGCAAATAACGTCTTCGTGTGCTTTCTGCGAACGCCAACGAAAGAGCCAAAATGGCGGGCGATTATATTAAGTATTTATCGAGCCTTAAGAAATGAATAACGTCTTCATCAGCGAATCACAAGACGCACACGTTTAAATGTAGCCGACCTGCAATGCGATTGGCTGCCGGAAATTAGAGCGACGCGACGGGACTATAGACCCTATAACACAGATGTAGCAAGTGAAGGCGCCGGGAGAGGGACGACTGTTGGGGCTCATTCAGTTCTGTCGCGGTCGCGTTCGTATCGCGGTAAAATAGTGTAATACAAGTAAAGGTAACGTAATTTTATGAGCAATAATGAAATGACTTTTTAGTTTTATATGATAAACTATATTTCAAATAGCCCTGGACAAATTCTAGGCCACGAGACGCCACTGATAATACTTACCGGTACTTATTTACTTACTTACTTTCTTATAGCTTTTAAGAAACCCGGAGGTTCATTACCGCCCTTACAAAAGCCCGCCATCGGTTCCTATCCTGTGCAAGATTAATCCAGTCTCTATCATCATATCCCACCTCCCTCAAATTGAGTTTAATTTCTTGGGTGGTTTCGTAACAAGCTGTTTTTACGGTAGTTGTTAGCTCTTCGCCCAACCCCCAAACTGGAGGACCACCGTGAACACAATAATAATAAGTTAATAATATAGTTAATCTAAATAGAGGTCTAACCATTTTTTGTAGATACGAGAAGCTATCGAATATTTAATTTTTTAAGTTATTACATTTCTCAGTAATTTTATCGGTAAAAATTGCAATGCAAATCAGATGTAGTGAGATCGAAGTTTCAATAATTTTTAAAATATTATGAGTTTCATAACATAACTTACAAGCTCAGGCTCGGACAAGAAGGCCAGAAGTATTCGACTCTTCGGCGACGGTTCTGTACTTGCTTTCATCTCCCTCGAGCGCTCTGTGCCTGTCTTCAAATGTTGTTACAAGGCTTCTGGCGTTGTACTGGAAGTTTAGTGCAGGAAAGAGATTTCTGTTGCTATGCAACTCTTGCTTATTATAGGCATGATATCACTCAATTGTTTTCCAAGCTCATGATTCAGTTCGCCTGGTCGAGCAATAACATTTTATTACCATTGTAGTCGAAGCTGCTTTTGAACATGATTCGTCTAAGGACTGTAAATGAATAGAGACGCAGAACAATCTAGATAATGACTGGTTAAAAGGTTTCTATTTTTAAAAATAGGCTTTTATTACTTCCTTTGAGGTTTATATTCGTTTTACTTGTGTATTGCACACTACACACAAAATAATGTCGTGCAGCTGCAAAGATAGAATTTCTAGATTTTTACGAAAATGCTTTATTTTTTTCATATTAGGGCTGTAAAGAAGATTTATCTCTTTGTAGATAAAGTAATGAGGTTTAGTCAAATCCCCATGTACACCTGTTCATTTACTGAACTCGTTTCTAATATTTCTTCTTCTATAATTAAAATCAGTATTTGAAATGGATAGATTTGTGCAAATGTCCTTTATATAATGGGACTTTATTGTCTTAGTACTGAACAAATAATAATTGAATTGCGAATTAATTTATGGATATTCGTTCTCGAGTGCATATTAGTCATTACTTAAGGGGACACTCAACTTAAAAATTGGAGAAAAAGTGTCATAGAAATGAAAAATTAAATTTCTACACTAATTTACGTGACAGAACTAAATCAATATGCATAATTCTTCCCCTATTCATTGAGAAGTCACAGTCAAATGCACAAAGCCAAAAAATAAAAAAATGATAATTAAAAGTGATATTTCAATTAATGATTGATTAAAAATTGAAATATTTTTTATTTTGAAAAGTATTGGATCTAATGAGCTGAGATTTTGCATGTTACTTCCCATGTGTATATTAAACTTTTTCTCCAAATTTGAAAAAGATTGGTCAAATAGGAAAAAAGTTCCAAAATATAGTTGAGTGTCCCCTTAATAATTATAGGGGGAACAACTTACAAAACTCCGTTGATCTCCGCATGCGTCAATCTTAAAGAGTGACACAATATATTATTCACCTCCTCCTTCCTAATTGTCAGCCAATAGTAGCGCGTACTGATAGCAGTGATGCTTCAGATGACTTGTCAATCTGTAGCGACAATGGTTCAGATTAATTGAAGGAAACTCCAGACTCCGCCTCCAGCACACAGCTGTAAGGTTTAGTAACCTCCTACAACGGAGTTTTGCCAGTTGTAGGCCTATAATTACCTTCAATACAGATAGATTTATTGATATTAGTTCACAAAGTAAAAACTTAATATTTTAAGAAATTATCTATATACAAAAGTAGAACGGCGGCCGGGTAGCTCAGTTGGTAGAGCAGCTGGCTACGGACTGAAAGGTCCGGAGTTCGATCCCAGGTGGTGACAGGATTTTTTCTCGTTGCCAAACTTTCAGAACGGCCCCGAGGTTCACTCAGCCTCCTATAAAATTGAGTACCGGGTCTTTCCCGGGGGTAAAAGGCGGTCAGAGCGTGGTGCCGACCACACCACCTCATTCTAGTGCCGAGGTCATGGAAAGCATGGGACTCTACCTCCATGCCCCCCAAGTGCCTTCATGGCATGTTACGGGGATACCTTTACCTTTTACCTTTTTTACAAAAGTAGAACTACCTTCAATACAGAGTACGGCCTAAGTTGTATGTGTCTGGCGTTTGTGGCGGAAAACTATTTCTGACTGTAGGCTTATGCTTTAGCAAATAAATAGCTGTCTCCTCTAGCGCCTAGACGCAGTTTTGTTCTTAATTACATATATTTGGTCGATTTTGGTTGCCCATTTCTCGTAATGAGAGCAGTTATCTTGGTCTTGAAAGTAAATTTGCATAGGCATTTAAAGAATTATTTTCTTTATCTCAAACGGTTTCTATTGGACGTACAGCTGTAAGTAATATAACTGGACAGATTTTAACAGATTTTTTCCTTGAATGCAGAATAAAAAACAATTCTAATACGAAATTAGTCCTAAATTAATATTTTTCTAATAACAAATAATGTTCACCTCTAAACGTTAACACTGTTTTAATCGATAAGTATTATACGGTACCCTGAACAAGTTTATGTCAGACCATCTATTACTTACATAACTGTATGTCGATTTTTAAATTTATTCAGCTGAGAATGTTTGGGAATGTAACCTGTTCGAATTCGGTTGAATTTAATAACTTACCTTATATTCAATATGAGAAAAATTCATGTAATCAATTGATGAAAAATTATTGTACAGAGACAGATAGGCAGAAGACGTGCAAAAACTACTTTTTGTATGATAAGAGATGCTGAAAAACTGTAGTACATTGAAAATCTCGAAATAATTTTCTATTATGGCAATACCTTTTTCATAAGTGATATAATGAAAAATTAAACAATAATAGACAGAAAGAAGGAAAGAAAGAAATATAGAAAGAACATTTTTTATGCAAGGACTATTACGAAAATACCTTTGTAGTATCACGAAATTATACCAACCATTCTAGACTGCTATTATTATTTTTTTTTTGGTTTATTTGTATTGCTTATTTGTGATTATTGTATAAATTTATTTGAGGTAAAAATACTGACACGTAACTACCTGAAATCTAAAAATGTACGTAACAGTATTTTTTTTTTTATAAATTTGAACCTTATTTTTGCGTCAAAACCTTAGTATGACGAAATTATCCAAGTCTGTCGTAATATAGATTTTAAGCGTTTTATAATAGCACACAAATTTAACATTTTAAAATTTTTTTTGTATTTCTTTTTATCTGCTTTGTGTTCTTATAATAATTGTAAACGTTCTTGTTTTGTGTCTACGTTTTTCTGCAGTTGGACATTCTTCATTACTTTCTTCGTTGCTGTCCTAATATTTTGTATTGTGTAGCCTACATATTTATTTATGGTAGTGTGGAAGAGAAGCCCTGATGGCCTTAACTCCACCAGAATAAATAAATAAATAAATAAATAAATAAATAAATAAATAAATAATAGTATAATAATAATAATAATAATAATAATATTATTATTATTATTATTATTATTATTATTATTATTATTATTTTATGATACATACCTATTGAAATTGTGCTGTCCACACCTGTGGAGTAACGATTAGCGCGTCTGGCAGTGAAAGCAGGTGACCCGGGTTCGAATCCCGGTCGTGGCAATTTACCTGGTTGAGGTTTTTTTTCCGGGGTTTTCCCTCAACCCAATTTGAGCAAATGCTGGGTAACTTTCGGTGCAGGACCCCGGATTCATTTCACCGGCATTATCACTTTCATCTCATTCAGACTCTAAATAATCTGAGATGTTCATACAGCGTCGTAAAATAACCTACTTAAAAAAAAATTATGCTTTTCGGTATAGACTATCCTCTGCCTATGTAAAGGGATTTATTCGGAACTGATAAATGGAATGTATTGTTCACATTCATCATCTACTTATCACTTTATCCGAAAATTAAGTATATTTAACAAACAATTTATAAGTAGTATCACGTAATAAATTAAAACGTTACTCTTTGTACGGCAGAAATGCGACTTAAGTGGATAATTAATTTAGGTGTAGAATCATTAGAGTCGAAGAAATACAACATGTATTATTGTAGTGAAAGTGACATCAAAGGAGTTTGGAGTTTCGTTATTCTTACACTAAATTAAAAATTTCCTTATTGTATCTGGGATAATTGATCAAAAGTAAATATTAAATAGACCTACACCTTATTATTTACATGCACACCATGCATAAAGTTAAGTAGGGTAAAGGTTGGCAATATTGTGATATGAATAATATTGTAATAGTTTTTTTTCTTTTTTTGGTAATTTATTACAATTTTACTGAGGGAGACAAAGATCAGCTTTTTGCGTTAACATATTAAGGGAATGTTCGTGGACAAGTTTCTGCACAAAACTGGTCCTTCTCTCGCTCAGTAAAATTGTAATAAATTCTCAAAAAGTACTATCACAATATTATTCGTATCACAGTTTTACCAACCTTTACCCTATATCATTTTTTTTTGTAGAGGTAACTTTCTTTCTTTTTTAATCTTTATCATTCCATTTCTTTTTTATTTCTTATTTTTTATTTTCTTACCTTTTTATATTGGTTTTTTTTTTCTTCTTACTGCATTATATTATTGTAGGCCTATTATTTTTCGCTTATATCTTGTTTGTTGTATTGTACTTTGAATTATTTGTATAGAGCTGCCTACTATAATTATTGGAGCTATACTACATTGTAGCACTTTTATTTAAATAAATAAATAAGTAAATAAATAAATAAGTAAGTAAATAAATAAGTAAATACGTAAATAAATAAATAAATAAGTAAATAAATTAATTTTTCATTTTATGTTTAAAGACATGGACTTCTTTTGATTAATTAGAAAACTGAACTCAGCATGAAATTGTTTGTGAATTGAAGTGTAAAAATCCGAAATTTAAGTAATTAAAACTAAGTTCTTTATTATTAGTATAGGACAATTGACTAAAAATATTCCATTGCCATATCATTTTTTCCTTTGCAGAATGAGTGTATTATTTGAACAATAAAAGCAGAGATAGAATTCCTTATTCACGAACGATGTTTTTCTGTAATTCTGAGAGTGTTTTGGTGAATTAGCCTATCTATCTGTATTTTTTTTGCTCACCACTTACAGCTCCTGACTTCTTGGGTAAAAGTCCATGCGGGGAACTTATTTTCAGTAACATTCGATATCTGACAAAATCCTCCTTACTCGTAATATTCCCATAGCACTTCAGAAATTCAAGATGAACAGATTAGAATACAATGAATGTGAAATAAAATGCAATGTAGTGATTTCGGAGGAACCGTAGAATACAGACATACATCGCATACTAGAAACCATTTTTCTTTTTAGTAAGGTGTAATGAACAATGTTCGTCTCCTTGCCTAAATTCGTCCCCCACGGTTTTTTTCCCTATAACGTGTCGCACCTTGGTGGTGAGTTGAAACCATCCCTCTTTATGCAGTAGCAAGCGTGTGTTCAGTTGGAGCGAGTATTATTATCTGTTTCGCTGTTATTTAAGTTTTTAATATCTGTAAAGTTGGAGAAGTATTCTTCTTACTGTCCGCATTTCACGAGAAGATCCGAGCAAGGAATGCGAGTTTTTCCCCCACTCTTATAACCTATCCCCGACACGAAACCGCCCGGCCATTCACTGAGCCTTGTTTGTCCCAGCCGGCCAATGACATCACTCCCATCCACCTGCTCCTTCAAGAACGCCGAGTTACTGGCTTACTCTCTCCTCTTACCCCGCAAGGACCGTACTCCCCTCGCAGGGATCCTCTCGTGAAATTCCGACAGTATACACATTGTAGTGCTTCACAGCCCAACATTCGTATTTCCGTAATAGGCTATTTTTGCTTCTATATACCATAGATTAAAGTGTTTAGTGTAAGATTATACAGTGAGCGGACCGGATATTGCAGCATACAGTAGTTAGGACAAGATGCCGCCGTACGTTTGTGGTGCACATGCCTATATTCCGTCCCCCAGGATGTCTAAATTTTGTCCCCGGGACGAAATTCGAAACGCTGTTCTCATCTCGTGGAATTTTAAGAAAGTTGTAGTCATTTATATTTCAGGCCGGATTAAAACGCATTGAACTATGTAATCTCGGTTTAAAATGTGTAAAAATTTTTAAACATGTTTAAAAATATTATATGAAAGATATGTTTTTTTTTTTTTTTTTTTTTTTTTTTTTTTTGCGAAATGTCTTTAAAATATTACATAACTTATTTTCAATGATCTTTAGTTATTAATAAAAATGCTTTTGTTGTAGGCCTATTTCTTTTAATTTCACTGTATTATTAAAATAATTGCCACTGAATGTGTTAAAAAGCATAGGGGACAAACTTCATGCCGCTTCATTAAAAAAAAAAATGCGTAAATTCATTCTTCATGTTTTATATACCATTTGTTTCCGCATTTATAAATTTCTAATTCTATACATTGTAGCTATAGGAAATGCCTGTTATTATTCGGTTGAGAAGATTTTGTCATCTACTCTGCTGTCAAAAAATCTGAAAGTTAGAATTTATAAAACAGTTGTATTACCGGTTGCTTTGTATGGTTGTGAAACTTGGACTCTAACTTTGAGAGAGGAACAGAGATTAAGGTTGTTTGAGAATAAGGTTCTTAGGAAAATATTTGGGGCTAAGAGAGATGAAGTTACACGAGAATGGAGAAATGTACACAATGCAGAACTGCACGCATTGTATTCTTCACCTGACATAATTAGGAACATTAAATCCAGACGTTTGAGATGGGCAGGGCATGTAGCACGTATGGGCAAATCCAGAAATGCATATAGAGTGTTAGTTGGGAGGCCGGAGGGGAAAAAAACCTTTGGGGAGGCCAAGACGTAGATGGGAGGATAATATTAAAATGGATTTGAGGGAGGTGGGATATGGTGATAGAGAGTGGATTAACCTTGCACAGGATAGGGACCGATGGCGGGCTTATGTGATAGCGGAAATGAACCTGCGGGTTCCTTAAAAGTCATTTGTAAGTAAGAAAGTACATTGTAGCTAATTGCTAAAGGGTCTTAACTACATAATTTTTAACTCTTCAACTTTAATTACCTATGAATGGTAAGCAAAAACCAAACGGGGGACGATAAATGGCACCTCACCTTACTACAGTAGATCCTATGCTAAATTTTCTTTTGTGAACATACAGAGAAAAACACACAAAAAGTAGGCCTTACACATTTATTATAGACTAGGATGCAAGAAGAGGATATAAAATTTGAAAGGAAAAGGGACTCTTTCTTGTTCTTATATTTTTAATAAATACACGAGGTTTCATTCGATAGTGAGTATTTATTCAGTAAACATGAAGAAACAAGTTACATTGTAATACTGTATCTTGAATCTGTTTGTGAAGAAAAGTACGTAAAGTACTCTCAAAACGTGATGTAAAGGTCACGTGATTAAAAATAAAAAACACATACATACAGTATGTGAAAAATTCCGTACATATGGAAGGATTCGATTAAAAGGTCCAGAGCTGTTTCAATACCAATGAACTGAATCCTTCAGCCGTTCAGTAATTAAAGAAAACCAAAAATAAGTTGCCATAAAGCTTCTATTTTGTGTTCATACCTTTCTCCACAGATAGATCGCAGAGTTATATGCTAGACAGTAGAGTAGATATTTTAATGTCCACACTACCAATGGTGCCAGTTACACATATTTAGAGTTTATAATCCTTAACGAATTCCTTGCTCATAACCGTCATAAAACATAAGGCGGTAGGTGGATAACAGGCGGGAATTGTATAACACGACGGACGTGAAAATTGAAGGCTTTCATTGTCCTAAGAAAACCACGTTCTTCACCTAGTGTCTGAAGAGTTTGAAGCCATTTGGGGTACAGAAACTCAAACACCTAGATTACACAAGTTCTTAACTCATCTGACACTGAGACAGATAATCATGACGAAACAGATCTTATGAATTTGATCCCGAAGCCCTCAAAGGATCACGTCACCATGTTCCCAGTCAAGGAAGGCATCAGTTACAGCTTACAATAAAATTTAATTTTTCCAAAAACAAATTCAACACAAATGAATATGAATTTAAGATCATCTTCAGAGATGTCATTAATTCTCGACCATGGAAAAGCTTTCGGCAACCATATTTGAATATTACACAAAAGCTACTCTTACATATATACATGTTGGTCGAAGAGCTGGACAATGGCTACCGTGTCCAGTCACCACTCTTAAGTTATGTCATTATTGTGTGTAGTTCGTGGAGAGGAAACTTGTAAATATTCCATATCTGGAAGGCACAATTCATCATTGTATGTCACCCCAAATGAAGTACATAGTATCATGGCTGTAACCACAAACAATTCATTTCAAATAAGGTTACATATGGCACCAAATATCTACACTGGTAAAGTCCCATCATTAATACAGACAGCTACTAAACTATCAGTTCAGCTCCAGAACACAAATTTGAAACACACAAGTCTGTCAATGAATTGCATTTTACTTTATCTCGTTTCAGCCAGTGAGATACGTGAACTTAATCACACCATCTTGAATGAAGTCATCCCTTGGTATTACCCGAATTCGGTTCACCAAACCGTATCTAACAGTTCCAACACTCCTCTACTTCAAAGGTACATCACATTACCTAATCATTCTGGCAAATAAAACCAAACAATTCTTCTCTACTTGATGAACACAAATTATATCAAATTGAAATCATTATAATTTGATGCAAATACATTGCACCTATCCCACAGTACCTTGTTTCAATTTTGTGTTCGAGAATTGTAGTTTCTAATTCTACGTAATTGTCTACAAGAAAATGAACTTAAGGACATGTACTTCCAGATATAGAGTATGATCCAGTAGTGTCACTAATATGACATAACATTTTAAACAAATTTTCACCTGTCAACAGCAAGTCAGTGTTTCAAATAGTATACATATATGAACTTGTACTTAAGTCGTTATCTACACCTAGTTTTAATTTACAAGTTTTCATTTTCAATATTTACAGAAAATACTTAAAAATCTAATATTTGTTTACATGGCAGGTGTATTATAACAAAATCTGCTAAGTCCATATTTATTTAAACGAGACTTGAATATGTATTCTGTACCTAAATCAAGACCTCAATGTGTTTTAATTACAGTTTGAGTGCTATTTTGTAACCAAAACACATTGCATCATAATAACAAATGACGACACGTTCTTAAACTATAATCTACTCATGTCCTTATAAAAAATGGATACAGCCAACCCTAAAAAACATCTCTTTAAATAATCAGTAAAACTCACAAGAGTAAAAAAAAAACATAAATTCATATTTGGTTATGAAAAGGAGTGGACGTTTTCCATTGATGGTGATATCATATAAAATATAATTTTTCACGACCTTTCCAGGATTGGTTCTAACTTCGTCGTCAGATGAGAAGAAGCCTACTCATCGGAGTAGGTTTCTTCTGCACCTGACGACGAAGATTATAACCAATCTTCGAAACGTCGTAAAAAATCATATTTTATAGTTTATCACCATCAATCGAAAACATCCACCCCAGTCCATTACCAAATATCAATCCACCATTGCTCTCCCAGTCATTCAGATCCATATA
This sequence comes from Periplaneta americana, assembly GCA_025594305.2. Classification (NCBI taxonomy): domain Eukaryota; kingdom Metazoa; phylum Arthropoda; class Insecta; order Blattodea; family Blattidae; genus Periplaneta; species Periplaneta americana. Next base: position 39,421,650 of record JAJSOF020000003.1, on the reverse strand, counting down.
AACTCAGCAATAAAAATTGGTAGTAAATGGCTGAAAGCATAGTATCAAAATAACCCAAAGTGTCACTAAACATAATTTCAAATTAGTTTGATGTCATAATTAAAATGTAAAAATCTTCAACGTTTTTAGAGTGCATTTTAAACATTAAAACACATTACATATTAATTTTAACTACCAAAATAATCTGAAAAATTTTCGCAACATTCGTTTTATATTTTTGATCCTACAGTTTCATTTGCCAGAACATTACAAGAATATAGATAGAATTAAACATGCATGGAAATAGCGCTGATTTTTTAAGCAGGATGACTGAAACATTACATGAGAGAATAAAAGTCTGTTAGAAATTCTGCTACCAGTAATATTTAATTATGTCTGCCACATTCTATCAGTATTTGAACGAAGATACTTGAAGTAGCTTTGCAAAGAGAAATTATATTACTTAATGCGATGTGCTACTGGAATTTATAAAACCTACAGTTGACGTAGAGTTGACGTTTTACTGAATATGCATACTGTACTCCAAGTCTTCGAGTCTTCGGGGACTGAGACGAAGCGGGATAATGCTGTGAATGAATGTTGATGTCATAAGATGTCATAAGGTCACACACGTGGGTACTCTTATCTCTATTGGCTAGCTGTCACAGCACAAACCATAACATTGATCACACATATTGATACTACCCTAGTTACAAAATTAGATCACAGTTAATCTCCTGGTCTTTTAATCTCTCCATACAGGAAATAACATATGGAGGAGAGCGCATGGTTTTTAAACTGACGTTATAACGGTAATATCGTCTATCTACTTCGTTCCAATAGATGACGCAATAGTAAGTACATTCCTTTCACGGTTAATCTCCTGGTTGGAGAACAGTATCCATATCATAATCACACATTGTAAATTTCAATATTTTTTCATTAACACTTAAAAAAATAAAATTATTTTGTATTGTTTAATCCTTTCAGCGTAAATCGTATTTCTAGAAAAAAATTATTACTTATTTAATTTTTTCCTTAAAGGTTACACTGCATTTTGTGCAATGGAGCATTAGTGTTGCCCTAGTCTAAATTGTTCATTTGTAAAAAAAATAAGTTGTTCAATGTTCAAACATTAAAATAATAATAATAATAATAATAATAATAATAATAATAATAATAATAATAATAATAATACTGCTTTACATATAATTCTCTAATAATAAAATAATGTTGAATACTACCAATCAAATGCTCCATTTCGCAACAGAGATATTAGGGCCTAATGAATAAGTATGCCAAGTTTCATCGCTCTAGCTTTAACCACTGAGAAATAAAATGAATAGCTACTTGTCGTTGGAAAAATAGAAAATTTATTTTGTGAGATAATTAAATTTAAAGTTTTGGTTACTCGTAGCTCGTACATTAACACAAATTCTACCAATTATATAATAGTATGCTTATAATTAAAATATTGACATAAAATTTTCACGAAAATACTCTTCATGAAACCCTACATTTTTAGCGCGAAAAAAAAATATATATTAAAATTTGTCAAAATTTTACTATTTTCTATAGCACATTGCCTTAATCGGTTTCAGACGTCAAGCAATTTATTATTCATCCTGCTGGTATATTAATGAAAGTATAGCAATTGGGAAACATATAACACGTTTGATTAAATGTGAAATATAGGTCTATAGCATCGAAACTTCGTATTTAAAATCTTCGTTAGGCCTATATATAATTTGAAGCCTGCTTTTAGCAACATAATAAGATTTAAATTTATTTCAATTTATTTTAGAGTGTATTAAAAAATTAAAATACTTTAAAACTTAATTAGAACAAGAGGCAGCTCTAGAAACAAGCATCGTATTTTGTTATGAGAATGGATGTTAGCAGTTTCTATGAGACACCCGTCATATAATACCACAATATCTACAATACACTTATCATTAAGGTTGTTTGACTTAATCTAATAGTAAAAAGTTTCATATGTATGAGACCTAAATTTATTTAACATTTAAGACAACAGTGAATATCTTTAAAAAAATTAATATCGATAATATTTAATAGTCTGCAGTCTTTATGATGTTTATTATTTAAGTAACACCGAAAACTAATGACATAACATTCCTGTTTGCAAATGTCAAATGTTTTATCGTGCATTCTATATGCTCTTGTTCACACTGAAGTGAAAATATGTAGACAAAATGTATGGGCACACTGAAGTGAAATAATGACATTTTTCAAGAAAAATATCTCTGTTTTTTTGTCTTTGTTTTTACTCTTAAAAATACATTGATGCTTATAGATGCTTCTTGCAAAATTTCGGAGACTTTCGCCCGTTAGAACATTTGTTTTGATAGGCATATTAAAAGGTGTGCGCACTTTAAATCCCCTGAAGTATTTGCTCTTCAATTTTTTTTTCTCCAAATCTTGAGCTAGCAGCATGAAATTTTTTCCACACCTCCCTCAATTTATATTATATGAAATATCACTTGAATATACATAACGGTAGGATTTTAAAGGGATTTAAAAAATAAAACAATTTGTACAGTCGCAGCTATTTTTTTTTTCACATTCCAGCTACGATAATGTAAACAATTTTTTAGACATAACTAATTAGCACACTTAAAATATTTCCAAGTCAATTATTGTTAATGATATTATGCTGAACATAACAGCAAAATTACACTTAAAACAATTTTATAGGCCTACGAGATGAAAAAAAAATGAAATTATCATTTTTATAAAGCACTTTTTAAAATATATAAAACATTTATCAATTGCACTGAAAATTTGTATGTATACTATTTATGTACCAAATAATGTGTGTGTAAAATGAAAATTGTAGCTGCAGTATCTTAAAAGTTTCAAATTTCTCTTCGGTGTATTCTTAAGAACTATGAAATTCATTATATAGCCTATTCATGTATATTGCTTATGGCTTAGAAATATGTAAATTCTTGCTGCAATAGACTGATAAATTTTCACTATTTCAATTTGTTTAAAAGCCTTGATACCATTTTGTCCATTACTTTATGAATATATTCCTAAATGGGTACCGGTAATTTTTTTTCTAGATGTTACTAAAGTAACATGGAAATTGTATATGGAAATGAAAAGAATAAATGCAGAATAACATAATTATACTGTGACAGAAATAAGAGAGAAACCATCAAATAAGCTTAACTCACATTGAACTTACTTTGGGTTTGTTTCAATACGGTTTGGAATCGATTCTGAACTGCCTGCTTATGCGCAGTAGCTCAATGTGCTTTCCAACAAGACTAGAACTGATTCCGAACCGATACTGAACTCCCAGTTCCCTGTTCAAATGCTTTAGAACTCGTTCGTAACGAGTGAAATTGGTTGTTGATTAAGAGCAGGAATTGGGAATTCTGAACTGTTGACGCATGCGCAGATGGTTTAATCTGAAGTTAATGGTTAAAATGCTTCGAGACTAGACAGGTTAAGGGGCTCTATGCTCACAATGGCGTGACGCCGTGGATGAATATGACGCTATATAACTATAGGGAAATCTTCCTTATGTGAGAGCTCTTCATGGACGGAGCCAGGATAATTCCTGTTGCTGACATTGTAACGAGTGCGAAACCCTCCCTCATGTCCTTGGTTTTTGTCGCAATGGAGAGCTCTTACGAAATACGAGTACCAGGCATCATTTGATAACGAGTAAAATAGCTGCTGCCAACAAGATCAACAGTAGGAACCTAGAGGTTTATGAAGAAGTCCACTGGGTCGTTTCCAATAGGAATCATAGACGAGTAGACATAATTCCTATTCACCACAATAAGAAGACAGGATACATTTTGGATCAGCAGTGGCTAGCTTTGGAAGTATACAACTAGAAGAAGCAAATTTATGGACCAACATCTGACTTCTTTAAAAATTATCATACGAAGACAATTGAAATTATGGGCCTCTTCAGCCTCTCGTCTTTTCATGACGTTCTGACTCTAGTCGAGTACATGACGGAAGCTCCGACATGGAAAGACGATATACAGTACGTGACGAAGAAGACGATGACGATGAAGACAACAACTACCTAGAACCAGTGTGCGTTTTCGTTTTAAGTAGGCCTAACTTATACCACTGCATTGGAATAATCGAAACTGCTAACAAAACTGCCACATTCCTATCCGTCAAAGGTTCCAAATCCTTTCCTGTATGACGCTGAAATAGGCCTACTTATTTTTCCCCAAAAGGACTCTAAAGTGGTTATTGAATCCCGGGCTAGTGGATACGTATCAGAGCAATACTATCTGTGTTAGAATAATAAGAGCAATAAACTACACAAATGACTAGGATTATCAACAAGATGAACCTTAAGAAAGACAATAGGGAAAAATATCGGGCTACAACAGAACAACAACCAACACTCAGCGCACTTAAAGCTGGGGATATAAAGTTACAACACCTGGTAAGATCATGGAAGATTTTATAGACATGATTATCATTGAAATACCTTTACAAGTTTCCAAATCTCTTGATATGATATTGATACAGCTCCATTTTTTTCCCACTAGAACTCAGAAATGGTCAATAAATCCCGGCCTAGTGGATACGTACCAGAGCAATACTTACTGTGGTAGAAGAATAAAAAGAAAAAACTACACAGATTACTGTCCGCATTTTACGAGAAGATCCGAGCAAGGAATGCGAGTTTTTCCCCCACTCTTATAACTTACCCCCAACACGGAATCGGCCGGCCATTGACTGAGCCTTGTTTGTCCCAGCCGGCCAATGACATCACTCCCATCCACCTGCTGCTTCAAGAACGCTGAGTTACTGGCTTACTCTCTCCTCTTACCCCGCAAGGACCATACTCCCCTCGCAGGGATCCTCTCGTGAAATTTGAACAGGATTATCGACCAAGATGAATCATAAGAATGCTAACTGGGAAAAATATCGGCATCTAACAGAAAAACTAACAGTCAGAGCTGTTAACGCTGTAAATATAAACATCACCTATTGGTAAAATCATGGAAGATTTCATAGATATGAATCCCATTAATATAATCGAAACTGCTAACAAGACTCCAACTTTATCTTTTCAGAACAACCACTGACTGTAAAAACTCCAACATTCTATCTTTCCAAAGTTCTAGCCTCTCCTGATGTGTTATTAACACAACTCCATTACCTTTTTCCCAATAGAACTAAACTATAGAAAGACACTAGCAGATCTGAAACGAACTACTCGGAGCTGAAGGGATTACTTTTAGAAACATTGTGTCGCAACTCGATTATAAAAGGAATCGAATAAAAACTTAGCAATGAAAATCGGGAGGGAAGGAAATAGTTACAAATAGATCTGTCGATGGACTAAAAATTTTAATCAGTTGACCAGATGCCTTTAATCGAGGCGATCGGTTAATCGAATTTTTATTTTAAACGGTGTTCGTAGTTTTGAACAAAAATACGTAATATCATTTGATAATAGTTTCATATACAATAAAGATGAGCACACATCGGTAGCTTTCATATTAATTTTCATGTAGCTAAGTGCAGAAATACAATGGTGAAACTGTATAAAGCGAAATGAAATTAAGTATTTGAAAAGTGTGACGATAACTGTGCTGTAATATATTGTGATAATCCTCAGTTATTTACCCTATTTAGATACTGAATAATTTCGAGGGAAAAATTGTTCCGGGGCCGGGTATCGAACCCGGGACCTTTGGTTAAACCTACCAACGCTCTCCCAACTGAGCTACCCGGGAACTCTACCCGACACCGATCCAATTTTTTCCACTATATCCACAGACCTCAAAGTGGGCTGACAACCGTCAAGCAACCAACATTGAGTGCACACTAACTCTGTGTGACTTAAATTGTGATTTTCTGTTACGTACAGTGACGTGTATTCTGTAAATCAAGCTTTCAGGTATAACTCCCTGTAAAGTTAATTTGAATAATTTCGAGGGAAAAATTATTCAAATTAACTTTACAGGGAGTTATACCTGAAAGCTTGATTTGCTATTTAGATACTGTCCAAATTTCACGAGAGGATCCCTGCGAGGGGAGTATGGTCCTTGCGGGGTAAGAGGAGAGAGTAAGCCAGTAATTCGGCGTTCTTGAAGGAGCAGGTGGATGGGAGTGATGTCATTGGCCGGCTGGGACAAACAAGGCTCAGTCAATGGCCAGCCGATTCCGTGTTGGGGGTAGGTTATAAGAGTGGGGGAAAAACTCGCATACCTTGCTCGGATCTTCTCGTGAAATGCGGACAGTAGGTGCAAGTTTACCATTATTTCTGCACTTAGCAACAAAAATCTGCAACAGAGGGTTACCAATGTTTTTCTCAATAACTTCCATGAATGCATCATGATTTAAATTTATCATACAAGTCATTTTCTAAGTTTTGTTTTTCTGAAAATCCCAAACATTTTGATAGGCTAAAAAAGAAACGAAAATACGGGTAACTTTCTAGGAAGCACTGCGCTTAAATAGTATCCATAAATTATGGCAGGTAGCTCTGTAACATGTTTTATTGAAACGTTTCAATCGTTTTACTTTGAGTTGAATTTTTTAAGAAACTAGACTCTAATCTGACCATAAGTGCATGTGACAACAGTGGAACATTTCGCAACGCTGCGGGTTCGATACTGATGTAGTATAAGCTGAAATTTGCCAACGGGATAACTTCAGATAGCCACCGTAAAGTGGGGCTACTTGACCACTGCGGGGCTACTTGGACATAACGTGACATGTTAAGACATTATAATTAATATATACATTTTAGTTACTTTTTTTTTTATTACTGTGTTTTATTTTCCATTGTTACAGGTAGTTAATGGTTAAAAACGGTACGAACTTATGAAAAGACTCCAGGGTCAAAACCCTACATCAATTACAAAAAAGAAGACGTGGAAAAAGGGATACAGGAAGTTAGGGGAGGGCTGTCGATGAAGGGGGCAGCAGAAAAATTGGAAGTACCTCGGGTGATGTTAGTACGGAAGGTAGCCTACCTGGCAAGAATCTGGGACCTGTTCACATAAAACTGTTCTAAGTAAGACTCAAGAGGAAGTTATTGCAGAAACCCTAGGAGTTATGTCCAGGTAACCCAAAAACCGGGGCTATTTGGACATCTAATAAAACTCTTTTTAAGTTTCTGAAAGATATTTTCCAATTGTTATACCAGCTGTGTAATTGTGTAGGCTAAGTAGGTGCAGTGTATATTTTTTAAAAGCTCTAATATAAAACTCCCATATTTTACATCGAAAAGTGTGCTAAACAATATCAAAGTAGCCCCATTTTACGATAGACTACTTAAACCGATACGTTTCAGTCAATGTCCGAAAATCTGTGATAATTTCTCTCCCATTGTTACAATTAAATCGGGGAAGGAGTTAAGGACAAATGCTTACCGATATTGTAAAACTAGTGAGCCAATAGTAAGCCTATTTTTTTGGCTGGTTTACGCTTAAAATTTTTCAAGATTGTAATACTAAATTACGCTAAACAAATTAATTAAATTCTAAGCCATGCGTAAGCAGTTACACAATTAAAACAAAGAATGTACACACACTTACATGAAACTCGGGAGATTATTAAAATGTTTCCAAAAAAACTTGTAAGATCTTTTCAACAGTTTTCATGTTTAATTAAAAGATAAGAAAAGACATTCCCCTTCGTAGTGTTGTTTTCAGTTGATAGTGGAACAGTTACCCGAATCCCGACAAGATGTTACTGTTGGTCGAATTCTTCTTCCAATATTGACGCAGCCAAGTGAAGCAAAAGTGTAGGCTAGGCATTGCAGAGGGCTCCAGTTTGTATCCCAGTTGTGAGCGTAATTCTTCCTGGTGTAGTACATGGTCGTTACAAAGAAGCGACGAATTTCTGTAACAGAAGTCGTCGAAATGTAGATAAAAGATAAAAGTTTCTGATTAGAATAATGTGTATCAGTTAGGTATTTGTGAACACGTCTCAACGTGCAACCACTGTCCAATAGCTTAAGCTAAATGGAATGAAAATAGTATTGATAGAGCAGAAGTGAATTTTGTATAAAGAACCTGTAACTCAACATAATAGAGAAACAAAGATTCTCAAACAACTAAAAATATATTCAATAACAGAGAGCCTTTATTGTGTAATTACAGGGTAAATAGGATTAGCCATATCAACAGAATGTAGCCAAAGAGACTAAACAGATTAATATTGAAATATACTCAAATTTCAAAGACACATCTCGACAGCCCAAAAAGGAGCTGGTGTGAAACTGAAAAATGTAATTTGACTTAAATTACTTTATGAATTATACAGAGTGGATGGTAACCTCAGCACCAAAATGAAACTGGTAATAGATCATGAGAAGAGATTTGAAAAATCTAAATACATTTTTTCTCTAATATTCGCCGCTTTGGAGAAATCGTTGTGTTTCTATGAAGCATTTGGCAACATCAACATTACCAAGCGCGACCTACACTCTTTACCTTCCCCTCTCCCTCTGCTGTACTCTGTCGGTATAGCCAGTTCCTACGTTTTTGGCGCATGTCCTTGAGTATAAAGCCAGCACTTGTTGTCAGTGTAGCTGAGAACGGTACTACCCAACACGTCACGTCAGCAATCTGCCCACTGCGTCAAAGGCAAGACACTCGCATTTCGCGTTTCTGGGGTGTGTCCTTGAGTACACTGTCCAGTGAGGGGCATCTGTTGCCACTTCGGCTGAGAGTGGTACAACCTCCTAAATAGATGTGACGTCAGCAATCTGCCAATCACAGTTATCAGCTTTCTCGCCCACATTTTGTGGCAAAGACAAGATACTCGTGCTCAACGTTCCCATTACTTATTTCACACGCCAGAAACAGTGGCACTGGCTGTAAAATGCGACGTGCGCTGCTTATAAGTACAAATATCAAATCATTATATTTGTTGGAAAGAATTACAAGATAAAAATTTAAGTACCGTTTTCTAAAGTGTTGTTTTTTACTCTCTACGATTTTTTTTACTCAATCATAACTAATGATAGGAATTTATCCACAGAGACTACAAGGTTAGGTAACTTATGCATAGAGTGTTCGTTGCTGAAAGAGAGACTGGGCGTAGCTAGCAATGCAGATGCATGTTAGGGAACTTTGCCGTGGTATAGGCTAAGCAGGATGAGATTCTAGCTTTATGTCGTTAACCAATCAATGAATCGCAGTGCAATATAAACAAACGAATTGTCGGAGCACACCGCTGAACCCTACGCACGAGAAACGTATCCCCATTCAATTCCTGCGATACAAGAGAAGCACAACTCACCTAATATCCTCATGTTGTGGTATAAATTCCTACCTTTATTCATAACGAAATTTGCGATGTTTCGCAGGCTTATCGGGCAAAAAATTCCACTCTAAATTTTGCCGTCCCGGTCTACCCATTGGTAAATATGGGCCTGAACTCATTTTAAAGTAGAATTTGTATTTCGTTTTCTTTGTAGTGTTATCTTTATATTATCTGGTTTCATTGTATGCAATGAAACTGACGTAAGGAGAGCTGTAGTTGGAAGCTTGAACACTGACCTTTTATTGCTTTGTAAGAGGTCTTACCTGGAAAATGATGAATCCACGAAGGACGCTGTGACTAACCAAGGATGTCAGGAGCATGAAGAACGCATCACTAGACGTTGGTTGAAACTGATGAAACAAACATGTGGACTTTTGTCGATATCTGCATCAACTGAAACCTCCGTGCTGGAACACTTCGAAATTCACTACGCTCGCATCCAGAACTCCACCTTCGTCGCCAGTTTCTGTCAACATAGTGCACAAAGCTACATTTACAATTGACCACAACAATGTATTTGTTGAAGAACATTCATAATTTAGCGAATTTGTTTTGGTAACGAAAATTCGTGTAATCGTTATGTAATACCATTACTTATGTCATTCAAGTTAAATAACATATTATATTGCATAGGGGAGAGTTGGATAGTATCGGACATCGGGTAATATCGTATAGTGTGTTTCTTTCATCTTGGCCTACCATCAGATGGTAGGCCTATGCCTAGTACATGAATAACATGGTTACATTTCTGTATGCGACATCACAGAAACGTAACCATGTCATTCAGGTAGCTACTATCATCTGGTGGTAGATGAAAGAAATTCACTGTCCGATATTACCCGATGTCCGATACTACCCAACTCTCCCCTAAGTTGATGAAATGAAGTATAAAATTCGTAAATAAACAACTAGTAGCGACAAAAAATGCCGAAATTAATTACTCAGGTAAAGTATTATATTAAGTTTCATAATTTAATGCAGTGAAGTATAAAATTTGTTAATAACTAAAAGCTTCAAAATGGCGACAAATGACTCTAAAACTAAGGTAAAATACCATATTAAGTTTCATAAGCTAATGCAGTGAAGTATAAAATTTGTTAATAACTAAAAGCTTCAAAATGGCGACAAATGACTCCAAAACTAAGGTAAAGTACCATATTAAGTTTCATAAGTTAATGGAGTGAAGTATAACATTTGTTAATAACTAAAAGCTTCAAAATGGCGACAAATCACACTAAAACCAATGTAAAGTACCATAGGCTATTAAGTTTCATAAATTAATGCAGTGAAGTATAAAATTGGTTAATAGCTAAAAGCTTCAAAATGGCGACAAATGACACTAAAACTAAGTTACAGTACCATATTAAGTTTCATAACTTAATGCAGTGAAGTATAAAATTTGTTAATGGCTAAAAGCTTCAGAATGGCGACAAATCACACTAAAACTAAGGTAAAGTACCATATTAAGTTTCACAGGTTACTACAGTGAAGCATAAAATTTGTTAATAACTAGGAGCTAGAAAATGGCGACAAATCACGCCGAAACTAGTCAGTTAGATAAAGTACACCATATTAAATTTCATACATAAGTAATACAGTGAGGCATAAAATGTTTAACAACTAGAAGCTTGAAAATGGCGACAAATCACGCGGAAACTATGGTAAAGTGCCACATTAAGTTTCACAGGTTACTACATTCAAGCATAAAATTTATTAATTTAACAATTTTTATTTATGGTTACTGATATGCAAGTGTTCAAAGTGTGTGAATTAAGAAAATAAAAAATATTTTCTAATAAAGAAGTTTCAATATTATTTATTTATTGATATATTATATTATATCTCTCAAAACATTTAAATTTTCTATGTTGTAGAATTATGCAATTATTAGTACATAAACATTGCTGTTGTGTTTCAAATTAATATAAAAGTAAAATAAAAAAAAAACATTTTTAAGTACTGATGGATGATGGCTTCTGCTCAGATAATAAATAATAAAGTAAATTAAATACATAAAACTATACTGCATTGTAAATACAGATAGCTAGATTTTACTTTTTAGATATTACTCTTAAAAATATATAATCTGCATTCTTGATTAACTCTCTTTACACTTAGACTGTAAGTCACTGAAGAACGTTAAGTTATAGAACAACTACGTATTTGACTGTGTTAATATTAAACTAGGGAATGATATTGTACCTTAATTAACGTTAATACTGTGAAATAGTTATTTATTTAAATAACTTAACAGTCCTTTATTAAAAATATGTATTTCAAAACGTAACTTACAAGCTTACCTAAGAGAACAAAGAAGTACAGGTAGTGACCAACATCTTCCAGCGCCCTTCCTCGACAGTCCCCTTCTCCTCTCACCCTCACCGGTCCAGCTCTTCTGACACGGGTTCTGGCGGCGTCCCACTCTTAAGAGCGAAGTTTGGGTGGGTCCTCCTCTGCAACTCTTTCCATTTATGGACATGGTGGGAGGCAGTTGTTTCCATGCTTATGACGCAATGTGCCTACAGCACCAATAGCATTTGTATCGTCATTCCAAAGAAGCTACATTTGAACGTGATTGGTCAGGCGATTGTGAACAATGAAAGACCTGCAGAACAGTCTAGAAATGGCCGTTGGAACTGTTCTTTGTTTGAAGTGCGCAGAACTTATACCACAGACTTCTGATTTTGTTTTTGTTTGATCTTTTATTGTTGCACATAAAACTTTAGCGCGGTCTTCAAAGACTCGATTTTGTGATTTTTACGAAAATAGCTTACCACTTCTTTTCAGCATTGGAGCTATGAAGGGGAATGATTCATCTGCATATCCCTTTGACAATAATGTTAAAAGTGTTAGGAGGAATATTTCTGTGCAGAGGTGGAACTATACTGATTTTGCGGAGACATTCGGTTGAGCAGAAGCCTTTTCTCTCGGGGGCGTGCAACCGACAGAAAAAAAAAACAATAATTCAGATCCCACGTAACTGGAATATAGAAAAATGGGGTCATTCATTTATATCTGTTTTAAGTACTACTAAATGTTAATAATAATAATAATAATAATAATAATAATAATAATAATAATAATAATAATAATAATAATAATAAAAAGGTAAAGGTAAAGGTATCCCCGTAACATGCCATGAAGGCACTTGGGGGCATGCCCCATGCTTTCCATGACCTCGGCACTAGAATGAGGTGGTGTGGTCGGCACCACGCTCTGACCGCCTTTTACCCCCGGGAAAGACCCGGTACTCAATTTTATAGGAGGCTGAGTGAACCTCGGGGCCGTTCTGAAAGTTTGGCAACGAGAAAATATCCTGTCACCACCTGGGATCGAACCCCGGACCTTTCAGTCCGTAGCCAGCTGCTCTACCAACTGAGCTACCCGACCGCCCAATAATAATAATAATAATAATAATAATAATAATAATAATAATAATAATAATTTATTATTTAGAATTTTTTTATTTATTTAGAATATTAACGTGCAAAACAACAGCACAAGGCCAATTGCAGTTTAGCACAAGACACAAAACAAAACAAAACAGAAGAAATGATGATGAGAATGAATGATAGAAATGGCAGTGAGATGGAATACAATTAATATAATAGTCATAATTAATTTTTGACCAAATGCAACAAAATAAATAGCAATAACTGACAATAACAACAAGTAAGGATATATCATGTTAAACTCAAAAGGTGTATATTACACATTAAATGGATCCAAGTTTAATCCATGCAAATTAGCATATTTTATAGCCTACATCTGCAGATCGGAGAGATTTTGAATTTCTATTATAAAAAATGTTATGAAATCTTAAACCCTTAGCAGGAATACGAATACTGATATTGCTTATGAATGATTCACAATCAATATCACCCTTAATGATGATGATGATGATGATGATAATAATAATAATAATAATAATAATAATAATAATAATAATAATAATAATAATAATAATGATTATTTTTAAGAAGGGGGACAAGACTAACTGTGATAACTTTCGAGGAATAGCCTGTCACTTTTGTTGACGTCGTACAAACTTTTGTCCAATATTCTTTTGAGAGATTAACTCCATATGTAGATGAAATTATTGGGGATCATCAGTGCGCTTTTAAGCGTAATACATCGACTATTGATGAGATTTTTTGTATTCGGCAGATATTGGAGAAAAAATGGGAGTATAAGGGTACAGTACATCAGTTATTCATAGATTTCAAAAAGGCATATGACTCGGTTAAGAGAGAAGTTTTATATAATATTCTTACTGAATTTGGTATTCCCAAGAAACTAGTTCGATTAGTTAAAATGTGTCTCAGTGAAACTTACAGCAGAGTCCGTATAGGTCAGTTTCTGTCTGATGCTTTTCCAATTCACTGGAGCAAGGAGCTGCACTATCACCTTTACTTTTTAACTTCGCTCTAGAATATGCCATTAGGAAAGTCCAGGATAACAGAGAGGGTTTGGAATTGAACGGATTACATCAGCTTCTTGTCTATGCGGATGATGTGAATATGTTAGGAGAAAATCCACAAACGATTAGGGAAAGCACGGAAATTTTACTTGAAGCAAGTAGGTTAAAGCAATAGGCTTGGAAGTAAATCCCGAAAAGATAAAGTATATGATTATGTCTCGTGGCCGGAATATTGTACGAAATGGAAATATAAAAATTGGAGATTTATCCTTCGAAGAGGTGGAAAAATTCAAATATCTTGGAGCAACAGTAACAAATATAAATGACACTCGGGAGGAAATTAAACGCAGAATAAATATGGACTGCTGTTATTATTCGGTTGAGAAGCTTTTATCATCCAGTCTGCTGTCAAAAAATCTGAAAGTTATAATTTATAAAACAGTTATATTACCGGTTGTTCTGTATGGTTGTGAAACTTGGACTCAGACTTTGAGAGAAGAACAGAGATTAAGGGTGTTTGAGAATAAGATTCTTAGGAAAATATATGGGGCTAAGAGGGATGAAGTTACAGGAGAATGGAGAAATTTATACAACGCGGAACTATACACGCATTGTATTCTTTACCTGACATAATTAGGAACATTAAGTCCAGGCTATTGAGATGGGGAGGTCATGTAGCACGCATGAGCGAATCCAGAAATAAGACATAAGTTATACAGTGTTAGTTGGGAGGCCGGAGGGAAAAAGATCTTTTTGGAGGCCCAAACATAGATGGGAGGATAATATAAAATGAATTTGAGGGAAGTGGGATATGATGGTAGAGAGTGTATTAATCTTGCACAGGATAGGGACCGATGGCGGGCTTATGTGAGGGCGGCAATGAACCTGTGGATTCCTTAAAAGCCATTTGTAAGTAAGTAAGTAATAATAATAATAATAGACTAATGACAATAATAATAATTTTTCTCCGCCATTAACAAATAATAACCATAGGCCTAACAAATAATTCTGTAGGATCAGAAATTAATAGCCTAATAATAATAATGATGATGATGATAATAATAATAATAATAATAATAATAATAATAATAATAATAATAATAATAATAATAATAATCATCATCATCATCAACAGACCTAAATGTAACTAAATTATTAAACTCTATCATGGTTATAAAATTCGGGGGTTTAGAGTCATAACGACGTATCTACAAAATTCATGTTTTGAGATAAATGCAAAAGAAGTTTTGCAACAACTGAAACACTATCACTGTTACCGCCTATGTTATTCTGTGCGACATAATATGTGATAACTCGTTGTTATTAGAGTATGTTTACATCCGCTCAACAATTTTTTTGCGTTTAAACTAAGTGTTACGTAAGAAGAATAAAGATTGTGTTGTAGATACGTTGTTTTGACTTTAAATAAATTGTTCTTTTTGCAAGTTACACTTGATTTTAATATTAATGACAATATAAATAATGCACTGAAGTATTTATATATTATTGTTTAATTACATCTAATTATTGTGAAACAAACAGTTTTATAAGTATTTCTTCTAATATTGATTAGCAAGATTCTGGATAATATGTCAAAATGTTTAAAACACTAAACTGATGGCAATATACCACAATTTATTATAACTAATTGTAATGACTTGTGCACAAACCGGTATCACTGAAACAACAGTAAAAAATTATTATACTGAAAAAGGAATAATCCTCAGCAGCAGCATAATTCGCATCGCTACAGCACTTTGAGTCCAGACCGACCAGCCACCTGCTGGGCTCAACCACAGATGCCTAAGCAAAGATGGAATCTAACTAGAATAGAGATATCGTGTGATTAGCACGAAGGTCCCCCTACTAGCCGTTATAGCTGGCTTTCTTAACCGAATTTCTCTACTTATCATAGATCTCCAAGTGCATTAGAATGCTGATTATCATCATCATCATCATCATCATCACCTTCATTAACTTTTGCTTCTTTTCCGTCTGTAACGTCATTTATTAATAACTTACAGCATTGTGATGATACTGCTCAAGAATAACCCCCATATTGTGTAGATCTAGATCTTTAAGTTTTGTTTCTGAATAGGAACTGGAGAAGAAGACAAAGCTGAAGTGTGAAAGAATCTCGCATTCTTCTTTTAGTTCTGCAGATTAGTATTCTTCTAAGCCCAAATTCTTGAGAAGTCCTGTTGCTATATTTAAAATAAATGTTTTAAGTCTTCTTTCCTGTACTGAAACCAGGCCATCTTGAGCCAATTGACATTATTTACATCACTGAAAACTTTTCTGTCCTTTAGCCTATCATGTGGCGCCTCAGTTCTGAAAAATTCGGTACATGCTGAATTTCAATTATTTTGTTTGTCATTCTGACAGCAGTGAATCATCCCGATGCATCGCGATGTGAAATAATTTTGTTCTTTTCTCTACTGAGATATGATCAGAGTCGCACTCTATTTGTGAGTGGCCTGACTTAAAGGACATATCATTGATTACAAGATGCCAAGATGCTCAACAGCATGCAGAAACATAACAGACATATTTACATTTCTGGTTTGTCCACCGCATATGTTGAAAAAAGGAATTCCAATCCTTACCATCTGCATTTTTTGTAGGAAATTAAAAAGACATGAAGCAACTTCTGCAGATCCACGTTTGGCAGTTCGTTCACTCCACATAACATGCGACTTCTCTATAGAAGTTGTATTGTATGCAGTTAAGTTGTACACAGCTAATCTTCGACCATAAAATAATGCTTTAGCACCTGTTTTGGGACAGTAGCAGACAGTCTCCAGATCAAATTCAGCTAAATGGATTTTCCAGTTGCAGCTTCCGCATCATTGTTGTCTTTTCTAGCCCTGGCTAAACATTTCTGTTTATTGTGAGCATCCTGATCTTGACGGTGAATTTCGTTGTCTGTGGCATTCACATGAGAAAATCTGTAACATATATCCCACAAATCATTTTTAACCCTGCTGTTCTGTTCGGATCTATATGACCCGAAGTAAATATTGTTTTCTTAATATTTTCTTGAAATAGTGAGATATGCTTATGAGATTCAGTGACTTTGTCTAATAATGCAATATGCATTTGTGATTTAAAAATAATTTAAATTTTTCAAATAGATTTGTCATAATCTGTAATTGTTACTTATGTAACGTTCGGGTCAATATGACCCAACATAAGATTTTATTATTTTATAATGTGGTATTAACATTTTTCAAGAATTTGTTTCATGCTTTTATTATAATGAGCAGAAATTGAATTATTCCCAACAATCAAATACACTAATTTACAACAATGGACTGGTTTCCTATTTTTTTTCTGAATGAATTCCTTCTAAATTGTTGCATTTTATCTGGATAAATATTTCAATGTTGCTTCTCAGTTTGAGTTCACACACCATGACGGAAAGACCACTGAGTAATGCTCAGTTAGTATCAATTGTGAATTACTCTGACAGTGAAGAGTTTGTTTCAGAATTTGAAGATAAAGTAAGTGAATCTGAAAGTGAAAATGATGACGATTTTGACAGTCAACAACCAGTCAATATTGTTCAGTCAATTCTTTCAAGAATAAAGCTATAGAATGGAAGTTGAATCCATCTCCACAACAGGGCCATCTTTCTGCCTCGAACCTCATCAAGATTACACCAGTATTTACATGGTATGTCACCATAATGAAATAATGTATATGCCAAACATAGAAGGACGGGAAGTTTATGGCCAGCAATGGTCAAATATCGACTGTATTGTTTTCCAGGCTTATGTAGGACTCTTGCTTCTTGCTGGTGCTACTCGATCTCATGGGGAGTCAACAAAAAGTTTGTGGGATCAGAAAACGGCCAGAAACATTTTGCGGGCAACTATGTCACTTGAAACCTTTTGCAAGATATCACGTGTCTTTCGATTTGATAATAAATCTACTAGAGAATAACGGAGACGCATTGATAAACTTGCTGCTATTCGTTGCATTTGGGAGAAATGTCTGGAGATCCTTCCTAAATTCTTCAATCCTAGCGAAAATATAACTGTCAAACAGTTAGTAGGATTTTGAAGTCGCTGTCCATTGAAGGTGTATATTCCCAACAAACCATCGAAATACGGAATAAAAATATAGACGCTTTGTGACAGCAAAACTTCAAATGCATTGGTAACAGAAGTTTATACTGAGAAAGAATATGGACTATCAGAAAAGAGTCAGGGTATGAGGGTAGTGTGTGATCTTTCCAGTAACCTAAGGGGTCAAAATGTAACTTGTGACAAATTTTTCACTTCTTACAATTTGGAACAATACTTTTGAAAAAAAAATGACAATGTTGGGGACTATACGGAAAAATAAGCCAGAACTTCCACAGCAAATGAACAAATAGGAAATACATAGTTCTTCATTCTACTTCACAAATGATACTACTGTGGTCAATTGTGTCCCAAAGAAAAACAAAAACGTTGTGCTAATGAGTACACTGCATCATGTCAATGAAGTCAGCAACAGGAATGATAAGAAGCCTCAAATTATTTTAGATTATAATGCATCCAAAAAGGCTGTAGACACACTTTACCAAGTAACATATACATATACTTGCAAAAGAAAAACGAAGAGATGGGCAGTGATATTTTTCTACAACATTCTTGATGTATCTGCTTACAATGCGTATGTCTTGTGGACTTCGATAGACCCAAATTGGAATGCAAATAAATTGACTAGAAGGAGATTATTTTTAGAGGAACTTGAAAAATCACTGACAAAGGAACATATTTCATCAAGAAAGCACTTTTCACGAACAGAGGAAGCAATCAGAATTGTCAAGAACATTCAAAATCCTAAAATTGTGACTACAGTATCAGAGTCTACTAGAGGAAAAACTGTAAAACGTGAACGCTGTAAGTTCTGTACATCAAGCAATGACAATAAAACGAACATGTTGTATGGAAATTACAGCAAACATATTGTAAAGGTCATGTCACATATTTAAGTCACATAATTGTAAGCAATGAGAAAGAATTGTGATTATGTATAACATGTGTGTTACACAAAACATAAGACAGAAGTTAATCATTATAACATAGCACAAGCATTTAGTTCAATCTATCATTTTTCAAGGCCTATTGTTATATTATAAGTTAAACATTTCATTCAAACAAGTATGTTTCTTCAATTTGATGTTAGATTTTTAATAAGAGAAAAAACAAATGAACAATATAGCAAAATAAAATATCACAAACGAACAATAGTAAAAAAAGCAAAACATATAAGATAATAAAATAAAAAAATCAATAACAGTAATATTAATAATAACAATAATGATAAACTATGTTATTGTAGTCATGCAAATGTTCACAAACATGGTTTTGTAATTTTATATGCAATTATAAGAGGTCGGGTCATATTGACCCGAACAGCACATTCGTATAGTAAAATGTAACAGAACAGCAGGGTTAAGCAAATGGAAGGGCAAGTTAAATTCTGTGTTGTGAATATATTTCGATAAGATTATTCTTTTTCAGTAGTTACGCCATCATTTTCACATTTTTCAACGTACAGTTTGAACATTTTCCTATGATTTAACTAATGAGGCAAGTACTCTTCTCTGAATATTTTCAGGCATAATGTGATAGTATTTTTGAAAAACCATTAATATGAAATGTAATTCTTTCCATTACAACATCTGACTTGGTCAAGCTGGTTTGTGCTGTCCTCTTTGATCTCTCGAAATTATATTATGTTCATTCCTTTTATGCATACAGCATTTCACGCATGAACGATTCAGACAAATCGATTGTTGCAAGAAACAAGGCCTGACAAACTTGAAATTTTTCACCATCTTATCTTTGGTTAGAAGCTACTTAAGTTATCTGTATTATTTAAATTCCAAAATTCTTCATGAATTGCTAGCCACTTAGCCTGAGTAAATTTGAAATTGCATTTCCTTACACATTTTGAGCAATCTTTCAGTTTAACTGACCGCACAGCAATTGATTTGCCTTTGGTCGATAGCCTATTCTGAACTTTCAGACTATGGAATATGGCCGTAATTTTCTGAATGTGCATGAAGGGATGGTTTTAACTTAAAATATGTACGTAGTGACTAATTTTTAAGTAAAATGGTTCATAAGCAATTATAACGCACTTGACATCTGTTGATTCTATCAAAATTCTAAAATTGAATATTAACGACGAGTAATGAAACAACATTACCGGTATATAATCTTACCATTGCAGGCTTCAGTATTGATCCTTGATGTTGAAAAGACATTGCGGAAATTAACTGAATCTGAATTCTCTTCAGTAACACATTTTTCATTTTTTCAGGAGATCAAGAATTTTTATTCCTCTAAAAAACACGTTGACTGTTCAGCACCAATACATTGCACGATATCTTTACATGACTGATAGTACCGGTAATATGTATAATTGGAGTGCACGAGGGATAATAATCATTTTTGAAATCCTTTATTTCAAGGATTACGCTAACAATGAGTGAATATAAGCTTGCAGATATTCTGTATTTTGGTTTCGTATCTACAAATAAATGATACGCATTTAGAGACAAAACAACGGATCTACACATACGCTGTTCTGACATTCAAGACCATAGCGTAATATAAGAAGCCAAATTAACGTATAAGGTAATACGTTGTTCTGACATTGAATAATCACGTGCATTTGTAGATACGCAGCACAGTATTTCCGTAACGGTTAAAAATAGACGTTCCGTTGTTTTGTCATTAAATAGATTGGTTCCCCAAGTCAGTAATGATGTAGATATGTCAAAATGGCCAATTTTGTAGATACGCTGTTATGACTCTAAACCCCCCCAATTATAACTTTAATTTGATTGCGTCCGTAAGTAATGGTTTAATCTTTCCTTGAAAGTAGTCTAGTTATTGTCTGGCAGTCCGAGGTAGAGAATTCCATTCACGTGGGACTGAGACAATAAAAGAGGATGAATAATGGGATATTCTATGAGGAGGAATTGCTAGGATTTGGCTCTCCTGTGACCTGGTGTTTACGCATTAACTTAAAAATGTTAATATTGCTAATTTAAAACATGGTGAATATGAAGTATCCTTCTATGTAAAATTGTCCCATAAAGCCGGTGTTAAGTATACTTTTACATAATTGTTAATATTGCTAATTTAAAACATGGTGAATATGAAGTATTCTTCTATGTAAAATTGTCCCATAAAGCCGGTGTTAAGTATACTTTTACATAAATGACCTAAATTTAGTAGGCCTGCAAGTTGTAGGCTAATTATCTACTCACAGATTAAATTACACGAGAGCGTTTTCCAATAGCTTTTCTAAAGTTTTTAAAGGGCAATAATATGACTAGCGCACTTTATTTTGAAGACCTTCGAGGTCATTTTTGAGTGAATTATAGTTCACAAAATGCACAACCTTGAGTATGATCGAAATACAGTCAATCATATTATTCAGTATCTCATCTTTTATATACAGAGGAGTTCCTTCGTTGTTCATAAATGGGGATAAAAACTATTAGCCAATCAAAGGTAATTTAATAGGTTTGTACGTATTGTGTATTATGTTATTGGTCTTATGGGTCCGCCCCTTACTTACTTATAAATGGCTTTTAAGGAACCCGGAGGTTCATTGCCGCCCTCACATAAGCCCGCCATTGGTCCCTATCCTGTGCAAGATTAATCCAGTCTCTATCATCATATCCCACTTCCATCAGGGACTCGTAGAAGCAACAGGATGAGTACAAACATTGTTTTCTGTTTTAATACTATGTATTACTGATGATTAGGGACCGGATTTTTGTGTAATATCATGGTGTGAAATATGTACATAAGTTATTTATGTAAGAAAAATAAACTGAATATGTGCCAAAATATGTAAAATCATGAAAATATTTAATATCAATATCTGCGCTGGTTTGTATTGTTAAGCCTAGATATTTGTAGCCTGGTACAATTTTTAATTTTTTGTTCTTCATGACGATTTCTACTGTTTCTGATCATTTCTTTTTCAGATAAATAAAGTGAATATGTACCAAAATATGTAAAATCATGGAAATATTTAATATCACTATCTGCGCTGGTTTGTATTGTTAAGCCTAGATATTTGTAGTCTGGTACAATTTTTAATTTTCTGTTCTTCATGACGATTTCTACTGTTTCTGATCATTTCTTTTTCAGATAAATAAACTGAATATGTACCAACATATGTAAAATCATGGAAATATTTAATATCACTATCTGCGCTGGTTTGTATTGTTAAGCCTAGATATTTGTAGTCTGGTACAATTTTTAATTTTCTGTTCTTCATGATGATTTCTACTGTTTCTGATCATTTCTTTTTCAGATAAATAAACTGAATATGTACCAAAATATGTAAAATCATGGAAATATTTAATATCACTATCTGCGCTGGTTTGTATTGTTAAGCCTAGATATTTGTAGCCTGGTTTAATTTTTAATTTTCTGTTCTTCATGACGATTTCTACTGTTTCTAATCATTTCTTTTTCAGATAAATAAACTGAATATGTACCAAAATATGTAAAATCATGGAAATATTTAATATCACTATCTGCGCTGGTTTGTATTGTTAAGCCTAGATATTTGTAGCCCGGTACAATTTTTAATTTTCTGTTCTTCATGACGATTTCTACTGTTTCTAATCATTTCTTTTTCAGATAAATAAACTGAATATGTACCAAAATATGTAAAATCATGGAAATATTTAATATCACTATCTGCGCTGGTTTGTATTGTTAAGCCTAGATGTTTGTAGCCTGGTACAATTTTTAATTTTCTGTTATTCATGACGATTTCTACTGTTTCTGATCATTTATTTTTCAGATAAATAAACTGAATATGTACCAAAATATGTAAAATCATGAAAATATTTAATATCACTATCTGCGCTGGTTTGTATTGTTAAGCCTAGATATTTGTAGCCTGGTACAATTTTTAATTTTCTGTTCTTCATGACGATTTCTACTGTTTCTGATCATTTCTTTTTCAGATAAATAAACTGAATATGTACCAAAATATGTAAAATCATGGAAATATTTAATATCACTATCTGCGCTGGTTTGTATTGTTAAGCCTAGATATTTGTAGCCTGGTACAATTTTTAATTTTCTGTTCTTCATGACGATTTCTACTGTTTCTGATCATTTCTTTTTCAGATAAATAAACTGAATATGTATCAAAATATGTAAAATCATGGAAATATTTAATATCACTATCTGCGCTGGTTTGTATTGTTAAGCCTAGATATTTGTAGTCTGGTACAATTTTTAATTTTCTGTTCTTCATGACGATTTCTACTGTTTCTGGTGCCCTGCCGCCGCTTCAGAGTATCATCATTTCTGTCTTGTTCACATTTATACCAAATTTGTTTCTATTGCACCATTTTATCATGATGTTTATTGTTTCTTGTAACTCTGTAAGGTCTTTAGACCCTACTACTATGTCGTCCGCGTAGTCTATGCGTATGAGATTATTCCCTTCTTGATTTTTACAATACAAAGTAGTTGTACGACAAAGGTTGCCTTTTGTTCACTCATATTTACAGTGGGCGGTAAGGGGTGAGTGCCTCTTTTACTTCCTGGACCTAAGATGTTATGTTTCGTCCCGAAATATATCCATTTTCGGTTAGGTAAAAAGGCTTTTTAAAATCTGTGTATTTCAAATTGCAAACTTCCCCAGCGGAAGTTTTCTTTTTCCTTTTAAAGAAGTAAAAATGAATAAAACCCCTAAATATGTAGATTTATGTAATACCAAGCCATAATATGTAATGTGGAGTAAATATGTAAAAATATGTAGTATCAAAGTTTAATATATTAATGGTAATTACAAGATTCGCAAAGATTTGTTATTTATATACGATTAGGTTGAAAGGAATATAATATGTAATTACATAAAAATCCGGTCCCTACTGATGATGATGTAGGCCTATTTGAAGAGTCCACTGCAAGAATGATGGATGTCATTTGGAATAAATTTTGCAGGAGAAGCAATTGAAAGTTTGAAATGCTTAGCGCTCAAAGCTTAACTGAGACTTTCCGATCATTACTGGACAATGACTATCAGTGTTCATGCCATGTAATTCTCTATGTACTTTCTATATGTCTTAAACTATGCATTGGCAGTCTTGGTTCATTTTCGTCAAGAAAGTGACATCTATCATTCTTGCAGTGGACTCTTCACTTTTCTTTAAGCGATGGGGAGATCACACAGCGGATTTCCTACAAGTTTCAACTTAATTTTTTGTCTGAGTAAATGTATTATTACGAAATGGTATCAATTTAAATGACTTAAAAATATTTTTGTCGCTAATGTTAAAAGAATTATTTTATTTAGAGGAGTTACCACAGTAATTATTTACTCTTATATTTGTATGTGTTATTAAAAAATCTTCTCCTTATAAGCTTATTTGTATGTGTATAAATTTAGATGCTGAAATAATTCTTATTTAAGTTTTTATCTTCATGCATAAGTTAAAGAGAATTCCTTTCTTCTTCTTTACCGTATCTTTTGATGTCAACGTCGAGCATAAGCAAAGCGATTGCCTTATCAGTAACGTATTGAGTGGTGTTCCTGTACTAGGCGGAGTGAGCTAGCTTTCCAAATTAGAAGTTTCCGTAACACAAAATTCCAACAGAGGGACTCCAGTGTATTTAATTTCTCATCGAAACATATTACTCATTGACTCACCGCTAACAGCACTAGATTGAAGGTAACACAGATGGAATTAGTCTACCGGTTCACAGATTTCACTTTCGCTTAAAGCTAACGGAGAATTATCTTCATTAAATGCAATTATTCACTTATTTAGATCTATTTGTTCACTTATCTACTATCTATCTATCTATCTATCTATCTATCTATCTATCTATCTATCTATCTATCTATCTATCTATCTATCTATCTATCTATCTATCTATCTATCTATCTATCTATCTATCTATCTATCTATCTATCTATCTATCTATCTATCTATCTATCTATCTATCTATCTATCTATCTATCTATCTATCTATCTATCTATCTATCTATCTATCTATCTATCTATCTATTTTCTTATTAGTTATTTACATATTTATTTATTTGTTTATTATGTATTTACTTTTTATTTATTTATTTAGTTATTTATGCATTAAACTATGTATTCACTCATTCACTCACTCACTCACTCACTCACTCACTCATTTATTTAGTTACGTATTTGTATGTATTTATTTATTTATGTATGTATGTATTTATTTATTCACTTGCCTACTACTTATTTGCTTATTTATTTGTTTATAAGTTACGCTATTTAGATATTTATTTATTGTGTATTTGCTTATTTTCTATTTAGCCTCTTTATTTTTATTTAGTTATTTATGTAATAAACTATTACATAATGAGATAGTTCATAAAATGAATGCGTAGAAATGTTTCACTATGTCTTGTGTATGTAACAAAAATACTGAGATTAAAATGTTAGTTCTTCTACTAAAAACTTGGGTTTGAAAATGTTCCTAAAAAGAATAGAAAAAATAAAAAATCAAAAGCCAAAAACATTTGGGAGTTCAAAATTTTGATTTTGTTAGTCTTTTACGTAGTAAATATGCTCTCAAACTTTGGTTGAAAAAAGTGATAAGGGAAAAGGTTATCATTTTTAGTGATGTGTTGTAATATTGTATGTTTCCTATAATTTTGTAGAAAATCCGATAATTGTTAGACTATAGCTAATTCCATAATTTTTTGGTTGAAGGTTGACAACGCTGCATAGCCTATCTCAAAACTCATATTACTTTGATATAACTGTGCCGTACGTAAACCCTAGAGCTCAAGGTGACAAATTCTGAATTGCATGATAAGTCTAGTCATCATATCCATTTTCAAAACATATTTTCCCATTTAAAGCAAGTTTCTTTCATATCAGTCAACGACATATTCAATGAAGAAAACTAAAAACTTGCCTGAAAGGCACCAATTAACCGTTAAATTTTGTTGTTATTGTATTGTGTATACCAACAGTATAACTTAAGTTCCAAAATAATTTTGTCCTTTCTGTAAAATAGTTGTACAAAACTGCGTATTTCATGGAGTTGGGTCGTAGCCTACATCATCTGGCAACCCTGTCCGCGTCTGTCTGGTTTCTCGAACATTCGATGTAGCCTAGATTTTACAATGGGCTTGGCTTCTTATTATTTCTTTCTTTGTGATTGTTCCATAGCTGAGCCCATGAACAATGCACGTGATCGGAGACCAAAGGTCACCTTCTGTCGCCTCGCCAGTTAGACTAAACAATCAAAGTATCGGGCTCTACGTTTCACGACCATAATGTTCGGTCAACTTCGCAGGAAGTACAGGCACAGCCAAAACCGAATAGGATGTAATAAAGTTTCTTTAAGGCGCAATTCACACAGAGAAGACGTGGCTCGGACATGGGGCGGAGACATGATGACTTTTCGAGTCTCTCCCATGTGAACAAATGGGCTATTCCATATGAAATCGATCAGTAAAAACCTCGCATTTTTTAATACTCTAATTTTTTCCCTATTTATACAAGGTGCTGAGGAAAGTGCCTTTTCAAAAACATACTATCGAAAGTCAAACGGTTTTCATATTATTGAGCGACAAATTTAATAATAATAATAATTCTTTATTTATACTGGCAGAGTTAAGGCCATAGGGTCTTCTCTTACACCCTACCAAGTCACAAAGTATTCAAGCAGTTAAAATTTAACAAAAAAGTTACAGAACAGAATACTAACATATTACAAAGAGAAATAATAATAGCATAATAAAATCGACACTAAACTACATGAAAATAATACCATAATAGAAAAAAAAGTAAGTAAAATACATTGGAATATAGCAAAAGCAACTCATTTAGCAGAAATGGTTAATATGGAAAACGTAAGGAAGAATATAACAAAATAGAATATAATAAAATAATAAAAAAGAAAAAAAAAAGAAAGAAAATTAAATAAAATTCACAATAAAAGGCTATGACAATAAATTCGTCAGCTGATAAAGGGAACAAAAGGGGAAGGGAAGGAAAAGAAATATATAGCCTATATTTTTATATAACTATCGCAGAGAAAATGGCTTATAACTGAAAGGAATCTGAGTTGAAAAAGTGCAATTTTAATTTATTTTTGAAACTAGACAATGTCCGACAGTCTCTGACATTATGTGGTAGAGAGTTCCAGAGATGAGCTGCAGAGACGGTGAAAGATGAAGATTAGGAGGATGTTCTGTGTTTAGGAATGGAGAGTGTGATATGGTATTGTGAGCGAGTATCTATTTCGTGATATGAGGACAAATGTTGAAAACGAGAAACTAAGTAGCTAGGGCTAGAGTTTTAGCGTATTTTATAAAAACAAGCCTCCTTCAGCGCTCAGAACTCTGGAACCATTTACTGCAGAACATTGAACGGGAGCTCATTTTGAAGCTGACATTTGGTAGGTTATGATGACAAGTAATCCTTATTTTTATTGTAGTCTATACCAGTGGCGTAGCATGAAATTTTGAGCAGGGGAAGCTAACTCAAGTTGTCTTTCATGCAATATGAGAAAACGTATTACAAAAATACAGTCTTAAAATAAATAGTAGTCAATTTCAAGTCAGCAGTCGAAGATTGGTTGGAACATGGTAACACCAATAAGGCATGACCTCAAATGATACGTAGTAAAATATGATTTCACGGTTTACACATACTGTATCTCTTAACAAATAGACACGTGTACGTATAAGATTAGCTCACTCCCTGTCATACTTAGAGAAATCACAATATTAGTATCATTACGTAAGTATGCGTCTGTCTTTTGGTTGTGTCCTTCATTGACAGCAAGGGAGTCGGTCATTTGTTTTTTAAATCACACTTTTGTTCGTAAGTCAGTCTTGGTAATACAATTGTCCTAAAAAAAAATTCAAGTAAATTGGTGTCAGGAACTGTTATTTCACTCATTATTTATTACATGCACAATGCACACTAACACTTCAACTGAACACAACTGACGAAAAGGGATAACTCGGAAACTACTTATTTTAAATGTTAAAGCTAGCTTCTTTGCGAGCCTTGCGACTAGGGTAGCTTAGTTAGAAAGGGATGGATTATCTGCGGGGTGGATTACACAGAAGAAACCAGTTTGCTTGGAAGCTGATGTGTGCAGGCTTCTTGTTTACTGCTGCATCACAAATCATCCTGAGCTGCCGCATCACAATATTTAACGCGTAAATAAAAATTCTATTAAAATTAATAAATAATTTTCTCCATAAACTGCCGGTTTATTATGAAATTATTATTAACTGGGGAAGCTAAGCTTTTTAGCTTACATTGACGCTACGCCACTGGTCTATACAGAGAGACAGATAATCTGATTTTACTTACTTTTAGGCTTTTTGCCCATTTGTAAAAATGTAAAAAAATATTGAGGAAAAACCTTGCATTATTAAGAGGGATTCGGCATTGTTGCTTAGTGGCTCGGCAATAAGTTTCGAGGGTACTAAATAAATTATTTTCACACGCCTGGACTTGAACGGCCCAGTATAGTAAGCACTGGCCGAGAGCTGAAGATAAGCGAGCGTTGGGCGTCATTTTACTCCTGTGTTTATGAAAACTTGTGATAAAGCTAGCCCAGCTATGCGCTACTAGACGAAACATTACGTGTTTGTCTCCTGGCCTTGCTTGTCTGGGCTAAATCCCACCTCACAGTCAGCTGGTTACTTCACGCGCGTAGTATTTATTTTCTTTATTTGATATTTTCAATATTTTCTTATCAGCCGTGCACCAGTAAAAAATATGTGTTTATTTGTACTTTCAATGCGGAATCTAACTATATATTTTAAAAATATTTTTTTTCGTGGGCAAAGGCGTCTTAATGAAGAAAAATCTAAATTTCTCCATTTCCATGAAAAGTAAGAAAATCTGTTTACATGTCAATATAATTAAACTTTAACTTCTCAGCATCAAAATAAATAATGATTTTGATCATTGGGTGGAAGGGTTTCGGAGCCACAACAGTTTAAAGTTGCTAATTTTATGAAAATACGATAAATTTAAATATTTTAAATTTAAACACTATGAAGTTCTGATGCCTCAAACTTTGCACAAAGCATTGTATCACAGTTGTCAACGGACAGAAAAAGTTCCATTGTATTTAAAAATTGCAAGGTCAATTTTCTCTGTATTTCGGTCGATTTGAGATGGAATAGCCCATTAGGTATCAATGCACACAGAGAGGACGGGATGGGGGCATGCCACTCCGAAGCCAGCGCTTCGCCTCTTTCGAGTCACGAGTGGCCCTTCAAAGCGACACGTGGCGTCTGACTGTAAAAGAAAATTCGTGACGATTTTGAATTTGATATTCAATTGGTGAAGAGATGGTGTAATATGGTATATTTTATTTTTTTTATTTTAGTGTGTTATTTTACGAAGTTTTATCAACATCTTAGGTTATTTAGCGTCTGAATGAGATGTAGGTGATGATACCGGTGAAATGAGTCCGGGGTCCAGCACCGAAAGTTACCCAGCATTTGCTCATATTGGGTTGAGGGGAAAACCCCGGAAAAAATCTCACCCAGGTAACTTGCCCCGACCGGGAATCGAACCCGGGCCACCTAGTTTCGCGGCCAGACGCGCTAACCGTTAATATGGTATAGAAACATTGTTGGGACATTATATAAAAATTCTAGAAGCGGTCGGGATACATGTTCAATTCTTTCATCACAGCTTCTATTCTAAAATATCTAAGAACTCGCTTTGAATATCTTACAACTTTTTCGGAACCAACATCAGACTTTATTATCGATTTCTCGTCACCGTACCTCTTTCTATTCATCCTCTTTCACCGTGTCAGTTTGTCCCCTATGGAACTCCTTACCTCGTCATGTCGGGGATTGCCGAATGATTAATCAATTTAAATTAAGAATTAAAATTACATACTTTTACATCAAATTGATTTGTGTTAGCCGAATTTAATATGTTGTTCTATGTATTTGTATAAATTGCCATTTAGGCCTATTATAACGTGGCAATAGGATATAAATTGCAAATAATTATGTATCGTATTTCGTCAATATTTCATTATAAAGTATGTAAGCTCCTTAATGTGCATGGTAACGATTTTATATTTAAATATTACTACGTTACGTTTTATTGTTTCAATGTATACTATATTTCACTTCTGGTAGTAGGCCCTATGCAAGAGAAGGTCTCATGGCCGTAACTCTACCACAATAAAATAATAAATAAATGCATGCATAAATAAGTGCATAAATAAATAAATATGAATAAATAAATAAACGCAACAAATAAAAATAATTTTTTGAGTTTTTTATAACGCTGTATCAACATCTCTGGTTATTTAGCGTGTGAATGATATGAAGGTGATAATGCAGGTGAAATGAGTCCGGGGCCCAGCACCGAAAGTTACCCAACATTTGCTCGTATTGGGTTGAGGGAAAACCCTGGAAAAAACTCAACCAGGTAATTTGCCCCGACCTGAATTCGAACCCGAGCCAAATAAAATAGGCCTAAATTAAATAAGTAAGATATGGCATACATTCTTCCTTTTTTCAACCACTAGGAGTGCACACAAAATCTTATCTGTTTTTTTTAATATTATCCAGTTGTATGAGAGCCAGGGCATTCTCATCGTCTGAAGAAGACGTTACGAAAGCGGTGCGACGTGCAAGCGTCGCAAGGGTTTTTGACTCCTCAGTATGCTTTGCTCACGTCATGTCCGCGTCATGTCTCCGCCCGACGTCCGAGCCACGTCCTGTTTACGTCTTCTTTGTGTGAATTGCGCCTGAGAGTTCATCGTCGAGTCGTGTCTTTCACTATCACGTCATCAATAAAATTCGCGGCGTTTGGTAACCAACCACTGACTTAAGGATTTTAGCACAGATCTTGCGATTAGTTTTCATATGAAATTAGATGAAGTTCGTAATGTCTTGGTTACCTCTCTTATACTCGAAGACTGTCTACTACTACACGTCTGAACGGGTGCGAAATCTGGACCTTGAAACGAGAGGCCACTAAAATGTCAGCTAATCCATGGAAAATGCTCAGCATTTCGCTATCACCAATTCCATCAACGCTAAATAACCTTATAGTTGATACAGCGTCTTCAAATAACCATCTAAAGATAAGACAAAAAAGAAAAAGCATAAATGAAATTTTGAAGGAAAACGGCTAAATAGAAACACGCAATGAAGACATTAACAATGAATTAAAAACGGAATCCATTTTGACAAAAAATAATAGATTCAAAATTAATTCCATCCAGCGTAAGTTATATGGAGAACGAGGAGGAACAGAATTTTATTTCAAAGTTAATTCTCAACTACAGCCCACAGGGTAGAAGAAATCATGGACGTGCTCTGAGGTTGGAACGAGCCATGTGGCTCAATTATATGATACAATAGTTTGTTGATGATGATGATGATGATTATGATGATGATGATCATGATTAGGAACCGTACATTGTTCCAGGAGGCTACAAGGTTAAGTATTAGGCCTACTGGAGTTTTTTTAAGTGAACGACGTGCGTGCTTCTAGCAAGCGAGTACTTGACTGACAGCTCACGCGACTCTTGTGTAGCTATATCTTTTCGTTGTAAGAATAATCCCACAGTAAACAATGGCACGTGACTGAAGTGAGGCTTGATTGGCCGCAGTTTGGCGCCAGAGATTCTCAGTAAGTGATCACACCCACTCCTGTACATTCTGTTTAATGTTAAACATTTCCGGTTACTCGTCAGAGTAGACCTAACCTCACTACTATGCATTGGTTTGCTTAGGAAACTCTTACTTTATAATTAATTTGATTCAACTCGCTTAACTTACTATATACATTCAACACTATTTCTTCATCTCCGCTTTTGAGAGGGTTTCCATTCTTATGTTTAGTAACCACACACACTGAGGATGCAGAAGCCATACTATCACGTGCTTACGAGAACAAGCTCAAGTGACGCCAGCGTATTACAAGAACAGACTACCTTTAGTATTCATCCGCTTATAACGTAAATAACAAAATATAAAAGTAGCTTTTCTTTTACATAGCGTTTTACATATATTATGAGTGAAGTTATATGCTTCGTCGTATTTAATAACTAGAATTCTATTTATATTTTCGAATAATACAAGGTTACGATTTCCAAATACAGAACTATATTTTCCTGCATCGTGTGAGTGTTTCGACTGGGAGCCAGTCACGGGTATGACAGCCACGTCCTTATGTTTACATTAGGATTTTTCTTACAGCAAGAAGGGTTTAGTCAAGATGGACAGAACAGAACATGGACGACTTTAACAATTACACTAATATTTACCATTTAAATTATTTAAACTACACTAGCATTCACTATTTTTACTATTTACATTATAATAAAGAATGTAGAACCTCTTATTGAGGTTCTGGCTGATATGTAGCCTACATCTACTATCAGGCGGTATATCTCACTTGACGATATGTGTCAGAGGAAGAACAATTGTTTGTATGCATCTGAAGTCTGATTAGTGTAACATATAGCTAATCGGCGATGTAACTTATGCAATGGAGAGGGAAAGGAACTGGGCACCATATCTCATTATCTCCTGTCTACTTGCCGCATAAGTGGTGCCTTGTTGGTATCATTTGTGAGGTTCAGATCTGTCTTCTTACAGTTGACTAAACAACAAGAGCAAAGAATGTAGGCCTATATTGATCAAACATTATCTATTAAGCTTAACTTATGTACAGTAATATATTGTAATGCAAGGTATTTTATTTTATAATACTATAGTTTGGCTTTTACAGAGTGGATTGGAATAAACTGACGGGGATTCTAAAGAAAATTGGTGTGGATTGGAAAGATAGAAGACTGTTCTGTAATCTTTATATGAAACAACGAGTCAAAGTCAGGATAGGAGAAGAAATGTCAGAAGGAAGTGAAATTGGGAGAGGAGTACGTGAAGGAAGTCCTTTGTCACCTACCTAGGATTTAGTAAAGAACTGTTTTGAGAACATGGGAGGAGTGATAGTAGGAGAAAGAAGAATGACGTGCATACGATTTACTGATGAAATAGCATCGTTAGCAGAAGAGGAAATGATACTAAAGGATATGCAACTGGAGCTAAATGACAGCTGTGAGCAGTATGGAAGTAGATAAATGCAAATAAGACGAAGAGCATGGCTATAGGGAAAATAATACAGAAGATAAACTTGCGAATTATAAATGAGGCATTAGAGCAGTTTCATATACTTGGGGTGTACTATAAGCAGTAACATGAGCTGCTGCCAGGAAGTCAAAAGTAGGTAGCAATGGCAAAAGAAGATTTTAATAGAAAAAAGAGCATCTTCTGCGAAACTCTGGAAAAAGAACTAAGGAAGAGACTAGTAAATTGCTTTGTATGGAGTGTGGCATTGTATAGGGCAGAAACATGGACATTACGGCGAAGTGAAGAGAAGCGAATAGAAGCATTTGAAATGTGGATATGGAGAACAATGGCCTTTGCGACCTATGAGTAGATATTACATTGATAAAGAGATGTTTACTGTTCGTGCCAGCGAGTTGTATGAGATAGTGGTGAATACACGTGTATAGAAGTTGCTCAAATTTGTACCCGTAGGCCTATAAATACTGTTAAAGTGTTGATATTACTGTTCTCCAACCAGGAGATCAACCGTGAAAGGAATGTGCTTACTATTGCCTCATCTATTGGAGCGAAGTAGATAGATAATATTATCGTTATAACGTCAGTTTAAAAACCATGCGCTCTCCTGCATATGTTATTTCCTATAAGGAGGGATTAAAAGACCAGGAGATTAACAGTGATCTAATTTTGTAACTAGGGTAGTATAAATATGTGTGTAACAATGTTAGGCCTATTGTTTGTGCTGTGAGAGCTAGCCAACAGAGATACGATTACCCACGTGTGTGACCTTATGACATCAACATTCATTCACAGCATTACCCCGCTCCGTTTCATTCCGCAAAGACTTTCTCGTGGTTGGAGCACAGTATGCATTGTATGTCTTACACACAGTATATAATCTTATATATTACCTCACTCATTGCATTATCTCTTGTAAACATGATCTCATTTTAATAGACGAAACAGTAGGTTGTATACTAACAACTAGAGCAATTACAGGGTGGGTGGGAAGTAACTCCTTATTGTAATGTGCTTATAACTTTTGTATATATTAATATTTTTTCATGAAACTTAATACATGCTTTCTTTACAGAGGTAGAACGTGATCTGTAATGGCTGACTGCATCACAGTGCAGGAGAGAGCTCAGGTTGCCGCCCGCTATGAAGTGTGGCCTTCTGTTGTGCAGGTGCGGGCAGAGCATGGGCCTCGCGCTACACTGGATCCAAAGACAATCAAGAACTATCATGCTAAACTGATGACCACAGGATCTGTGGAGGATATTCGTAAAAGTGGCCGTCCCTCAACATCCAGGTCAGACGAAAATATGCGAAGGGTTGAGGAAATGTTCACCAGAAGTCCACAAAAATCAACACGACAAGCCAGTCGTG
The DNA here is from genome assembly GCA_025594305.2 of Periplaneta americana. Taxonomy (NCBI): domain Eukaryota; kingdom Metazoa; phylum Arthropoda; class Insecta; order Blattodea; family Blattidae; genus Periplaneta; species Periplaneta americana. Next base: position 39,387,449 of record JAJSOF020000003.1, on the reverse strand, counting down.
AAAGTGGTCTCTCCCGACACACAATCAGAACTGTGCTGGAAAAAGAATTAAATTTCCGGCCGTGGAAGCCACATTACTGTCAACAGCTATCGCCGGAAGATTGTGACCATCGAATGGAATATGGTGAACTTATGCTAGGTTGGTATGGAGACTGGCCCCAGTTGTTCGAGAATATCATTTGGAGCGACGAAGCAATTTTTCATATTGGAGGGTTTGTGAACCGTCACAATTGTCACTACTGGGCACAGCATGATCCAGGGGCAACAGTTGAAAAGTTTCAAAGCCGCCCTAAGGTCACAGTTTGGTGTGGCATTACATCCAACAAACTTGTGGGTCCGTTCATTCTTCGAGATACCATGAACTCTGAACGGTACCTAGCCATGTTGGAAGATGAAGTTTGGCCAATTGTTTCCACCTGGGATAATATCAATGACCTAATTTGGATGCAAGATGGAGCGCCACCACATTTTGCACTCAACGTCCGTGACTGGTTAGACCGACATTTCCCAGGACGTTGGTTGGGTCGCCGTGGTCCGCATGAGTGCCCAGCACGGAGTCCCGACCTCACCCCGTGCGACTACTTTTTGTGGGGTTGGGCGAAGGAAGAAGTTTATCGCACCAAACCACGAACTTTGGATGAACTGAAAGATCGTCTACGCCAAGTCCTCAATAACATACCACAGGAATTCCTGCACAAGTCAATTGAAAGTATCCCTCGCCGGTTACGAACATTAGTGGAAAATGCTGGAGCATATATGGAGTTTTAAGTTAATCCATAGGACTCCTACCATGTTAAACTACAAAGCAAAATTTGTTCCAGTCAAATAGAATAAATATTAACAGATTTATAACCATATTACAATAGGGAGTTACTTCCCACCCACCCTGTAGAGCGTATATGGGCAAAGGCACCTTACTTGAGATTTGGTGTCTCGCCAGCTTTGGCTCTGTATGACATAAGCGTCTTACTCCCCTTTCCCCTCTACTCGTAGCTCGTTGGTGTGGGCAGATTATATGTTCAGGTAACAGTGGCGGAATCATGGCTTATCAAAGTAGTGTGTCCGAGCTGAAAACGACTCTATATGGAATGGGAAAAGTTATTTTGCTGTTTAAGCTCGAAGATCGTAGTATCAGGTTTGACCGCGTAAATTACATGGTAGATTTTTTACGTATATGTTAAACGTAATAAAATTTACGTTGCGTCGAAAAACCAATATTTACACGGTTTTATACGCGGCGTAGTAAATTATTTTCATTTTATGCTATCACAATATAATTGGCAAGCATTTATTTTAAATAATTTCATTAATACAGAAAAAAAATAATTTGAGTGGTGAAATGTAACGTACATACGAGATGTTAAGAACAAGATTGTAATATTTTGAAACGTGGTAGTAGCCTACTACTAGTAGGCCTATTCTTAAAAACAAGAAAAAAGTCTAATAAACATGGGTACTAAAATAATATTATTGAAGAAACAAGGACTGTGAAATTCGTACTGTAACAACATCTAACATTAATTTATTTGGAGAAACAAGGACTGTGAAGTTAGTATTTTAACAACTTACTTACTTACTTACTTACTTACTTACTTACTTACTTACTGGCTTTTAAGGAACCCGGAGGTTCATTGCCGCCCTCACATAAGCCCGCCATTGGTCCCCATCCTGAGCAAGACCAATCCAGTCTCTATCATCATAACCCACCTCCCTCAAATCCGTTTTAATATTATCTTCTCATTTACGTCTCGGCCTCCCCAAAGGTCTTTTTCCCTCCGGTCTCCCAAGTAACACTCTATATGCATTTCTGGATTCGCCCGTAAGTGCTACATGCCCTGCCCATCTCAAACGTCTGGATTTAATGTTCCTAATTATATCAGGTGAAGGATACAATGCGTGCAGTTCCGTGTGGTGTAACTTTCTCCATTTTTAACAACACCATAATTATCTTCTAATGTCAGCACTTTGCTTGTTTCCTATTGCAATACAGTACACTAAAGAGTAAATAGATGTGCCATATCCAAAGAGAAACGAGCAAAGAGCTCAAATGAAAAAAATAGGCTTACAGTAGGCTTACCTACTTATCTTGTTTCTTCAAAGATATTAATTTTGGACGCATTTTTATTATACTTTTTATCTTGTTTGTATGAATTCTACCTCCTCTCAAAATATCATACCCTTTTTTCCTAACACCCTGCATGACTAGACTATCAGATTACAGTATGATCACGAATAATCTAGAAGTATGTAGTAAAAGTCAAAGGTGTCGCCTCTGGGAAAGTGTGCACAGAGAGTTCTCAAAAGGACAATAGATTTTGTTTTCTTCTCTTTTAATATTGGCCCTATGATGGCAGGGGTTGGAACAAGTTACCTAGTTGAGGTTTTTCCGGGACTTTCCCTCAACCCATTAAGAACAAATGCTGGGTAACTTTCGGCATTGGTCCGTGGATTAATTTTGTCGACATTATCACCTTCATCTCATTTAAACGCTAATAACCGTAGCAGTTAAAAAAGCTTCGTAAAATAACCAATTAAAAAATCGTCGGCAGCTTTGATGACTAATACGAGAACTCTGGTAGCCTAACTTATATGCATCAGCGTGGCGATTAGCTAAGCAAAACGCGGAAACACTGTGATGTGTCGGCGAATCGTTTCATATGATAGAAAATATTGTAACACTTGATATGAAGAACGCGTATGAATTACCGCAAGTATCGGACATTGATAGCCTGGTAACTCGAGTTAACAATTATTTAACACTTTGTTTATTTAATTTGTTAGACGAAGTTGTGATTTTATTACTATTTTTTTACATGTAAAAAAATTACACATTTTACGCGTATTTCATGCGTAAATTAATTTTACGCGCAACTTCCCACGTCTACCTAGTACGCACTAATAAATGTTATACGACTTATTACTTAAACACGCGGCATTAAAAGATACGAGAAATTAAATGTTGTTTGTACGTATTATTTCCGAAGGAAATTTTCTGAAAGTATTTTAGATCGAGAACGTGCAAATCTGTTAAGTAATCTTGAGAAACTAGAAACGTCAGAACATTAAAGAAAATATACGGAGACAACGTGATGGAATATTATTGGCTAGTTACGCTATTTCTCATATGAGATTTAAAATGAATTCAGTGACGGTGAAACAGTAAAGAGGTTTATGATTAAAGCTGCCGAATTAATTTGCCCAAACCGAATAAAAGTTTTCGAGAGTCTCACGTTAATCAAGCGCTTTCCTAATAATTCGCCACTGACCGCCTTAGGTGATGCAGGTCACAGTAGTTTATATTTCCCATCCTACTCTGCGGTATACTCTCCTAGTAAACAAACTATTTCAAATCGAGTGCCTCACGTAACAGAAAATTGTGCACATCTAGCGCTCGTCTCTTGCATTCACGGGACGCAAATTTAACTTGGGGGCGTAGTAGTTAATATACGTAATACCTTTCTTTTGTAAGCCAAGCACTTTAACAATGTCAGTAGGGGCTATCTTTACCCCAAAGGTGACTACGAATACCATAGAACAAAATACTACTATTAGGGTAAGGTTGCCTATATCGCACCACTTTAGCATTTATAATTTTTATTGAACAGTACAGTTTTTATTTTCTGCATTCCTTTACAGAGATACATTCCCAGAGCATTTACGTTTCATGTAAAAAAGAATCCTTGAATTTGATTTAATATTTTTTAATTAGAATGATATTTTCGAAACAGTTGTCAGTGGTGCCATTTAGGCAACTAGTTTCCTAAATAGCACCTGCGGTTTCTTAAATCGCATCTCTTTATCTGCAGGGTACAGGATGAAAGAAAGCTTTTAATGTTGAACATATTGAACAGTATTTAATATGAATAATGTAATAAATGAAAATTACAAGTTTATTGAAATTAATGAAAGAGAGTAACGCATCTTGAAAAGAAATTGAAAAAATAGAGCATAAATTACCTACCATTTAAACTGCCTGAATGCGCTTTTTTTTTGTTACACATTTGCCATGTGCTTCACCAGGCAGTTTAGACTGTAAACTGTGTCACCTTTTCTCCACGATTATCTCGAATCCACCTAAGAACTGCTTCATGATATAGCTGTCTCAAATGGTTTGAAGATAGAAACATCTAAAAGCTGGGCCTCTAAGTATTATGACGAGAAAGCTGAAGCAAGAGTACACCATTTTCCTGAGATAATCTAACAGCTTCTAATTTTTTGGAATGAATCGTATAGGTGGACATATAGAAGCAGCACTTTTTTCTATGGCAGGTTTGAGTGGCAAATAAAATGTTTAAACTATTCGACAAACAGTTCACTGTTGATGTAAACTGACTCAGACCAAACAACTGACGATCCTGGAGGAGTACGAGCTGATAATGTAGGAAGCACTCTTTGACGTTTAAAAATTATCATAAATATCACAAAATACCTGGTGCGCTTGTACAACGTACACTTGTTGTATTAACGCCCTTCTCACCACTTGATATAGCACTCACCTGATGCATTCCTCGTTCAGTTAAAATTTTTGGGGCCTTCTTTTGTACGGCTAGAATTGCTACAGTTGCTCATATCGCACCGGTGCGAATTAGGCACCTACAAAGTGGTGCGAATTGAGAAACTACGTCATAAGTTATTTTTTCCTTCATTCTAGCCTATAATCACCAAATGTTCGAAAATCCTACTAAGTTAAATGTTCTTTAATATTTCTTTAAACCAATAACATCTTAAGATTATGGATTCCTTTACATACAAATCCGTTATTTAGTTACAAAATTGTATGTAAATATACATCCACCTGAGCGATTATATTAGATACACCATCACCACGCTGCTGACACAAAGAAGTGGCAGAAAACAAGTGACATGGTGAAAGTTCATACGGTGGATTGTAACAATACCACTAGATGCTACACTACTACAGTAACTTGTTTTAAACTAGCAGTGGTGCCATTTTGGAAGTAGTGCGATTTATGCTACTCTACCCTAAAAATGTATAATATGCAGTTTTCGAGTACAATTTGGGTATACGATTCCTTAATTGGGGTAATAAATGAATAAAGGCTGGTTCACAATAAACCGGGAACAAAAATGACAACGAGAACGAGAACGGAAATATTGTTAAAATAAATGCATTTAAATGTGATTATTCACAATTAACAATTGTGAATGCTCAGATTTAAATACATTCATTTTAACATTATTTCCGTTCTCGTTTTTTTGTCGTTTCCGTTTCCGGTTTATTGAGAACCAGCCCAAGATAAGTAAATAGTTACTGTCTAACAAGTAAGAAGCCTGACAAAGGATTGTGTATAAGCTCCGAACGCTCTATAGCTGCTTGACCTTGGCAGCAGGCGACACGTTCGCACCCGATAACATACCGGGAAAGGTGACTCATGAAGGAACAGTCTCACTGTAAATAATTTCTGGGTTCCTTTCTTCCGGACTCTAAATAAATTTCGCGATGGCATCACCAATTCCACCGCGCCGTTAAAAATCGTAGTTCATACCTGATCAAAAAGGAAAAGAGAAATTAGTCTGATCTTAGAAAAAATGCTCTACGTATCTTAAGACCTGAAATGATCTTGTATAGGAATGGCGGACAATTAAAAAAAAAAAAAAAAATTGACATTGCAATATTTCAGAAGGAACTTGCAAAAATGAAATCATTTCTTATTTATTTATTTATTTTATTGGGTTATTTTACGACGCTGTATCAACATCTCAGGTTATTTAGCGTCTGAATGAAATGAAGGTGATAATGCTGGTGAAATGAGCCCGAAGTCCAGCACCGAAATTTACCCAGCTCGTATTGGGTTGAGGGGAAAACCCCGGAAAAAACCTCAACCAGGTAACTTGCCCCAACCGGGATTCGAACCCGGGCCACTGGTTTCGCGGCCAGACGCGCTGATCGTTACTCCACAGGTGTGGACTTTCTTATTTATGTTACGTGAAATTAAAAGGAATGTTTCGGACATAATACATTATTTTGATCAACATATAATAGAAACTTATAGGCTACTAAGACAAATTCATAAAATAACGCATCATTTTTGCCTCTATTAAATAGCAATAGCTATTACGTATTAATACCAAAAGACGATTTTCAATTGTAAAATCTTTTTATACAGTCTGTTCATACAATATTTTTTGCTGTCAAAATCCTAGATTCATGGAAATCTCAACCTTCTTCAAAGTCTATTTAACCAACCCTCTTCCTGTACCCAGTCACAAGCTATCATACCACCATTGTCCTTATAGCCTGCAACTACAGTTTTTTAATTGATGGTATTCTCTTATGCTCGTCCAATTATTCACAAACCGTTGCTTAATGTATTATTCATATCAGCAAACACCTTGCTGTAATAATACCGGACAGCTGTATACTATATAGCAGCATTGACGTGAGTGCGAAATATCACGGACTTGACATCTAGCGGAGCGACGTGCAATTACGTCCACAAATAGAAAGATTAATTGAATAGTACCGTATTTAATGTAACACTATTTTATATGAAAGCTGCATATTATGAGAAATATTACGTATTTTTTCTCTGCTTTAGTGAGACAAAATTAATTCTGACATTAAGAATGAATTTACAATAACGCTTTATACACTCATTGCTGACAACTGCAAAGATAAAAATGGTAGTAATATGATGCTTGTAATAATTATAAAAATTATTATTATTACTAAATTATTATATTATTATAGTTGCGACGCTGTTATTCCCGGCGTGACTCCTCCTCTTTGCTTACGTCTTAGGAAGTGAAGGCTCTATAAAGTCTAGGTAGGTAGTATCGTTCGCCATTTTTGTTCTTTCGTTGCCGAGCTACCAGACGAGGAATCTATTTGCCACACCGTTAAACATTATCATGTCGTAGCTCCTATGATAATAAATCAAACGCACTGTAATTCAGCACATAATTGAGCGGCAAATAACGTCCTCGTGTGCTTTCTGTGAACGCCAACGAAAGAGCCAAAATGACGGGCGATTATATATATCCAGCCTTAGGAAATGCTTAACATCTTCATCAGCGAATCACAAGACGCACACGTTTAAATGTAGCCGACCTGCAACGCGATTGGCTGCCGGAATTTAGAGCGACGAGACTATAGCAAAGACATGTGGACAACAATAAAACTTAATTTGCTAAAACCTTAAAATTTCCAGTATATTTTAACTTCTATTCATTTACTAAGCTAAAATAAGAAAAGCTAATTTTTATTGTTCTATGAACACAGAGACAAAGGCATTAGGCCTAATAAAGAATTTTGTTGACTCACGTTTTATGAACTCTCGGAAATCGAAAGTACGATTTGGAGCAATTTGTAATACTGTCATTGTAGCAATTATAAACAGCACATACGCATCCTGACATTTTAACACAGCACCAATTAATAATAGTACATTATGCAACGAGCCTATAATGGTAGTAATTAAGACGCGAGTATGTTTATGAAACGAGTGCGAATTTCATAATTTTCACACGAGCGTCTTAATTACCATTATAGGCAAGTTTCATGCGACTTTTTGTGCTCGACCATATTTCTAACTTGAAATTATTCAAAAATAGGTCATGTTATGGTTATGTGCGAACTGACCTGAATTGTGAGATGTGCGCAGACGCGAAAGTATTGATTTTTTCCGAGGCCTAATGTCATTGACCTTCATAGAGAATAAGATGAACATTAGTCTGATATAACCTGGAAATTGATTTAGAATTGAAAAACGAGATGACAAATTGAATTTATTTGACTATTATTTACAATTAACGCTAATTATTATAGTAACAGAACATAACCTTCTGCGACAGTATTGGATTTCCAGCCTCCGTGACTTTTCGCTAGTTGTCTTTCGATTGCATATCCGAGAATAATCGATACTTGCGGTTTTATAACGGTACAAAGGTGACTTGTCATTGGCTGAACACCTGAACTATAATGAATAGGTGTACTTTAATGAGATGCTTAAAGGGCTACTACCAGGTGTATAATTACTACATTTCGGCATGGTCGAGCATAAAACTATTAACTAGTCCAGCAACAATATACATTGCATTTGATTACAGCTTGTTTCGCGAATATCTCCTCACCGGCCGCCTAGGTAGCAGCACCAGCGTCGTTGGCGCGCAGAACTGCTAGCTGTCCGGTATTATTATACAGGGACATCATTTTATTTTTACTAACATTTTTAATATTAACCTGTCTATACCTTTAGAGAACCGGAAACACCGCTTGCTCCCCCTCCAAGACTGGAGTTCGATGATACTGGCGTAAAACACAAATCACTATACTAGGTATAGGAAGGAAGAAAAGTAGTTCATCCATTTACGTAAACGAGGAAATATCGCGATTTTGAGTTTGATAATTTTCATTAGGTTTTTCTTTAATGAAAGTACAGTACTGTATTAAGAATAAGTGTTTTTACTCACGAACTGAGTTATCCATGCGAACGTATTCATTATGCAGTGTATACTGTCTACAGCACATTAGCGTACAATATAGAGAAAGAAGTTAAATTGAAAAATAATCATAATATGAATATTTAAACACAATTTTGAAAATGGTGGCCGTTCATTTCGATACAGGCTTCAGTTCTTTTGTGCATATTATCGCACTATAGACTATTGCATCTAATTCCAATTGCCAGTTTCGTCCTTCGTACTAGTAACTCATGTTGAAATAATTCTGTACCTACTCTACGTACTGTAAATTCAATCTTCACTTCTGCCCGACCCGAAAATATAAAATTACTCAGACATGCTATCTACTGTCCGACCAAGTGGTTATGCCGCAGGATTGTAGAAAGGGAGGAAATCACGTTACAGTTAATTAGTTAACGAGGCCCTTTTATTTAAGTTAAATTAAACAGCTGTATAATATTACGTAAACTTCCAATTCCTAAGAGAAATTAATGTTTTCAGAAAAGAGCTAAGACAGCCCAGCTATTACAGAGGGGCGAGCAGAAGCAGGTGGGGGAAATCGGGATGCGACGTAGGCAAACGGACAGTACCTGTGCGAAAATATGATTCAATATTGAAAGCTCTTTCGTCACTGGAAAACGCGAACATATTTCTGGAACGTACTATACTCAGTAATTCAGTACTGCTTACTATCTGCGGTCTTGGTTCTGTGTGGAGTTGGAACTTCCTTAGTAGAAGGGGTGGGAGTGAAGTACATTCAAAAACTCAGGTACAATAAAAATTGAAGTAAAAATAAAATGATGTCCCTGTAGTAAGAAGGTATTTGATATCAGTTTCCTTTGCTTCACTCTGCTGTTTGATATAATAATTAGTGATGGTTCAGGAACAACACGCACTGCTTTCCCTCTTTTAAGAATGGTTATAATTTTTTGATGGGTCATCACTCATCATAGTGATAGTTGGCCTATTTTTATCCTATTACAGTTTCTTCTTTGATAGAATTTCACTGATATCATCACTCTTCTTAGAATATTTACTCACTCTCAGTGTTTTGTAGTACCTCACATTCCATTCTTTACTGAAAATGTGAATACAACCCACAGATTTATAAATTAATATTATGGTAGTCTTTAGGTGAGAGAGTTTCAGACTTTTTTCCCAAGGTGTTTTTCCAACTCAATAGAATTAATCTTGAACATAATATGATTTCATCCAAACACTTTACAGGACCGAATATGATTTGAAACAACAGCCATATTTAAACACTCGTTTTCACGCTTTACAAATACTATTTGAAAGGATCATATTTCATAGCATGAAAGATCGAATAAGAAACTACACGAAAATGTATCGAACTCAATTTCGACCGCTTGTGGACTTACGGTACTGATCTAATCTTTGAAGAAAAACTCGTAATTTTAATCCAATTTTTAAAAACACTTTTTTTCTCTGATTACTTGACACAAAATTAAGGATTTTCACACAAAATAAACCCCTGAAATATTTGGGAGAGACACGGGTGGCAATTTTTAAAGCGAAAACTGAAATTTTAGTCCTTGGCCCACAGTATTTCTGTTAGAACAGAAAGTGCCGCTCTCAGTAAACATCATAAATATAAACATCTTACTGTATATTTTTATCCCTTTTGCGGTTTAAACGTTTGGATCATGGTGTAGTGAAGCCAAATCTCTCATCTCCACCATAGGCAGAAGTTTAGTGCAGCTTTCTGGGGACCCTCGAAGCAGTCAATATCTACGTCAGAGCATTGGTATCGCCATTCAGCGCGGTAATGCTACAAGTATTCTTGCACCCTTCCCTGAGTCTGAGTCCTCTTATTTAGATGACATTTTCTTTCTTTAATTAATCAACTTATATCAGTACACCATATTGTATTTTATTATACTTTGATTCTGTATACAGAAAATGTATGTAATCAGTTAATTAATATGATTAATTATACTAGTATTAAGCAATATGTTGATTGTAGCTATATACCTGAGCATTTTGTAATAATAATAATAATAATAATAATAATAATAATAATAATAATAATAATAATAATAATAATAATAATCCGTGGCGCTACAGTCCACGAAGGGCCAAGACCGACCAGCTGGCAGCTGGCCTCACGGCCACATGTCGAAGCAGAGGTGGACGATCATCCAACCAGAATGGAGGTATCGTGTGGTTAGCACGATGAGTCCCTCAGCCGTTATAGTTGGTTTGCGTAACCGGATTTCGCTACCTATCGTAGCTCCCCAAGTGCGTCACGATGCTGGGTGGGCACCGGTCTATACACTGGCCGAAATTTCTTCCCCCATGAGATTCGAACCAGCGCGCATTCCGTAACGCGAGTCCTAGGCAGGATGCCTTAGACCACGACGCCACGGCGCAGGACTGAGCATTTTGTAATCTGTTAAATAATTGCCTATGTAATATTTTATTGTCATTAACGTATGTTCTTGTTACTAGTAATTTTGTTCAAAATGTAATTATGATAGATTTATCAATGGATTAGCACCAGGTAAGATAGCGTCGCTGATTCGACAATAGCTTGAGAAATGTCCGCATTTCACGGTAGACGGGAAAATTGTATTTTGTCACGCATGTAAGTAATGTATAATTGAAATATCTACAATAACATCAACGGACGTTAGAACAAAATTTCTTTTACTTTTTTTACTCCTAAAAGAATACGCAGTAGGCTGTGAAAACATGTTTTCCCAATTGTATCCCATTAAGGAAAAATGTTAATTAGTGTTTTAAAATTTCAAACATATAAAATAGAAATAAAAATGTGAGATCTTGGAGTTTTAAATTAACTTTCTTAAGTAGTAGGACACCGTTTGTAATTTGGCACTTAGCTACAGTATTCAGCTTCATTTTCGTGAAAATATCTCAATTCTAAGTGCAGCACACAGCAGAAATTTTGGACCCAAAATATATAATACATTAATTAGAGCTTACCCTGAGCTAAGTACACTTAACACACATAGATTTAAGAAACAAATCAGATTAATTATTTAATTGTTTAAGCTTATTGAGTTAAAAATTGATACTCTAATATTCATGTACTTTTGTATTTTCTATTTGTATATAGACCCTATTATTACATGCTGTATGTATTTTACCATTTATTAATGTGATTGTGCTCAATGAACTCTCGTAATTTTGTGATATATTTTGTATAACTGATCTGAACTGCGCCCGAGCACGAGCTTCTGCTCTTTCGGGCTGCAATGCCTAATGTAGCTCAAGTGTATAGTATTAATAAATATTATTATTATTATAAAAAAAAACTTACTTACTTTTAAGGAACCCGGAGGTTCATTGCCGCCCTCACATAAGCTCGCCATCAATCCCTATCCTGAGCAAGATTAATTCAGTCCCTACCATCATATCCCACCTCCTTTAAATCGGCCTCCCCAAAGGTCTTTTTCCCTCTGCCTCCTAATTAACACTATATGCATTTCTGGATTCGCCCATACGTGCTACATGCCCTGCCCATCTCAGACGTTGCTGTGGTCGTGCCAGAGAATCATTCCCATTCCGAGGCTTATTGTTTGGTTTCGCAACAAGCTATTTTTACGGTGATGGATTGTTAGCCCGTCGCCCAACCCCCAAGCTGGAGGACCACCCCTTATCGGCTGTCCATGACTGCTTATTCAATATATTCTCAGCTACCCTCCATATCTGAAGGCCGTCTCCTCCATCTGCAACCTGCGGACGCGCCATGTCGTGGTGATAGGGATCCATAGTACAATTCTAAGTGCACTTTGTGTTAAAATTAGTGTTGTAAAATGCTGTAAAACTAAACATGAAGAAAAATTATCTACATCCCGAGGGTATGAAAAATTGTAAAACCAAACACAGCTTCCTGACTGTGTGACAAATAATAGTCAAACTCTACCGCCAAATTCGAATTGTTATTACACGAAAAATATATAAAACTGACAGAATGTCACGAATTGGCACTTGCAGAATTGCACTTCCGGTTTAAAAAAGGATGTTTCCGGTCAATAAAAACTCAGCTAATTAATTAAGCAAACATTGTAGAGACAAAACTGATATATTTTTTGAAACGAGAAAGTTCAAGCTTTCAGATGAAATAAAAATACAAAAATCAAATTTTTGAAGAAAGAAAAAAAGTGAGATGTGTACTTCATTACGATTTGAAACAGTGCTCCTTACTTTATGAATTAATTTCTGTACATTCGTAATGTAACAACGGCATAAAGATATTGAATATAATTGTATAACTGTAGACATACTAATTGTTAAATGAGGATGTCACTCAGTGACTGATCTATTTCAAATTTTTGAGGGTTAGAGTTGGTCAACACTGAGATTTCATATGGTTATTTATTAGTGTTTCATTCGAATATCCATTATGGGAATGAAAAATCTTCTGGGTTCCAAGAAAGAAAATCATCTAAGCATGTCATGAACTGCATCGCATCTGCCGTAAGTGATTGAGTGACGTATAAGTGGCAGCTTGGGCCATATACTTTTGTCTGATTGTGTACTTTTTACGACTGCTTGTTATATTCAATCCCACGGTCTGGTTTGTGTAATAACATTTCGTTCTACACGTCGCTTGTCGTGCCATATCCTGTATTTAATTGTTCTGTGTTGTTTTAAGTTTTAGCTTGCCTTTTTTTTCCCCTTTTTATAACGTAACGCGAAACCATAACTCATGTTGAACTGTAGCAGGATTGGCGTCTCCAAGTCCCGATCTCCTAACCGACAAAAGTTCCAGTGTGTTGAATGGAAAAGTAGTTGGTCAAAATTCAAAGTATGGAAATTCAGTTTTAACCTGCCCGAAAGATATAACTAAAAGCCAGACAATACTGGTCTAAGTAACATTCCATAGTTTCTCTAATATGATAATGATTATGATAACCACAGTCTAGTTATACAGTCACGAAGCTCAATACGTAGCAAATATGCATCCATAGATAGTTGCTAACCACTAGGATCGCTACTATCACCTCATTACAGACAATGCGAAATAGTACCAGCACAGTCTATTGTTTCTAGTACCCTCATAAACTAAAGCTTCATGACTGTGATGATAACTAAGAACTGTACTAATTAAACTACTAAATGCCATCGAAGATATTTACACCATATACACCAACTCCAGTACCTACTCCTCTTATCTTAGATTTCTAAAACTTGGATAATAGGCTACTATTACCTTGGATAACGCTCAGTACTGTATTCACCACACCATTCATTATCCTGGTTTTCTAAAACTAACTTTTCATTTCAGACTGCATTTGTTTGTTAAATTTTTCATACCGAAACACGGAAATAATCATGAGAAGTAATTGACTAGCGCCATATAAACTACTAAAGGTAAGCGTTCACTACATCGTATCGCACTCCTCGTACGAATCGCAAGCAACGGATATTTTAAATTCAGTGCTTTCACTGTAACGGCTCCACCTCATCGCCTCTTCGGATTCCCCTATCAGCTGTTTAAAACATGACGTACGATATTGACATTACTGAAAGCAGAGGAGTTGAGGTTAGGTCTATTAATTACGTCTGTTAGCGAATAAGAATTTGTAATTGCGTCATGCGTCTTAATTGAAGAGGAAGAAACGAAAGAAATATTGGTTACATAATATATTTGCAAGAAACGACTTGATTACTGTAATGGGAACGCCTCAAATTACATAATTCTTCGCAATTTTCTACACGCGAAATAATTTTTCCGTCTGCCATTTTGGCGCGACACTGAACATGGCACAAGATAATAGTAACAGTTGACCAATTAAAATTGATTTATTAAAGAAGGCCATGATCGCACGCATCGGAAAAGTTGCCCATCCGAGAAACGTGGACGGATTTGCCGAGAGGCGATGCGTCCGATAGGATGCAGTGAACGCGGTTACATAACAATTACAGCAAAGATAGTCTTTTTCCGATTCGTGCGATTTGTCCGATACGATGTAGTGAACGCTTACCTTAATTCATTATCTACAGTAATCTCAGATTTATCTAGAGAAAATCAAAACTCGAGTGGGATTTAAGTGACTATTACACGATTAGAAGAAAGTATATAAAGATTAGAAGAAATAAAGTACTCTAATACAATAAAATATTAATTGACTTAATTACTAAAATGCTAAACTGTCTTGAAAATGTACTATCTCATCATTACAAATATTCCACTAGATGGCAGTAATGTGTTATAATTAGCAGTGATCTCAACATTATAAACTGGATACAAAACTCCTGTAGAGAAATGCTGAAAGAAACGTGACATGTAACTTTCGTACTATTGGCACACCTGAGTCGTATCTTTCTTTCTAACGCACATGGGAAATGGTTGCTTTGTTGACAGACGTATTTGTATTAATTATATTTCTTTAATTTTGCCGTTATAATGTTGAAATATTGTGCAGCATACGGCTGTACCGTACGTAAGACTGAGTAACAAAGAAATAACATATAGCCCTACTTTATTTTTCCAAACAAGCCTGGACATAGAGACCCTAGGCAGTTAACAGAGTAGGATTTATTTAACGTAATTTGAATTTAGAAAATAGACAAACAGACTTAGAAATGAAGTAGACAAGTACTAATTATACTTTTTATATTTATAATTACAAGATTACTTCTGATTGAGGTTCTGGCTGATACGTATATGCTATATAAGCAGCAGTACATCACTTATATGTTAGTGGAAGAACAATTATTTGTGTACATCTGATTAGTGAAATATGTTATTAGTCATCGATGAATGCAATTAGAGTTGAGCTTAAACGATATTTCCAAGTATCTGTGACAACTGTGACTGTGACAATTAAATATCTGTGACTTTTATCTGTGATTTTGTCACACCGATATTTTATATCGATAAGTAAGCACAATATGCATGAATTACACCGATATTTTGTCACGCCGATAAAATTTAACAGGAAATATTGAAGAGCAGTGCAATGTGAATACGATTTTTCTATACACGCCACACATTAGTGGTGTATATGGGAAAATTCAACAAATAAATTATGTACATGTGCCATTAACAAATAAATACTAATCTAACTCAACAGTAACATGTACAAAGTTAACCTCATATAACAAGGGGTTATATCGTAGTTGATTGTAGATATGGAATCAGTTGATAATTTTTTAATGTAGTTGGGTATGGAGAAATTGAGGTTATGTGATTATCCTAATCGTTTTAAAAATTGATCCTTTTTATTGTATATAATGTAATGGATAAATTATTTGAAGTAATGCATTAACATTATAATACTGAGTCAGAATAAAAATTAGCGAAACATCAGTATTCGGAAAAACAATGGAAAATAATTACAAAATAAAACAGTTGTTCAGACAGGATTTTACACAAAATAACGTATTGGTAACCAATGGTATTATTATTTAAATCGTGTAATCACTGTATCATTTATAATAAGATGGTGAAACTAGCGCTGAAGTAGTTTCGGCGATTTCGGATGTGAAAATCGTTGCATTTATAAGGAATTTTTTTTTTTTTGTGGAGAGACAGTTCCTCGGGTTAAACTAGCGCTCAGGTAGTTTCGGTGATTTCGGAAGTGAAAATCGTTGAATTTGATTTTTTGTGGAGATGCAGTTGATCGTATATCCAAGGCATAACAAAGCCTAAACTAACCAAACCTAACCTGTCACAGATTCGTATATGCAAGGTGTATATGCGGAGTACGAAGAGAACTACCACAACGCTAGTTTAGTCGTTGATCGTATATGTCTAGGCATAATAAAAGCTTAAACCAACCAAACCTGACCTGTCACAGATTCGTATATGCAAGGTGTATAAGGGGAATACGAAGGACACTACCTCAAGGTTAGTTTAGCGAAATAAGTTGCCCATCATATTAGCCAGTTTTGTCTCGTTCGGTTTTAATTGAGTGGAAAATACTTACACATTAATATAAATTCACAGTAATACGAAAATGTGAAGATCTCGGGGAAATACATAAAATATCTATAAAACATATATACAGACTAAAATATGAAAACAAAATGTCAGATTCATGATTATATTATTATAATGCCGCTAATAACTTTGCAACACATCATCACTTTGAAAAAAATAATATTGAACAAAATATC
Organism: Periplaneta americana; assembly: GCA_025594305.2. Lineage (NCBI taxonomy): Eukaryota > Metazoa > Arthropoda > Insecta > Blattodea > Blattidae > Periplaneta > Periplaneta americana. Next base: position 39,370,914 of record JAJSOF020000003.1, on the reverse strand, counting down.
ACGAAAAAATAATCAAATACCACCGCCCGATTGCTGTTATTGTATCATGCGCATGCGCAAACCCACGACGTAGAGGAGAAAATATCTGTCACAGACGTTGCAGCGGTGATAGAGTACTGAATACGGAGCAGATTTCGATAGCGATATTTTGTCACAGATATTTCGCGTCATCAGTCACAGGTTTATCTGTGACAAAAAAAAATACCTGTGACAAAATATCGGTTTGTGAAATATCGGCCATCTCTAAATGCAATGGAAGGGTAAAAACGATGGCAACCATATCCAACTATCTCCTGACTTAGTCTCTTCATGAGTGATGACTCATTGGTGTCACGAGGTTCACACCAGTCTTCGAACAGTTGACTAAACAACAATTTATAACAAGATTTATTGCTACGCAGAAGTTTGCCGCAGCAAATAGCACTATTATTATTATTATTATTATTATTATTATTATTATTATTATTATTATTATTATTACAGTAACTTCTCTCTCATTCGGACAGTAGGGTAGGTAATTATTATTGTCTACTCACAGTACAGTACGTACCTTCTTCCTCCCCGCCATGTATTTTCTTCCTCCCCCTACTTGCAACCCCGTCGTGCTTTCAGTCAAGCACAGGTTGTGTGTGAAAGAAGTTCACCATGCTTTCCAAGACATTTACTGATAAACGCTCGAAGTTTAGTTATTCTTTAAAAGACAAACTGGATATTTTGAAGCGGCTGGATGAAGGGGAAACTATTTCTGCTATCCTAAGAAGTACAATTTATGACTGGAAGCGTAATCGGGCTGCACTGGAAGAATAATGTGCATCCACGAGCTCTAATGACAAGCGTCGTACATTGAAGCAGCCTTATGTTTTCAGATTCGATAAGGAACTGTTTTTATGGTTTCAAGAACAAATAAGGAAAGGTACTCCAATATCTGGCCCGATTCTGAAAGAGAAAGCGCTTGTTATGCATTAGAAACATGGAGGCGATAATTTATCTGCTAGTGATGGGTGGTTGTCAATGTGAAGGAAAAAGTATGGTGTTCGTCCGCTGGCAATTTGTGGAGAGAGGATGTCAGCTGATACCGTTGCAGCTGAAGAATATAAAACTACATTCCGAGATTTGGTGAGTAAACAAGAATTATCTCCCCAGCAGATATGCAATTGTGACGAAACTGGTTTAAATATCAAATGTTTACCGAAAAGAACTTTAGAATCTACATCATACAAAACTACACCTTGTTTCAAAATCCAAAAATAACATGTGACTGTATTAGCTTGCTCCAATGCATCAGGGGCAAATAAACTTCCCTTGATATTAATTGGGAAATCTGCTAACCCTAGAGCATTGAAAAATCTGATGCATGATCTACCTGTCTATTACAGAAGCTAGAAAAAAGGCTGAATGACTTCTGAGATCTTTAAAGAGTGGTTCCATACACAATTTGTTCCCTCCGTAGATAAATATTCCTCAACAAATGGATTGTCCCCCAAAGCGACCTTGCTAATTGACAATGCTCTATCACATGCTACATCAGAAACGGAACTAATCTCAGGAGAAATTAGAGCCGTTTTTCTACCCCCAAATTGCACTGCTGTGTTACAGCTTATGGATCAGGGAGTTTTACAGAATTTCAAATGTCTTTATAAACCAAAGTTAACCAAACATCTTGTTAAAGCTGATGAAGACTCCATGCCCGTTCAGCTAAAAAAGATAACGATGAAAGATGTAATTTACTGGGCTACAGAGTGTTGGAATTTAGTATCACGCGCTCTTATTATACAATCATGGAGTGTCTTTTACCGAACGGCACTGATATGATTGCATCAGAGGATGATGGCAACTTGGAAGAAATTTCACATACCGAAGGTTACTCAGCACTATAGACAGCTTTAGCTTATTTGCAACAGCACAATGCTTCAGCCGTAGAACTGCAAACAGTAAAGCGTTGGCGGGATCACGCTGCTTCCCAGTGTTAAACGTGGGACTCTGTCATTACGTTACACATTTCGTTTAAATATCACAAAGGAATAATTATTTTATTTTATCCACAAAGTTACTTCAGTGAGGTGTGAAAGTGTCTTTTCATTCCGTTTTATTTACTGATGACCGAATCATATTGTTATTCTCTGGCATAGAGAACATTTATTTTGTGATCTAAGTTTTTTTCTTTAGTTTTGTACAGAAAATACTGTATATGTTTTATGGGGCTCGTGCACAGCAATCTATTCTGCAGGATAATCTCATTTGACAGTTTAGTTTTCATAAACAAATAAGTTATTATTGTATGCAAGTAGGCTATTCTTTACATTGTATTTGGTTAACATGTAACGAGTTCATTTTGTTTTGTAGAAATGCGTAATTTTCTCGAAATTTATTTCCAGAAAATTCATGCTTTTTTATTTTTTCAGATGGGGAGCTTTAAGCAGTGGCGTAGCGTCAATGTAAGCTAAAAAGCTCAGCTTCCCCAGTTAATAATAATTTCATAATAAACCTGCAGTTTATGAACAAAATTATTTATTAATTTTAATAGAGTTTATATTTATGCGTTAAATATTGTGATGCGGCAGCTCAGGATGATTTGTGATGCAGCAGTAAACAAGAAGCCTGCACACACCAGCTTCCAAGCAGACTGGTTTCTTTCACTCATTCTTCTGTGTAACCCACCCCGCAGATTTTCCATCCCTTTCTAACTAACCTACCCTGCTCGCAAGGCACGGAAGAAAGTTTCCGAGTTATCCCTTTCGTGAGTTGTGTTCAGTTGAAGGTTAGTGTGCATTGTGGCTGATATAATAAATAATGAGTGAAATAACAGTTCCTGACACCAATTTACTTGAATTTTTAGGACAATTCTATTATCAAGACTGACTTACGAACAAAAGTGCGATTTAAAAGACAAATGACCGTGTCTATTTGTTAGAGATACTGTATGTGTAAACCATGAAATCATATTTTACCATTTGAGGTCATGCCTTATTGGTGTTACTTACGAGGTTCCAACCAATCTTCGACTGCTGACTTGACATTGACTACTATTTATTTTAAGACTATATTTTTGTAATACGTTTTCTCATATGTACACGAAAGACAACTTGAATTAGCTTCCCCTGCTCAAAATTTCATGCTACGCCACTGGCTTTAAGTATTCTGATTGTGTATATAAAATGTTTAAGAATATACTGATTGTAACTACTGTGATCGGTGATTTAATTACTGTATTATTCAAATGTTCACAAATATTTTCTTATCACATTTACCCATATCAATTATGCAGACGATGGGGGGATAGTTAACTAAGTTCCGTACCGTCCTACAGTAAGGCGTGGCCTGTGAAAACACGTGAATGCCGGACGACGAAGCGGACGGACGACATAGCAACGGATCACAGAGAATTTACTCTATTATTATTCTTGGTCGGGATCCCCTCGAAGTTAGAGTCTAGTTTGCTTAGGCAGATGTTCGCTGCTGTTCCTATATAATGTTTATAATATATTTCATATTTAACTATTGATCTTTTGATGCGGTACCGTATGATGTAATATTTTGTTTGTATTGTTATTTTGATAAATTGATGTAATGAATTTTTTTCTAGTGTTTATGTACCGTTATTTAGTATTTATTATGCTTATACTTTTTTTTACTTTAGTGTATTTCTGTTACGGTAACAAGAGAATAAATTTTAAAGGAGACCCAGCTCTTATATCACATAAAATTAAGTATATCGGTAAAAGTATACTGAGGTCAAAGTATAGGCATCGGAACCTATAAAATCGGTAAATTTAGTTACACTATTTATATTGGGTGTAAGATAATTAAACTTGGGACAAAACCAAAAATTATACAATTTTAAAGGCGAATAAATCTTTCTAGTTCAAAATATATGTTTCGGTTTACTACCAGAGTATATGTTTAAAACTCTATGAATATAATTGTGTACTTTTCGTATATTCTATTTAACTTATATTTTAATTTAATATTTACTATTCCTAACCCATATTTATCCTGATCGAGAGTAGTGCATTTAAATATGTGACCTAGATAAGGCAAGAGATTTCTTTCATATACTGCGTTTGTCTTTGGTTTTCATATTTTTATATTGGTACTGTATGTATTTCTTTTAAGTTAGAAGTAAGTTAATGTAGAGCACATTATATATTTAATTTCATTTATGATGTTTACGTACAAGTTTAGGGAATTCATAGCTCATATTAAATTGAAAGAAATAGTTCAAGATAACCCACAATATAAATAATTTCAATATGCATAGGCCTACACGGACTTGAGAGGTAACATCATTGTAGCAACTATGATAGAAATAGAGAGAGATTCCCTGACCAACATGGCGACGCGCGAACCTAGTGGCACGATATTTTAACATACGGTGTTTCCTCCATTTTAGTATAGAGCTCAATGATAATTAGCTGTTCTCTTGTTATGTACCAGTTGTGCCAACTATACAATCATCATTGAAATCTATGGACGATTACTAGTCAAGAAGGCTTTGTTGATTCAATTTAATTTTTATTAAAACAGTTGCATTCCACTTCAGTTATCAATATATACTTGGTTTCATTATTTCCAAGATAGGCATCTTGTGTATACCTAATAAGACTGGCAAAGCTCGGATGGGATTAATTCCAAAGTGGAAAAAGCAAGCAAATCCATCCCCCGTCACAAGTCGCCGCACCCCACGAGATGATACAAATTAATTCCATTCGAGCTTTACCAATCTTATTAAGTACACAGAAGATGCCTTTCTTGGAAATAACGAAACCTCGTTTATTGCAGGCTTCTTTTATTTTCACTTAACTGTACTTGACATCGGTAAGGGTTGTAATGTACCCCTCCCAAAAAGGCTCGATTTTTCTTGGGAATTTCTGCTGTGAGTCGCCGTGCACTCTGACTATGAGATCACTCACTACTGGTCTGTCACCTTGCGCCACAATTCAGCTGTCGTGTGACTCCTGACGCACATGATGCCATTCAAATTCGTATCAGAGATCGGAAACAACCGTGTAGTATAATATGTCACCGATGAAAGAAAAATATCTTCTTTAAAATTGTTTTTATTTTTATTTGTATTCATTGATTAATATTATAATATTAATTTACTTATTTTAAATTTTTTATTACTTATTACTATCGTTGTAAATATTGATTTCAATTGATTTTTATTTAAAATGTTTAGTAATGAGGTATTTATTTACATAAAGAAAGCTAACTAAACAAGTTAGAGTAGGCTAAGGCAATATTTATCATTGAAAAGAATTAAAATTTAATTTCGAACGTCCAAGGGAAAATATTTGCTTAAAAAACTGTAATGAATAATAAATAAGTTTTGAGAAGACAGTGGCATTACGTATTATTGAAATAAAAAATTATAATTTTAATAAGTTTGCTATATTAGAATAACAAGTCATTTCATCATATCCCGAGGAATTTTTAGGCTTTAATTCGTAACAGGTTGAATTTATGGTCTGTCACTATTTCTCTGTACATAGTGCGTGTGTTTTTCAACGAAGCAGCCCGTGGTTCGATTCTTTCCGTGAGTGGAGTTTTATCTTCATACCAGGGGCTCGTACTTCACCCTTGTCTTGCTTTCAGACATTGAAATAAAGAAAATCTCATCCAGAGAATTAGCGTCTGGAAAGGTCCCCAAAATGCTGGTTGCGTTTCCACGTTGGATGGCTATTCCTATTCGTTGCCGTAGGTAATTGGTGCAGTGAGGGTCTGCAAACAGTCACCAAACTTCTACTAATTTCGGAAACTAGGTCTTTTATATTTTAGTATTATTAGTGTATCAATTATTGTGCTGTATTATTATTAGCCAATGGCTCTTTCTTAGTACATTAGTATTATAATAAATAAATAAATAAATAAATAAATAAACAAACTAACTAACTAACTAACTAACTAACTAACTAACTAACTAACTAACTAACTAACTAACTAACTAACTAACTAACTAACTAACTAACTAACTAACTAACTAACTAACTAACTAACTAACTAACTAACTAACTAACTAACTAACTAACTAACTAACTAACTAACTAACTAACTAACTAACTAACTAACTAACTAACTAACTAACTAACTAACTAACTAACTAACTAACTAACTAACTAACTAACTAACTAACTAACTAACTAACTAACTAACTAACTAACTAACTAACTAACTAACTAACTAACTAACTAACTAATTAAAATTATTATTATTATTTTCTTTATTCGCTAAACCTCTCACATTCCAAGTTATTATATTCACTTGTTCATGAATACCGAAATTCTTGTCCTTTATCCATAGTACTTATATGTAGTGGAGTAGAACAAAAATAAGAGCACAGGCGGGAGTAGCTATCATGCTGCATAAATCTTGGAAAAATAGATTAACAAGTTACAGTTGTATTAATGAAAGAATATGTACTGCAAGGTTCAAAATAGCAAGAGGATATCTATCACGTATACCAATATATGCCCCGGAAGAGGGAAGAAAAGAAGATAATGAAAAAATTTTTAACGATGTACAAAATATATTAGACAGAATAAATAAGAATGATTATATTAGATCTACAGGGACATCATTTTATTTTTACTTGCATTTTTATTGTACCTGCATTTCTGAATGTACTTCACTCTCACCCCTTCACTAATGTCCTTGCTCCCGTCAGACACACAAACTTACGGCCGCTGTTGCATTCGAAGTCTTCAAGCAGTGAAGTAAACACTGCAGTGTATAGTGTGTTTCAGAAATATGATTGCGTTTTCTATAGAAGAAAGAATCTATATTAATAATATCGTACTAAAAAATTATATTCAAGAAACGATAAATTCAATTTCAGAGAATATGCTTCAAAATGTTTTTAATAATATGCGTACTGAATTGAAGCCTGCATTGTAATGAACGGCAACCATTTTCAGCAACTTGTTTAAAAATTCAGATTAGCTTTTTTTTTAATTGAGGTGGCTAGAAGCAAAGGAATGCTAGTGACATTTGTAATAACATGAGTTAAGTGCATCCAGTGTAAGCAAAAGTATCTAAAATTTTAGTGGCAAAGGGATATTTTAATCGCATCACACATTAAAATTTAAATAAAAATTTCACCGATTTTACGAAAGCTTAAATATTTAAACCTCATTTTCTCAAAAGTAACTTAAGTGCACTTACAGCCCTTTACTTATGACCCCCTCAATTTAAATGCTCTCTCTATATTGTATGTTAACACCAATAATTAATATGCTAAATAAAGTAGACATTACATAACGAACATAGCCGCCTGAAAAGTTCAGTTTTTGAAAAAAAAATGTTACTACTCTACTGTATTTTGATAAATTCCGTAAAAGTGATGATCAAACTGAAAATCGTAATATCGTATTTCCCTACAACATAAATGGATACACTACTTTTCTCTCCTCCTATACCTAGTAAAATGATTTGTTTACATATTGCACTAGTAACATCAAACTCCTGTAATGGAAGGGGGCAACAGTGTTTCCGAGTATAGCCAAATTAATGTTAAAAATGTTGGTAAAAATAAAGTGATGTCCCTGTATAATAGGAGGCGACTATAACGCAAGAATTGGGAAGAAAGCTATCCAAGATATAATAGGACATTCAGCAGAACAAGTTATAAACAGTAACGGACGTCTTTTGAGAGATTTTGCGTTGTATAACAACTTTAGGATAACGAATACATTCTTCCAACATAAGGAGATACATAAATACACATGGGCAGCAAGAGACACAAGAACAATTATTGACTATTTCTTAGCTAATCATAAAACAGCAAAACTGTTCAAGGACGTTAGAGTATATAGAGAGTATGAAATAAATACAGATCATTATCTGTTGCAGGCAAAAGTGAACTTTAAAACTAGGTGGTATAAGCCTAGTAGGAAACAGAATTTTTAACAAAAGGAAGCATATAAAATATATCTAGGCCTACTAAAACAACAATCTATCAAATAATTATATTAAAGACGGTTAGAAGAGAAAACAAAGCAGGTACCAAAAAAGAATGACATCGAAGACGAATGGAAACAATTGGAATTAATATTAAACACAGCAGCACATGAAGCCTTGGGAAAGAAAAAAAATAATGAAGAGGAGAAATAAAGGACCAATGATATGGACAGAAGAACTTAAAACAGAAGTAAATAATAAAAAGAGATTATAGACTATTTAAAGTATTTACAACAACAGACAAATGACAGCTTAATTGAATATAAAAGACAAGCAGCAGTTGTTAAAAGGTTAACTCGGAAGATGCATAAAGATAGATGGGATAATTTTATAACGGAAATAGAAAATGATGTACACGGAAAGCAAGAACTATCTTATGAAATAATTAGGCATCTGAATTGTACTGAAAGAGATGTAGCAAATATTACAATAATCAAACATCAACAATGGCTGGAATATTATAAACAACTGCTAACATTAGAAGATGAAGAAGATATTAATGAAAAGGAAGAGATGAATAACAAATTTGGAACAAATGTAGATGAAATAGAATTAGAGGAATTGGAGATAGCTTTCCGAAATACAAAAAATAGGAAGGAAACGGGAAGTGATAAACTGAACAGTGAATTATTTAAATATGCATCCAAAAATTTTAAAATAAGATTTCTCGAATTTTTGAATACATGTTGGATACAGAGACAAATACCTGAAGAATGGAAAATGACAATTATACAACCAATATTCAAAAAAGGAGACAAATCTAAATGCGAAAACTATAAAGGAATATCTCTACTAAATGCAGCGTATAAAATTTACTCCAAAATAATAACAGAAAGGCTAAAACCTACAAGTGAAGCGATAATAATGGAAGAACAAGCAGGCTTTCGGAAAGGAAGAAGCTGTATAGATAACATATTTGTATTACAACAAATAATAGAAAAGCATAAAGAATTTAATAGAGAAACGCATTTAACATTTATTGATTATATCAAGGCGTTTGGTAGAATAAATAGAAATGAATTATGGAGTATATTAGGCTATATAACAGAGGTATTCCATTACATCTAGTTGAAGTGATTAGAAACATATATATTAATTCTAAAATATAAATAGCTGGTGATACACAGATAAGAGTATGCAGTATGCAGTATGTCGCCGATTCTATTCAATATATATATATGGACGAAATATTAAGAAAATGGAAAATAAAAATAAAGAACTATACACAGAATTTTAATGAAGATAATTTCATAATGACGATGCTATTCGCTGACGATAAGGTAGTAGGGGAGAGTCGGGTAGTATCGGACATCGGGTAATATTGGACAGTGAGTTTCTTTCATCTATCACACGATGATAGTACCTGATTGACATGGTTACGTTTCTGTGATGTCGCATAGAGAAACGTAACCATGTCATTCAGGTACTACCATATGGTGGTAGATGAAAGAAACGCACCGTCCGATATTACCCGATGTCCGATACTACCCGACTCTCCCCTAATAGCAAATAATGAAAATAAGCTACAGCGAGCAGTACATGAGTTATGGAAAATAAATAAGAACTATAATATGGAGATATCTGTACATAAAACTAAAACTATGGCATTTTGTGGCAAATCTCCTGTAAGATTTAAAATAGTAATAGGAAACAGTATCATAGAACAGATAAATAAATTTAAATTTCTGGGCGTTACCTTATCTTATAAAGGAGACTATGATCAAAAAGAAAAAAATAGAAAAATTTAATTACATAAATGGAACAATAAGAAGAACCCTGAAATCAAAAGCTAGAAAAGATACATTGTTAAAATTTTATAAGGTGATGTCAGTGCCCAGTTTACTATATGGAAGCGAAACATGGGTTATGAAAAAGAGAGATGCCTCTAGATTATAAACAAATGAGATGAAATTTTTGAGAAGCGTAGCAGGTTACAGGAAAATAGGACATAACCTCCTCAGTTCTGTTGTAGCGTAGGCTATACTATACATAATTATATTTTAATTTTTTTTAAGTATCTTGGATACTTTTGAATTTTTGAATAATTAAATTTGATAGAAATGAAGAGTATCAATTTTCCAACATTTCTTTACCAGATTTATAAGTTAGAATTAAAATTTTGGGGCACTAAGAGTCAAAATTGCCCCAAAATTTGATTTTCTGTGGACATGATTTGGGATTTTTGGAACCCCAGAATGATTATGTATATATTTGTTTTTCAATTTAAAAACAAATATAAATTCGGGACTGAAGAGGTTAAAAGAAGCGGAGAAATAAGAGAAGAATTTGAGATATATGAATTAAACAACAAAATAGAAGAATATAGAAATACATGGATGTCTCACATTTCAAGGATGCAGGACGACAGGATACCATATAAGTTTTGGAAATATAAACCTCGGGGAAGAAGAAATATTGGAAGACCAGCCAAAAGATGGATGGACAATTTCAGTAGCTGCTACAGGAATCAATTTCCTAATGCATGAATGATGATGATGATGATGATGATGATGATGATGATGATGATTATTATTATTATTATTATTATTATTATTATTATTAAAAATCTTGGTAATTTTTTAAATTTAAATATTATATTTTCAGAAATAAAATTGAAGTTCATTTTTCTGTAATTTTAGGTCATCAACTTCTGAGTAATAATAATTATTAATATTGAATAAAGTGTAACAAACTGTAAGTTTTCCAACTTAATATTCTTATTTTGTAAAATAAATTGAGTAGCCTACACTACAAGTTAAAACGGCTGTCTATTGTTGAACTTCCTAATTCCACCTACAAACTACAGAAAGCTCTACCTTCCATGATTCAACTTCACACGAGCCGCCACTGAATCATAATCCTCCATTTTCAGTTGACCTCTGTGACTTGCCTTTGGCAAGCCTGTGATTCAATTTCACGTTTTGCGTCGTAAGAACAGTTATAAACCTAAGAAGGAGACGTAAAAGCCATTAAAAACAATTCTAAGTCTCGTTATGTGAGAAAGCTCGGTTAGATTTTAATTACCGTGACGGGACAACAACCACGTTCCCATTCCACGGGGTAGCAATAAAAGTTAGAGAAATAAGATGTCTTTGTTTCGAGCAGTGCAACCCGCGTTTGTAGACGATGTTAGCCGTGGAAGGCGGCGATTTGAACGGTGGGAAAACAAGGTTGGTCTAGTTCGCCTTGAAAGAATTCTATCCCTCCTCAGATAACTTGCATTAAGGGGACAGTCATTAATAAGGACAACTTTTTTCCCAGTCGTTTTTTTTTTTTTCAAATAAATTTTGAGAACATGTTTACTACGTAAAGGACTAACAAAATCCAAATTTTGAACTCCTAAAAGTTCCTTTTTTTTGCTTTTGATTTTTTCTTTTATTTTCTCAAGACATAGAGCAGTGATGTCAAAGCAAGCACATTTTTCTGACCTTGACGTCGTGCGCGGGCATCAAGCGCTAAGTATGGAAACAGGAAGGGTTGTGTATATGAATAAGCAGCCTGTTGGATTAAGAAAACAGTGATGCACAAACTTCAAACGGAACGTGAAATTTTATGTCGTTATTTTTATATGGCTTCTTTCTATTTGATATTATCAATATTGTCTGTAAAACAAAAGTACTAATATCAATTTCTTAATATTGCAGTTGTGTTTTAAATGTTAATAACATAATAAAGAGTTAAGAAGGAATATTGACTTAAATTCCATAGCAATACAACTATACTGTACTAAATGGATGAAACACATCATTCATAAAGAAAGTGATATCCCAAAAAAGAGATTGAGTATGACGTGATAAGTTAAATTGATATTGATGATACCTTTAGCCTTATAAAAGTAATCAATAAACTAATCAAAACAATATTACAGTAAAAAGCAAAGTTACCTAGGTTCTGTATATGTTTTAAGTGTAACTAATATTCCATAACAAAACTCTCATCGCATTATGCTTTTAAGGTGATACTGATGACCAACATCCTATCATCAGAATATTAAATTATTTTCTTGAACTGTGCTGAAGCTATACAACATATGGGCACGTATCTTTTGCTTATGTTATAACAGTAGTTGCTTTGTTAATTCATTTCCTTACAAACAATTTCCATGCGATTATTTTCAAAATTTTCAATACACTATCTTCAGTAATACGTATTTACGGTGTATTAGATTTACCAAAACATTCTGTAAGGCTACTAAATAAATAGATCTATATCTGAAAATTTCACTTTTCTATAAAAAAAAGTTGATAAAATATTTCTTTTGAACAATAAAATCAAACTTGTGAAAAATGAGCATTAAAATTAAAACTTACATTCTTATAATGCACTTATACTTCTCAGACAAATCTAAAAATTAACATGGATACAGCTTTAACAAGTTCTCTTCCCTTTATCTATTAAATCAGTGCTGGCCATCCCTGAATATAGCTCAACCAAGCGGCATATACTACCTCTTTCGTCTGTCTCTTTCCTTTCCGCTGTAAAGCGCTCAGGCTCTCCTGGGCTCTACAGCGCGCGCTTGCTGCTGTGGGCATCAATTGACATGCCTGACGTAGAGAAACATTTCTATGCATTCATCTTATGAAATATTTCATTTATTCACTTTCATTTTTTTTATTTAAAAAATGCTATTTTTCCTGTAATTCATGAAAAAAAAAATTAATAAAATAAACTAGCAGCATTCTCACAAAATAAATGCATAGAAAATGCAGCTATCTCATAAATACTTGCAGTAAAATTTTCATCCGGATTGATTAATATTCGGCATAAAAAAGCGGGTATTGAATCAAGAAAAATAAACTTAAGGATAAATGGATTTGAAAGTAAAATGAAAATTAATGTAAAATTATCCTCCACTACAGTCGTCTAGTAACTTCAGGGAGCCAACTTTAGAACAAAAACTTACTAAATTTGTAATCAGAAATTTGTAACAAAGAATTCTTTGATGAAAAATAAATTTGACAGCTCTTTAAATGCCACGACCCCTTACAGCCTTAATTAAAAAATAAACATATTTGTAATCAGAATTGAACTAAATCCATTTAGGGTATGAAAATAGTTCTATACTTTCCAAAGTAGTGAAATAGCCAATAATATATATATATATATATATATATATATATATTTTTTTTTTTTTTTTTTTGTAAAATTTTCATGGTTTGCAGTGGAATCTCTCCTTAATATACTTTTACTTATTGTTTTGTCTTTTTTAGTCTTTATACCCAAATATCTAGCAATAATATTTAATTCTGCACAATTTATTTATGCTTCCATTAAATCTATTTCAAAAACTCTTTTACTCAAATAATCTTTCTGCTCTATCGTGTTTTACTGATACAGATTTGCAGTCCAATCTAAGGTAGAGAGTGGGTTCGATTCCCACTTGGCCTGATTACCTGGTTGGATTTTTTTCCGAGGTTTTTCGCAACCGTAAGCCGAATGCCAGGTAATATATGGCGAATCCTCTGCCCCATCTCGCCAAATAATTTTCCTCTGTCAACTCTTTCACATACGCTAAATAATCCAATAGTTAATATAGAGTCTTTAAATAAAAAAAATAAAAATAAATCCAGTCCGATGTACGAGACGGCAGAAAACATCATTTGACCAACACTAGAGAGGAGACATTGCAAGCCTTCCTGATCGTGTTGTCACCATGGGTTGGGACATGGTGCCACCACTGAGCGAACACAGGACAACACATGACAAGGGATAAGAACCCAGTTTCATGGACGGAATATAAATATCTCCTATTGTCCACGCCGGGAATCGAATTACAGACCGCTTAGATGGAAGCCCATACGCCATATGCTATTCACAGAGCCAAGGCAACGGAACAATCAAACAATATCACAACGAAAATCATTTATCATGTCAAATCATTACATGGGAAATGTGTGTTATTCGATTGACAAGCTTTTGTCATCTAGTCTGCTGTCAAAAAATCTTAGTCAGAATTTATAAAACAGTTATATTACCGGTTGTTCTGTATGGTTGTGAAACTTGGACTGTCACTTTGAGAGAGGAACATAGGTTAATGGTGTTTGAGAATAAGGTGCTTAGGAAAATATTTGGGGCTAAGAGGGATGAAGTTACAGGAGAATGGAGAAAGTTACACAACGCAGAACTGCACGCATTGTATTCTTCACTTGACATGATTAGGAACATTAAATCCAGACGTTTGAAATGGGCAGGACATGTAGCACGTAGGGGCGAATCCAGAAATGCATACAGAGTGTTAGTTGGGAGACCGGAGGGAAAAAGACCTTTTGGGAGGCCGAGACGTATTTAACGACGCTCGCAACTGCAGAGGTTATATCAGCGTCACCGGATGTGCCGGAATTTTGTCCCGCAGGAGTTCTTTTACATGCCAGTAAATCTACTGACATGAGCCTGTCGCATTTAAGCATACTTAAATGCCATCGACCTGGCCCGGGATCGAACCCGCAACCTTGGGCATAGAAGGCCAGCGCTATACCAACTCGCCAACCAGGTCAATCCGAGACGTAGATGGGAGGATAATATTAAAATGGATTTGAGGGAGGTGGGATATGATGATAGGGAGTGGATTAATCTTGCACAGGATAGGGACCAATGGCGGGCTTATGTGAGGGCGGAAATGAATCTGTGGGTTCCTTAAAAGCCATTTGTAAGGAAATAATGTAAGGCAAATCATTACAATCTGCGAATTTACTACTAATAGGCCTGCAACATGTAAAGCTTTCCAGGAGTGCAAAACCCACTTAGATTAAAATCACACTAAATCCAATTGTACAACTTCTGAATTCATCCTTCTTCACCTTCTCTCTCTCTTTGTCTCATTTTCCTTTTGACTTTTCTCTTCTTCTGTATCTTATTTTCCATCTTCAGTCTTTTCTCTTTCTTCATATAATTTTTCTTCTCCATCCTTCTTTATTATTCTTATATCATTTTTCTTCTTCACCCTTCTCTATATCATTTTTATTCTTCACCCTTCTCTACATAATTTTTCTTCATCACTATTCTCTATCATTTTTCTCCTTCATCTTTCTCTATACCATTTTTCTTCTTCACCCATCTCTATATTATTTTTCTTCTTCACCCTTCTCTGTATCATTTTTCTTCATCATCCTTCTCTATATCATTTTTCTTCCTTACCCTCCTCTTTATCATTTTTCTTCATCACCCCTCTCTATATCATTATTCTTCCTTACTCTCCTCTGCATCATTTTTCTTCTTCACCCTTCTCTATATCATCCTTCTTCCTTACCCTTCTCTATATCATTTTTCTTCATCACCCTTCTCTATATCATTTTTCTTCTTCACCCCTCTCTATATCATTTTTCTTCATCACCCTTCTCTATATCATCTTTCTTCCTTACCCTTCTCTATATCATTTTTCTTCTTCATCCTTCTCTATATCATTTTTCTTCTTCACCCTTCTCTATATCATTTTTCTTCATCACCCTTCTCTATATCATTTTCCTTCCTTACTTTTCTCTATATCATTTTTCTTCATCACCCTTCTCTATATCATTTTTCTTCATCACCCTTCTCTATATCATCTTTATTCCTTACCCTTCTCTATATCATTTTTCTTCTTCATCCTTCTCTATCATTTTTCTTCTTCACCCTTCTCTATATCATTTTTCTTCCTTAACTTTCTCTATATCATTTTTCTTCATCGCCCTTCTCTATCATTTTTCTTCTTCACCCTTCTCTATATCATTTTTCTTCTTCATCCTTCTCTATATCATTTTCTTCTTCACCTTTCTCTATATCATTTTTCTTCATCACCCTTCTCTATATCATTTTTCTTCATCACACTTCTCTATATCATTTTCCTTCTTCATCCTTTTCTATATCATTTTTCTTCTTCACCCTTCTCTATATCTTTTTCTTAATCACCCTTCTCTATATCATTTTTCTTCATCACCCTTCTCTCTATCATTTTTCTTCATCACCCTTCTCTATATCATTTTTCTTCATCACCCTTCTCTATATTATTTTTCTTCATCACCTTTCTCTATATAATTTTTCTTCTACATCCTTCTCTATATCATTTTTCTTCATCACCCTTCTCTATATCATTTTTCTTCCTTACCTTCTCTATATCATTTTCTTCTTCACCCTTCTCTATATCATTTTTCTTCTTCACCCTTTTCTATATCATTTTTCTTCATCACCCTTCTCTATATCATTTTTCTTCCTTACCCTTCTGTCTTGTTATAATTTTCCTTCTTCACCCTTCTCTTTGTATATAATTTTTCTTCTTCATCCTTCTCTCTTTATAGGGTAAAGTTGCCTATTTCCGTGATACTCCTAATCCCGTGATACTTTTTTTTAAATTGAATGTCAGTCAAAGCTTTTCCATTCCAACATAGCGACAGACATCTTTCTCGATCTTTTTCGCTTACTTTTGAGGCATCGGTGAACTTCCTAGTAAGATACCCAACCCGTGACATTCAGTGAAAAAGAGTATCACGGAATTAGAAGTATCACGAAATTAGAGAACTTTACCCTATAATTTTTCTTCTTCACTCTTCTCTCGTTATACCATATTTCTTCTTCGCCCTTGTCTCCTATATCATTTTCCTCCTTCAACCCTCTCTCTTCATATCATTTTACTTTTTCACATTTCCCTCTTTCTTTACATCATTTGGAACATTTTGAAATCGTGATAAATATCGAAAACGTTCTCAAAGTATCAACTGAAGTGATAATGGATACCTCGCGAGTAATTCGATAAACTTTGTTGTGATAATTCTAATTTTAGAAGTAGCAAAACTCTCCCAGAGTCCATTCTTATTTATTTATTACTTATTTATTTACTTATTTATTACTTATTTATTTATTTACTTATTTATTTAATTATTTACTTATTTATTTAGTCCACACTTGTGGAGTAACGGTCAGCGCGTCTGGCCGTGAAACCAGGTGGCCCGGGTTCGAATCCCGGTCGGGGCAAGTTACCTGGTTGAGGTTTTTCCGGGTTTTCCCTCAACCCAATATGAGCAAATGCTGGGTAACTTTCGGTGCTGGACCCCGGACTCATTTCACCCGCATTATCACCTTCATTTCATTCAGATGCTAAATAACCTGAGATGTTGATACAGCGTCGTAAAATAACCCAATAAAGTAATACTTATTTATTTACTTACTTAATTACTTATTTATTTACCTATTTACTTATTTGTTTACTTATTTATTTATTTACTTATTTACTTATTTATTTATTTATTTACTTATTTATTTATTTACTTATTTACTTATTTATTTATTTACTTATTTACTTATTTATTTATTTACTTATTTACTTACTTATTTATTTACTTATTTACTTACTTATTTATTTTAATTTCTTATTTTGTTTATTTATTTATTTATTTATTCATTTATTTAGACAAAATTACAGCCATAGGGCCTTCTCTCACACTCTACCAGGTCACAAAGTACATAAGCAGTGAAATTTAAAAAAAAGTGAAAGAACAAAATACAGAAAATAATAAATACTTCTAGAAACTTAACGTCAAGCGAGGGTCACAGATGAAGAATATCGCTCCCACTTCCAATTAACCTCTCTGACCTGTCTTTGACGAGCCTGTGATCCAATTTCACTTTTTGTCTTGTAAAAACAGTTATAAAAGTAAAGAAAGGGCAGTAATAAATCATAAAAAAAGCAATAATTCGAAGTCTCTGTGTGTGAGAAGGTTCAGTTCGATTTTATATGACCGTAACGCAACACCAGCCGCATGTACGCATTCCGCGGGCTAGGTGCGGTCCCGCCTGTGGCAATAAAAATTACAGAAATAAGATGTCTTTGTTTCGAGCCGAGTCATTCGTGTTTGTAGAGGGAAGCTTTGGCGGCGATATGGGTGGTGCAGAAAAAAAAGGCAGACTAGCTAGCCTCCAACGAATTCTGTAGCCGCTCCCCAAATAACTTGACTTAATGTATTTTTCTTCATTCCTCTTTTAATCGTTGTATCCAAATATCCAATATTAAAAAGTAAAATTCAGTGCCCTACTTGCTTTAAAACTTTTTCACGAACTATGTCAACCATATCTTTCTATCTATCCGTCATATTTTACCCTGTCCATTGATACTGACTTACTTCAGTGAAGTGTAGGGTGGCTATATATATATTATATTATCATTTATTTCTTTACCTACTTATTTACACATTTATTTAATAT
Source organism: Periplaneta americana (assembly GCA_025594305.2). NCBI lineage: Eukaryota > Metazoa > Arthropoda > Insecta > Blattodea > Blattidae > Periplaneta > Periplaneta americana. The sequence continues at coordinate 39,352,788 of JAJSOF020000003.1, read as the reverse complement.
TTAATTATTTATTTACCTATTTATGTACTTATTTACTTATTTACTTATTTATTTACCTATTTCTTTATTTACTTGCTATTAAATTATATATATTTATTTATGTATTTATTTATTTATTTATTTATCCATCTCGAGTCTTCATGGGAGAAGAAATTTTCTCATGAAATTTCAACCAGTGTATGGGACCGGTGTCCACCCAGCATCGTGATGCACTTGGGGAGGTACGCTAGGTATCGAAATCCGGTTACGAAAGTCAACTACAACGGCTGGAGGAACCATCGTGCTAACCACACGATACCTCCATTCTGGTTGGATGATCGTTCATCTCTGCTTCGGCATGTGAACGTCAGGCCAGGAGCCGGCTGGTAGGTCTAGGCCAGTGATCATCAACTCGCGTATGAACGGGCGCGGGCAGTGCTTGGCTCATGCGTGCTTACTGTAGCGGGCAAAGAACCGGTTTGTGACGTTTTCATTCTTCACCCCTCTCTCCTTCTTTGTTTCATTTTCCTTCTTCGCCCCTCCCTCCTTCTTTGTTTCATTTTCATTCTTCGCACCTCTCCCCTTCTTCGTTTCATTTTCATTTTTCGCCCTTCTCCCCTTCTTTGTTTCATTTTCATTTTTCGCCCTTCTCCCCTTCTTTGTTTCATTTTCCTTATTCGCCCCTCTCTCCTTCTTTGTTTCATTTTCATTTTTCGCCCCTCTCTCCTCCTTCGTTTCATTTTCACTTTTCGACCCTCTCTCCTTCTTTGTTTCATTTTCATTTTTCGCCCCCTCTCTCCTTCTTTGTTTTACTTTCCTTCTTCGCCCCTCTCTTCTTTTTTGTTTCATTTTCCTTCTTCGCCCTTCTCTACTCCATTGATTCATTTTCATTTTTCGCCCCTCTCTCCTTTGTTTCATTTTCATTTTTCTCCCCTCTCTCCTTCTTTGTTTCATTTTCATTTTTCGCCCCTCTCTCCTTTGTTTCATTTTCATTTTTCGCCCCTCTCTCCTTCTTTGTTTCATTTTCATTCTTCGCACCTCTCCCCTTCTTCGTTTCATTTTCATTTTTCGCCCTTCTCCCCTTCTTTGTTTCATTTTCATTTTTCGCCCTTCTCCCCTTCTTTGTTTCATTTTCCTTATTCGCCGCTCTCTCCTTCTTTGTTTCATTTTCATTTTTCGCCCCTCTCTCCTTTGTTTCATTTTCATTTTTCGCCCCTCTCTCCTCCGTTTCATTTTCACTTTTCGCCCCTCTCTCCTTCTTTGTTTCATTTTCATTTTTCGCCCCTCTCTCCTTATTTGTTTTACTTTCCTTCTTCACCCCTCTCTTCTTTTTTGTTTCATTTTCCTTCTTCGCCCTTCTCTACTCCTTTGTTTCATTTTAATTTTTCGCCCCTCTCTCCTTTGTTTCATTTTCATTTTCTCCTTCTCTCCTTCTTTGTTTCATTTTCATTTTTCGCCCCTTTCTCCTTTGTTTCATTTTCATTTTTCGCCCCTCTCTCCTCCTTCGTTTCATTTTCACTTTTCGCCCCTCTCTCCTTCTTTGTTTCATTTTCATTTTTCGCCCCTCTCTCCTTTTTTTTACTTTCCTTCTTCGCCCCTCTCTTCTTTTTTGTTTCATTTTCCTTCTTCGCCCTTCTCTACTCCTCTGTTTCATTTTCATTTTTCGCCCCTCTCTCCTTTGTTTCATTTTCATTTTCTCCCTCTCTCCTTCTTTGTTTCATTTTCATTTTCTCCCCTCTCTCCTTCTTTGTTTCATTTTCATTTTCGCCCCTCTCTCCTCCTTGTTTCATTTTCATTTTCGCCCCCTCTCCTTTGTTTCATTTTCATTTTTTCGCCCCTCTCTCCTTCTTAGTTTCATTTTCATTTTTCCGCCCCCTCTCCTTCTTTGTTTCATTTTCATTTTTCGCCCCTCTCCTTTCCTTTGTTTCATTTTCATTTTTCGCTCCTCTCTCCTTCTTTGTTTCATTTTTATTCTTCGCCCCTCTTTCTTTCATTTTCATTTTTCGCTTTTCGCCCCCCTCTCCTTCTTTGTTTCATTTTCATTTTTCACTCCTCTCTCCTTCTTTGTTTCATTTTCATTTTTCGCCCCTCTCTCCTTCTTTGTTTCATTTTCATTCTTCGCCCCTCTCTCCTTCTTTGTTGCATTTTCATTTTCGCCCCTCTCTCTTTCTTTGTTGTATTTTCATTCTTCGCCCCTCTCTCCTTTGTTTCATTTTCATTTTTCGCCCCTCTCTCCTTCTTTGTTTCATTTTCATTTTTCGCCCCTCTCTCCTTTGTTTCATTTTCATTTTCGCCCCTCTCTCCTTCTTTGTTTCATTTTCATTCTTCGCACCTCTCCCCTTCTTCGTTTCATTTTCATTTTTCGCCCTTCTCCCCTTCTTTGTTTCATTTTCATTTTCGCCCTTCTCCTTCTTTGTTTCATTTTCCTTATTCGCCGCTCTCTCCTTCTTTGTTTCATTTTCATTTTCGCCCCTCTCTCCTTTGTTTCATTTTCATTTTTCGCCCCTCTCTCCTCCGTTTCATTTTCACTTTTCGCCCCTCTCTCCTTCTTTGTTTCATTTTCATTTTCGCCCCTCTCTCCTTATTTGTTTTACTTTCCTTCTTCACCCCTCTCTTCTTTTTTGTTTCATTTTCCTTCTTCGCCCTTCTCTACTCCTTTGTTTCATTTTAATTTTTCGCCCCTCTCTCCTTTGTTTCATTTTCATTTTTCTCCCTTCTCTCCTTCTTTGTTTCATTTTCATTTTTCGCCCTTTCTCCTTTGTTTCATTTTCATTTTTCGCCCCTCTCTCCTTTCGTTTCATTTTCACTTTTCGCCCCTCTCTCCTTCTTTGTTTCATTTTCATTTTTCGCCCCTCTCTCCTTTTTTTACTTTCCTTCTTCGCCCCTCTCTTCTTTTTTGTTTCATTTTCCTTCTTCGCCCTTCTCTACTCCTCTGTTTCATTTTCATTTTTCGCCCCTCTCTCCTTTGTTTCATTTTCATTTTTCTCCCCTCTCTCCTTCTTTGTTTCATTTTCATTTTTCTCCCCTCTCTCCTTCTTTGTTTCATTTTCATTTTTCGCCCCTCTCTCCTTTGTTTCATTTTCATTTTTCGCCCCCCTCTCCTTTGTTTCATTTTCATTTTCGCCCCTCTCTCCTTCTTAGTTTCATTTTCATTTTCCGCCCCCTCTCCTTCTTTGTTTCATTTTCATTTTCGCCCCTCTCCTTTCCTTTGTTTCATTTTCATTTTTCGCTCCTCTCTCCTTCTTTGTTTCATTTTTATTCTTCGCCCCTCTTTCTTTCATTTTCATTTTTCGCTTTTCGCCCCCCTCTCCTTCTTTGTTTCATTTTCATTTTTCACTCCTCTCTCCTTCTTTGTTTCATTTTCATTTTTCTCCCCTCTCTCCTTCTTTGTTTCATTTTCATTCTTCGCCCCTCTCTCCTTCTTTGTTGCATTTTCATTTTTCGCCCCTCTCTCTTTCTTTGTTGTATTTTCATTCTTCGCCCCTCTCTCCTTTGTTTCATTTTCATTTTTCGCCCCTCTCTCCTTCTTTGTTTCATTTTCATTTTTCACTCCTCTCTCCTTCTTTGTTTCATTTTCATTTTTCGCCCCTCTCTCCTTCTTTGTTTCATTTTCATTCTTCGCCCCTCTCTCCTTCTTTGTTGCATTTTCATTTTTCGCCCCTCTCTCCTTCTTTGTTTCATTTTCATTTTTCACTCCTCTCTCCTTCTTTGTTTCATTTTCATTTTTCGCCCCTCTCTCCTTCTTTGTTTCATTTTCATTTTTCACTCCTCCTTCTTTGTTTCATTTTCATTTTTCGCCCCTTTCTCCTTCTTTGTTTCATTTTCATTCTTCGCCCCTCTCTCTCCTTTGTTTCATTTTCATTCTTCGCCCCTCTCTCCTTCTTTGTTGCATTTTCATTTTTCGCCCCTCTCTCCTTCTTTGTTTCATTTTCATTTTTCACTCCTCTCTCCTTCTTTGTTTCATTTTCATTTTTCGCCCCTCTCTCCTCCTTTGTTTCATTTTCATTTTTCGCCCCTCTCTCCTTCTTAGTTTCATTTTCATTTTTCGCCCCTCTCTCCTTCTTTGTTTCATTTTCATTTTTCGCCCCTCTCCTTTCCTTTGTTTCATTTTCATTTTTCGCTCCTCTCTCCTTCTTTGTTTCATTTTTATTTTTCGCCCCTCTTTCTTTCATTTTCATTTTTCGCTTTTCGCCCCTCTCTCCTTCTTTGTTTCATTTTCATTTTTCACTCCTCTCTCCTTCTTTGTTTCATTTTCATTTTTCGCCCCTCTCTCCTTCTTTGTTTCATTTTCATTCTTCGCCCCTCTCTCCTTCTTTGTTTCATTTTCATTCTTCGCCCCTCTCTCCTTCTTTGTTTCATTTTCATTTTTCACTCCTCTCTCCTTCTTTGTTTCATTTTCATTTTTCGCCCCTCTCTCCTTCTTTGTTTCATTTTCATTCTTCGCCCCTCTCTCCTTCTTTGTTGCATTTTCATTTTTCGCCCCTCTCTCCTTCTTTGTTTCATTTTCATTTTTCGCCCCTCTCTCCTTTGTTTCATTTTCATTTTTCCCTCCTCCTTCTTTGTTTCATTTTCATTTTTCGCTCCTCTCTCCTTCTTTGTTTCATTTTCATTCTTCGCCCCTCTCTCTCCTTTGTTTCATTTTCATTCTTCGCCCCTCTCTCCTTCTTTGTTGCATTTTCATTTTTCTCCCCTCTCTCCTTCTTTGTTGCATTTTCATTTTTCGCCCCTCTCTCCTTCTTTGTTTCATTTTCATTCTTTGCCCCTCTCTCCTTCTTTGTTGCATTTTCATTTTTCTCCCCTCTCTCCTTCTTTGTTTCATTTTCATTTTTCGCCCCTCTCTCCGTCTTTGTTTTATTTTCATTCCTCGCCCCTCTCTCCTTTGTTTCATTTTCATTTTTCGCCCCTCTCTCCTTCTTTGTTGCATTTTCATTTTTCTCCCCTCTCTCCTTCTTTGTTTCATTTTCATTTTTCGCCCCTCTCTACGTCTTTGTTTTATTTTCATTCCTCGCCCCTCTCTCCTTTGTTTCATTTTCATTTTTCGCCCCTCTCTCCTTCTTTGTTTCATTTTCATTCTTCGCCCCCCTCTCCTCCTTTGTTTCATTTTCATTTTTAGCTTCTCTCTCCTTCTTTGTTTCATCTTCATTCTTCACCCCTCTCTGTTCTTCTTTGTTTCATTTTCATTCTTCCCCCTCTTTCCTTCTTTATTTCATTTTCATTCTTCACCCCTCTCTGCTCTTCTTTGTTTCATTTTCATTCTTCCCCCTCTTTCCTTCTTTATTTCATTTTCATTCTTCACCCCTGTCTGTTCTTCTTTGTTTCATTTTCATTCTTCCCCCTCTTTCCTTCTTTGTTTCATTTTCATTCTTGACCCCTCTCTGTTCTTCTTTGTTTCATTTTCATTCTTCGCCCCTCTCTCCTTCTTTGTTTCATTTTCATTCTTCACCCCTCTCTCCTTCTTTGTTGCATTTTCATTTTTCGCCCCTCTCTCCTTCTTTCTTTCATTTTGATTTTTCGCCCCTCTCTCCTCCTTTGTTTCATTTTCATTTTTAGCTCCTCTCTCCTTCTTTGTTTCATCTTCATTTTTCGCCCCTCTCTCCTTCTTTGTTTCAATTTCATTCTTCGTCCCTCCCTCCTTCTTTATTTCATTTTCATTCTTCACCCCTCTCCGTTCTTCTTTGTTTCATCTTCATTCTTCGCCCCTCTCTCCTTCTGTGTTTCATTTTTATTCTTCGTTTATCTCTCCTTTTTTCATTTTTCTTCTTCAACTCTCATTCCTTCTTTATTTCATTTTCCTTCTTCATCCCTCTCTCTTTTGTTTTATTTTTCTTATTTACCCTTCTATCTCGTTCTTTGTTTCATTTTACTTTTTCACTTCTTCCTCCTTTTTTCATTTTCATTCTTCACCTCTCTCTTCTTCTTTCTTTCAATTTCCTTCCTCACGCCTCTCTCCTTCGTCTCATTTTCTTCACTTCTACCTCCTCTTTTGTTCAATTTTCATAATTCCTATCTCCTTCTTACTTTCATTTTCTTCACTTCTATCTCCTTTTTCTTCATTTTCTTTGCTCCAATGTCCTTCTTTGTTTCATTTTTCTTTATTCCTATGTCCTTCGTTTCATTTTCTTCACTCCCATCTCCTTCGTTACATTTTCTTTACCCTTCTCTCCTTCTTTATTTCTTTTCCCGTTTTCTCCCCGCTATAATTCTTTGTCTCAATTTTCTTCTTCACTCTTCCATATTTTCACGTTTCCATCACACCGTAAGTTCAGCTACATTTTCTGTTGTACGCCTCGTAGAGTTACCTCGAAAACGACCGCCGTTTCTATAGTAGTAACTTTAGTTACTAAACGTTATTTAACTGAGAGAATATTTATAAACAATTTAAAACTCAATAACTACAAGTGCATTATATGTAAGCCACAAGAGATGTTCAAATTATCCTTCTCCTGCTTCTATAATATTCTTGATATCTCCGAACATGTTCTATAATACTCGACTGATCTCTTCTTCTGAGATATTCGAAATTACTTGTCAGATGTTCTTCCACTTTTTGCATAGCTTAAAACTACAAAAGTCGCTGCAATATGCTATACACCATTCTAAAACAATTAGAAAAAAATCATAGTAACTTGCACTATAATAAGCATTAATCAGTAATCTCCTCATTGTTCTCAAACAACAATACTGAGGTGAACTGCACGCATGCAACGCCCGATAAACGACCTTGGCGCGCACTACAGTTGCCTAGTGGGAGGAATCGTTTTTGTATCTACGTTCGATGCGTCATACACGGAGGGCTCTGTAGTACCATTTATCACTACAGGAAGCTTACTATTGTTTTATGAAAGAATTGGAGTTACAATCGAAAGTCTTGCGCGCTGATTTCGTATCTACTGTACTCCAACCACGAGAAAGTCTCTGGGGAATGAGACGAAGCGGGGTAATGCTGTAAATGAATGTTGATGTCATAAGATGTCATAAGGTGGGTACTCGTATCTCTATTGGCTATCTCTCACAGCACAAACAATAACATTGATACACAGATATTTATACTACCCTAGTTACAAAATTAGATCACTGTTAATCTGGGTGCTATTCATAGACATTTCGCAGCACGCGCTACGAGCGTACTAAGCTAGCCCCGACTATCCACTGGTTACTAGTACAGAATTCAAATCATATCCTATCGCTAACACTGGTTTATGAATATGAAAAACGCTGATCATCCACCGGAAACCCGCGCTAAAAATGTCTATGAATACGGCCCCTGGTCTTTTAATCTCTCCATACAGGAAATAACATATGCGGGAGAGCGCATGGTTTTTAAACTGGCGTTATAACGGTAATATTATCTATCTACTTCGTTCCAATAGATGAGGCAATAGTAAGTACATTCCTTTCACGGTTAATCTTCTGGTTGGAGAAGAGTATATGCCTTCCATAGGTAAACTTCACGATCCGCCGCTGAATCACGTTCTTCTCACCCCAAGTGACCTTTGTGACCTGTCTTTGGCGAGGCTGTGATCCAATTTCACTTTTTCCGTTGTAAGAACAGTTATAAAACTAGGGACATGGCGGTAAGAGCTATTAAAAATAATTCTAAGGCTCATGTGAGAAAGCGCGGTTAGATTTTTGATGACCGTGACGGGACACCAGCCAAATATCCAATCTGCGATGTAGGTATGGAGCCGACAATAGCAATAAAACTGGAAAAATGACATGTCTTTGTTTAGAGCAGCGGCACTCCTTTGTAGTGGCGAAGCAGCTTGGTGGACGGTGGGAAAACAAGCTGGGTAATAGGGTGGAGTGAAAATATGAAGTTTATGGAATCAAAATATAATACCAGGGAAAAATTGTGGAGTGGTATCATAAAGAACAATGCAAAATATATTTTCTCTAGGTTAATATTTAGAGGTGTCCCAAGAGCATCATATTTTGAAATTTTTATAGAATTTTGAGGTTCAGATTTTTTAGCGAGAGAACATTCTCCAGTGATTTAATCTGTACAGGATACCAGGAACATGTTAAAAAAATACATGTTAAAAAACTCTGCATATTTTTGGTCCCATGTTGTTTCATTTTGAAGTGTCACAGAAACCTCAATTTATAAGGAAATTGGGAATAAAATCAGAAAACTCTTAGGTATGATATAATTAATATAATGAAATTAATGGAAATTCATTCTTCTTATTTTGCAGAGTATTTAAATCAGAATATCTCTCATATTAATAGGCCTACAAGAAATGTGACCTTCTACCCCGTATTCGCAATGCCAGAGTGCCTGAACCCATCAGAATTACCTACCTATCATGACGTAATGAAATGTTATCTGTAGGTCAAAAATTAAAATCTGACTTCAAATCAAAAGAATCTACTGTTGGAGATATTTCAGAAAGAGTTGCTATTGAAACTAAGGAAATCCAGGTAAAAGCATAAATTCCTAAAGTTAGTCGTACAAGAATATTACAACTGATTCGTGCTTACCATGATGAATAAGCAAACTTAACGAAGCCTTGTAAGAAACGACATAGTGACAACTACAATGACAGCATTGCAAATTCAAAGAAGAAGCAAACAAACTACTTGATATATGCAGATGCAAATGCAAAATAATAATAATAATAATAATAATAATAATAATAATAATAATACTTTAGGTCTAATAATGATAAAGACCGCCATGTTCCAAAACAAGAAAGAATGTTTTGCTAGAGCAAAGAACAGAAAGAAGGATGATAATTTGACCTGTTGATTTAGTTACCATTCAGAAAGAAATGGAAAAGAAACCGAGAATAAATTCTAACTAAAATAAATAAATGGGCTGAAATGAAATTCTTGTCATATTTTATGTAAAATACTATATATTTGTTCCATTTGGATCTCCTCAAAAATACTATATAGGGTAAACATTGGTAATTTCGTGACAATTTCATGAAAATTAATTTATAATGCAAATGTGTAAATATATCCTTATTCCGATTTTTTCATCTAATAGACGATAATTTGCTGTACAAATCTGGAGACATAAAAGATTGGACAAGTGCCAAAAACCACTTTTACAACTTAAGCTAAAAGGTTGGTTATTTCGTGATAACCTTGGTAATTTCGTGATATTACATTGATAATTTCGTGAGGGGTAGGAGAATTGTGTAAAAATTCATTAAAGTCAAATGCATTTCTCATTTATTGTTAGAAGACTTCAAATATAGTCATTCCGTCTAATATTCATAGCAAGAAAACATAGAAATACATATCAACACATAATAAGAATGAAATCAAAGTAAAAATTGAAATTGAAAAGCCACCTTCTTTGCCCTGAAAGGGTGAACACTTTTATTACGGACTTTACTATAACCTATATTACTAGGGTAATTCCAAAAGTAATGCATAACATTTGTTTAAAAATTATATTTTTATCCTACAGCTTTGCTATTTTCACAGAATGTAGATACATCCTTTAGGAACAAAATTTCACTTTCCCACATAATCCCCGTCTCTTTCAACTGCCTTACGTAACCTAGGAACGAGAGCCTGAAGACCAGCACGGTAAAAGTCTGGACCAACACGTCTGAGCCACTCTTTAGCAGCGTACACAAGGGAGTCATCTTCTAACCTCGTTCCGCGAAGGAATCCTTCAGTTTACCAAAGAGATGGTAATCGCAGGTGCCAGTTCAGGACTGTAAGGCGGGTGTTTCAGTGTTGTCTATCCGAATTTTCTGATCTGGTCTGTGGTCTTGTGACTGACATATGGCTGTGCGTTGTCATGCAACAGCAGAACATCCTCCTTCTCCCGATGTCGTCGAACACGACTCAGTCGAACTTGAAGTTTCTTGAGAGTTGCCACATACGTGCCAGAATTAATGGTGGTTCCGTGTAGCATGATGTCCACAAGCAAGAGTCCTTCTGAATCGAAAAACACAGTAGTTATAACGTTTCCTGCCGAAGGTGTACTTTTGAATTTCTATTTATTTGGTGAATTTGCATGATGCCACTCCATTGTCTGTCTCTGTCTCCGGTCCAAAATGGTGGAGCCATGTTCCATCTTCTGTCACAATTCTTGCAAGTAAGTCATCTAGCACTTATCATTGACACTTAGCATGATAATAAATCAAACAGAAGCTACACTGAACCAATTGCGTCTGTTTTCTTTTTTGTTATCACATCTTGTCTTCAGATTTCTAAAATTCGTATTGTAATACAATTTTTAAAATAGTGTAAAATGCAACGCTTAATGCTCAACAAAATTTCGCCTCAAACAGCTAAGATTTCTATCAGTAAAGCTAAGCCTATATGACGACTACAGCTGTATCTAAAATTCCAAAAATATTTCTTAAAATTTCATTAAGATATAATAAATCTTTGTACCAAATATCATATGCTTGCTTACCTTTAGTAATAAGCCTGTAATGTAATTACAAACATCCATAAAATTTGTACGCCTGAGAAGTCGATGCTAACTTGCTCTCTCCAAACATAAAAGCTCACTGAAGCAGCTACAATAGTCACACAAAGCGTAGCTGTATGTTTCTGGAAACTGGACAACATATGCAATCCCTAGGCGGAAATCTGAATCTCGTAACGCCATTGGTTAATTTATGAAAGAGCAAAGAAAAAGTATCACGAAATAACCACTGCCACGAAATTACCAATGTTTACCCTACTGCAACCCCAATTTAGGGTCTTCCAAATAAAGTTTAAATATGTGATTTTACAGTAATTCATTAGCTATGTAATGAAAACAAAGTAATAGAACAAATATACGAAGAGGCAAAAAAAAAAAAAAAATTATAATTTTAAGAAGCTTCAAAGCCCTTGAGGTGTCTAAAAATTACATATAGAAACTCTATATTTTTCACATTCTTAAGATACTGTAAATGAAAATACAGATTTTTGCAACTATTACATTTAGAAAACAGATAAAAAACAATTTCATGTATAGATTCACTCTACCCTACTGGGTAATTCGCCTCGAAGTGATTCTGATGCCCCTACCCAGAAAACTTGTCCACCACCACCACCACCACCACCACCACCTTCCTGTCAACTTATATTCGACCCATCTCCTCATTGGGCCTTCCAATGATCTCCCATTTGGCCGATAGTTCAAAATAGCCTTAATATTTCTGGATCTGGGCATTCAGTTTACATGCAGATTCCAGTTACTTTTGATATTCGAAAATATAGTCCACTATAGGCATCATATCGAGTTCCTCTAAAATGATTTCATTTCTTCTATAGTCCCACTTAATCTTCATTCTATACAAGGTGAGTCCGCGTCTAAAGAAATGCACGTGTCCGAATCCCAACCTATTGCCTTCAAGACAAAGAAAAACCTCTTTATGGCACCTAGAATGCTAAGTTAATTAGTTCCTACACTTTGTTCCATAATGTCTGACAGGGCATGTGAACATTGCCGGCAGAGGAGGAAAGAAGTACGAGGCGCATCCAGAAAATAAGTTTCCCTATTTAAAAAAAAAGAACACACACTTTCAGGAAAACATTTGTTGGCAACAGGTACAGCAATGTTTCAGCTATTTTTCAACATAGCCACCATCAGAATTGAGACACTTGTCATATCGTGGGATCAACTTTTGTATCCCTCTGTAGTAGAACTCTGCCGCCTATGAATGGAACCAGCGTGTGACAGACGTCTTCAGCGCTTCGTCGTTGCCAAAACGCTCACCGGAGAACAGGAATTTCTTGAGGTGCAAGAAAACGTGAAAATCGCTGGGAGAAGATCAGGACTATAGGGTGGGTGATCAAACAACTCCCAGCCAAATTCCGTCAAAACAGCTGCTGTGCGCCGAGCCGTATGTGGACGAGCATTGTCATGGAGGAGCACAAGACCTGCAGTAAGCATTCCACGCCTCTTGTTTTGAATGGCACGTCGCAATTTTCGCAGTGTTTCACAGTAACGGTCAGCGTTCACTGTTTCACCTCTTGGAAGGAAGTCAATTAGCAGAATGCCCTTCCTGTCCAGAACACCGTGCACATCACTTTCCGTACCGACAGCGTCTGTTTGAATTTCGTCCTGACCGGAGATCTACTATGCCGCCAATGCATTAACTGCTGCTTGGTTTCCGGGGTGAAGTGCGAAATCCAAGTCTCATCGCCCGTGACGATCCTGTCGAGGAACTCTTCGCCGTCATCGTGATACCGTTGCAGAAATGTCAGTGCTGCTCCTAAACGTTGCATTTTGTTTTCGGGTGTCAGGCTTTTCGGCACCCACCTGGTAAATACTTTTTTGAACAGCAGGCGCTTAATGACAATCTCATGCAACAAAGATCGCGATATCTGCGGAAAATGGCTGCTCAGCTCCGTAATCGTGAAGCGACGGTTCTCCATTATGCACTGCCGCACCAGCTCAACACGATCATCATTGATGAGGGACGGTCGCCCACTGCGCTCTTCATAATGGACACTTTGACGACCTTCGGAAAACTGCCTACACCAGCGACGCACCATCTGCTTACTCATGATGTTCGGTCCATAGACCTGACAGAGCTGCCGATGAATTTCAATTGGCGCAATGATTTGTGCATTAAAGAACTTTATCACTGACCGAACCTCGCAGGCGGCGGGAGAAGGAGTAAGAGCTTCCATTTCGGACCACTGCTGCCACGCTACTGGCACCAAGCGGGACCTGTCCGGCTGGCATATGATTGATAAGTCATAGCTCTGTTACGCATGCGCAATTGACACGGCTAATTACGTTTACTTTCAAGGGGAAAAAATCGGGAAACTTACTTTCTGGATGCGCTTCGTATAATTGCTATTAAACCAATGGCAGAGGTCTCATTCCACGCTTGACTTGAAGTTGGGCGTGGAATGAGACCTCTGCCATTCGTTTAATAGCAATAATTACCTTTCGTCTCGTTTCTCTTATCTATACTCTAACCACGACGTAAATACCAGATCACTTATCTGTGGCACGCTAAGTATACCTCTTCATAGAACATCTTGTTATTCATCATCTTTTACAGTATCCACCCCCCCCCACGTCAATGGAATTCCTTGTCACAAGGTATTAGGGGCTGCAAGACAATAAACGCTTTTAAAAACAGCTTAAAAAATAACCTTCTTAGCATTTCACTCCAATCATACTGACTTAACTATCACTGACTACATTGTTACTTCTTTCTTTAGACATCATCCTGATTGTGCTGTATTTTCAAAATTGTCTCATAATAATCTCTTTCTATTATCTAATATTATTTGAAATATATTAACATTCTATGTATTTTAGCTTAATTCTGCTACACAGTTTATTTCAGTGTTTAATTAATAGTTCATAGTATTTTGTTGTTTAATTCCTAAATAACTCTTGTATACATGCAACTCTAATCTAAATCAAATTGCTGAATTCTTTGTAAGTTCATGCATATGTATATATACTTTTTGCTGGTTGAGTGGAAGAGAAGGCCTTACGGCCTTAACTCTGCCAGCTAAAATAAATTATTATTATTATTATTATTATTATTATTATTATTATTATTATTATTATTATTATTATTATGAAAATATTTGGGGCTAAGCGGGATGAAGTTACAGGAGAATGGAGAAAGTTACACAACACAGAACTGCACGCATTGTATTCTTCACCTGACATAATTAGGAACATAAAATCGAGACGTTTGAGATGGGCAGGGCATGTAGCACGTATGGGCGAATCCAGAAATGCATATAGAGTGTTAGTTGGGAGACCGGAGGGAAAAAGACCTTTAGGGAGGCCGAGACGTAGATGGGAGGATAATATTAAAATGGATTTGAGGGAGGTGGGGTATGATGATAGAGACTGGATTAATCTTGCACAGGATAGGGACCGCTGGCGGGCTTATGTGAGGGCGGCAATGAACCTTCGGGTTCCTTAAAAGCCATTTGTAAGTAAGTAAGTAAGTATTATTATTATTATACTTCTTTCCTCCTCTGACGGCTATGTTTACTTCTCCTGTCTGTATAGCTTGAAAACATAACCTGTCATAATGAAAAATTAATAATTTTATTAAGTCTACGAAGAAAGAATTGAGGAGCTTGGTATCAAAGTTGGATTTTTACAGGAGAGGCGAAAAACTAGATCCTTGGAAACCAATGTCACTGTTATACGTACCCTGCATTTCTTTTCAACAGTCTCATGGGTCATAGAAATATTTTTTCAACTCAAAATGTCATTAAAATTAATAATCAGGTCGAAATTTAACTTTAAAAAGTGGAGTTGTCCATCTCTGAATCTAAGTCATGGAGCTGTTTATTTTTCAAACCAAATGAAGCCATATTTAAAGTGGAGTTGTCTGTTTTTTAAACCAAGCGAAGTCATAATTAAAGTGAAATTGTCTATTTTTTAATCTAAGTCTCTTCTAACTCGATTTCAAAGCAAATTTACGTAAAAGAAGTACTTATTCATCCACAAACCGATTATATGGTGACATGGTGAAGAGATAGTAAAAGACGTAGGGTGGGAACGTCTCAAATCAAGGCACGAAAAACCAGACTCACCGCATTGCTTAAGGCACAAATGGGACACAAAGCATGGACCGACATCAATGCTAGATTAGCAATACCATCATACTTAGGAAGGACTGATCATATTAGGAAGTTTAAATGTAGAAAATAAAGAACGGACGTGGCAAAATTTTCCTTTGTTAACCGCACAATAGTAGACTGGAACAGCTTACCTGCGGCAATCTTTCAGTGTGGTCCTCTCAAAATCAGAACATTTAAGGAAAGGTTGAGAAGATTAGACTGAAAATGTAATTGTAGGTGCAGTGTAATTATCTAAGTTGTGACATGTAATTAATTAAGTTGATATGTAATTTAGCTGATATGTAAATAAATTAAGGTGATATGTAATTAATTAAGATGATATGTAATTAAGTTGATGTGTAATTAATTAAGGTGATATTTAATTACTTAAATTGGTAATAATTGAGTGAAATAGAAGTACTTATTAGTTAGGTTTACTTTTGCTTATTGTGGGCGTTATTATAGAATAGTTTTTATTTATAGTCCTAGATTTAGTGCATCTATTTATTTACAATTAGAAATAAATTTAGGTTTATTTTTTATTGCAGTAATTATTGTATTATTGTATATTATGTATCACTGCACCGGGTGTAAGTTATACCCAATTGTAGTGTTAATAAATACATATATACATACATGCGTGATGGGAAAAGATGGTATGAATGTGGGCTTCTTATTGGCTACTGGGGAAATCGTCCTAATTTGAAGCCAAGCCACAATAGAGTTGTCTACATTTTGATTCTAAAGGGCACAATTAAATGCTATTTTCGCTCTGTTCTGTCCGTTTTTTAACCTAAACAGTTCCAGAATCGCATTCAGCACACAAAATTTCTACGAGAAACAATCAATATCTCGAAATCGCAAAAAAATGGAGTTGTTTAACTTTGATACTATGATCCTCAATTAATTTATAAACGGGGCGACGACGGAGCGTTGTTGGAAATGAAACGTCATAAGATGACATGCAGCAGCGGTATCACTCTCAACAAATCCAAACACTAGAGATGGGAACACAGGAACCAATCACCGGACGGGACGCGGAAGAATTTTGTGTTATGTTTATTGATATGCGGAGTCATCTTGTATGGAATGAAGATTTCCTGCCTGCTGTTCAGCTCATAAACTTCATGTCGCTTGCTATTGGAAACCAGAAACAATAGTCACTTCATTCAGCTGAAAAAAAGTAATTGAATGAAATGCATAGTTTTGTGCTGTCTTTATTGTGATATAGGCCTATATGTTTGGTTGAAAGTTTCTTTATAATATAGATTTGTCTTAGAACAATATCGTTTATTATTTCGTGCAGCAGCTTTCAATAATTTTATATAATAGTACGAACTGCGTTTGATACGTTATTCCGTAGCACGTACGTAATCAAATATGAAATAATGGATTGCCCACTTCATAGACTTAAAATTCTTTAAATTTTAATTCCATAAGCCAGCTCTTATCATGTGAAACGGAATTAATATAGTGACTGAGAGATTTTTCGCTATTATTAACACAGTGTTAATATATGCTAATCTTTCCATAGCCGTTGTGCTGTGTTATTTTTATCAACAAGAGAATAGGCTTAAGTGAAGAATTTCTTAATATTACATTACGTACCAAATGGAAATAATTATAATATGTATTGTCTTGTAATTATTTGGAGTGGATATACCTATCAGTGCCCCTGGTAGAGGGGCAGAAAAGGCCTGACGGCCTTATCTCTACCAGGTTAAATAAATAAATACTACTACTAATAAAGACTATCAAATTTCTATATTGCCAGGGCCGGATTTAGGTATAGTGGCGCCCCTAGGCAGTGCTAAAATTTGCCTTCCCCCTCCCCCCCCAACTCCCACAAACAGTTTATAAGCAGCTATTATACAGGTCATATTTAGTTCAAATTACTTTAAACGAAATGTTACAATTTAGAAAACAATAAATTACTGGAATCAAAATACATGCATCTTACTTGTGAATTATAAAGATTTCCTTCGCACTTTCTTCATAGAGAAAACACTGATGATGTCATCAAAGTCGATCTGACGAAGCACATCAGACTTAATACAAAGAAACATATTCAAACTTATTCATTGTTGATATGGTTGTAATATTCATATATAGGTAAACTAGAAAAAAAAATCTTTTTTTTTAAGGGAATAAAGGGGACTGCCTCCGTAGTCTGTTGATCAGCATGCTGTCTTGCAGATCAGGAGGTCCCGGGCTCGGCTCTCGGTGAATTTTTCTTGAAGAAGAAGAATTCCATGGGTGTCTAGAGTGTGGAAATTTGTATGAATGTGATTGTGAGTGTGCCGGGTTAATATTAATTAACCAATCATCAAAAATATAAAATACATCAGGACTGTCGCTGGGCAGTAACCTGAACACACGTTTCAGCGTCACATTGTTGACAAGTAACTCCATCTGTTAGCACAACCATAAAGCATCTAATAGATGCTACAAAGTTACCAACAACGAAAAAAAAAAAAAAAGGACTAAAGGGATTTGAAGAATTGAATATCCTGTTCACATAATTTTGAATTTTTATATGTTTGTGTACTTTTTTTAAATATGCATTTAAGGTTATTTGTAAGATAAAATAATCGCCGTTCTTAGTCTTCTTAAAGATATTAAAATGATTGTAACTAATCGTGAATTGCAGAAACCTCACATGTCCAGCCAATTCAATTTTTTCCAGAAAATACTAAAGAAAAACATTAAATTTCATGTATGTGAACCTTATTATTTTGGTTTAATAAAAATAAAGTCATTTCAAAATACCAAACGCGTTTGAAATTAATTTGCTTTTTGTGCCTCGTAAAATTTAATCAAATGGACATGTGGGGTTTCTGAAATTTACGCGTCATTTGTGTTCCTATCTATAGTACGGGTATACGTATGCTGTTCCGCTGTCTTGCAGGGACACGGCTGATATTAAAGTAAAGTTATCGTCATTAAATATTGTTGATTTCAGCCAGGAGCGCACGCAAGGGGAGTTACCAGTTTGAACTCCCCCCTTGAATTTATAAAAGAAAATACATATGAAGAGTTCGCGGGAAAAACGATGAATGTCACATTTTTGTTAAGGATTAGATAATGATCTAATTGAGTCTATAACTGCAAGATGTAGTGCTGTTTCTATAGAAAATAAAGGAAAGGATTACTGTATTCGTGATGATAATTCTCCTTTTTTACCATTTTTCATAAGAACAACATTAAATTTCGTAGTGATTCATTGAATTAGATAATGACATCAACCTTAAGAAAACTGTGACATTCATCGTTTTTCCCGCGAACTCTTCATATATTTCAATATATTGTATTGTTTCTATGGATTTTCCTGTTATGTAAAGTGTCTCAGCTATCATATACAAATAAGTGTTGACAATATATAATTATTGTGTAAGTGTAATAATGACACAGGAATTTTTTATTATACAAAATTAAACAAAATTTAAAATTTGATAAAAATTGGATGGCTTTGAAAAAGTTACTTTTCAAAGATTTTATTAGAACATATTAAATTGTCCACCGCTGTGGAGTAATGGTCAGCGCGTCTGACTGTGAAATGAGCGGGCCCGGATTCAAGTCCTGCTTGGGGCAAGTTACCTGGTTGGGGTTTTTTCCGGGGTTTTCCCTCAACCACTTGAAGCAGAATTGCTGGGTAACTTTCGGCATTGGACTTCGGACTCATTTCGCCTTCATTAATTTACATATCATTATCACCCATACCATAGCCTGGGTTAAGCTCATGGTGCGGCGTGCTGTAGCCCTACTTGTACAAGAGCGCGGCCGTTCGGCTACCCAATCATTCACAGAATAGGAGTGATAAGCACAATAAGCCTCAGGATGCAGTGCAACCCTTCGGGTCCCTCTCCCCTACAAAAAAGTTATAATATTATTAAATATACCGTAAAATGATGATGATGATGATGATGATGTTGATGATGATGATAATAATAATAATAATAATAATAATAATAATAATAATAATAATAATAATAATAATAATAATAAAATTTAAAACACCGTTAATGTCAAGTGTAAACTATTTTAATAACGAACTCAACCTCCTGACAAAATTCTACATACCTACGTTCATTTATTTTCTCTCTTTTACGGATGAGAGACCCAGTGACTTCTGATTTTAATCTAAACACAAACATGAGAGCTTAAAGTTTGCTTCAACATTAATATTCTGTTTTTACGATTACGTTACTTTCATGGCTAATCTTCGATGTGAATGGACCAGCTTTTAACTTTCAGAATTCCATTCCTCTCCCTCTCCTCCCCACTTCATCACTTCACATTTTATCCAATACGCATTGTGAACAAAAACTATGTTTTCACGCTAGTAAAATATTCTATGTGAATTTCAGTTTCTTGTTACGTGTATACAAATATTTAATCATTTTAGGAATGCCCATAAAACAACACCAAATAATGTAAGAAATTAGTATGAGTATTGCTGCTAGTACTCCTATGACATCTAGTAGCAGGTATTGATACCACGATAGCTCCACAGCGGCTGTGCGCATGTGCGGTGCACCTCGATGTCTAATGACGTATTCTGTCCAGTAGATGGCAGTGTCGAGCGGTGACTGTGGGCGATCTGTGAATCGTTTCGACAACTGCTTGACGTTACTTCGATAGCTGGAACAAAGGCAAACGACTGAATAATTTATAGAGTAAAACAAACAAAAATTATGACTACAATACTCGCACTTTTTCTTTGTCCATTTCAAAGATTTCATAACAATTCAGTATTTCATCTTATTTATTAGTAGTAATAAATTGCTATTAGTCGTTTCGTTTGTGGTTAATGTATGTTTCACTGATTGTGTATTTTGCGAATAGAGCTTCTATTCACAATGAAAATTAAACATAAACGTAACATAAACACAGAAGTTTGCGCCCAGGCTACCAAATGGGATCATTCACAATAATTCACATAAACACTGATATTAACATCACCGTAAGACGTTAACATGAAAGTTTGCAAACTCCAAACTTACATGATTATGCTTATGTGATTTGCAAACAGAACACAATCGTGGAGCGCTGAAGTATACGACAGAATATGAGGAAATTGCATCGTTGTTATGTTTCCATGGTTACCAAGTATGTTTGCTGTTATGTTTATTTCCCCAACGTGAATGATGATATGACTTCTTGATTTTACCGTAACGTTTACATTCTTAAGTTAACGCTTACGTTATGTTTAATTTTCATTGTGAATGAGCCTATGGCTCATTGGGTTGCAAGAACGCATTTATTCCTTCGTTCGCTGCTAACGAACCAATAAGTTCAAAAGACGCGTTGCAAGAAACATCTTTAGTGCTATCGACATCATGTCCGATAAATTGAATAATGTGAACGAGACCATTCCTATACAGAAGGGAAGTAAGCATTTACAGGATGTAAGTGAAATAAATGTGCAGATTGAAAGAGCCACATTGTATGTTTTTTTAATAAAATTAAATGCATGGTTAATTAAAAAATTAGGCTGAAAGACTGCGCAATTTGGTAACAGCGCATCGTTGGCACATGTACGAATACGCACACGAAATCAAGTTTGAATATTAGCATGCCGTCCCTTAGTTACTGCAGCAGGGTTGCCAGATTTCCCAATGGCAGCAAGTAACGATACCTGTTAAGAGTTTTATTTAATTTTCAAGAAAACTGTCTATTTTACTGAAAAACTGCAAAGGGATAAATAATTCCTTATCAGTTTCTGTAATGATTAGACTAAAAATCAGAATCCTGCGGATAGTACTTTCCGAGTAAACCAGTGTTAACATTTAGGGGAAAATTATTTTCTCTGGGACTAATAAAGTATTAGAAATGTTTGTTCTACTCTAACCAAATAATCAGGTGCTGAAATATGCACAGTTATATTTCTTCTAACCTGTGTACATAACCTATTTGGAAGAGTTCATTATAATGAATTTTGGGTGGAGGGGGACTGCAATATCTTACGGTATTTTTAAGTTATAGTGTTACTTAGTTGTGCTTCTACATGGACACTAAACAGACACGTACACAATACGGGCTGTAGAAACTTAATTACAAGTTTAGCATTATTCACATACAGATGGATAAATAACAATAATAATATCAATAGAATATTTGCATTTGTTTATATACAGTGCATGAGTCAAACGTTAATTGTCTGTGACTGAAAAACATTTCTTTACTCTTGTCCTTCTGAACAATAGATTCTGTTGTTTTGATGCATTAGGCCTATTATCATTATTATTATTATTATTATTGTTATTATTATTATTATTATTATTATTATTATTATTATTATTATTATTAAATAGTCCGGCCGATTGCCAAACTCTCCAAAATGATATTAACTCTATTGAACTTTGGTCTGACGAAAATGGAATGAAAATTAATGAAACAAAAACTTTTGTCATTTCGTACTCACTTCCATAAAATTTAATTATTCTCTTAATAACGTCTGTATTATTAGGAAAAATTCTATTAAAGATCTTGGTGTATTACTTGATCCCAATTTATATTTTCATGATCATGTTCAATATATTTATAATCATTCGATAAGAATGCTTGGTTTAATAAGGTTTATAACTTATTCTTTTTCTACTCCAGAGTCTCTATTAATTCTATACTTTTCTTTGGTTCGATCTAAACTTGAATATGCATCTATAGCCTGGAATTCCATTACTTCAACTGATTCGGTTAAATTGGAAAATATTCAAAGAAAATTTGTTTCCTTATATGCTTTTCTATTTATACCCAATTCCTCTGACTTTAATTATGAGATTACCTGTAAATATTTTAACTGTTGTAGACGTCAAAATCTTGATTATCAGTTTTCTTGCAAAGTTATCAAGGGTCATATTGATTGTGAGTCTATCATAAACAATATCAGCCTTCGTATTCCTACAAAGGGTTTGAGATTTCAAAAAAAAAAAAATTATACAACAGAAATTCAAAGTCTCTTTCTCCAGACTGTAGATGCATAAAATATGCCAATTTTCATGGGAACAATTTAGATCCTTTTAAAGTATAGTTTCGTTTATTAGTATTTACGGCCCTTGTTCTCAGTTTTATTTATGTATGTTTTCTTGATTTAAGATATTATTTATTTATTCTTGCACCTTTGTATCTTCTGTTTGTGTATTGTGCTGAACTACAATTGGCCTCTGGCTATTGTTCAGCACACAAATATAAATAAATAAATAAATAAATAAATAAATAAATAAATAAATAATAATAATAATAATAATAATAATAATTATTATTATTATTATTATTATTATTATTATTATTATTATTATTATTATTATTATTATTATTATTATTATAGGATTGAATGTTATTGATAGTTAAATAGCTTATTTCGTTCCATTCATTAAACACACATCTCAGAGCAAATTATAGTCTATTAAATTTATCTTAATTACATTACCATAATTCCCATACAAGTGGATCAGTGCCAGAGTTGCCTAAATCACAATTACATTGAAAAGAGTTATTGAAGTCTAAACCTGGACGTCGTTTCATAAAATGATATGCTTCAATTGAAAATTATTTCTCATTTACTATTATCTAATATTTATCTAGTAATTTAATTTAGCATACATATAAATGATAATTTACACTCATTCTATGCACAAATTGGAGGCTAAAAAAATTAGTGGGTTAGGCAACTCTGGCACTGAACCACTCATACAGACTTTACACGCAATCGTAGAAATTTCCCAAAATCCCTTGTCACTTTTTTGTTACAATTTGTACCCAGGAAAGGTTGCTACATAACCAAAAATGAATTTAGATTGTTGTTGTTAAGTCAACTGTCCGAAGACAGGCCTGAACCTCAGAAGCGATACCAACAAGACACTACTTATGAGACAACTAGGCCAGGAGATATTGGGGTAGGGTGGCCAGTCCCTTTCCCCTCCATTGCATACATCGCCGACTAGCTACATAGGCTATTACACTAGTCAGACTTCAGATGCATATAAACAATTATTCTTCCTCTGATACATACCGTCAAGCGAGATGTATTGCCTGATAATATATGTATATATCAGCCAGAACCTTGATCAGAGGAGGAATTTAGATTATCTTATGAAAATGTTGATGAAAATCCTTAATATATAAAAGCGATTTTGATTTAGTGCTTGTTCGTGAATTTTCTTTGCATCCAAAATAAGACTAGAATGTTTTTTTTTTTTTTTTTTTTTTTTTTTTTTTTTTCGAATTCGGTGTTTATGCATTGCTCCTAAATTTTGTCAAGAAGCTGTAAGCATGGCAGCATAATACGAAAGTAACGGACGTGATTTGTGCTAAACCTAAATAAGATTATGATAGTTATGGCGATGATGATGATGATGATGATGATGATGATGATGATGATGATGATGATGATGATGATGATGATGGCTTGCCTAGTGCCAGCGCACCATGTACAGTGAAGCAATTGATTCTTGAATTGCAGAAATACCACAAGTCACATTTTCTCAAATTCAGTATTTCGTATGGTTGTAATATTTATACATTACCCCTTCGAGTGGTACAGAAATCACACGTCCAGTGCTTAGTGTACATTTCACAGCGGCAATAAGTTACTGAATTGTAGGAAATTTCAGGGCATGTGGAATTTTTTAGAAACTAAAACACTTTTCACTTTCTATTTCTTTGTTTTTATAGCATTAAAGGAATTTGAAGAATTAATTTCTATTCACATAACTTTGCATTTTTGTATATGTTTGTGTACTTCTTTCAATTTTTTGGCTTAATTTAAAGACCTTTACAACACAAAAAAATTGTCATTCTACGTCTTCTTTGCCTAAAAATTGTTTAAAAAATATAATCATTGTTATTAATCGTGAATTTCAGAAACCACATAGACTATATCCAGTAAATTCAGATATTTTTTTTTTGTCCAGAAATACTACGGGAAAAATGAAATTCCATCTATTTCAAATGAAGAGTCCACTGCAAGAATGATGGATGTCATTTGGAATACATTTTGCAGGAGAAGCAATTGAAAGTTTGAAATGCTTAGCGCTCAAAGCTTAACTGTGATTTTCCGATCATTACTGGACAATGACTATCAGTGTTAATGCCATATAACTCTGTATGTACATTCTATATGTCTTAAGCTATGCAATGACAGTCTTGGTTCATTTTCGACAAGAAAGTGGCATCCATCATTCTTGCAGTGGACTCTTCAAATACTTACTTACTTGCTGGCTTTTAAGGAACCCGGAGGTTCATTGCCGCCCTCACATAAGCCCGCCATAGGTCCCTATCCTGAGCAAGATCAATCCAGTCTCTATCATCATATCCCACCTCCCTCAAGTCCATTTTAATATTATCTTCCCATCTACGTCTCGTCCTCTCCAAAGGTCTTTTTCCCTCCGGCCTCCCAACTAACACTCTATAATTTCAAATACTATAATTTATTATTATGCTTTAATGAAAAAAGTCACTTCAAAATACCAAATGCTCTTGAAGATATAAGTAGTCTTTTGTGCTGTCCGAAAAAATTTACTCAAAAGGAACATGTGGTGTTCCTGCAATTCATTATTCAATTACGAGAAAATAAACTACATTAAACGATTTTCTCTTCCATAAGAAATGGTACCAATTCAGAGTTGCTAATTCATCGTTGATTTTTGTATTTATCTTTGATTTAATCTCACCTAGAATCGTTGATAACCGCGTTCAGTGCTGCTATGATGGTTTCATTTGTGATAGAGTAATAATCCAGTTCGACAGCAACTCCCTTTTCGACGCAGTTCCTCACATTATACATCTGATCAAGACCAAAAGGAATCCCAACCATTGGCACACCACAATAAACAGCTTCCTGTGTTCCCAGCATTCCTCCGTGGGTTATGAATGCGCGAACTTTCGGGTGACCTGCAGACAAAGAGGAAATTATTTTATGGAATTGATGCGGTGATTCAAAAAAGATCCAACTTGCCATCTTGAAATTTTACAGGAGGAACAAAAATTGAATACCTCAGTATCAAATACCGACATGAAATTAATTCTTTAACATCACGCATGTAAAGCTTTTTCAATAAGATGTGATATCCTAATTATATTCTTTCTTTGAGTGCGTGAAAAGTGCTTAATTATAATATAAAAGTAGCGAAATCGAGTCGTTCTTCTATAGTAGGCCTACCACTATTTTAGAAATAAAATTCCTCTCAAATCCCAACTATTAATATTATTTGTACACAAATCAAATTCCAAGCTATTACATTAAGCATAATTATAATCTGAAAATAACTGAATTGAATCCTTTCTCTACAATACTAGATAGGCTACTAGAGATGAACAACGATCGAGAAAGGAAGACTAACAGCGCCCGCAAAGCCGGAAACCCGCACGACAATGTTGTATACGTCGCGTCGTTGACGTAAAAACTACTTGTGAGTGTCTCGAGACGTCGAGGTTGATCACTCCCGAAGTCCCGAACGCCAAGTAGCCTTGAATCGCCACAGTTGTCTATACTTTGGCAAAAACAATCAAGTAGTCTATTTGAAACATCATACCTCATCCTACTCAAGGTTTTCCGTGGTTTCCCTTGAGTAATAAGACGAATGTCGGGATGAGTCCTAAAAGAAATGGGTCACGGACCTCTTCCCTTCCCCCTTGAGCTCTTGATTTAGGGTCGAATCCACATTCAAAAGGTGATCTTTTTTCTCGGTCTTCAATTTGTTTTTTTTTTTTTATATAATATTGTTGTTATTGTTGATAATAATATAATTATGATAATAGAATATCTTGTTAATATAATTATTTATCTCGTTTATACAAACTTGTTGATTGGAAGTCAAATATACTATTTATATTAGATAAATTATCTTTCTTTTCTACTATTACAAAGAACTTGCTAATTTCTTAGATACCAACCCTGTAATATGAAAATAGGGGAAAATAAATATATTGTAAGTTCTCAGGGCTAACGGCTTCGAAGCTGGGTACCTGGTTCTAATGAAGTGCACTGGTAGCAACATAAAACATGGGGGCATGAGATAGTTACTCTGCCTGCCATAAAAATTCACTTCAATTAAATCCTCAAGGTTAAAAAAATTGAAACATTATCTCTACCTTTCAGTGTATAATAATCGTTTGTTTGTTTGTATTTATTTATTTAACCTGGTAGAGATAAGGCCGTTCCAACTATAATATGAAGAATAAAGTTACAATTAGTATTAGATTTACAGTTACAATTACAAATAAAATTACAATATTAAATTTACAATTAATTATTACAATAAAAATCAAAGTACGAAAAGATTACCTGACTAATGAAAGCTAGATAATTTATCATAGAAAAACAAAGAATATTTTATATTTACTGAATTAAACCTAGAATAACAAAATTGTATAGTGATGAAATTATCGGATATTGAAATATTTTGTGATAGATTAAGGAAACTATTTACAAGAAATCAATTACTGACCAAGTGCCTAGTTAGTTTGCGTTTGAATTCAATTTTATTTCGACAGTCCCTGATGCTAGCAGGTAGCGAATTTCAGAGTCTTGGCAGGGCTATTGTGAAAGAGGATGAATATGAGGATGTGCGATGAGATGGTATTGTTAGTATTATTTCATGACGAGAGCGTTTGTTCAGATTATGGTGGGAAGAAAGGTAATCCGTTCCCCAATCTTTATTTAATTACTAGGCCCTTATTAAAAGGCTAGAAATTTTGTTTTCATATATTTGAGATCAAGTGTGCAATCTCAAGTAAAAAGATATTAACGTTATGTTTTATGTTTCTTAGAAATGCAAATTTACTTGAGATTTTTTTTTCTATTTATATAACTATAGGTAATATCATATAATAGAACCAGAACATTTTGATAACTAAGATACTGTTCTGTTTTTTTCCTTTTGTCTCACTTAAACATTTATAATGTTATTTATTTCAATGATGTGTGTTATTCAAAGTTACGAAATCTTTCAACGCCGACCAAATGCTATTTCGAGAATGATGAGCGAGACTCGAAGCGCACGAAAATGACGACCCGAGACTCGAAGACAAATACAACGAATACAGCGAGCGAGAGCAGCAGTTAGTTTTGTTCATCTCTACTAGATACTATTTTAGAAAAAAAAAATCATCTTGAATCGTTATTAATATTATTTTAACACAAATCAAATTCTAAGTTATTAAATTATGTACAATTATAATATTAAAATAACAGGATTGGGCCCTTCTTCTATAATACTAGACTGCCATTTTATAAAGAAAAACATGGACATTACGACGAAGTGAAGAGAAGAGAAGCATTTGAAATGTGGATATGTAGAAAGATGGAGCGTGTGAAATGGACAGACAGAATATGAAACATAGCTGTGTTGGAAAGAGTGGATGAAGAAAGAATGATTCTGAAACTGATCACAAAGAGGAAAAGGAATTGGCTGGGTCACTGGTTGAGAAGAAACTGCATTCTAAAGGATGCACTGGAAGGAATGATGAACGGGAGAAGAGTTCGGGGCAGAAGAAGATATCAAATGATAAATGACATTAAGATATATAGATCATATGAGGAGACAAAGAGGAAGGCAGAAAATAGGAAGGACTGGAGAATGCTGGGTTTGCAATGGAAGACCTGCCGTTGGGCAGAACACTATGAATTAATTAATTAATTAGAAACAAAATTCCTCTCAAATACTTATTATTAATATTATTTGAACACAAATCAAATTCTAAGCTATTACTACATTAACCCTCTACTCCATAGTGTTGCCTCAAAGCAACACATTACTTTTTATTCTTTTATTTTTTCTGTGTGATGTTTATATGCATTCTGTTGCTCTGAGACAACGGTCTGAAGTTAGCAACGAAGACAGAGTCGGAGAAAATTTAAGAAGTTGGTATCTCTGAGTCTCTGGCGCCAATAAAATAGCTAACGTTATTTGAGCAAAAATGACTCATGCAGTAGAGGGTTAAGAATAATTATAATTAGAAAATAACAGTATGAAGTAAACTTGTCTAAAATGGACGAATTAACCTTAATTTTCTTTTAATTTATAGACCAACATTTTATAAGTTCCAAAATAATTGTGTTCCTTCAGTGAAATAGTCGTACAAAATTGATTACGACATAGAGTTCGGTTGTATCTCGTACAATTAATCAAAAAGTCGTATGCGTACGACTAGTGTATTAATGGTCGTACGTATGGCACCCCTGAATGTTATATGCTACTAGACATCTGTTGGGAACTTCTGTAACTAACTAGTGCTAACTCAAAGCTGTTGCATAGCATACCGCGCTCTGCCGGCAATTCTCAGCAGCAAACGAGGAAATCTAGAGTTGTATTATTTTTTTTACATACTTGAAACGTTGGCCGCACGTCAACGAGAATGCTTCATGTTATGAAACTTATATGTCGAAGGGTATAAAGACAGACATTTGAATCTAATGGCTTCTTGCTTAATCAAGAAAAAAACATCAACTTAACTTTCAACCTAAACTATCTAATAAATAAGGACAACAAACTCAACTACACAAAATTTCTGGGACTTTTTATAGACTCCAGTTTAACATGGGATAAGCACATCGAGTACATATGCACAAAGCTATCAAGAGTTTTATATTTGCTAAAGAAATTAACTACTTGCGTTTCTCAAAATTATTTAAGATGTGCCTACTTTTCTTTCTTTCAGTCGATAATTCGATATGCCCTAATTTTCTGGGGAAATGGAACCAAAATTGGAAGCGTCTTGATTTTACAAAAGAAGGCCATTAGAATTTTATGTAAATCAAATTATCTGGAACATTGTCGGCCACTTTTCAGACAATCACGGATTTTAACAATCATAAATTTGTATATACTGTATATGATCTAGTACTTTACACTAGACAAAATATCGACAATTACTCATTAGAGGCCAATATACATGATCATGAAATTAGAAATAGTGAACAAATTAATATTTCATATTGTAGATTACACAAGAGCAATACAAACTTTTTAATTATGGGGATGAAATTATATAATAAGCTTAAAAGTCAATATTATAAATTACCAACCAATAGTTTCAAAACTAGATTTTACAATTGGTTATTAAATAATCCCTTTTATTCTGTTGCTGAGTTTTTCAACACAAATTTGTATGAAATTGTATTTTAATAAATAAGTTTTAATTGCAATTTAGTTAGTTTTCTTCAATTTTAAAGTTTCAAATTATTTCATGTTTTCATTGTATTACTTAAATTTTACTGTTTCTGTTATTAGTGTTTTTTAAATGTATTTATTTGTTTTTTTTTTTTCAATGTATTCTGACGAAGCCTAAAACTGTATGTCTAATGGCCAAATAAATTAAATTGAATTGAATTGAATTGAATTGAATTAAACAAATATTAAATTTTTATTTCAAATCTCAAACCACCTTACAGTGATAACAGTGGCGCAACAACAGGAGTAAAGGGATAAGCTATACCCCTGTAAAATTCAGAGGAGTAAATAGTATAGTTTTTTCCCTCCAAAAATATTACCTATAGAGGTACACTACCGGTCGAAAGTTTTTGATCACCTATCACAACTATGTATTTGTGGTTAAAACAGGAATTTCGTTTTGAATATTCTATCATATCATAATGCTAGAGAGAGAAAATTTTTATTTTGTTGGTCTATTTAGTTTTTCCGATGTGTTTGTACATTGAAATAAAGTATATAATTGTTTTCATAGCTGATCGAAAACTTTTGACCAGTAGTGTATATACAGTAGTATAGTTTTTACACTTGTTTATTACTAATATTTCAAGTTTATAGCTTATAATTTCAAAGTTATTTTACTATAAAAACATAAATAACGAAATTCGAACCATTGCGACAATCACACGAATACTCTTTTTGTGTTTTGTTCAGATCATGACAACAATGAATGCAGAAGCAGCATAGGCGGAGAGAGAACCTTTTCCTTTGGGGGAGGGGGGAGCAAAGCAAAACCATAGGATCCCCATGTAACGGGGTTACGGGTGACATCATTTATCTCATAGCTTGACCGTGGTACATTATATCGGAATATGATTACTACTATATTTTCGAGAGCATGTTTCTTACAATGTTACATCCACATCCGCGATGTTTCGGACTGAGTTGTATAGGACTTCAACTGTAGGTCTGCCACAAATTATAGTCGGCGTGACTCCTCCTCTTTGCTTATGTCTTAGGAAGTCAAGGCTCTATAAAGTCTAGGGAGGTAGTATCGTTCGCCATTTTTGCTCTTTCGTCGCCGAGCTACCAGACGAGGGATCTATTTGCCACACCGTTAAACATTATCATGTCGTAACTCCTATGATGATAAATCAATCGCACTGTATTTCAGAAAATAATTGAGCGGCAAATAAAGTCCTCGTGTGCTTTCTGCGAACGCAAACGAAAGAACCAAAATGGCGGGCGATTATATTAAGTATTTATCCAGCCTTAAGAATTGCATAACTTCTTCATAAGCGAATCACAGGACGCACACGTTTAAATGTAGCCGACCTGTAACGTGATTGGCTGCCGGAAATTAGAGCGACGGGACTATATAATAGAGCATAACTTAAAACTATCTCCCTCTTTTTCTCTCTCGTACAGAAACACATGCATACATCAATAAAACTATGTAACAGTGCCAACAGAAACTTTTTATAAAAGTTTACCTTCCTGAGGATATCATATGAAATATAAACTCTAATTATTTTATTTAATCTCGTCTTTAAGTTTACACATTATACCGGGATCACTTTTCTTTTTTCTGTATTGTTATGCGGTATGTTATTCATATTTCTCCAAGCGGCGGCCTGAACACCTGCAGACTTCTAACACATGAGTTCAGACTGTTACAAAAGAAACATTACAGTGCTTCCATTCCTCAAATGAGGTATAGAAATTCTTATACATTCAGAAATTTAAAATAAATATTATAGTCCAGACACATGATCTGAAGACATTAATTCATCATTTTAAGCACAGAAACTTAATCCCAAAAAAAAAAAAAAAAAAAAAAGATCTTTTGAATTCAGTATTTTCTAACATCAATAGAAAAAAAGAGTTCAGACAAGTTTGGGGGTGGCAGTGCCCCCCCCCCCATAACTGCGTCTATGAGAAGCAAGTAGAGATTATTTATACTAGAGAGAAATATTGTTTGCTATTTCATAACTATAGCGATTAGGAGCTTTTAATACTCAAAAAAATCCGCTCTCAGAAACGACAATACAGACACCGACAGCGTGACGAGTCGTCACTGACGACAAAAATTGTTTTTTCGGTACTTGATAAAAAAATTATCCGAAATTTGGAAAATAATAGAAGCTCAACTTCACATGCTTTGCAATTCATTTTAGAGTTATGTTTCAAATAAGTCTATGATTTATATAATTATATAATATAAGAAGATGTAATTAATTTTTTCTGTCTATGTCATAATATTATTATAAAGAATCCAGGAACAACTACAGTTTACAGGGTGAAAGGGAATCTATTGCTTTAATTCATAGAGGTAATAGATGAAGTCAATGCGAACAAGTTTTGTTAAATAAGCTTTTTGATACGTTCAATAGTTTTGAGAATACGAAATGCAACGTGTTGCAACGCTGCAAAAAGTAGCAGTGCTCCTTGAGGTTATTGCTCCTCAGTGGAGATGAGTGTAACTCCAATCATCCATTTCCAAGACCTCCGAGAGGAGGGTCATCAGATATGTTTTGATCAAATTACTGTAGGCCTACATACAGTACGATTATTTAGTCCTGACAGTCGCCGGAGATGTGCGCGTGGGACAGGCGAGTCCATTTAGTTACGCCAAGGGGTGTTTCAGTTATTCACTCGCTTGCCTTTACCGACCGCTCGCCCTATCTCTACTCCGGAACTCTCCCCTATCCTCCTATTACTTCCCCTCTTTCGCATCGCTGAATTGTTAGGACTAAATAATCGGTCTGTACGTAACAGTTAACACATTACTTTTACTTAACGTTACTGTAAACTTAATTTATTTTCTAAATTAATTTATTTTTAATTTCTTCAAAGATAGTAACTTAAATGGAGATTGAGTTACAGAATGTATATTCGTAATAATGTTATTTTGAGTTTACATCAAATGTAATGAAACTTTAATGAAAAAAAATGACTGATTAATATCATTTTCAATATTGTTGATTTTGGAGCCATATTTCAGTAGCCTATATTTATTTGCAAGGACCCAATGTGTACTAATTACAGTGTATGCCAAATGTTATATCGTCTATTTATTTAAATTGCAAATATTGAATTGTAATTATTAAGTCTCTATAAGTAATATTTTGGAAATGCAATGTGTTAAATAATTGTAATGTAATATCTGATATTCACTATTATAATTTAATTTAAAATTCTTGCTAATTCATTATGATATTGCTAGCAGTGTCCGAAGATGCATAATAATTCGAGAAGATCTACAGTTATTCAACATATCATATAATTAAGGGGAAACTATGGTGAAATAATGGTGAAAAATGAAGAAAATCCACTTTTTTTTATGTTCGAAATTATATTTGAACCTCCTAGTTTCATAATATGATGTCACCTCCTATTTGAGAGCCCTTCAAATTGTGTCACGTGAATTTTAAATATTGTAATAGAGAAAAAGATATTGCAAAAAATTACGAAATGTTCTCTATGCCTACACAGACGAACCTCGTTCTAACACAAAGCCTCCACTCATTATAAAGTAGGGCCTACCGTCTCATATATCAAATATGGCCAAACATACTTTGCGTGAGTTTTTTAATGTTGTTTTCTCGACTTTAAAATTTTGAGCAATTTCTTGAATAAAAGAGTTCCTTGCACAACAGTTATTGTCAGATTGGTCTGGAACTTCTCACAGAGATCAATTAAATGTTGATAAATTAAAAATTTAACTAGCATTTTAATTAAATATTAATATTAAGTCCCTTCGGGACATATTCATATTGCACTTAGATTCAAATATGCTGTAATGGTAAATTTATGAAATAAAAAAGAAATTATTGTGACTCTCTATTTAGACTGAGCTCAAAAAGCTAATTAATTTTTATTCCCGTGACTATTTCAATTTTTGGGGCAAATATCAACTAAAAATTGTCTAAATTTTGTCGTAAGGACTCTTTTTACTGACGTCAATATAAAATACATTTAAAAATATCATTTCAAAACCATTAGCCCTAATGACTCCAAATTTTGTACAGATGACAGTATTATAGGCCTATTTATGTAGTTTAATATTAATAAATTTGGATAAAAAATTGGAGAAGTTTTAAAATCACATAGACGTCTCCTTAAATAACAAATAATAGTGTGATCATTATAAAGTTGTTCCTAGATTCTTTATGATAATATTGTGATATAAGTCATTAAGACTGAAAATTAATTAATTAATAATGATGATGATAGTAATAATAATAATAATAATAATAATAATAATAATAATAATAATAATAATAATAAAGATCTGCCATCATGAGTGATGGCAAGAAATGTGCTGGCCTTGTTGACAAGTCAGAGATAGTTCCTGATCATCCCCGTATAGAGACTGTAGCTGCCATAAGGACACGACTGCCTGGCGGAATATTTATGTAAACTGGGTATTTTACCATCACCTCAGTGTGTCGTTTGTAATGAGGAAAATACTATTATGAATTGGGAACATTTAAATGTTTGTAAAAAAAAAAAAAGGAAAAAAAAAACTTGTAAATTTTAAATCCTCTATGGGCACTTCGTTTTAGATCGACTATTGATCAGATATTTTGTATTCGACAGATATTGGAGAAAAATGGGAGTATAAGGGTACAGTGCATCAGTTATTCATAGATTTCAAAAAGGCATATCACTCGGTTAAGAGAGAAGTATTATATGATTTTCTTATTGAATTTGGTATTCCCAAGAAACTAGTTCGATTAATTAAAATATATATCAGTGAAACATACAGCAGAGTCCGTATAGGCCAGTTTCTATCTGATGATTTTCCAGTTCACTGCGGGCAAGGAGATGCATTATTACCTTTACTTTTTAACTTCGCTCTAGAATATGCCATTAGGAAATTTTCAAGATAACAGACGAGGTTTGGAATTGAACGAGTTACATCAGCTTCTTGTCTATGCGGATGACGTGAATATGTTAGGAGAAAATCCACAAACGATTAGGGAAAACACGGAAATTTTACTTGAAGCAAGTAGGCTAAAGCAATAAGCTTGGAAGTAAATCCCTAAAAGACAAAGTATATGATTATGTCTCGTGGCCGGAATATTGTACGAAATGGAAATATAAAAATTGGAGATTTATCCTTCGAAGAGGTGGAAAAATTAAAATATCTTGGAGCAATAGTAACAAATATAAATGGCACTCGAGAGGAAATTAAACGCAGAATAAATATGGACTGCTGTTATTATTCGGTTGAGAAGCTTTTATCATCCAGTCTGCTGTCAAAAAATCTGAAAGTTAGAATTTATAAAACAGTTATATTACCGGTTGTTCTGTATGGTTGTGAAACTTGGACTCTCACTTTGAGAGAGGAACAGAGATTAAGGTTGTTTGAGAATAAGGTTCTTAAGAAAATATTTGGGGCTAAGAGGGATGAAGTTACAGGAGAATGGAGAAAGTTACACAATACAGAACTGCACGCATTGTATTCTTCACCTGACATAATTAGGAACATTAAATCCAGACGTTTGAGATGGGCAGGACATGTAGCACAGATGGGCGAATCCAGAAATGCATATAGAGTGTTAGTTGGGAGATCGGAGGGAAATAGGCCTTTGGGAGGCCGAAACGTAGATGGAAGGATAATATTAAAATGGATTTGAGGGAGGTGGGATATGATGATAGAGACTGGATTAATCTTGCACAGGATAGGGACCGATGGCGGGCTTATGTGAGGGCGGCAATGAACCTGCGGGTTCTTTAAAAGCCATTTGTAAGTAATGGGAACTTTGTACTGGTCTGCCAGAAACCAATTGATGTTGAATCAATCTGGTCGAGCATTAAATAAATAAAGAAATAATAATAATAATAATAATAATAATAATAATAATAATAAATTTATTTATTTTTATGATATTAAGTCAACAGGCCTTCTCTTCCACGCCACCAGAAATGTGTATACATATAACGAAAAAACAAATTAATAACGTTCACTCAAACAAAAGAAGAGCGTTTACAATGACAGTAACATAAAACAACAAAAACATTAATAATTTTAAATTTGCCTATTATTAAACAAAGCTTAAAATCTATATTAATATTATTAAACCAAATAAGTAAACGAGAAAGGACAATTAATAATGTAAACAAGAAAAAAATAGTAAATGATTATGCAATGGCTGTAATCGACACATCTAGTAACTTATTAGTAATAATGAATTTCGTTAGAAAAAAAGTGCGATTCTAACTTAATTATGAATTGCGATAGTGTCCGGCAATCCTTGATGTCACTGGGTAGAGAATTCCAAAGACGAGGTAATGATACTGTATAGGTGGATGAATATAATGACGTTCTGTGATGACGAGTAGCAAGAAGTGCTTGATTCTGATTTCGTATTGTTATGAGAAACTGAAAACGTGCTGCTAGGTAAATAGGAATGGAGGTATGCAAGAGTTTAAATGAAGGGTTCAGAACCATAGTGGGCCAAGCGCCATTTACTAAAACTGTAGAAAACAAGGGTTAAAATGAAGTTATCGCCACAATTCAATGGAAACATATAGCAAGTAATATATAGTATATACACATTCAAACTAAATGATATGTGAATTTTCATTAAACTATGGTATTCACTTAACTTTAACCCTTGCTTTTTTCGTTTTTAATAAATGGCGCTTGGCCCACTATGGCTCTGAACCCTTCAAATAGCAAGGTCAGTGTTACTACATCTTATATCGTATATTCTCAAGTTTTGTTTAATTACGTACGTTATGAACCCTATACTAAAAGCCAAGTTATGAACCGACTAAACAGGAAGTAGTTGACAGGGCGAGAGAAAAGTGCGGGTTTGAGGGGTAGCCTGTGCAGCGATGACACGTTGAGTATGGCGGGGCGAAGGGGGGAAGGAGAACGGAGCTTTTCATTGGACCTCACGTGAAAATGTCTGCTAACGAAAATCTGGCAACAGAATCACGGAGACAGTGTAGCCAAACTTCCCAGTTCATTTGCAATACCACGTGCTTTACGAGTCGCATTTCGTACCAGCTTCATTAGCTCGTGCTTTCTTAAAAACAATAATTACTAATATTGTGGATAGTGTTATCGATAACTATATAGGCCTACAGTAGTTATTTT
Source organism: Periplaneta americana (assembly GCA_025594305.2). Taxonomy (NCBI): domain Eukaryota; kingdom Metazoa; phylum Arthropoda; class Insecta; order Blattodea; family Blattidae; genus Periplaneta; species Periplaneta americana. The sequence goes on along the minus strand of JAJSOF020000003.1, from coordinate 39,317,028 downwards.
AAACATATCGGTGACAAACGCTGAACATGCTTTGAATCTCGCGCCACTCTGTGGCAACAGAGCTCAAAAAGAGAGCAACAGAACGTTGCTTCCGGTTTAGTCGGTTCATAACCTGACTTTTAGTATAATATGTTTAGTGGCACAGACTGTTAGACTTACATAATATTGCGAACTGTGGAAGCCATTTGGAAGTTACGATGTTTGTTGGTAGACCAGGAATACGATCGATCTTCCACAAGACACGTTGTGGCAGCGTTGAGAAAGCGTCAATAAACGCCTGGAGTTGGTCTTTTCCCATTTCACCTTTGACGATAGAGCCGAAGCTGAAGAGTATCGCTCCATGCTCTGCGTTATTCAGGTAGGTTTCCAGTTCCTGCGTCAGAATATCAGAGCAAATCACAACCGACCTCAGCAAGAGCTTTGTCAACTGAGAGTTATTCACCATGGGCCCTGTCAGTTATCCTATGGACAAAAAGTACCATGTACAGGGGGGACGAGACAAAACACAAACTCTGAACCGATGCTTAACCTCTTTTCAAGTCTACTCATGTCTCTTCTATGTCTGATCATTACATTATGTAAGTCTATACTAATAATAAACCTGTAACCAAAATTTTTCTGGTAATTTTCGCTTTTTCAAAAATAATTGGTGCCATCATGTAGGCTATAATTAATCATCCTGAGACCAAAAATCGCATTTTTGAAATTTTTGTTTGTATGTCTGTCTCTCTATCTGGATGTTTGTTACCTTTTCACGCGATAATGGCTGAACCGATTTATATGAAAATTGGCATATAAATTAAGTTTGTTCTAGCTTAGATTTTAGGCTACATGGCATTCAGAATAGGTTATTTAAAAACTGAGGTATAAGGGCACCTGAATTAAATAAGTTGAAATATCTCGCTTACTATTTATTTATTTATTTAGGCTATTTATTTAATCTGACAGGATCAAGGCCATAAGGCCTTCTCTTCCATCCTACCAGATAGTACATATAAATACAAAAAAAGAAATAGAAACACTGATGAAAATAATACAAATTAAATTAAAGCCCTATACAGGGTCAACAGGGTCAAAAGAACACTATAGAGCTCTCATCGATCTAATACAAGAAAGGAAAAAAAAAAGAAAGAAAGACGGAAATAGCAATGATGATAGTGATAACTAATAATAATAATAATAATAATAATAATAATAATAATAATACTAATAATAAATACATTAGCCTACATATTAATTGTCAACTTTACAACAGGATACTTACAATATTTATTATATGTCATGGGTTAAGCAGAAGTTGCGCAATCTGACAGGTGTTTAAGAAGCAGTTCCATGAACTAGAATGTGATTCTTTAATTTAAATTTGAATTTTGATATTGTCTGACAGTCTCTGACATGGTCAGGGAGAGAATTCCAGAGGCGTGGAATCGATATGCTGAAAAATGATGAGTAGAAGGATGTTTGTGCAGAGGAACAGAGAGAGGATTATTGATTGCTATGAAAAATATTACTTAACAAAAGTTTATTTAAAAACGATTTCCGATAAGTTTTATTCTATGCAAAATTTTTATAGGACTGATATTTAACGAGATACACGAGTTTTAAAATGACGATGCGTTCTATCAGCGCCGCTTCAGACTAATAGGCTATAATGAAATGAAAACAAATGATTTCGTCTATAAGGGGTCTTGCACAACAAAAAGCGGAAGCTATTCATTTAACACTATTTTATACGGTTATAATTGTATAATGAGAACATATAAATTAATGTTTATCAACATTAACACACAGAGAATATCCGTGTGTTTGTATGAAATAATCTCAGAAGCTAATTAATCGATTTGGATAATTATTATTTCAGCATTGGAAAGTGTAGTTTCTCTAGATGAACATAATGCTTTATGTTATTACGGTAACTCCTGAGTGAATCGAGGACAGGTAAGATTAAAATAGATCAATACGCACAGAAAACTTGATATCCTGTCGTAATATTATATCATTTGATTAATAGGAATGAGTGAAAATAGTGAAAAAGGGTTAAGAGAAGTGAACAAGTGACAGCATAAAATTAGTACTAACTTCTGAACGTTGGAACAATAAATGAATATAGGGTAAACTAGGGTCTGTTGGACAGTCGGGCATGTTGGACACTCCGTACTTTAACGTGTTACCACGCCACTTGTGGGCACCACATTCAGCTAGAAGTCAATGACGGAAATAACCCCACTCGTGGCTACTTCCGTCATTGACTTCTAGCTGAATGCGGTGCCCACAAGTGGCGTGGTAACACGTTAAATTACTGAGTGTCCAACATGCCCGACTGTCCAACAGACCCTAGTTTACCCTAAGAGAAAGATAGGAGAAAAGGTCAAAGAACAAATAGGACAAATAATTCAATATGATAACTTATAGAGAAAAAGTGAAATTGAGATTTAAGTGAATAGTAGTTAGAGGAAAAAGGGGGTTTGAAAGACGTATATAATATTGGATATATTAGGATTAATGAACAAAAAGAGAATAGCAAATGAAATATAGGAGAAATACTGAAGGGGAGATTGAACAAGTAATAAAAAGGTACATAGTGTAATTGGGAGTATTTGTGTAGATGCGTACTGCAAATAATGTGTTACTGTAATATGTTATTGGTGGCACCGGATACAGAAATGTGAGGTACACCATTACATGTAAAGAAGTGCTGTGAAGAAATATATCATATATCATATCACATCATATCATATATCATATCATACCATATCATATCATATCACATATATCATATCACATATATCATATCATATATCATATATCATATCATACCATATCACATCACATCACATCACATCACGTCACGTCACGTCACGTCACGTCACGTCACGTCACGTCACGTCACGTCACGTCACGTCACGTCACGTCACGTCACGTCACACGTCACACGTCACACGTCACACGTCACACGTCACACGTCACACGTCACACGTCACACGTCACACGTCACACGTCACACGTCACACGTCACACGTCACACGTCACACGTTCACACGTCACACGTCACACGTCACACGTCACACGTCACACGTCACACGTCACATCATTCGATGATTTAAACTTTAATTGATCCACATAAAATAATCTAATTTTATACACTTCAATTTCTTTTTGTACACAGAATATAATATTTTTTTAAGAGTTTTGTCGTAAAGATAAGTATTTTCTCGGGACCAAAAATAGAGCATAGTATTATACTAGGAGCGCACTCAGCTGAGTGACTTGTTTGGCCGGGAATTCGCAGTTAATTGCACAGGAATCTGTACAGACATATGCAGCTATGAGAATATTATAGATTTATTAATTTGTCCTACAGAATGATATTTGTAATATTGACAATTAACATTTGAGGAGAAAAATTCTCTCCGGCGCCGGGGATCAAACCCGGGTCCTTGGTTCTACGTATCACGCGCTCTGACCACTGAGCTACGCCGAATTCAATCCTATAATGGCAGTTGACATTGGACATATACGTCAACATATATGTCTAACTTGGAGTCAGGCCACAGAAAAGGAAACACTGAAGGAGGAAGGTTCGATCCGGTGCTGTGGATTGAATTCGGCGTAGCTCAGTGGTCAGAGCGCTTGGTACGTAGAACCAAGGACCCGGGTTCGATCCCCGGCGCCGGACCGAATTTTTCTCCTCAAATATTAATTGTCAATATTATAGATATCATTCTCTAGGACAAATTAATAAATCTATAAAATTAAAATAACCGAGTCCATTGAAAACCTGTAAGAGGCCTTATGTTCGGTTCATGTTTGCCGAGTCTCTGTAGAACTGAAACTCCTCTGCGTTTGTTCAATATTTCCCTTTTCTTACATATGAGGCTATCAAGTGCAAAACTCGCCTTATCCAAAATTAAAAAAAATTGAGTTACACATGAGATGTTGTACTTCTTGCAGCTCTCTATCTACTGATATAGTCGGTTTGTGCAAATATCGTCTAATTCCTCTTCCATAGAGCTCAGAAAACTACTTTCAAATGCAAAACTGTCCATATCCATAACGGTTTTTTCTGTTTTCTGATAAAACTCTTTACCTGAATAAGGAGAGTTTTGCATTTGATAGTCTCATATGTTCGGTGCCATTCGCTTTAGTTCCTCCCCTCCCTGCGCCTTTATGCTTTACCTGCATAAGGATATCAGGCACATATCTTGCGAAGTTACGCATAGTAATGAGTACAGATAATTTTTCTTGTTATTAATATGACTAAACATTCACATAAATATACGTAAAAATAAATCAAACAAAATATATTTAAAAAAGTATGGCCTATGTTCAGAGTACCGACTAGTACACGCAATGTTCAAACATGAGAGAGGAAACCAAAACATTACAAATAGTGCTGCTCATCGGAGTGACTACTACCGCGGAGGGATCGGAGATTACGAATAAAGCTCTCCACCGGCGATCTCCGGTACTATCGTAGGTGGAAAAGGAGACATACGGAGGGATGCGGTGGTTCGGAGCGAAGCGAAGTTGGAGGACGTAGAGCTCAAGGACGACCGGCGCGTACGGACTGACGGTAGTTGTGAGTGGAATTAAATGGCACCAAAGCGGATATCCGTCGCATGGAAATTCTTTAATTAGTTGAAGATAATAATAAAGTCGCATGCTGTGAACTTTGTGGGCGAATTTACTCTAAGGGTGGCGGTAATTGGAATTTGTTAGATCATTTGAAGCGATCGCACAATCGCGAACTTGAAGAAAGCTCCGACAATTATGTTGGACAGCAGCTCGAACACTCAGCACAACTATCGACAGTGCTGAAAAAGTTAAATTGGTTAAACTTTTAATTCAGTTTATGTCCAATGATGTGCAACCACTCAGCGCCGTCGAAGATACCGGATTTAAATATCTCGTCAAGGGTTTAAACCCAAGATATTCACTGCAGTGTCATAAGACTTTTTATCATGTAAGTAAATAGAGCACGTGGTTTACGTGATAAAAACATTGTGATAGTGTGCAGAATTGACTAACATAAAAAACTATTCATTATAATTTATCTAACCAGGATTCTTAGTTGCTTTTTTCAGTTGGTATCTACTTTTACGTGAATATTGCAAGTTCTTTTAGGCGACTTATGCGACAGCGTTCGGAATAAACTGCGAACGGAATTAAAGAACTTAAAAACTGTTGGTCCTCCAACAGGTAAGATGGATACGTAACAGTAACAGGCCACTACGTGACAGGTGACCAATTAACTTCTGTTCTTTGGACTTGTCTATCATCAAGGGAAGTCATACAGCCGACAAAATTACTGGTTGAATTCATTAATTTATTAATTCATGGGGACTAAACAACAGAGTTTCTGCCACTGTCACAGACAATGCCCCAAATATGGTTGCTGCAGTTAAAAAAATTAAATTTTTGCCAAAATTAAATTTTTTCCATCTAGGCTGTGGTACGCACAACTTGAACCTTACCGTGAAAGTAGGAATTTGTAAGACCCCAGATGTGGGTGAATTTCTCTCTCACTTTTCGGCAATCGTCACTTTTTTCAAGTAAGTAAATTTAACTGTTCAAAACACTTTTGATCTCTTTTAAAAAGCGTGTTTATTTTGATTTATATATAAAAGTTCTAATAAATAATTTCGTGGTTTGGTGTGCAAACAGAGTAACATTGCGAATGAAAAACTGAAAAGCAGAAGAATTTCGGCAAAAAAGGACCCTCTAAGATTGATCCAGCATATTTTTACGAGATGAAACTCCAAACTTCAATGATGAGCCGCTTACTTGAAATGAAAGATGAGTTGGTGATTGTGTTGCCAGAAAAGCCAAACGCTCCTAGGACGCTAACGGGTCCGCATTTGGAAATCTCTATGGCGTGGACCAGTTAGATAGATTCTCTGAGTAGGTCTAAATTTTAAAATATAGGTACGTAAGTGTTTAGGCTAACATTAAGGGTCGCGGTTGTGGTACTCGTACTTGCTGTCAAAAATAAATTATTAGATACCATTCAGATACACATGGACGGTTAATTAGTGATATCGTTTTCGTAGTTATGAAATTACGCAAAACATTTGATACGATTTTTTTTAAACTGCTTTAGTGCTGTTGTTCCAAAAGTCCACAGTCTAGAAAAAAAGTCTTGAAATTTCTATAAAACATAACTTTCGAGGCAATAAAAAAAAACATAGGGTAAACTAGGGTCTGGTGGACAGTCGGGCATGTTGGACACTCAAGTACGGAGTGTCCAACATGCCCGACTGTCCAACAGACCCTAGTTTACCCTACATAACTTATATGGAATATTTAAAAGGAAACTTGATTTATATTTTAATGTTTAGATTAAAATATTGAGTTTCATTCTGAAACTAAAGAAACGTGTGGTAATAACATAATTACAATTATCCTTAAGTTGATATCCGCTTATATTTTTTATTACAGAGGAAGAGTGACGCGTTTTAGAAGAGACAGTTCAAATACTGACACCCTTTAACACAATGATCACAATCCTGTCCGGTGAAGAATCTGAATAAATTATTTTGGACAGTAAACTTCAATCCACTGATACCACACGATTCTTTTGTTCCATTCTGAAACTCCCTTCATATATATTTTACGTTAAACTAAACCGACTAGAATAATAATTGACAAAAACTCTTTGTGAATAAACAAGTGTTTCCAGGAAAATTATAAATGTTTACATTAGCTACTGAAAAGCTTTACTTCTGCGTTAGTTTTCAGTTAATTTTAATGTTATTAATTTGATCATTGACTTAAACTAATACGCTTTCCACATATTCTATGAATTTCAAAAGTAGAAAAAAAATCTGTCAGCTAACTTAGTGCTTCGAGCAAAACAAGAAAAAGAGAAGAGCCGAAGAAAGAGAGAGAGAGGGGGGGGTAAATAAAAAAGAGAAAATAAACAACAAAAAATTACAAATTATTATAAAAGATACGCGGACGTCAGCGGACTCGGACACTACCTGATCCGATTAAAGGAATGCTCAGCGGAAAGTGTATGTCTGCGCCGCAGCACATATACAACCTGCGCGGCATCAATCGGAGGTAACCGGAGGTCTCCGATTGAAAGCGCACAAACAACCGCTCCGGAGAAAAACCTAATCATAAGTAACACTAATTACAAACTTCGTCTTCGTCTTATTTTATATGAAAAACTAATCGCAAGGTCTATGCTAAAACATGAAGGGGTGGGAATGGAGGACAGGCAATATTTTTATAACAAAGTGGAACAAACACGACAGGCTTTCTTCTGCAGAGCGAACATAGACGAATGTCGAACTTCGTCAATCTCGACTAACTTGAATCAACATAATGCCTGTAACACTTCCATCATCCTATAGTCATACAGATATTGTTACCGAGCAGCTGTGATTTATTTGAATATTATGTGAAGAATGTAATTATAGCTATTTTCTTTCGGTAATTGATATAGTAACAACTGTCGTGTATTTCAAAAACATAATGTGATGTACCTATATACACGTATATTTCTGTTGAAGTTTAATCATATTTTTGTAATAAAAATTACCTCTCCTTACAACTAAATAAAACTTCACAAGATTTGTTCTAAAATCCTTACTCAGCTAAAAGCACAAAGGGTTGGGAGAGGAGTGTAAGAGAGGCCAGCGAACTTCAAGGGCACAGATCATACAAGGGGCAAGACCGAGCAAGCGAGACAGATCCGCTTCTTCAAAGCAGACTTCGGTTCTTGTCACGCTCTACAAACTTGAACCGAACATAGAGCATGAAATACACGACACTAATTTATAATCATGTGTTATGTACAGATACGGAATTAAAATTTGGAGCGAGTCTTCTCTAAATAGATTTACAAAACCTCTAATGGCAATTACATTAATATTCTCATTATAGAAATATATTTTAGATTTATATATATATATTTTTTTCTCCCTGTAACATAGTTCTAGTAAGCTTATATTAAATTAATTTTCATCATTTTACTAGCTATCTCAAATCTCAAATTAATTATAATTGATTGAATTAAATTAGCTCATAAATTAAGTTACTACTTTACCTTATAGGTTTATCTAAATTTAAATAAATATATAGTCTACTAGTCGTTAAAACTTAACTGAAGAATATTGCTGGAGAATCTTTAGTGTAGTGTAAATATTCGTAATTTAAATATGTACTGTATTGATTAAGGCTGGTTAAGTGGAAGAGAAGGCCTTATGGCCTTAACTCTGCCAGCGAAAATAAAACATTATTATTATTATTATTATTATTATTATTATTATTATTATTGTTGTTATTATTATTGTCAGTCCACCTGTATGTAGGCAACACTTTTAAAACGACTGTCCACAAGTAGGGGGATATATACGGGGATTCTTGTTTACTGCACATGCGCAGTGTGTTGTAAGCGAAACTTGTACAATAGAGGAGCTCCAAATTTTATTTCCGTATCTGTACATACGTATATCTCCAGTTTCCTTATGATTAGAATTTTAGATAAGTGAGCTATGTGTATATTGTATACTTCCTTTCGAATGATGTAGCTTAATTTCGTACTAACCTTAGGCAATTTTTCACCGCCTTGTATATGGATTCCGCCGACTTCTACAAACGCAGGCACTGCAGGTCTCGGATAATTGAGTGAGAAATGGCTGTTCACTAAAACCAGACTAGCATAGTTTCTCAGCTGTGATAACGGTGGTATGTCTGGACCAAAAACTTCTTTCATCAATTTGTCCATACGAATCTCCGAAAAAAAATACTGGCCGAATTTCGTAGCAACGTACCACAATGTGTTCACTAGTCTGTCCCAGAAATTCATGTTCTGTGTAAAAGGCGTACCAATATTAGGAATATAGGCAGGGTTGATAGGGTTGCCAATGCCATCATCCCACCAGTTGTGTGCTACACTTGTTATTAGCCCTATAAGAGGGGCGTTGAAATGGTAAGGAAAGCCCAGGTAGCATTCTGGGCCCATAAAGGGTGTTATAATGACATCAAATTTCTGATCTCCTTTGATCAATTTTTGCAAATTCGGATGTTCCAGGATTTTCTGGCAATTTCCACTAAGATCTTGATACATTTTCCATAGAGTGCCGATGAATCTGAAACGTAGCATGAATTCGGCTTGAAGGTAGTTAGTTACGTTCGGAAGCGATTCCACAATGCTGATGTCGGTGTAGTTGGCAATCGGTTGTGTTTGAGTAAAGCAACCGACCACACTGACCTGGTGCCCGCGTGCGGCTAGGGCCTTCAGTAGGACTTCGAACATGTTGAAGTGACTTCTGGTACTGAAGTAAGTCATGGCAAGAATATTTGCGTTTTCCGATTTGTCCACACAAAACAGAGCGAAGAAAATTCCAAGAATGAAGTGAAAATTCACCTAAAAGAAGTAGATAGGCTAATTAGACAAATGAAAATAAATAATTAATAATAGATAAATAGATAATAAATAAATGAAGTAAATCAAATAAACAAATGGTTAAATAAATAAATAGCCTAAATAAATAAATAAATAAATAGCCTAAATAAATAAATAAATAAATAAATAAATAAATAAATAAATAAATAAATAAATAAATAAATAAATAAGTGAGTAACTGAGTAAGTAAATAAATGAGCAAGTAAATAACAAAATAAATCAGTGCTACGTAAGTAAGTAAATGAATGCATGAATTTCACTTGAAATCTATACTAATAATGAAATTGAAGGGTTCAGAACCATAGTGGGCCAAGCGCCATGTAATAAAACCATAGAAAACAAGGGTTAAAATGAAGTTATTACCATAATTCAATGGAAACATATAGCAAGTAATATAAAGAATACACTTATTTACTTACTTACAAATGGCTTTTAAGGAACCCGAAGGTTCATTGCCGCCCTCACATAAGCCCGCCATCGGTCCCTCTCCTGTGCAAGATTAATCCAGTCTCTATCATCATATCCCACCTCCCTCAAATCCATTTTAATATTATCCTCCCATCTACGTCTCGGCCTCCCCAAAAGTCTTTTTCCCTCCGGTCTCCCAACTAACACTCTATATGTATTTCTGGATTCGCCCATACGTGCTAATGCCCTGCCCATCGCAAACGTCTGGATTTTATGTTCCTAATTATGTCAGGTGAAGAATACAATGCGTGCAGTTCTGCGTTGTGTAACTTTCTCCATTCTCCTGTAACTTCATCCCTCTTAGCCCCAATTATTTTCCTAAGCACCTTATTCTCAAACACCCTTAACCTATGTTCCTCTCTCAGAGTGAGAGTCCAAGTTTCACAACCATACAGAAGAACCGGTAATATAACTGTTTTATAAATTCTAACTTTCAGATTTTTTGACAGCAGACTAGATGATAAAAGCTTCTCAACCGAATAATAACACGCATTTCTCATATTTATTCTGCGTTTAATTTCCTCCCGAGTGTCATTTATATTTGTTCCTGTTGTTCCAAGATATTTGAATTTTTCCACCTCTTCGAAGGATAAATCTCCAATTTTTATATTTCCATTTCGTACAATATTCTGGTCACGAGACATAATCATATACTTTGCCTTTTCGGGATTTACTTCCAAACCGATCGCTTTACTTGCTTCAAGTAAAATTTCCGTGTTTTCCCTAATCGTTTGTGGATTTTCTCCTAACATATTCACGTCATCCGCATAGACAAGAGGCTGATGTAACTCGTTCAATTCCAAACCCTGCCTGTTATCCTGAACTTTCCTAATGGCATATTCTAAAGCGAAGTTAAAAAGTAAAGGAATATAAAGAATACACATTAAAACTAAATGATAATAAATCCTTGGCGCTACAGCCCGTGAAGGGCCCAGACCGACCAGCCGGCTGCTGGCCTCACGCCCACATGCCGAAGCAGAGGTGGACGATCATCCAACCAGAATGGAGGTATCGTGTGGTTAGCACGATGATCCCCCCAGCCGTTATAGCTGGCTTTCGCAACCGGATTTCGCTACCTACCGTAGCTCCCCAAGTGCATCACGATGCTGCGTGGACACCAGTCCCATACACTGGCCGAAATTTCATGAGAAAATTTCTTCCCTCATGAGGACTCGAACCAGCGCGCATTCCGTAACGCGAGTCCTAGGCAGGATGCCTTAGACCACGACGCCACGGCTAAATGATATGTCAATCTTCATTAAACTGTGGTATTTACTTAACTTTAACCCTTGCTTTCTCCGTTTTTAATAAATGGCGCTTGGCCCACTATGGCTTCAATTGTGGCCTGCATTTTTCTGATAATTTTCGCTTTTGAAAAAATAATTGGTGTTAACATGTCGCATTTTTTAAATGTTTGTCCTATGTAATGTTTGTTGCCCTTTCACTCGATAATGGCTGGAATGGAATGGAATTTTTTGGGCGGGACACTATGGCTCAGTACTGCGACCTGTTACGATCTATTACGCTAACCCTCAAGCTAGGCGCATTCCCAAACCCACACCGGCTGACTACACTAAGGTTCGCCAGCCCCCTCCGTGCGTCCCCAGCTGGCGATCAGGGAAAGCTATGAACTGATGACGAAATGAAGAAATGTTGAGGGAATAATGTAGGTGCTAATATAGGGATAAGGGAGAACCTCGAGGAAAATCACAACTGCGATCTTATCCGCACAAGTGTCGCTGACTGGGACTCGAAAAAATACTGCCTGCGTCACAGGCTGAAGGTCTGACCACTCAGCTACCGTAGGGGACCTCAATAATGGCTGAACGTATTCCTATAAAAATTGGTATGTAACATAAGTTTGATAGTACTTAGATTTTAGGCTATATGACCTTCAAAATAATTTCTTTAAGTGGAGTTATAAAGGGATCTGATGTAAATAAATCGAAATATCTCACCCATTATTCATTTTTAGGAGAATGTTACATAACAAAAGTTGCTTTAGAAATATTTCCGACAAGTTTTATCCCATGAAAAATTTTGATAGGATTGATATTTAACGGGCGGCCGGGTAGCTCAGGTGGTAGAGCAGCTGGCTACGGACTGAAAGGTCCGGGGTTCGATCCCAGGTGGTGACAGGATTTTTTCTCGTTGCCAAACTTTCAGAACGGCCCCGAGGTTCACTCAGCCTCCTATAAAATTGAGTACCGGATCTTTCCCGGGGGTAAAAGGCCGACCACACCACCTCATTCTAGTGCCGAGGTCATGGAAAGCATGGGGCTCTACCTCCATACCCCCCAAGTGCCTTCATGGCATGTTACGGGGATACCTTTACCTTTTTTATATTTAACGAGATATGAGTTTTAAGATAATGCGGCTTATTCAGTGCTGCCTCGATCGGATTAATATTATAATAAAGTGAAAACAAATTGCCGCGCTCTGTTCGCTACAAGAACCGAAGACAACTCATCTTTCAGTACGCGGCTCCCGGGAGAGCCTGGGGCACCGAACAATGCTCAGTCCGGCATCCCTAATCTAGAGGGCTGACATTTTGTCAGATTTCGATTCTTCTTGCCATGTAACAGGTGGGATGGGAACAGGTAAATTTTCTCCATGGATATTGGTCTTAGGGCTGAAGGGAGATTAGGACACTGAATGACTCTCTTATTTTTTAAGAAAACCCAGTTACATTAGTTAAGCAGAAATAACAATCATCTTCATGGTTTTCTTGTTCACGCCACATCATTGGCACACCGAAAAGTAAGTGATATTTCTTTCCCTATAACCACTGAGTCAGCCTTGCATTACATCTTGTGCAGCTTACATGAGGTCCCCAAAACCGAATTGAAATAAAATCTATAGACTGTCTTGAAAAGTTAAGAAACTGGCCGCCTCTGAAATTGCGGAATAAACTCGCCATATAATTAAAAATATTCGGAAAGTTTTTACACCTATACCTTTGTTTCTTCATAATTTCACACAGAAGAGCTCACACTACTATCGAAACCTCTGCACCCAATATGAACAAAATACAGACTGAATACCTTGTTTATATTACCAGTCACCCTCCTAACTTTCCACACGTCAACAATCGTAAATCAGTTAATTGTTGGTATTATCGCCGCGGTCTCATGCTTAACATTCGGCAAATCTTTGAGCGGCCTCGTACGTAACATTCGGCAGGTCTTTGAAATTTAATTGTATTATTGTTTTCAATGTCTTGTGTCGCCGCTCCAATCACTTGCCTCAATTTCAATGTTGCAACCAATAAGCTCCTTTCATTATAAAATGACATCTACTTGTCTAATCCACGTGGACTAAAACCGAGGTTGCAATGTCTCGTGCTGAGGACGAATATTAAGGTATGTTATTAAAAATTATTATTAAAGAGTTATTATTAAGAGTTAAGAATGTCAACGTACTCCTATATGAAATAATAATAACAATAATGATAATAATAATAATAATAATAATAATAATAATAATAATAATAATAATAATAATAATAGCCATTTAACAATATAACAAACTAGTGCTTATTCTTATCGAGGAAGTACGTAGATGTGACAACGTGACGCTTAGAATGAAACCTACAGAGCAACAATCAGTCGGCAAAGCTATGTTTTAAAAGCACACCGCACGTTATTATTTTGAGATGCCGGCATGTTAACTATGAGGCCGCGGCGATAATATAATGGATGGAAACCAAAGAAGAACTGTATGTAAAATGGCTATTGATAAAATATGTTCGTTAAAGTATTATTAAACCTGACGTGATGGACAAAATCTGATTACAAATTGGTAATCAGCGTATCTGACTTGATAATGATCAACATTCTGTTTATCTGTACAAAAACTGTATTTATTAGTCTAATTAGTTCAAATAAATAACAACAAAAACAATAATATGAATGTTAACATTGGATACTTAACAGTAGAAAGGTGCTAAGTGCCAAAATTAAAAAAAAAAAATGTGATATTTCACTACAAAGGTACAGACTTCCAAGAGACATTACATATCAATAGGGCTAGTCCACAGAAGATTGTAGACTGTTATTAAGACCACTAAAAGATGTCAGTGGTGCAGAGTTACCAGGGCTTTCTCATAAAAAAGTGCAATGTGCCATTTGTTTTGATTTCCTTCAGTTATTTCTCGTGTTAATGGTGATTTGATTATATACCGTGGCGTTTCCTACAAACAAGAAGATCAGCGTAGTTAAATCTTATATAAAACATAATAGATAGGTAATTTAGGGCTATTAATCACATAGACACATAATGTATTACCTCTAGCATTAAATTAGCATGTTTTCCTTATTGTAAGCGTCATAAAAATGCAGAATAAAATGCTATGAACTGACAAACGAATAGTAAATAGCTTTATTTTCTAAGTTCTATGACCAAGATTATTCAACACTATCAACATTTCTATTGGGTCTCTTTACTGTCATACCAGTACAACGACGTCAACATATAAAGTACAGGGACATCATTTTATTTTTACTAACATTTTTAATATTAACCTGGCTATATCTATGGATTAAAGGTCTAGGGCTGGGTAACTTTCGGTGCTGGACCCCGGACTCATTTCACCGGCATTATCACCTTCATATCATTCAGACTCTAAATAACTTAGATGTTGATACAACGTCGTAAAATAAACCAATAAAATAAATTAAAGGTCTAGAACCGGAAACACCGCTTGCTCCCCCTTCCAAGACTGGAGTTCGATGATACTGGCGTAAAATACAAATCACTTTACTAGGTATAGGAAGGGAAGAAAAGTAGTTCATCCATTTATGTAAACTAGGAAATATCGCAATTTTGAGTTTAATAATTTTCATTAGGTTTTTGTTTAATCAAAATACAGTACTGTATTAACACTTAGTGTTTTCACTCACGAATTGAGCTATCCATTCGGACGTATTCATTATGCAGTGTATATTATACTGTCTACAGCACATTAGCGTACAATATAGAGAATGAAGTTAAATTGAAAAATAATCATAATATGGATATTTAAACACATTTTTTTAAATGGTGGCCGTTCATTTCGGTACAGGTTTCAGTTCTAATGTGCATATTATCGTACTATAGACTATTGTACTTAATTCCAATTACCAGTTTCGTTCTTCGTACTAGTAACTCATGTTGAAATAATTCTGTACCTACTCTATAGAAGAGTACCTTACGTACTGTAAATTTAATCTTCACTTCTGCCCGATCCGAAAAGATAAAATTACTCAGAAATGCTATCTACTGTCCGTTCAAGTATTTTTGTCGCAGGGTCGTAGAAAAGAAGGGAAATCACGTGATAGCTAATTACTTAACGAGGCCTTTTTATTTAAGTTATTTTAAACAGTTGTATAATATTACGTAGACGTCCAATTCATAACATAAATTAATGTTTTCAGAAAAGAGCTAAGACAGCCCAGTTACTAGACTATACAGAGGGGCGAACAGAAGCAGGTGGGGGAAACCGAGATGCGATATAGGCAAACGGACGACAGTACCTGTGCGAAAAATGATTCAATATTGAAAGCTCTTTCGTCACTGGAAAACGCGAACATATTTCTGGAACGTACTATACTCACTAAGTCAGTACTGCATACGTGGTCTCGGTTCTGTGTGTAGAACGGTTGGACGTTTACTAGTAGAGGAGGTGGGAGTGAAGTGCAGTCAAAAACTCAGGTACAATAAAAATTGAAGTAAAAATAAAATGATGTCCCTGTATAATAATCATGATGAAAGTCGGCGGTATTCACCTTTAGGTACTGAGGGTGATTTACTTCCAGTCTGCAAAACCAGTTTAATGGAAGTATTTGCAGAAATTAACAGATCTATGGATACTAAATGGATAAGTACATGTGAAATGCTTATGGACTTAACACTTTTCATAAATTGTGAAGTTTGTTTGTCTCTTAATTTTAATAGTATCATCAAACTATTGATGAAGATTAGTGAAAAGTTGTCTTAAATACTGTCAATTCAGTTATGAAAAAAATATATTCTTAAAATTGTTCAGTAGCGAAACTTATTTATTAATAAACACTGTTCATAAATTTTACACTTTTCACATTTTTTAGTATGTTATTTTACGACGCTCTATCAACATCTTAGATTATTTAGCGTCTGAATGAGATGAAGGTGATAATGTCGGTGAAATGAGTCCGGGGTCCAGCACCGATAGTTAACCAGCATTTGCTCACATTGGGTTGAGGGAAAACTCCGGAAAAACCTCAACCAGGTAACTTGCCCCGACCGGGATTCGAACACGGACAACCTGATTTCGCGGCCAGACTCGCTAATCGTTACTCCGCAGGTGTGGACTGCACTTTTCTACTGTTAAGTACCCAATTATTGATAATGATAATACATTTACCATTCTTGTAGACAATTTGTAAACTTCTGGCGTGACTCCTCGGCCTGTTCTTACTTGAATGTCCAATTCGTTGTTTCAACTGTAACAGTTGAAGGTTGGTTGATACGCTACAAAAGTACATTAACTGTCGCGATAAGCATTTTACAGGAACAGATAGAGCTCAGTTTTAACGTCCTTGGCATGTACTAAGTCGTTCCATGTTAATGTGCGATTGCTTGTTGCAATTAGGCTACTGTTAATAACCCGCCATGCCTTGTGTTCACCATGTTAGACACTTAAAATTCACAGGTTTGCAGCTATGATCTTGCACAACCGATTTAAGGGGACACTTTTGTAGGGCATATATTACAGCCTCCATCAAAGATAAGTAGAACTAGGCATCCTGTTTCGTGCATTTATGTCACGTCAGAAACTCTGGCCAATGCAAAATTATCTACTAGAGAATATTATAGATATATTAATTTGTACTACAGAATTTATCTGTAATATTGAGACTTAATATATTTTAGGAGAAAAATTCGCGCCGGGGATCGAACCCGGGTCCTTGGTTCTACGTACCAAGCGCTCCGACCACTGAGCTACGCCGAATTCAATCCACAGTACCGGATCAAACCTTCCTCCTTCGATGTTTCCCTTTGTGGCCCGACTCCAAGTTAGGCATATACCGGTATATTCTCTCAGCTAGCAGTGCATAATAACTGCGGATTCCCGGCCAACAAGGCACTCAGTTGAGAGCACTCCTAGTATAATGGCAGTTGACATTGGATACACGTCATTATACAGGGACATCATTTTATTTTTACTTCAATTTTTATTGTACCTGAGTTTTTGAATGTACTTCACTCCCACCCCTTCTACTAATGAAGTTCAACCGTCCCCCACACAGATCCAAGACCTCATATACAGTCATAGTAGTCTTACGGTCATAGTAAACAGTACGTTCCAAAAATATGTTCGCGTTATCCAGTGACGAAAGAGCTTTCAATATTGAATCATTTTCGCACAGGTACTGTCGTCCATTTGCCTATGCCGCATCCCGGTTTCCCCCCCACCTGCTTCTATTGACCTCTCTGTGAAGGCTAGTAGCTGGGCTGTCTTAGCTCTTTTCTGCGAATATTAATTTCTGTTAGGAATTAAACGTCTATGTAATATTATACCCATACAATTGTTTAAAATAACTTAAATAAAAGGGCTTCGTTAAGTAATTAACTGTCACGTGATTTCCTCCCTTTCTACGATTTTATCTTTTCCGATCGGGCAGAAGTGAAGATTGAATTTACAGTACGTAAGGTACTCTTTTATAGAGTAGGTACAGATTATTTCAACATGAGTTACGGATACGAAGTACGAACCTGGTAATTGGAATTAGGTACAATAGTATATAGTGCGATAATATGCATATTATGACTGAAGCCTGTATTGAAATGAACGGCCACCATTTTAAAAAATGTGTTTAAATATCCATATTATGATTATTTTTCAATTTAACTTCATTCTCTATAGTGTACGCTAATGTGCTGTAGACAGTATAATATACACTGCATAATGAATACGTCCGCATGGACAGCTCAGTTCGTGAGTCAAAACACTTTAATACTGTACTGTATTTTGATTAAACAGAAACCTAATGAAAATTATCAAACTCAAAAGCGTGATATTTCCTAGTTTACATAAATGGATGATGTCCCTGTATATGCCTAACTTGGAGTCAGGCCACAAAGGGAAACATCGATGGAGGAAGGTTTGATCGGTGCTGTGGATTGAATTCGGCGTAGCTCAGTGGTCAGAGCGCTTGGCACGTAGAACCAAGGACCCGGGTTCGATCCCCGGCGCCGGAGTGAATTTTTCTCCTAAAATATTAAGTATCTACTAGAGGTTTTTCACGTCATCAAGTTTCTCAAAATTGCAGGCAGATATCTTTTCTGAGAAACATTTCCATTAGTAGCTAAGCCTACTGAAGATTGGAAATGAGAGAAATCTGTATAATTCTTGCAAACAGTTCTGCAAATTAAGCATTGTTGGAAAATAATATTATAAAAATTGCATAGATTGAGAGTTGAATTCAACATTTAACTTTTATCTAAACTGTATGATGATAAATTGGATTCTTCACTTAAAGTGCATCTACAGGGTTCAATTTTTCCTGCAGCTCTCCGCATGCAAGCGATGCATGCAATAATGCACCAAACATATTCAATAGTGAATGCCTTTTCAACTAGTGCAAGCTGCAATTGGAAGCTACCCATCGCCACACAGTTGGGTAACGGGCCTTGAAAGTTGGCATTAAATAAAAAAACTTTATGATTGGCTTTCTAAGTCACATATTTATTTTCATATTTGAGGTGCTGGGGCGTCAAACACGGTGATGACATTTTGATAAAAAAAATGAGATATGTATCTTATATATGGTATCTTATATTCTGCATCTAATGCAGTAGTTAGTTTTCCAACATCTCAACAGATGGCAGAAATACATACACGGATTTTA
This sequence comes from Periplaneta americana, assembly GCA_025594305.2. Lineage (NCBI taxonomy): Eukaryota > Metazoa > Arthropoda > Insecta > Blattodea > Blattidae > Periplaneta > Periplaneta americana. Next base: position 39,298,275 of record JAJSOF020000003.1, on the reverse strand, counting down.
TTTTCCTGATAACTATAGAAACTTTTCATTGTATAAATGTTTACCTACCTAATAACTTCAAAACACTAAAATGTCACTTACCATGTTTTACTCCCGAACCTCTCATTTTTAGTAGCCTCCTGTTATGAAAAGGCATAGATAATTTTTTTAAGTATTACATTACTTATACTTATAGAGCATAATAACTGAAGCAAGTGAACTTTAAATTTTAATATCACAACATTGTGCTGGGGGGCAAAGGCAAATTGGGATTTCCCGGTCTTTGATCGGGTCAAAAACCCTGATAGAACTGATATCTAACCCTTGCGGTGAATTTCGGTGAAGTCCGGAGGGCCTAATTAGTCAAATCCACTCTCCTCACCTCCACGCTGGGGCCCCCTGGGATCTTTTAAAATGCGAAAGAGAGAGTTGTGTGCGAAAAGCAACGAGAAGCTATCGCATTTACCTTTCCCAAGAAAAAGTGCAAGGAGTCAAAGTCAGGATAGGAATAGAAATGTCAGAAGGAAGTGAAATAGAGAGAGAGGTACAAGGATGCTCTTTATCACGTACCCTGTTCAATATCTACTTGGAGAATTTAGTGAAGAACTGTTTTCAGAACATGGGAGGAGTAATAGTAGGATGAAGAAGAATAAAGTATATAAGATTTGCTGATGATATGGCGTTGTTAGAAGAAGAAGAAATGATACTAAAGGATATGCTACTGGAGCTAAATGACAGCTGTGAGCAGTATGGAATGAAGATAAATGCCAACAAGACGAAGTCTACGGTTATAGGAAGAAAAGTAAAGAAGGTAAACCTGCGAATTCTAAATGAGGCAGTAGACCAAGTGGACAGCTTCAAATACTTGGGGTGTACTATAAGCAACAACATGAGCTGCTACCAGAAAGTCAAAAGGAGAATAGCAATGGCAAAGGAAGCTTTTAAAAAGAAAAAAAAAAAGGAGTATCTTCTGCGGACTTCTGGTGAAAGAACTAAGGACGAGACTAGTGAAGTGCTTTGTGTGGAGTGTATCATTGTATGGGGCAGAAACATGGACTTTACGACGAAGTGAAGAGAAACGACTAGAAGCATTTGAAATGTGGATACGGAGGAGGATAGAGCGTGTGAAGTGGACAGACAGAATAAGAAACGAAGCTGTGTTGGAAAGAGTGGGTGAAGAAAGAATGATGCTGAAATTGATTAGAAAGAGGAGAAGGAATTGGCTGGGTCACTGGTTGAGAATAAACTGCCTACTGAAGGATGCACTGGAAGGAATGGTAAACGGGAGGAGAGTTCGGGGCCGAAGAAGATATCAGATTATAGACGATATTAAGATATATGGATCATATGAGGAGACAAAGAGGAAGGAAGAAAATAGGAGAGACTGTAGAATTCTAGGTTTGCAGTGAAAGACCTGCCCTTGGACAGAACACTGTGAATGAATGAATGAATGAATGAATGAATGAATGAATGAATGAACATTGTGCTTTTCTTTAAAGATAGAATTCCTCTTCAGAATCCCAAGTGAAACCACGGTCATCACAAATGTTTCGGCTGCTGACATCAACACTTCCTACATCACCACCACTATGGCAAAAGATCTGCAGAGTTGGAGATTTCAGCAACTCTATTGCTTCATTTGGAAAGTGTTCAAGGCTTTTCTTTTTTTTTTAGTTCACTTGCTTGTGATTATGGGATCAGAACTGACTAAAAGTAAGTTTAAAATATCATCGTTCGTCCCCTCCCCGACTAGATTTCTTTGAGTAATGCTCACGGAAATTCTTAAAAATCCTTGTTGCGCACTTCTTGGGCTTCTTCAGTTAATTTTTCTGCAGGAAAAAATGCAGATGATATTATTTCAGGTCAGTTTATGATGTCTGGGGGGATAATGTACCATGGACACTTTTGAACGAAATATCTGGCGGTATTACGGGCAAATTCTCTAATTTCCACATAGGAAGGAGAGTCAAAAAGTAACCTGAATAATTGTTTTATTAATTGAATATGTACAATAAGACTGCAAACACTTCATCACTTTTAACGTAGTATAAGAGGAACACTTGCATTGAAGGTAGTTGGGTCTACGTTGAAAAGTGATGAAGTGTTTGAGTCTTATTGCACATATTCAATTAATATAACGGTTACTAAGGTTGCTTTTTGACTCTTCCTCGTATATCTATATTAATAATAAATCTGTAGCCAAAATTTTTCTGGTAATTTTCGATTTTCCAAAAATAATTGGTGTTAACATGTATAATTAACCATCCTGAAACAGAAAATCGCCTTTTTGAAATTTTTGTTTGTATGTCTGTCTGTCTGTCTGGATGTTTGTTACCTTTTCACGCGATAATGGCTGAACAGATTTCTATGAAAATTGGAATATAAATTAAGTTCGTTGTAACTTAGATTTTAGGCTATATGGTATTCAAAATACTTTATTTAAAAGGGGAGTTATAAGGGGGTCTGAATTAAATAAACCGAAATATCTCGCTTATTATTGATTTTCATGAAAAATATTACATAACAAAAGTTTCTTTAAAAATAATTTCCGATAAGTTTTATTCTATACAACATTTTGATAGGACTGATATTTAATGAGATAAATGAGTTTTAAAATTACAATAACAACGCCATCTAAGGCGCTGTACTGAAATAAAAACAAATGCCTTCGTCTATAAGGGACCTTGGACAACAACAGTGGAAAGCTATTAAACATAGCCTAAGAGAATGTTTCTGTGTTTGTATGAAGTAATATCGGAAGCTAATTAATTGTTTAAATATTATTTCACCATTGGAAAGTGTAGTTTCTCTAGATGGACATAATTCTACTATGTTATTACAGTAAGTTCTGAAACATATAACAAGTAATATAAAGTATACGCATTAAAACTAAATGATATGTCAATCTTTATTAAACTACGGGTGCATGTAATAACAATTAAGAAACATGTTAAAGGAATTGTCATTGCACCAAATGATTGCTCTCTGGACCAAAATGACCGCAATTTAATTATTTAAATACAATTTAAATTAAGTAACATATTAAACGATTTATCCTTCTATCAAACAAGAATGTTCCCTGCATCAAACGTCCTATTTTAATTATGTAATTACTTTATATTTATTTCTAACAGAGCAGCGGAATCGCACGGGTACGGCTAGTATATATATATATATATATATATATATATATATATATATATATATATATCATGCCCACGACACCACCATCAATATATAATGCATATTATTTATCAAATCTAGGACTAGTTTCGTAATTTGGGCTGGAAGTCCTGCGTTCTTGAAAATTGTCTGGCAGTGTTTTCATCATTCGAATTTCCGAATGCTTGTTTAGGTTTGTCTACTATCGAATCACAGCATTGTCTGAAATTCTTCCTGAGTCTGAGCTTAATCTCGTCAGCCAAGAAATGAAATTGTTTGCCAGTTTACTGTTTCCAGAAGTTCTCAAATTATGATGAAGTTCTCTTCTCTTCACAGAGATTGTATTAGGACTCGTTCCTTAAAATGAAGAAGTAAAAACAAAACCTTCAGGCCATTCGCTTTCCCATATACAGGATAAAGGAGAAATAACCTGCATACTGAAAGGGACGATAGGGTACATTTAAATGAATAGAAAACCTATATTACGTTTTGTGATTAAATGCACAGCTAATTAGAAAATTAAGTTGAAAATTTCAACAATCCGGCAACATCGCCGCTAACACACCCTTTCTCTCTTCTCGTAGTACACATGTAAGAGATAAACGAACTCAGGGCTATTTGCCCAAGACTTCTAAACTTCTTATAGGTTGCATTAGTATCGAGCTTGTTGACGAGGGATCGACGGGAAAAGGAGAGCGATTTTGACGTCACAAGATAGCTGAGCGCGCCAAAGCTCAAATACTTCAAAACAGTATCTCGTGTTTTTTCTTGTTTATGTTGTTTTGAATGCATTATGCCAGGTCAAAGGTGTGCTGTTGCGGTATGCAAAAATTCTAACGATAAAAGTAAAGAGTTGTCTCTCTTTACCATTCCTAAAGATTTAGGAATTAGAAAAAAAATGAGTAATTGCGTGCAAAAGACAGGATAAATTCAATCCTGATACAAGTAGAGTATGCTCTGATCATTTTAAAGATGACGATTTTGTTCCTGATTTTCGAGCAGCTTTAATGAAAATAAAGCCGAAACGACCGAGAATGTTAAAGCCTACAGGTAAGTTTAAATAAATCACGTAGGCCTATATAAGTAGCCTATGTAATACCAGCTTTGCATAATTAGATTAGGTTCATCTATGTTAACCTTCAAATTATTTCCTTCCTTTTTTAATCTTTGCTGGGTCGTAAACAACTTACAATTAACAAAATAATCATGCTACTTATACTAACAGTCGCATAGGAAAGGGGTGGAGGGTTAGCGACTGATACCAGTAATGTTTTTTTTTTTCACTATAATTCTAGTTATATTGATTTTATATTAACGATTTATGACATTTTGTCCTTATGGCATATTCAGTGGGTTAATCATAAAAGCCTCCAGTGCCACTTCATTGTTGAGTTATAATGATTATTGCAAACGAACGTGTGGCTGACATTTCATTACCGATACATGCTCCTTTTTCCAAACTTTAGAATGAGATATTAAAAAACATTCAATGTTAGAATTTTTATAAATACAAGACGAAAAACTAGCAGACGAAAACGGACGGCAGTCACTGAGAGCAGACGAATTGTTAAGAAATACAGAAAAATAATGCCGTGACAAATGTAACTACTGTTTTTATATACACGGTATAAACACTTTCAACGTATTTATATTATGCCATGATACGTACACAATTGGTTTATACCCATTGTAATGTTTTTATTTCAGGCGGTTATGTTTATAATGTACGCTGATGTCTCTATCAATTTGAAAATAAAGGACCAATGAACATGGATGAACTCTTCGCGCGTCATCAGCCAATTAGCCATTTGATTGGCTAATGAGAAATGAGATAACCTATTGAGTGTATAGAAACCTTGTGTCCAGGTTACTACTCCCACCTGCCTCTCTGGCTACAACGTTGCAATCTTATTTCGTTGTTCAGTGGCTTCAAATTAAGTGGTTTATAAATTACATTTTCACGAAAACAGTTCACGCTATTGAAATACGCCAGAGGGATAAATGATTCTTTATTAGATTTTATGTGGATGTGAATAAACTGGCGATCCTACTCGCAATAGTTGCCGAATAAGAGGGTGTTAAAATATTTTTTCCTGAGAAAACTATGAACTTCTTTTCAATATGGTATTACACTATTTTGTTATATAGAACATGAGCTATTCGCTCTGAAAATCTGCAGGATTAGTTCACTTCCATCCTGTATTTCGTTGCATAATGATAGAATTTCCTTCTTGCCTTCACCCAAGCATTTCACTAATTCGATGGGGATTCCATCAACTCCTGTAGCTTTCCCATTCTTTATTTCCCTAAGCGCTAGTTCAACTTCTTTCCTTAAAATCGACAATCCTTGTAGACACTAAATCTGCGTGCATTTTAATTGAAGGTGCGTTTTCAACTTGATTCGTTCAATATTCTCCCCAGATTGAATGGTTATGCGTATGGAAAATTGAACCGTGTGGAAGCAACTTAGTATAATTGCAATATACGAGTAAAGGCTCTTCCGATAAGAGTGTCCTACTTTTAACACATAACAGCTACAGTGTTTATGAAGCTATAGCAGTCATATTTTCTCCACGGTTACAGTTGTTGACAAATAATCACGAAACGTTACATCATTCCACAACGTGTAGAAATCGTTGAAATTTATAATGACAATAGGTCATCCGTTCGATAAGCATTCCGTGCATTACATAAAGTGTACGGTGTGGAGAAAGATACAGGACTATGATAGCGAACTATTTTTGGCCTCAATTGCAAGGTATGGATCTCAGAAACGTGTGGTTTCAGCAAGATGGTGCCATGTGTCATACAACAGTCGACCTTTTGAGGGAGAAGTTCAAAGGCTTCATTATTTCGCGTGGTAGTGATGTTAACTGGTCCCAGAGATCATGTGATTTAACGCTGCTGGATTACTTCTTATGGGGTTATGTTAAACCACGGGCATGGATGAATATATAATAGGATGTGAAACTGCGGTCAGCACCATCTGACGGAAGGGGGTTCAAGTAAGATGATCAGCGCCCGACGTCGTGGGCGGTAAACATTAGATCTACGTGTTGGGTAAATTACCCAGAGTTCTCTATTTATCCGTTCGTTCGAGACGAACAGAGGTGCTCGAGAAGCCAAGATGGCAGCCAGAAACTTGCTAATGAGTGGACATAAAGTGATACTAAGTGTGTGTGTGTATAAGCAGTGTATGTTAAACAGTGATGTTTATGGACGTTGTAAAAATAATGTTGTTGAATGTATTCTAAAGTAATAGTAATATAATAAATTGAACTATCTAAGTAGTTTTTGCAGACCTTTCCATTGCGCTGTACACTAAATACCCAAATAATACAATCCCAATTATCTAACCTTTTACTTTATTGTCTGTATTTGGTTTTATTCTAATTGGGTAGTGTAAAATAAATCGTCTCTTTTATCTTCCTGTTGGCTCCGATAAGAATTTTCAGTGGAAGATGGTGTGAGAAATAAAAATGTAAATGCTATAATTTTAAATTGGGTTAGTTGAGAATATCGATGAAGGTGGGAAGGAAGAAATATTTTCTGCATAGTTTAACATTTTCGTCACTAGGTGCGCTGCTAAATGCTTGGATTAATTAGTTTCTGTTTTCGCTACTTAGTGCGCTGCTAGATGTAATAAGTTCTCCACCGTCCAACAGATGGCAGCAAGATCAATTTCTACATTAGCGCCTCTAACATGTGTTGCGGGAAACTGAGTAAGTTTCGCATCCTATTATATATTCTTCCATGCCACGGGTTTATGCCAACCATAGACTTACTAAATAACCGCTAGACCGCTCACTGGCGCTAGTGTTATGCTCCCAAATTGAACAGCCGACGGGCGGCCATTTGTTTGGTTGGGCTGAATAAGTACAGGGTCGTTCGTGTGCTATTTTTAATTGCAGCAATGCACACAGATGCAAAGATAAAGAAGGAATGAATGTTACATTTCACTGATTAGTTAATCTTTATTTTCTACAATATTTTTCGCCCGTATTATGTTACAGAAGACAAACTATTGCACTTATACTGCTGTTTGTGCTTCAGATTTCCTCTGAGTAAAGATTCTCTTAACCGAAAATGGATAGGTGCAATCCGCAGAGAGAATTTCTACCCTACAATGAATCATTCAGTGTTTCAACTCATTTCGAAGATAGTTCTTACCTCTCAAACTACAATATTACCGTATACAGTGTTATTGTCCTTCATCCACTCCATATCCTTCCCTTTCTTAAAACGGCTGTTGTTTCAGTGCAGTGCAGTTTCAGTGAAGATACAGAATTAATAATAATAATAATAATAATAATAATAATAATAATAATAATAATAATAATAATAATAATAATCCATGGCGCTACAGCCCGTGAACGCCCAGACCGACCACCCGGCTGCTGGCCTCACGTCCACATGCCGAAGCAGAGGTGGACGATCATCCAACCAGAATGGAGTTATCGTGTGGTTAGCACGATGATCCCACCAGCCTTTACAGCTGGCTTTCGCAACCGGATTTTGCTACCTATCGTAGCTCCCCAAGTGCATCACGATTCTAGGTGGGCACCGGTCCCATACACTGGTCGAAATTTCATGACAAAATTTCTTCCCCCATGAGGACTCGAACCAGCGCGCATTCCGTATCGCGAGTCCTAGGCAGGATGCCTTAGACCACGACGCCACGGCGCGGGACGGTACAAATAGATCCTGTTTAAAAAATGTATATAAACAAATTTCAGAGCCTAAAAGCTGAAACATGTTCATTAATACTGCATGTACTATCCACTCATTAAGTAATGGCATAACACATTTCAAATTCATCTCCCAGAACAAGTATTAGGCCACATAGCCTGTTAGAAGAATTTTCACACTATCGTTCCCTTGGACGACTCAAGAGAAACTGTATGAACTACAAAAAGTTAATTTTTTAATATGCCTGATTGAAAATAACTCTTGTCCTAGTTACGGATTAATGAAACAGTTTTTTATACTACTACTACTACTACTACTACTACTACTATTACTACTGCTGCTGCTGCTGATGCTGCTGCAAGTTCAACATACTGCAGCAAATTAAACTTATTTTATGTTCATTTAATCCCTTTGCTTCGCTGGTTCACCAACAAATAATCATGAAAGTACTGATGGATAAGGTGCAGGTACTGCTTAATTTTCAGTGAAGTGAAGTTATAATATACTTTTGAAAATATGCAAGTTCAACATAGTGCACAAGTTAAACTTATTTTGTGTTAATTTAATCCCTTTGTTTCACTGGTTTACCAACAAATAACCACGAAAATACTGATGGTTAGGTGAAGGTACTGCTTAATTTTCAGTGAAGTAAAGTTATAATATACTTTTGAAAATATGCACGTTCAACATACTGCAGCAGATTAAACTTATTTTATGTTAATTTAATCGCTTTGTTTTGCTGGTTCACCAACAAATAATCATGAAAGTACTGATGGATAATGTGCAGGTACTGCTTAATTTTCAGTGAAGTGAAGTTATAATATACATTTGAAAATATGCAAGTTCAACATAGTGCAGCAAATTAAACTTATTTTATGTTAATTTAATCCCTTTGCTTCGCTGGTTCACCAACAAATAATCATGAAAGTACTGATGGATAAGGTGCAGGTACTGCTTAATTTTCAGTGAAGTGAAGTTATAATATACTTTTGAAAATATGCAAGTTCAACATAGTGCAGCAAATTAAACTTATTTTATGTTAATTTAATCCCTTTGCTTCGCTGGTTCACCAACAAATAATCATGAAAGTACTGATGGATAAGGTGCAGATACTGCTTAATTTTCAGTGAAGTGAAGTTATAATATACTTTTGAAAATATGCAAGTTCAACATAGTGCAGCAAATTAAACTTATTTTATGTTAATTTAATCCCTTTGCTTCGCTGATTCACCAACAAATAATCATGAAAGTATTGATGGATAAGGTGCAGGTACTGCTTAATTTTCAGTGAAGTGAAGTTATAATATACTTTTGAAAATATGCGAGTTCAACATAGTGCAGCAAATTAAACTTATTTTATGTTAATTTAATCACTTTGTTTAATCACTGATGGATTCAATTTTCAGTGAAGTGAAGTTATAATAACAAAATAACAACATAGTGCAGCAAATTAAACTTATTTTATGTCAATTTAATCACTTTGTTTCATGGATAACCACGGATGGATATGGTGCAGGTATTGCTTAAATTTCAGTGAAGTAAAGTTATAATATACTTTTGAAAAAATGCGAATTCAACATAGTGCAGCAAATTAAACTTATTTTATGTTAATTTAATCGCTTTGTTTTGCTGGTTCACCAACAAATAATCATGAAACTACTGATGGATAAGGTGCAGGTACTGCTTAATTTTCAGTGAAGTGAAGTTATAATATACTTTTGAAAATATGCGAGTTCAACATAATGCAGCAAATTAAACTTATTTTATGTTAAGTTAATCCCTTTGTTTCACTGGTTCACCAACAAATAACCACGAAATTACTGATGGATATGGTGCAGGTATTGCTTAAATTTCAGTGAAGTAAAGTTATAATATACTTTTGAAAAAATGCGAATTCAACATAGTGCAGCAAATTAAACTTATTTTATGTTAATTTCATCCCTTTGTTTCACTGGTTTACCAACAAATCACCACGAAAGTACTGATGGTTAAGTGAAGGTACTGCTTAATTTTCAGTGAAGTAAAGTTATAATATACTTTTGAAAATATGCAAGTTCAACATACAAGTCTCGCTTCAACCACGGCAGAGTAAGGTCGAGGTTACGGGAGCGGTTATCTAGTGAGTTCGTGTACGCGGAGTGTGTGTATACTGTAGACTAGTGTTGCATTACACCGGAGTATTTTCGTGCAGTGTTTACATTCTACGAATACTTTCGCGTGTTTTTTAGTTTTTTTTCTTCTTCTTCGTAGTAAAGAAAAGTGACAACAGGAAAACCAAACATGTCTACAATTCGACGTCTAAATACAATTAAAGTACAATTTGACAGTAGTGCTACTCGTCCTATGGCAATGGATGTACATCTTTGGATACAACAAACTCTCAAATTAAACACAGAACAGGTAGAAATGTTGCAATTAAATACACAAGAAAAATCATTATATATAAAAGTGATATCGCCCACGATATACGAAAAACTGATACACAAACATGAAGGTACAACGGATTTCAAATATAATAATGGTGAACAAACGCAAGTGAAAGTAAGCAAGGCAGATGTTCCATCCGTAACTGTCCGTGTGTTTAATTTACCCCCGGAGGTGCCGAGTTCATTAATTCAAACAGTGTTAAACACGTATGGTGTAGTTCATTCAGTGCGACAAGAACAGTGGAGCACAGCTTATCCTTTCCCAGTTAACAATGGCGTTCGTGCGGTAAAAATGGAAATCAAGAAGCATATTCCAGGATCGATAGCCATTGCTGGATATAACGCACACATCACGTATGTGGGACAACCAATTTTGTGCTATGTGTGCCATGAGCCCAATCATAAAAAAAGAAGACTGCCCTCAGAGGAAAACTACCTTTAATGTTAATGTTAAACCAAGACAACTGTTATTAAGTGACATTGTTTCGGGAACAGTCGTTCAGCAACGCGAGGAGCAAACGACGGAACGGCCCACGCAACGTGACGCACCTGTAGAAGAGGAAACCGATACCGCATCAGAGACCGAGGCAACAAAAACAGTGACTACCGAAGATGAACAAAATATCATGGACACCACAGAGTATACAGCAAATGATGCAGCTGATCGTGTACAGGATATGGAACAACTTGCAGTTATCGCCGATGACGTGGAAATAACGAATATTTCATCTGGAATAAAAACACCTCTGCATCTTGGGGAATCCACACTCGATCTCGAAGAAAACAAAATAGGGCAACCTACCGAAACTACCGAAACACCATCTAAGAAACTTAAACCTATGGCGCAAAATGAGTTTACACGGGACCCACGTCTGAGAAGTCGCGAAGATGGGGCGGCGTCTGGCAGCAGCGTCAGCGAAAAGAACACATCAACCACGTATCCTAGCAATAAGGTCAAGAACAGTCCACGACCTCACCCCTATGCAATCTACGGTCGCACCAAAGACGGCAGTAAGAAGGACGGTCCTGATGGAAAATCTCTTCCGAAGGAGGATAAAAACGTTAGGGCTGGAGAATCCCTTAACGACGGTTAGCCATAAATAATTTTGGGACGTAGAATATGCAGACGGGGATATCCATATCGTACGGCAAGTCAGTACTTGTACTACTTTATTTAATTCAATATATGGTGCTACTACGAAATTATGCAACATTAAACATAAATTGTTTACAAAGTAAAAATAAACAGTCGTTACTCAATGCATTCATAAGACAAAATAGCATAGATATTCTATTGTTGCAGGAAGTGAATACCGAAAACTTTGATTTCATAGGACCGCAGTACGATTATGTTGTTAACACTGGTGATGAAAATCGTGGCACGGCAGTTATTTATCGTTGTGGACTTACGGTTGATGCCATCGAAAAACATCCAAGCGGACGAGTGATAGCCATGAAGATTAATAACATTCAGGTGCTCAATGTATATCTCCTTCTGGAACTAATCATCGCCAACAGAGAGAAAGTTTTCTAAGTAAGGAACTCCCTTTCTTCCTTCGTCACAGATATGACTGTCTATTGATAGGTGGGGACTGGAACTGCGTGCTTCACGCGAAGATCAAACGGGGCAGTATAATCCATCTCCGGTTTTAGCAAACCTAACACAAGACTTACATTTAGTAGATACGTGGGAGCTTCTCCATGGTAATAGAGTCGAATATACTTTTCGCCGACAAAATGGAGCATCGCGATTAGATCGTTTCTATATCACTCGAACACACAGTAAATGTATTTACCGTATACAAGTTTTTCCAACGCCATTTTCTGACCATGACTGTGTCCTCCTCTCACTTCAGACTGATATTACTCTTCCCATGTATGGTAAGGGCTCTTGGAAACTGAACAACACTTTACTACACATTCCTGAAATTAGTGAACAATTTTCTCAACATTTTGAAAAATTAATAAGTAAAGCCAACAAGTCCAAACTCAACATCATGCAAAAGTGGGTAAACATTATAAAACCTGGAATAAAAACTTATTTTCAACAAGCAGGTATCATTCGAGCCGAAGCAAATAGAGACACGCTGAATTTTTATTATCAGTTGTTAAATGAATTGTATGCGGTACAACAGGCGGGTGGTAATAAGTGGCAAGAAATTCTGAACATCAAATCGACTATTTGTGCTCTTCAACAAAAATTCATGGACGGTGTAAAGATACGTGCGAGAACGCCAACAGTAAGCGAAGATGAAAGATGCGCCCTATACCATCTTGTAAAGGAAAAACGCAGCGCTAGGACTAAATATATATCCCACCTCCAAACAACGGAAGGAACACAATTAACATCTAACTCAGATTGTATTAAAGAAATTGAAACCTTCTTCAGAGCCCTTTATTCTGCATCTCCCACATCTGCAACGGAAACAGACACTTTACTTAAGCACGTGAATAGACACTTGAATCTGCAGCAGCAACACGATCTTCAGCTACCAATTACAGAAGAAGAAATTCTTAGGGCAATAGAAACTGCACCCAAGAATTCTGCCCTGGACCTGATGGACTTACATATCAATTGTACAAAATGCAATGGAATTTAATTAAAGACACATTAGTGGACTTGTTCAATTACATTTTTGATAGAGGGATTGTAGTTGAGGGGTTCAGTGATGGGATTGTAATACTTCTCCCGAAGGTTACAAATCCACGTACAGTGTCGGAATATCGTCCAATTACACTCTTGAACACAGATTATAAGTTATTTATGAAGATACTAGCGTGCAGAGTAAAAACAACTTTTCGGGATATTATTGAAATAGGCCAAACTTGCAGTGTACCAGACAAATCAATAATTCACAACCTTGCCACCATTCGTGATTCAATTTTATATTATGAAGAATTCCCGGATGAAAAAGCAGCACTGTTATCAATAGATTTTAATAAGGCCTTTGATAGAATGAACCATCTCTATCTACAACGAGTTATGAAACACTTCTGTATACCAGAAAAATTTGTTAATGCTATAAGTAGCTTGTATGATAGTGCATACTCCAAAATTCAAGTGAACGGTTTCTTTACGAAACGTATCCCAATTGCATCATCGGTACGACAAGGATGCCCTCTATCAATGTGCCTATTCGCTATTGGTATAGAACCACTTATTAGAATGTCACATAACATCTTACAAGCTGGACGAGCCACGTGCAACATGTTCACGATCCGGGCTTATGCAGACGATGTTGTAATCCTACTCCGAGATGAAGACGAGTGTACAAAATTACCACAGATTCTACACACATATAGTATGGCATCCTGTGCACAAATAAATGTACAAAAGTCATCATTAGTACCATTAGGCAACTGGGCTGCTACACACACTGTTAATCATATCCCTATAAAAAGAAAAGCAAAGATTTTAGGATTGACAGTATGTGCATCCTTCAAAGAAATGGTTGACATCAATTGGTCCATTACGTCTGCAAGAACTCGAGCAACAATGTTTCAGCATATACATAGAAACCTCAATCTCCTTGAGAGGATATGGCACATAAACGTATTTTGCCTGTCCAAATTGTGGTATCTAGCACAGATTTTGCCTCTTCCTTCCAAATACTCCACAGTGCTAGACAGAGCAATCAGCTTCTATGTCTGGAAAGGATATTTTTACAAGCTTCCGAAAACGCAGTTGCATCTACCAATAACGAAAGGAGGTTTACAGCTGACGGCAATAAAAGAAAAAGTCAGGCCCTTTTGACACGGAATATTCTTCGCGCGAAACACGATGAAAGCGATCCCATGGACAACAAATTCTGGCAAGACCACATTCCACTACTATGCAGTAAAACTACCACCTCACCGCACTCGCTGAAAATGATTTGGGAAATAATAGAGTCATATCCACCAACAACAGTCACGAATGAAAAGAATCAAAACACCAAGACTATCTACACTTACCTCATGAAGAAAGCCGTGCAAACGCCACGTATCGTGGAAAAGTTGCCAAACCAAAAACGGGGAAATATATGGCGCAATTTGCATATGGCAAACATCCCGACTGCATGGAAGACAACAGTATATTGCTATCTCAACCAGATTATACCGACTGAAGAAAAGAGACATCGCCATAATTTAACAGACTCCCCGGCATGCAAAAAGTGTGGGTGGTTAGACACACTGAAACATCGTGTCACAAATTGTGGTGCTGCGAAAACCATATGGGAAGGAGCAAAAGCTTTACTAGTAAAAGTATGGCCAGATTCGCAACTACATGATTGGTTCCAAACATTATTGGTATTAGACCCACCAACAAAACAAAACAAATTTTTAACGGTATGGCTTGCTTCAGGATTCCTGCACTACCAGTTGACAAAGTCCTTGCACAAAATGGAAGAATTCCTACATATGTTGAAAGAAGAGGCAGCCAAGTTGGAAATGAAGGACGACAAATCATCCCAAATTTTAAAAGAACTCAAACTATTACAACTGAATAGCTCACTCAATTTAGTTTAATTCAGGAATTACAAACGTGTTCCCCTTGTTTTGTTCTCTAACCATTGCATGCTCGCTCATTGGTAATATTAAACCAACACTGAACAATATTTAGTGTACATTTTACCTCAACTTATATTCAGTATTTAAATGTATGTAAATATGTTGTTATTAGTGAAATAAGGAGAATTTTGAGGTAATAGATTAACTTAATTTCAGTTATTCTCAGTTTAAAAATAATGTAAGTTTATAACTTATTCATTCAACATCACAGGTTCTCGTAATGTAGCTATAATGATAAGCCAGGAATTAATGTATGATTTTATGTAATTTTAATTTTACAGTTAATAGCATAGAACTTTAATTCTGTTAACTATTGAAACTATATGGTATATTTTGACTATGAAGATGAATTAGAGTGAAACGTTCAAGCCATGAAGTTAACTGAGGTTATTGACGATAAGTTTCAAAATAATTATACTATCAGATTGCGTTGGGCATCTAGGATAGCAATGTAGTATGCTCTTGCAACACAGTTTAAGAATGTAAAAGAGTAATTATGAACTTGTAGGAATTAAGTTTCACATAATGTGAAACTGTTTCAGTTTACATAATGTTTGAGATAATGTTGTAAGAAAGATAAGATATTATTGATATTATGTTTAGTGTCAAATTTCTGATCTTTCTAAGACGATTAGATATGTAAAATTGAGTTTGAAGAGAGAACATTGATTTACTGTTGTCTCGGGATTCACTTTTCAATGGTGTGTTGAGAATTTTTTGCAAGGTATATAAGAGCAAAAATTTAAATTTCAGAATGCTTGTTACCATAATGCCTTTTGTAGAACTGTTTTGCAGAATGACATCTATATCTGGGGTTGAGTTACCTCTAAAATAATTTTATGAAGTCTTTGTTCTGTATCTGTTTTAATAAAAATAAAAAAAAAAACATACTGCAGCAAATTAAACTTATTTTATGTTCATTTAATCGCTTTGTTTTGCTGGTTCACCAACAAATAATCATGAAACTACTGATGGATAAGGTGCAGGTATTGCTTAATTTTCAGTGAAGTGAAGTTATAATATACTTTTGAAAATATGCAAGTTTAACATAGTGCAGCAAATTAAACTTATTTTATGTTCATTTAATCGCTTTGTTTTGCTGGTTCACCAACAAATAATCATGAAAGTACTGATGGATAAGGTGCAGGTACTGCTTAATTTTCAGTGAAGTGAAGTTATAATATACTTTTGAAAATATGCAAGTTCAACATAGTGCAGCAAATTAAACTTATTTTATGTTAATTTAATCGCTTTGTTTTGCTGGTTCACCAACAAATAATCATGAAAGTACTGATGGATAAGGTGCAGGTACTGCTTAATTTTCAGTGAAGTGAAGTTATAATATACTTTTGAAAATATGCAAGTTCAACATAGTGCAGCAAATTAAACTTATTTTATGTTAATTTAATCGCTTTGTTTTGCTGGTTCACCAACAAATAATCATGAAAGTACTGATGGATAAGGTGCAGGTACTGCTTAATTTTCAGTGAAGTGAAGTTTTAATATACTTTTGAAAATATGCAATTTGAACAAGAATAATAAACAATGTTACATATACTGCAGCGAATTAAACTTATTTTATATTAATTTAATCCCTTCCTTCACTGGTTCACCAACAAATAATGAAAGTAGGGCCTACCGATGGATAAGATGGTTTCGCCTGAAATTAATTTCTGCTACATTTGGGTGGTTGTTAGCTGCTTGTGGGAAGTTATGCACAGCGTTAATGGCATCCAACTGGTCATCAGTAACAGGAGGTATATTTCCACTCGCAATGCAATCTATATTGTGTAAAATAGCTGTTGCCGCAATTACACTTTAAATTCTGTCCAATTGTAGCCTATAGCTAAAACAGGAAATCTTCTTTTCCATACCCCACAGCTCCTCTCTACTGGATTTCTAGTCCTTGTGACGGCCTTCTGAAAAAGTGTTTTCCGCTGACGTGTGTAATTGTCAGTGGTTTAATGAGATAATTTTGTACAGCATATCCACTATCTCTAACTAAAACAGCTGCACCAAATTCTTCATCTTCAAATCACCTTATAATTTATAAAATGAGCCTGGTCACCTAGTCACAATGTCTCGAATGAACAAGGAAGAATCAGACACAGTTTGCACATTAGTTGAAAAAAATCCCTTGCGATTTCTGAATATTTATGCATCTCCTCCACCTGGTGATTGTATTACACTGTCAATTGCACCTATACAGTTAGGAAAACGTGAAATCTTATAAAATCCGTGCTTAACCCTTGTATTTTCTTCAGGTGTTGTTGGCATGTTGACATAACGCTGTGACAAATGTCCTATAACTAGAAACTTTTGTAACTATTTTGCTTGCGGTAGACACATGAATACCACTTTGGTCATCAACATTAATAAGAAGCCTGAAGCATATGTTAATATCTTAAAGCTACTAGAAACATGGCTTCTGGTGAAATAGCATAATTTTTTTACTTGGTGCTATAATTACATCCTTTATCTGGTGGAAGACAATGTTTGCTGTTTGTTTATTAATTTGAAACCTAATAAAAACGCTATTTCATCCCATTTTTCTAAATGATCAACTCTTGCGCGAATTAATCTCGACCTTGGTAAGCTGACTTGCACATCATAATCATTATCTTCTATTTCACTAAGGATTTCAATAACGTCGTTGTTCCTGCAATAACTCCTATGTGACATATTTATCAATTTTCAGATTTTTGCTCTATTAAATAGCTTAAATAGTAATACAGCAAATAATAAAATCTCCTGTATATAATAATAATAATAATAATAATAATAATAATAATAATAATAATAATAATAATAATAATAATAATAAGATAAGAGATGAGCCAGACCTAACCATCTGAGGTCAACAAAGAGAAACAACAAATTTATGAACCTACTATTCCGTATTTTCGAGAAAAATATCAGATGGAAGGCACCTGGGAAGTACATGGTTTATTGATCGGAGCGAGGGGCACCATCCCACGATCATCTGTAAACACACTCAAAACATTTGGAATCCATGACATCATTCAAAAATAATTACTTCTAGCATTAAAGGGTCTGTGGCAATTCTGAGAAATCATTTATACGGAATATCATAATTCCCCCCCTTTCTATCCGTTAGTGTGTGATTGTTACAATATATGTACAATTGCATTAATTCTTAAATTTAAGCTCCTAGTTCACATTTCAATTTGACTCCTCTATTTTACTGTAATCGTTATTATTCTTGTATGTATGTTATTCTGTGTTTTTGGCAACTCAGGATGCGTGGGCAGACTATTTCTTGGAAATAAACTATATAATAATAATAATAATAATAATAATAATAATAATAATAATAATAATAATAATAATAACTTTATTTAACCTGGCAGAGTTAAGGCCGTAAGGCCTTCTCTTACACTCACCCAGGATTAAAACTTGCTTACATAGTTGAACATACAACTGGATTTATATTTCTTTCTTTCTTTCTAAAATGTAAGAATTCACAATCCCCTATGGACGGCTACCATAGGATGAATAAATGTGTTTTTCCTCCTACTGAAAAATTGTATATTTTGGGCATAGGAGTTATTGCAGGAACAACGACGATAAATTCTTCTGTTTTCTAATTTTATTTTATAGATACTGAAGCACAATCGACAGTCGAAACTAAACTTTTTGTTTTTTTGTATGCTTCAAAATAATTATAATTAAATTAGCAAACCTCTTTCGTTTATACAATTTGTTTCATTTTGAAAGTATGACACTTATTGGAAGACTCTTTATTAATAATGTCCCTTATTTTTATATTTTTTCATAAAAACCTATAAATTCCTGAATATGAGATTTAACATATACTAAAAGTCCTAAAACTTGGGTTGAAAAAACGTCATTTAATTTTTAAAAGCTAAACATTCGGGGCCTGCTCATATTTAAAGCACCTGTAAAGCACCTCGACATTTCCCCCGTTAAAGTAAGTACAGTGCATATCCCTTTCAGTTCTTCGGTAAAAAATCTTGGCGTTCACATGGATAATAATCTCAACTGGGACATGCAAATCACAGAAACCTGCAGAAAAGTATATTCTATTATCCATGTGCTAAAAAAGGATAAATGTTCATCTTCCCTCTTGCTTAAAAAAGTCCCTTGTGCAAACGCTTTTATTTCCCTATTTTGACTATGCTGACATTTTACTGACTGACCTTTCCAGCGACAACAAAACGAAACTTCAACTTGCTCATAACTTGTGTGTACGTTTTGTAAGCAATGTTCGTAAATATGATCATATTACCCCATCCCTGGAAACAATAGGTTGGCTGAAACTAGATAAGAAAAGAAATTTACATTCACTTCTCCTTCTCTTCGAAATCTTGAACTCTTCTATTCCTTTGTACCTGTCGTCTCGCTTCACTTACCTTTCTTCCCACCACAATCTGAACACACTTTCTCGACATGAAACAATACTAACAATACCATCCCATCGCACCTCCTCATACTCATCCTCTTTCACAATAGCCCTGCCAAGACTCTGGAATTCGGTAACTGCTAGGATCGGGGACTGTTGAAATAAAATTGAATTCAAACGCAAACTTACTAGGCACTTGGCCAGTAATTGGGACTCGTTCAGACATGGTTTCTTGTAAATAGTTCTCTTAATCTATCACAAAATATTTCAATATCCGGTAATTTCATTAATATAGATTTTTGTTATTGTAGGTTTAATTTGTAATTCAGTAAATACAAAAATATTCTTTGTTCTTAACTTCTATGATAAAATGTCTAG
Organism: Periplaneta americana; assembly: GCA_025594305.2. Lineage (NCBI taxonomy): Eukaryota > Metazoa > Arthropoda > Insecta > Blattodea > Blattidae > Periplaneta > Periplaneta americana. The sequence continues at coordinate 39,278,706 of JAJSOF020000003.1, read as the reverse complement.
CTTTCATTAATCAGGTAATCTTGTCGTACTTTAATTTCTATTGTAATTGTAAATTTAATGTTAATTGTAATTTTATTGTTCATATTATAGTTGTAATCCCCTGGTAGAGGGGCAGAGAAGGCCTGACGGCCTTATCTCTACCAGGTTAAATAAAATAAATACTAAATACTATTTATACGACTTTTCTTTCAACAGTGCAAAACAGTGGAGAGACGACGTATTGTTTACACATGCAAGTGCTTCACACGTCGGCCGCAGCGAGCGCTGTTGTTCGCGAGCTGGCCGCTAGGTGGCAGCTGGCAGGCCACGCTCGCCGCGTCTCCCCGGCCGGCCGGCACTCACTCACAGCTCGAGGAGCCGCACGCCGCCAGTCGAGCAGAGATTGTGCAGCAGGATGGAGGACGAGCTGCGGTGTCCGGTGTGTAAACAACTGTTCAACAACCCGGTGCTGTTGCCGTGTTACCACGCCCTGTGTCTCAACTGCGCCGTGCACCACCAGCAGCCCGCCTCACAGCACCCGCCCCCGACACAGGCCGCAGAGCTGGCCAACGAGTCCGCCGCCGGCAGCACCAGCAGCGGCGGCGGCGGCGAGCTGGGGGCCGCAGACTACCAGGAGGTTGATAAACTGTCGATCCTCAGCGAGACGGACAGCGGCGTCGTCTGCAACAGTCGCCCGAACAGCTACGTCGGGACGCCCAACATGCAAGGGATCCTGTTCCCGCCTCTGGCCAGCAGCGCGTTGTCCCTAGCGTGCCCCGTCTGTCACAAGGTGGTGTACTTCGACGAGAACGGCGCCCACAACCTCCCCAAGTACAGAGCGATGCAAAGTATCGTGGATAAGTACGGAGAGACGCGGAATCTTACCCTCAAGTGTCAGTTGTGCGAGACGGAGCCGGCGGAGGACGCTACTGTGATGTGTGAACAGTGCGAGGTGTTGTATTGTGATTCGTGCAGGGAGAACTGCCATCCGGCGCGGGGCCCGCTCGCCAAACACACGCTGCTGGAGCCCTCGCAGGGGCGCGCGTCCCTCAGGAGCAAGACCAAGAGTAGGGACGCCCAGTGTGCGGAACACGAAGATGAAGCGCTGTCCATGTACTGCATGGTCTGTAAGGTGCCTGTGTGCCCCTTATGTCTCCACGACACGCGACACACCAGCCATGACGTGCAGGCCATCAACTCCATGTGCAAGGCTCAAAAGGTAACGTAAACAAACATTTTTGTCCAGATATTAGGGTTAACAGGTTTATAGAATGCCAATTCGGAATGGGATGAAGTCGAGATTCGAAGTGCAAGAAAATTGAGATTACAAAATAACAATTAAAATGATGGCTATTTAAATTAGCCAATAAAATTACTGATTCCTAGTGACAAGTTACAGTTTTTATAAACTGAATTTGGATCTATCGCATTACTGTATAGTAAAAAGTATGTATGTATGTATGTATGTATGACATTGCTCTCGATTTAACAAAACCCATATTAGATCAAGATGTATGTATTTATTCACACTGCAATGGGTATATACCCAGTGGCAGTGGTAACTAATTACACTCAATAATGACAATAATAAACTTATTAACCCTTTCTAACCCAAATTAAATTTACAAGCAATCCATGTTGAAACAAATAGCTGTATTAGGACCAATTCAGTGACCAAGTTACGGGAGTGGCAACATTTGAAACAAAACTATATTGATGAAAATGTATTGAAATAGAAGTTATCCAGCAAAATTTACCTTCATATGTAACACACAAGTATATAAATGCTAAAAAGGTAATTATTGCCATATGGTATCTATAGGTAAGAAAGAGTTAATTAAAAATATAATTAATAATAATACTAATAATTAATAATAATAATAATAATAATAATAATAATAATAATAATAATAATAATAATAATAGAAATATCCTAAATTAAATGAAACACGATCATTTAAAATAACATCTTAAACCTAAGTTCGAACTAAAACCCACGAGTATGATATGTTCATATCTGCACAAGTACCTTTCAACATTACACTCATTTCGCTGTCAACTCACTCACTGCACTGGAACTACGACACATTTCACTGATTCTGTCCTGACTTCACTAACACTTCAAAAACATTTCACTGTTCAAATACTTTGCACTGCCACTATAAACTATAAAGCTTCACTGACAGGAACACGTTTCACTTACACAACACACTTCACTGACACAACATAATTCTTCACTGATACAATACTTCAATAACAAAATATCATTTACACCCTTTAAATACTGTGTATAATTACCGTCTATTAGTAAAGCCCTTAAGCCTATTTTTAAATACATTTTTGGTTGTTGGTAAAGCCTTTAGTAAGTCTGCAGGTAAAGCATTCTAGTCCAGTCTTCAGAACTACACAAATTTCTACGTGATACATATCCATCTTTACTTTCTGATGGCAGAGGAGACAGATTGGTGCGGTTGTTATCCTTTCATGCAGAGATGTTTGCTTAGACAATTATGTACAGTAGGGGCAAAAAAATCAGGACCGATCCTTGTAGCTGATTTCAGACTCACAGATTCAAATTTTGCTAGTCACAAAACACATCCATCTTTTATAATTAATTGTAACAATGAAATTTATTGCATTTGTTCGATTCTTACCGTCTTCTGTTTCCTTCAGTGCCTCAAACTTAGACGAAAAAACTTTGAGAGTTTCATTTTCATCTGGTATTTTCTACCTCTATTCGGCAAAGATAACTGCCTATTTTTACGTTAAATAGCAGTACATGCGTCCTGTTTCACTATCCATATTGAAATTACCACAGTTCGATACAATACACAGCACAGGATTCTTTTATATCAAGGGTCGGTCCGGTTTTTTTGGCATTACTGTACATTGATCAATGGCTACAGCTTATTTACGAGATACTTTAGCCATCAATTCGGGATTCTCGAGAATTCTTCTCCAATTAAAATTGTTATTTTTACGAATTTATTTAAAATTATAATTACAGGTGATTTTCTTTTTTATGATTCTTTTTGTAGTCATAGGGAAGCTTATTATGGGTTATTTGATGACACTTTTATCCTTTTTTTTTCCTAACATGTCGGCTATCTCATTTCCATTTATGCCACAATGTGCTGAAATCCATTGTAAAGCTATATTTTTACCAAAATTTTAAATTTGTTTTATCAAATTATAAACTTTTTTTTTTTCCCATTTTGGATGTGACAGGTACTATAGCTTGAATAGCAGACTTAGAATAAAATAATGTTACAATTTTCTTGTAGAGTTCCAATTATATAAAAATATTTTGTAAGGATATAAAAATTTGCTTCAATTTCATTATCAAAATTTGTGGTAAATTCGGCTACTTTTCTTGTAAAAGGACAAGAACTGACAAGTTCCACCTGCACCAGCTTCTTCAACCTCATGCGAGAGAGAACCGTCTCTATTTGTACAATATGAGTCCATTCAATTGATGGATATTATGATTTGCGATACATATATTTTGTTTCTCTTTTAGCATTAGCTACCAATGTTGAATCTTAGTTGCTTTAAAAATGAATGACAGCTATGATTAAAATTTTTGTTGACATTGGACCCCAGCTTAAGCGAGATCTGTGGAATATATGTTCTTTCTTTCGTCAATTTATTTATGGTAACTGACATACAATAAATGCATAAAGAAATAACGCCATGTGTATTGCTTGTCACTTGGGATTATGCCAGTTTGGTTATCTGGTAATGCGATTATTTAGTATGTAGGCCTAATATTATATGCGTACAATAAAGACGTGGAATATTAAAAGAAGCGTATGAAAAATCTTTATTCTTTTAGTGGTCCGTAAATATGGGATTTTGGACGTTCTGTCTGGGATCAATAATGGAACAAGCATTTACAGTTTCAAATACGGGACACCTGGCAACCCTACTAGATATTAATAACAGACGAAACCATAACAACCGCCGCTTTCATCTGCAAGGAGTGCAAGAAAGGCATACAATTAACTATGTGTGTATTATATTATGTCTTAAATACGGCGTTGCCACTTAATGGATGACTTTCATGTCAGCCTTGTATATGCTTTGCCTTGAGGATAAGACAGAAAGAAGTGGCAACTCTGTGAGAGCAAGATCACTGCACGTGTCTTCCGTTGTCAAACACTTGTGATGTTAGGGAAAATGTGTGTATCTAATGCGTACCCACTTTCAGGGCCGGATTTAGGTATAGTGCCACTCCTAGACAGTGCTAAAATTCGCCGCCCCCCTCCAACTTCCATTAACAGTTTATGAGCAGCTATTATACAGGTCATGTTTAGTTTAAATTAGTTTTAAATGAAATGTTACAATTGAGAAAACAAATTACTTGAATCAAAATATACTGTATACGTCTTACTTGTGTATTATAAAGATTTCCTTCGCACTTTCTTCACACAGAAAGTATTGTTGAGGCCATCAAAATCAATCTGACAAAGCACATCAAACTCTATGCAAAGAGACATATTCAAACTTATTCATTCTTGAAACAAAATTGATTTCCGAAAGCCAGGCTGTGGTTTATTTTTAAGCATTGGTTTTGTTGGTTTTATTATTACTAAAGGGCGGAAAGATGTGCGTAATGCCTTAAGTTAAGTAAGAACGGACTATACTGTTGTCATTCACTCACGTAAACAGCGGCAAGAGAGTACAGTCTGGTAATGAGAACCTCATCACTCCATTCAATCGATCTATAAATACTGGACTGAAGTTGTAATATAGTTATTATGATTTAAAAACTTACCTCAAATGTTACCTGCCACCACCTGATGATTAAAGGATGCATTATACTGAACCACAATATACATCCGTAATTATCGAAAGAGAAAGTTCGACGTCTCTCACTGAAACAGTTTTTCAACATCGAAAAGCTTCTTTCCGTGTCACAAGATGTTAGAGGTGCAAATAAAAAAAGCGCCGTAGTATCGTCGTTTTTCACTCCACTCAAAATGTTACACATAACTGTATAACCGTTTTTTTTTGCAGAATTTATGGAATTTTTCTTTCACCTTTTCACCTATAAAATGTGGATTATCAAGTTTCTTGAACGGAGTATTTGTAGAAATCATCATATTACATAAATCCACATTAAATTCAGACCGTGTATGTTTTTTCATTATTTGATGCCGAAGACCTTAGTACGTTTTAAGTCTGTTTCTTCCTGTTATAATGCCGCTCTATGTAATATTTCGTACGTATTTTAATTCCACATTTGCGCACGACACAGAAAATATTTTCCCCTTGCGAGATCAGAACCTCTCTTCCGTATTTATTTCTTAGACTGTTTAATTCCAAATCCTTCGACGTAGGTATTTTAAATCACTTTTACACAACACTACGACCTGCACAAAGGCAATAAACAATATTGTAAACACCTGGCTTTTTTTCTCATACGACTAGAAGATCATTTGTTGGTTTCTACTTGTACTGTCGCCCTCTCGTGGTGCATTTGTTATTGCGCGTGTACCTGTGTCGTCATCCATACTTCATACCAAACTAACCTGTATCGCGTGGTAACGCACATTTTTCCGCCCTCTAATTGTTAAGAATATTTCTTACTTCGAATTTCTTACTTCGATAGGAAGTATAAAGTAAATTGAAAAATAATCTCCAACTCTTTGCGAAATAAACCTTTCATTATCGAATTATATAGTGCTGGAAAGTGATTAAATAGTATTGTTAACGATATACGGAGTGGCGCAAATAAAAGTAGCCGTGTAAGTATAGACTAAATACAGAAGAAAAATACAGAAGCGAAGTGCTGAAAAGGACTCTTTCATAGATGTTGAAAGTGGCTCCTGCAGCATCAAACACAGCTGTGCACGTCTAATCATGTTAGACACACTTGCACAGATACAGTTTGCACATATCCCATAGCGCGCCACCTTTTAACCAAACCCTGTATTGCTCTCTTTGCCGGTTGTCCTCTATCCGGAAACTTGTCCTGAAAATTTCACGGGTTTCCTATTCGAACCTGTTCTCACACACGTTTCCACAATTTCCACTCTGTCTCATATCGAGTAAAGGCCAATTCACAATGAAAATTAAACATAACCGTAACATAAACACAGAAGTTTGCGGCCAGGTTATCAAATGGGATCATTCACAATGATTCACATAAGCATTGACATAAAAATTGCCGTTAGACGTTAACATGAAAGTTTGCAAACTCCAAACTTTCATGCTTATGCTTACGTGATTTGCAAACAGTACACAATCGTGGAGCGCTGATGTATACGACAGAATATGAGGAAATGGCGTCGTTGTTATGTTTCCATGGTTACCAAGTATCTTTGCGGTTATGTTTATGTTCCCTTCGTGAATGTTATTGATTTTACCGTAACGTTTACATCTTTAAGTTAACGCTTACGTTATGTTTAATTTTCATTGTGAATGAGCCTTAAGTCATTTTGCAGAATTCGAACAGACACGTGTATTTCGACTGATGACTGATGAAATAACTGACAGGAATAATGCTAACAATCTATTATTGCATAAAATTTTCCATTGTTGTAGCTGTTTTCTCATTTCATTATGATGCGAAACGGTAAAATACGATACTGGAATTTCAAGCAGTCAAAATATCGCATTCGCATTCAAACAGAAGGCGGGCTACTTTTATTATATGCACCACCCAGTATATTGGAAATATAACTGAGAGTTGTGGTTACTATTCATAGCGATAAATAAGAAACACACATCCTATTTGATTTTCAACAACGCAGTCTTATTCATACAAGTAGTTAAATTTAAGCAGTTTCATAGTATAATCACAGTCTAATACAGTCACGAAGCTCAATACTTAGTAAATATGCATCCATAGACAGTTGCTAACCACTAGGATCGCTAATATCGCCTCATTACAGACAATGCGAAATAGTACCTGCACGGTCTATTGTTCCTAGTACCCTCACAACTCAAGCTTCGTGACTGTATATATTAGACTGTGGTATAATAACGTGATACTGGTATTCAATATAATTATGCAGCTGCACACTTTCCTTTTACTCTCCCCAAGACCACGACAATACCACTACCGACTTCTACAGGTTGTTCAAGAAGAAACTTCAGAAAAGATTTACAAACATGTGTTTTAAAAACAAATTTCATTGCAAAATGAAAATGGAAAAAAAAAAGAAAAAGAGAGGAAAATGCCGCCGCCCTGGAAATTGCTGCCCTAGGCAACTGCCTAGGTTGCCTAGGCCTAAATCCGGCACTACCCACTTCACTTGCGTGATTCGGGTTCCGCATATTGCGGATAGATGGCAGGACTGTAATCTATTTTCAAGTTGCACACCACTTCTGTGGGCCACGTTATGTTAAAATAAAATCGTTGAATTAATACCCTAGCGACAGGCTTTGAGTGGGATGTATCTTTTTTTTTTTGCACGCATCATTACTTGTAATGTCAAGCTGAGTTGTCACAATTCAATGTAAAGATTATCTCTATTTAGGCCTACAATTATTTTTTTTTTATCTCTAGCACCACCATCCACATTGAATAAATGTTAAGCTATAAGATGATTTATAATGTTTTTGTCGTTCTCAGTCTACTCGATATATGACAACATTGTTATGTAGCCCACAGTTCATATCGGCATGTCAATTAAAATTGCTAACGCAACATTGGTAGACATGTTGTACCGCTCTTTGGGATTGGAGCGACATTTGAAAAGGCTTAATCACTATTTTTTATTTCATCTCTGCAAAGGAAAGCGCTATATTTTACACCGGCGGTGGTATTAATTAAACGTGGATATTATATAATCAAGATTGTTGTGTATTGTAAGCGAGAGATTTTTAAACATGGCGCATACTTTGTCACATTATAAAATATTTTCATAGTAAATTGGAAACGTATTTCGAATGGACTGTCAGTAGTAACAGAAATAGCTATATCTCTGCAGATGTGAAGACATCATATACTTCTCAAATTATACTGTTCGATTATTTTATTTTTGGTGTTGAAATATTCATATGAAATTCGCATTCATTGGAATGCAGTATCAACCTTTGTTCCCTGCCTTTGCTATTGCTTATTAGGAACTGTTGCTAAAACATTCCATAAATGCTATGCTTTCCTTCTGGGAAAAGGATGGTAGAGAGCCACAGTCTAGTATACAGAGTGTTTCAAAAATACGGGGCATAATTTCAGGTATGTATTTCCCATGTAGACAATCAAAATAGTTCATTACAACATGTGTCCGGAAATGCCTTATTTCCGAGTTATGGCCTTCACAACATTGAAATTCACCGGAACCATACCTCATGTTTTAGAAGACTCTCCACTGATCAATCGTCAACACATTCACTTCTTGCATGATGGCGCTCCTGCACACTTCAGTCGTACGGCTTGCCGGTACTTGGATCGAAGGTTTCCTGATCGATGGATAGGTAGAGGTGGCCCAATTGCTTGGCCTCCACGCTCACCTGATCTGAACCCTCTCGATTTCTACTTGTGGGGCCATTTAAAATCATTGGTTTATTCGTCTCCGGTGCCTGATTTGGAATCCCTTCGGAATCGAATTGTGGCATGTTCGCAGGTCAGTGAGACATCGATGTGAGGTCTGTATTCAAGCAGGTGGTGGACATTTTGAACATCTTCTGTAATGACAACGACCTGCGGAAAGAAAAACGTTCCGGTGAATTTCAATGTTGTGAAGGCCATAACTCGGAAATGAAGCATTTCCGGACACATGTCTACATGTGGGAAATACATACCTGAAATTATGCCCCGTATTTTTGAAACACCTTGTATACAGTCACGAAGCTTGAGTTGTGAGGGTGCTAGGAACAATAGACTATGTCGGTACTATTTCGCATTGTCTGTAATGAGGCGATATTAGCGATCCTAGTGGTTAGCAACTATTTATGGATGCATATTTACTATGTATTGAGCTTTTTGACTGCATATACTAGACTGTGGTAGAATATAACTGTATTATAATACTGTAGTTGATTACTGTCCAGTTTAGGGGAATATTGTTGTTTTTAACCTCCTTTTCGTTCAACATTAAGACTTTCAAAGAAAAATTACATTAAAACCTAATTATTAACACATTTCTTGATTCCATGCTGAAAAATGCAACAAAAGGTACCGGAACGCATTTCGCCAGAAAAAAAAGCACTGCTTAAATTTGCAGTAATGTGTACTTAAACCATTTTAGCACTTATATGATCAGAGTAAAATATTTTAAATACTCCATTTATATTGTACTTTGATGCATATAAAAATATTATTCTTGTATGCAACCTATGCGTCATCTGTTTAACTTATTGTAAATAATGTATTCTAGTTTTTACTTTCACAATGGAGGTCAACAAAATAAAAGAGAAACGAGACGCGGAAGAAAATAATATCGATGTTGAAAAAGTCGACTTCTGTTTTTTTTCACGAGATACACGCATTCAGCATCCATGAAGCCGAGAATGTGATTTTGGCCATGTTTTGTGTGTATACAGCATAGCACAGATTTAAACACGCCCACATTACATGCGCATGTTAAATTATTTTAATGGGAAAACATTGTTTAGTCTTAAAGTTTCCTTGTTCGTTTCGGAGACGCGTGATGTCAGAGCAACTTTTACAGTAACGAGTTCAGACAGAGAAGTTTTCCCAAGGAATTAGACAGAATTGTGCTTTGTTGCCGCATTTTGTCAGCTTTTCTTAGCAGTCAGAAACTTCCTACAGTGTCTTCATAGCAAGCGTCTCTTTACACTGACAAATAAATATCACTTTTTTTATTAAACACCGTGACTGTTGCGAAGAATGCAGTATAGGTTAACAAGTTTGGAAAACAGGAGACACCCATTACTGAAGTTGCCTTATTGTTAAATGCACAGAGTATAAACGATGTATGTACTCTTACCTGTTCCGTAAACTGTACAGCACATCTCGCTAAAGAGAAACGGTGAAGTCATTTGTTTTCATTTTAGCAAGTCTGAGCTTTTAAAGGAAATGAATGAAGAAGAGGAAAAATACAGTATTAAGATACGTATATACAGTACATAACAGTCTTGTTCATACAGCCCTTATTTTTGTGATATGTCCGTTTTAACTGTCAAATAAGATAACAATTTTGTTTTCTTCTTCACGTATATAACTATGTGCAGTTTATTCATAATATTGCCTATTAGATTTAATTATAATGTATCTTTAAAACATTTGTTGTTATTTTAAAAAGAAATTCCATTATTCGTTGCGTTCGATATGCAACTTTTCTGTTCGTACACTTACAAGTCTTGTCCTATCACACTGTTTCGAAATACGCTAAGGCTAACCGGCTCATGCTTGCTACTGCTGAGTGGTGGCTTTCCTTGTTTACATTTTTACCTTGCAAGCAGTACAGTAGTATACGAGATGGCGAAATGAAAGCAGCTTTTAGAAGATCTGAAGAAAGTTATTGTTCAAATTGCCCTTAAAGGCAAATCTTTAAGGGAAATAAGTAAAATTGTTGGACATACACATTCAACAGTTCAGCATATTGTAAACAAATTTAAATATGAAGGGTCTTGGAAGAATTTTAGGCGAAAACCAAAGAAAAAAATTAAATGAAAGGGACGAAAAATACATTGCACAACAAATTCGTCGTTACCCTAAGTTAAGTGTTGAAAAACTGCGTTCACAAGTACAAGACACTATAGGAAAAGAAATGTCTAACCAGACCATTCGTCGTGTATTGTGGAAACACGGGTATCATGGCAGGGTTCCACGTAAGAAACCTTTCATTAATGAGTCAAATAGAATAAAAAGACTTCTATTTGCAAACGAACAAGTTTCTAAAGAGAAGGACTATTAGGATCGTGTAATATGGTCCGACGAGATGATAAATCTTTTGGGCTCAGATGGTTGCAACAGAGTGTGGAGGAAGGCAACCTCTGCCTTCAGGAAAGAAAATACTATTCCTACTGTAAAACACGGAGGTGGTTCCATCGTGATATTGGCCTGTATGTCTTCCTCTGGAGTCGGAAACGTACACTTCATTGATGGAATTATAGATAAAATGACGTACAAGAGTATTCTTGTAACAAATTTGGAAGAAAGCGCTAAAAAAATCGGCTTCCAGTGTAATTATATATTTCAACATGATAACGAGCCTAAACACATCGCCGAAATCGTCAAGCCCTGGCTCATTTGGAATTTTCCCCATCAACTCAAAATACCACCTCAATCAGCGGATTTAAATTCGAACATTTGTGGCCAATTTTGAAAAGGAGGGTACGAAATAGCAAGGTAACATCCATTCCGGAGCCCAAAAGAATAGTGGCAGAAGAATGGCAGAATATCATCCCAGAGGTTTGCAAGAAACTTGTCTCTTCAATGAAAAGAAAATTTGAGGAAATTATTAAAGCCAAAGGTTATGTCACAAGATATTAATTTTGTGTAATAGTTGGCAATTAACACTTTGAGAAGTACAAAATGACTAGATGTACGAAGAGAAAAGTTGCATAAAATTTGCACATTTTTTTTGATTTTGTATGTTTATTTATACTGATTTGAAAAATTTGATGAAGCTTATTTTATATCGTGTTTTTTCATATTTTAATTTAACTCATTAAAATAAATTATATTTTCGTTAACAAAATTATATATTTTTAATAACAATATTACTGTACGAACAAGATTGTTACATACTGTATGTGGAGCTTTGTTGCGGTTTCAGAATATTAGAAGTGAACAGATTATGGAAGCAAGCGTTGTTGATACATAATTTTTAACCTCTGTATTAAATCTTTGCATAAAATTGTTTACTTTATTCCTAAAAATTTTTAGTTTTAGTTTTCTCGTGGTTCGTTTGATGCAAGATGATTATAGAAGAGAGCTCTATATTTAATTATGCACTTAGGTTTCTTTCTTTTATTTCTTTTTTGTTTTTCTTTTCTTCTTCCCTTCCCGTCTTGCCTTTTGATCTTTTCGTATTTTCCTTGTTTGTTGATTTTATTGTTATTTACTTACTTATTCTAACACTTTATTTTTTTGCTTGCACTCTTACTTTGAGAGAGGTGCTTAGGAAGATTTTTGAGGCTAAGGGGGATGAAGTTACAAGAGAATGGAGAAAGTTACACAACACAGAACTGCAAGCATTGTATTCTTCACCTGACATATTTAGGAATATTATATCCAGACGTTTGAGATGGGCAGGGCATGTAACACTTATCAGTGAACCCAGAAATGCGTATAGTGTGTTGGAGACATGAAAGAAAAAGGTGGAATATGATGGTAGGGACTGGATTAATGTTGCTCAGGTTAGGGACCGATGGCGAGCTTGTGTGAGGGCGGCAATGAACCTCCGAGTTCTTAAAATCCATTTGGAAGTAAGAATCCTTTACTTTTTTATAATACATTTTACAATTTTGATTTCTTTTTCACGTTCTTTCTTTCCTTCTGCATTTATCTTTCCTTCTGCATTTATCTTTTTTCTTTCCATTGTCGGGTCTTTTATTTTCTTCACTTTCTTGTATATTTCTGTCCATTTTTATTTATTTTTTCTTTAAGAATAGTTGGTGGAAGAAAGCTCAGTTTACAATATATTAGTCTTTATGAGCCTAGATTTTTTTTTGTAACCAGAAAGAATTGTTCAAGTTTGTTGTTTTCCTGATGAATCAAGCTGATGACGAAGTTAAGATTTGAGTACATTTTTAATATTTGTATTCCTTTTATTGCAAGAAATATTGCATAGATTTCTTTCGCTTCTGTTTAATGAAACAGCCCATGCAAGGAAGTCTTAAAGGCATGTCATTTTACATACCGCAGCTATTTTTATATAAAATAAAAAAAGTTATATAGATCTCTATTAAAATCTAAAACATAGTATTTGTAGTAACTATGAAGGTATACGTTAACTTATTTTATGACTGTGTATTGTTGAATTCGTACGATCAGGTGCCGTAATTTCTGTTTAAAAATGGTATTGAAGATCACATCCAAGACACAACAGACATATATCATAAATAATTTACTTCTGAATTTAAAATAGGATAACGGACAGTAATCTGTTAGGAAGGGATTTTTCTACGCTTGTGGAGGGAAGAGGATTAAGCTATGTGGCAACGCTGTTCGAACAGAGCGCCAAGGGAACCGGTTCGCTGCATGTTGCTTTCCGGGTTGGCGTGATGTGATTCGTAATAATGTGGAAGTTCGGTTGGAAACTTATTTATCAGTGCATATGATTTTATTTTGACGCATCATTCGGTCAAATATTTACAGTATATTTGGTAGTAGCAAACTGCGTTTACATGACTTGACAATGCAATAACTTGATAGAGAACTTAGGGATGATAGCAACATATACTGTAAAGTTAACCGTTTTTAAGGAACTCTATTTTGTTTATTCTTGTTGAGGATAGCAGATCACAATAAAATTTTTCTTTCAGGAGAATTAAAGGATGTGAATAAAATGATCTTTCATATTCTAATTGTTATTGCAATTTAGATAATATAATATTGGGGTTATGGTGTTTTGTTAAAAGCACAGGATAAGTGAATACTGGTACTGAAACATGTTTTACTTCAATAAATTCCTTGCAGGGTAATAATAATAAATATAACATAAGATTACAGAAGAATATAAAATCATAACCTACGAAATGAATGCGCAAGGAGACATGTAGGGATCTACGATACTATGTTTTCATGAAGTATTGAAATCGATTTGAGTACGCTTACCGTATTGAATAAGTCCCTCTCCGATCCCTATTTTCATGCAGTTTTTTATGTATTGAAAACTATTTAAATACGGAAGCTGAAGTTTCGAAAGAATTTGAGATGGTTAATATGTCATCGATTGAATATTTCACCTAACACATTTTACTTTTCTAGGAATAGATCAACATAATAATGTCTGAGAGAGATAGGCCATTACAGGGTAGACAACTTATACCTAAGATATAATAATGTTTACTTAAAGTTGACACTGGTTGAGATTTTGTTAACTGCTAACGTGTGTGCTTGGAGAATGTTAAATACAATCTGATTAAAGAAAATAAAGTAAAAATGCATCTACGTTTCGTCTTCTAATAGTTTTTTTTTCATGTGTTACGATAATGGCGAATTATTATGTATACAACTTTACTTTCGGAATCCGGTATTGCCGGTGAGAGCGTCTCAGATCTAATCGAAGCTGAAAGTGATCATTTATTTAGGTCACCCTGTTCTGCCTGTGACACAAACAGCAGTGAAGCTTCGCTTACTTTCTGTTGGTAACCAGACTCGCCATGGGCCTACTGTTAATGTCCCAGTACCTTGTGTTTTTTGTTGTCCTGATAACTCGTCTGTTTAGGATTACTGCGTGCTGTAATTCAGCGAAGTGGTTTGGCATCCCTTAAATATAATGTGGCATTCCGTTTAGTTTATTTTTTATTTATTTTACAACGCTGTATCAGTTAACAACTGTTACGAAAGTGAAAACATATACGATAGAATATAAAAGAGAAGTGCAGTAATTTCATTGGTTAAAAGTGATAGGATTTCCGGATAAACATCGAAAGGATACGGGTTCTACTCTTGGCAGGAAGTTAAAATTTGAATATATTACGTAGATTTGATTATAAATTGTCTTAGGGAAGGTGTTATGAATGGCTCTCTGGTATATTGGCGCGAGAGGTGGAAAGACATAAAAAATTACTTGAAAAATAAAATATGGTGGCAATGGTCTATACAAGAGAGCAATAAATTGCTAAGTGTAAAGGTTCATTCACAATGAAAATTAAACATAATGTAAGCGTTAACTTAAGAGTGTAAACGCTACCATAAAATAAAGTCAAACCATCATTCACGTTGGGAACATAAACATAACAGCAAAGATACTTGGTAACCATGGAAACATAACAACGACGTCATTTTATCATATTCTTATACAGGGACATCATTTTATTTTACTTCAATTTTTATTGTACCTGAGTTTTTTAATGTACTTCGCTCCCACCCCTTCTACTAATGAAGTTCAACCGTCCTCCACACAGATCCAAGACCGCATATATATATATATATATATATATATATATATATATATATATATATATACAGATATAGTAGCCTTACGGTCATAGTAAACAGTACGTTCCAAAAATATGTTCGCGTTTTCCAGTGACGAAAGCTTTCAATATTGAATCATTTTCGCACAGGTACTGTCGTCCATTTGCCTACGTCGTATCCCGGTTTCCCCCACCAGCTTTTATTCGCCAGCTAGTGGCTGGGCTGTCTTAGCTCCTTTCTTAGAACATTAATTTCTGTTAGGAATTGGACGTCTACGTAATATTATACAACTGTTTAAAATAACTTAAATAAAAGGGCCTCGTTAAGTAATTAACTGTCACGTGATTTCCTCCTTTCTACGATCCTACGACATAACCACTTGCACGGACAGTAGATACCTAGTATGTCTGAGTAATTTTATCTTTTCGGATCGGGCAGAAGTGAAGATTGAATTTACAGTACGTAAGGTAATCTTTCATATAGTAGGTACAGAATTATTTCAACGTGAGTTACTAGTACGAAGGACGAAACTGATAATTGGGATTAGGTACAATAGTCTATAGTGCCATAATATGCACATTAGAACTGAAGCCTGTATCGAAATGAACGGCCACCATTTTCAAAAATGTGTTGAAATATCCATATTATGATTATTTTTCAATTTAACTTCATTCTCTATATCGTACGCTAATGTGCTGTAGACAGTATAATATACACTGCATAATGAATACGTCCGAATGAATAGCTCAGTTCGTGAGTAAAAGCATTCATTGTTAATGTTGTACTGTATTTTGATTAAAAAAACCTAATGAAAATGATCAAACTCAAAATCGCGATATTTCCTAGTTTACGTAAATGGATGAACTACTTTTCTTCCCTCCTATACCTAGTAAAATGATTTGTTTGTATATTACGCCAGTATCATCGACCTCCAGTCGTGGAAGGAGGTAGCAAACGGTGTTGATCCAAAGGTATAGCCAGGTTGATATTAAATATGTTAGTAAAAATAAAATGATGTCCCTGTATATATTTCTGCGCTGTACGATTGTGCATTGTTTCCAAATCACGTAAGCATGAACATGAAAGCTTGGAGTTTGCAAACTTTCATGTTAATGTTAATGTCAGTGTTTATGTGAATCATTGTGAATGATCCCATTTGATAACCTGACCGTAAACTTCCTTGTTTATGTTATATTTATGTTTAGTTTTCATTGTGAATGAGCCTTTAAGGAATACTGTCTTAATTTGGGATTTGTCCACAAGAGCGTCACGACATGAAGTTTTACTCATCCGGTTGAGGATTGGCCACTATCGTCTGACACATGGCCTTCCTCTACGCGGCGAGCCCCAACCGTTGTGTGACGTATGCCATGTACCACTTACGGTCCAACATATTTTATTGCACTGTAGGAAATATGACCGTGTCCGTCGTCAATACGCAATTCTGCCGAATCTACGTGACGCTTTGGAAATGATTTCAATTGTGCAAATGTAGTTCTGAGATTTTTATCTAATACAGGCCTTTACAAGGTCATTTAGAATTTATTGACGGGTTGTTTGTTTACCCTTCAGACCTTTTATTTTTATTTTTTTTTACTTAACTCGACATTTCGGACCGTCTACATCCGAATATTAGAGTTTTATTGTTGTTAAATCTCCAGATTATTAATTTTGTGTCTGGTGGCATTTGTTTTATCATTTTATGGTTGCTTTTTACGCTTAATTTGGGATCCAATATTTGCTCATTTTTATAATTTTATAACTAATCACCCTGTTAGAAATGCATTTGTGTAGCTGATTTTAGTATGACAACGATATTTAGTTCGTGTTTGCTTTTAGCTTACGGTATTGTTTCTCTCTCTCTCTATTTTTTTAAGAATTTTAGATAAGGGCGCAAATAACCATAGCCTTTTTTAAACCCCCACTAACTAACTAAATTGTCTTACGAAGTCTGTTACATAATTAAGAAACATGTTTATCCCACCTTAAATCCTGGTTAATTCTTATTGTTACTGTTTTTTTTTTCGCATATTTGTCAAATAACCTTGGCACTTGTAAATGATCAGCACGACCAAATGTACACAAGAGTTATTTCAGTACTTAGCCAAGAATCCAAGAACAAGGAACTAGGTACCGCAAACAAAAAAAAAAAAAAAGAAGGGACTTAATAGTTGTGTAGCTTAGGTTAATTGTGTTCAGACTGAATAGAGGTAAAATTGACTCAAGGTCGGATCCACGCCAGGTGCGCGGAAGTCTGTACGTTACGGAAGGTTTTACAAATGGGGGGCGCGACATCGTAGCGAGTTCCGATGTTCCCGGAAATGACGACGGATCACCAAGTCTCAAAGAATGGTATGATGCTGGAATTGTCTATCAACAGTATTAACCTAAAATTTATGACATATTGGACAAACTTTACTTCCTGGTTGCATGGAATATTAAGAGGAAGCATTTCTTCTTCTTCTTCTTCTTCTTCTTCTTCTTCTTCTTCTTCTATACCAGTTATTTTAACCGGTGTGCCGCGAGAAAATTGAAATAGTAAAGATTGGCATAGCAAAAATTGAAAAATATAAGTGCAGAATATCGTACCTAATTAATGTTTCTATATACTAATTGAATCGTTGATCAAAGTAAACATATTACATTTTGTCCGACAGAACAACAAAAAAGTTCTCCTCATTCTTTACGAAACCACCTCTTAATGCTTGTAGAGACAGTGTTTGAGCGATATGATACCGCCACTGCTTGCCTACAGTACGTGAATGAAACTCACAGACAGGAAAGTCCTCGTACCCGTTTGAATGTCTGTGATTACACGATGTAATCACGACACCCGCTGATCCACCGCTGGATTAATCTTGCTCAGGATAGGGACCCATGACGGACTTATGTGAGGGCGGCAATGAACCATCGAGTTCACTAAAAGCCATAAGTAAGTAAGTAGAATAAGATATGAAAAATAAAGGACACAAATCGAAATTGATAATTTATGAATTGCTTTTCAATTATATATTGAACACTTCTACTTGATTTAAAGTCTTTATATGGTGAACTGCAGTTCAATTCTAAATCGCTGATATCAATATATTCATCAGGTATTGCATTCTTATTGTTGGTTGTGTAGGAACATTAATTAAATCGTTAACACTTTGTAACTGAACTGCGGAAAAAAGGTTAGAAAATTACTTTTCAGGGACTAAAATGACATTGATGAATACTGGAATTAGAAATGTATAGAAAAGCATTACCACAGTCTAGTATATACAGTCACGAAGCTCAATACGTAGGAAATATGCATCCATAGATAGTTGTTAACCACTAGGATCGCTACTATAGCCTCATTACAGACAATACGAAATAGTACCTACACAATCTATTGTTCCTAGTACCCTCATAAACTCATGCTTCGTGACTGTATATACTGGACTGTGATATTACTATAAGAAACTGTGTTTTATAATTTCATTATTAGACCTAAACCCTAAGAATGTACCTTAACCGAAAATCCATAAGCTGTTGAACATAACAAATTCAGAATCTAGGACCCGATAGATGGTATTTTCCTATGAATACAAAAATTCCTGTGTAGTATAACATGTGACTGTCACATATCCATTCACTGTATGTTTATTAATGTAGATAAACAGAAACCTGGTACTAAATTATATTTAATGTAGTCTGGACAGCAGTGATTATTCACTGTTATTAGTGTCACGTTGCTAAATTTCAGTTTTCATTTGTTTATACACTGCTAAACATAACCCCGTCGGTAAGTACGGGTTTTCTGTTGTCAATGTACTGTATCCATCCGTTTAATCCCCTAAATAAATTTACCCCGTGTTATGAAACTTCAGCGTTTAGTTACAAAATTAGTAGTATGAATTATCCCCCATTCAGGGTCTCTAATCTAACTTAATACAGGTAAATTACATTTTGGATCCCGTCGTCAAAAAGGTAAATGCATTGTTATATAAATCTGCTTTAAAATACGTATACGAAAGTGGAAAACGCAATTTTGTTGAGTTCTAAGAGTTTAAATTCAGCAAATTAAAGACGAGTTTTTAAATATATAAAACTAATTTAAGCGTCAGCATTACTAACTGCAAATTCGACGGACCTATGCTCGATTTGTGGGAGTAAAATGAAGATTAATTTTGTCTCATACGGATAGAACAGAGTTGCAACAATTTTGAGGAACAATTTGTACTCTATGTCCTATTTAATGTGCCTGGATATTTTCCACACAATAGTCATGGATACGGACCAGGAGGTTACAATATTACTGGAGTTTTTAAGTGAACGACGTTCGTGCTTGTAGCAAGCGACGTACTTTTGTGTTGATTTGTATTCTATCATACTGTATATTATTTCATGTATATTATTGAAACCTGGTTGAGTGGAAGAGAAGGCCTTATGGCCTTAACTCTGCCAAGCAAAATACTACTACTACTACTGCTACTGCTACTGCTACTACATAGAAGCATTTGTAATGTGGATATGAAGAAGAATGAACGTGTGAAGTGGACAGAGTAAGAAATGAAGCTGTGTTGGAAGGAGTAGGTGAAGAAAGAATGATACTGAAAATGATCAGGAAGAGGAAGAGGAATTGGTTGGGTCACTGGCTGAGAAGAAAATGCCTATTGAAGGATGCACTGGAAGGAATGGTGAACGGGAGAAGAGTACGGGGGTAGAAGATATCAGATTTTAGACGACATTAAGATACAGTATATGGATCATATGAGGAAACGAAAAGAAAGGCAGAAAATAAGAAAAATTGGAGAAAGCTGGGTTTGCAGTGATATACCTTCCCTTGGCCAGAACACTAAATGAATGAAATTTATTATTATTATTATTATTATTATTATTATTATTATTATTATTATTATTATTATTATTATTATTAGTATTGAAATGGAAACGTGAAAATTGGAGATTTACCCTTCGAAGAGGTGGAAAAATTCAAATATCTTGGAGCAACAGTAACGGATATAAATGATACTCGAGAGGAAATTAAACGCAGAATAAATATGGGAAATGCGTGTTATTATTCGGTTGAGAAGCTTTTGTCATCTAGTCTGCTGTCCAAAAATGTGAAAGTTAGAATTTATAAAACAGTTATATTACCGGTTGTTCTGTAGGGTTGTGAAACTTGGACTGTCACTTTGACAGAGGAATAGAGATTAAGAGTGTTTGAGAATAAGGTTCTTAGGAAAATATTTTGGGTTAAGAGGGATGAAGTTACAGGAGAATGGAGAAAGTTATACAAAGCAGAACTTCACCCATTGTATTCTTCACCTGACATAATTAGGAACATTAAATCCAGACGTTTGAGATGGGCAGGGCATGTAGCACGTATGGGCGAATCCAGAAATGCATATAGAGATTTAGTTGGAGATCGGAGGAAAAAAGACCTTTGTGGAGGCCGAGACGTAGATGGGAGGATAATAATAAAATGGATTTGAGGGAGGTGGGCTATGATGATAGAAACTGGATTAATCTTGCACAGGATAGGGATTAAGACTTTTTGAGAATAAGGTTCTTAGGAAAATATTTGGGGCTAAGAGGGATGAAGTTACAGGAGAATGGAGAAAGTTACACAACGCAGAACTTCACGCATTGTATTCTTCACCTGACATAATTAGGAACATTAAATCCAGATGTTTGAGATGGGCAGGGCGTGTAGCACGTATGGGCGATTCCAGAAATGCATATAGAGGGAAAAAGACCTTTGGGGAGGGCGATATGTAGATGGGAGGATAATATTAAAATGGATTTGAGAGAGATGGGATATGATGATACAGAGTGGATTAATCTTGCACAGGATAGGGACCGATGGCGGGCTTATGCGAGGGCGGCAATGAACTTGCGGGTTCCGTAACAGCCATTTGTAAGTTATTATTGGTTATTATTATTATTATTGTTATTATTTTGGTAAGTAACGTTGTGATTTTTCTCTGTTTGGTGATAACTGGTATTAGTTGGCAACACTGAAGGAACAGTAATGATATTTGTAAGTTATTATTGGTTATTATTATTATTATTATTATTATTATTATTATTATTATTATTATTTTTTGGTAGCCTCCAGATATGGAGGGTAGCTGCGAATATATTGAATAAGCAGTCGTGGACAGCCGATAAGGGGTGGTCCTCCAGCTTGGGGGTTGGGCGAAGGGCTAACAACCCATCACCGTAAAAAACAGCTTGTTACGAATTCCTACAGTAAGCCTCGGAATAGGACTGATTCTCTGGCACGACCACAGCAAAGGAATAAGGCACTTGGAACGTAACTAGTCTTTATAGAACAGGAGGGGTAACATTAGTAGCAAAAGAACTAGCTAGATATAGAATAGACTTCGTAGGAGTACAAGAGGTTAGGTTAGATGGGAATGGCATATCACAAATAGGAGATTACTTGTTGTATTATGGGGAAGGAAACAATAATCACCAATTAGGAACAGGATTCTTTGTACATAAAAGAATAAAATCAGCAGTAAAAAAGGTCGAATTTATCAGTGACAGGTTATCATATTTAGTACTTAAGGGTAGATGGTGCGACATCATAGTTATAAATGCTCACGCCCCTACAGAAGAGAAAGACGACTATGTAAAGGATAGCTTCTATGAGGAATTGGAACATACTTTTGATCAGTTCCCTAGATATCATATGAAAATTTTATTGGGGGATTTCAACGCTAAAGTAGGACGGGAGGATATTTTTAGACCAACTATTGGAAAAGAGAGCCTACACGCAATTAGTAGTGACAATGGAGTTAGATTAGTCAACTTTGCCACATCGAAAAATTTAATTGTCAAAAGTACAACATTCCCCCATAAGGATATACATAAATATACTTGGACTTCTCCAGATGGATTGACACACAACCAAATAGATCACATCTTGATAGATAAACGGAGACATACTAGTATAGTAGATATTCGAACTTTCAGGGGTGCAGACTGTAATTCTGACCATTATTTGGTGATTGGAGAATTAAGAGAAAGATTATCAGTAGCCAAGCGAGTAGAGCAACAAGTTAATATTACTAAATTCAATATTTTGAAATTAAAGGACGAGGAAGCTAAGCAAAATTATCAGGTCGAAATTTCGAATAGGTTTGCCACTTTAGAAAGTTCCGACGAAGTTGAGAAAGAATTAGATGTTAATAGCGTGTGGGAAAATATCAGAGATAGTATCAAAATTGCAGCTGAGCAGAGCATAGGTTATTATGAAACTAAGAAAAAGAAACCGTGGTTTGATGAAGATTGTTGCATGGTAGTAGAAAGAAGGAAACAGGCAAAATTGAAATTCTTACAGGATCCAGTTGAGGAGAAGAGAGATAATTATTTCAATGAAAGACGGGAAGCAAGTCGTACACTTAGGAATAAAAAGAGAGGTTACTTGAAGGAAAAACTGAATGAGGTAGAAACAAATAGTAAGAATAAAAACATTCGAGATTTATATAAGGGTATAAAGGAATTTAAGAACGGATATCAGCCAAGGGTAAACGTGATCAAGGATGAGAATGGTGACTTGCTTGCAGACTCTCCATCAATCCTAAACAGATGGAAAACTATTTTGCGCAACTACTAAATGTACATAGGCCAAATAGAAATGATCGGGACGAAATTGAAATACAAACTGCTGAGCCATTTATACCCGAACCCACGCTTTCAGAAGTCGAAATTGCGATAGAAAATCTGAAAAAGTACAAGTCTCCAGGTATCGATCAAATTCCAGCAGAATTAATACAAGAGGGTGGAAGTGCATTATATAGCGAAATTTATAAACTTGTACTTGCTATTTGGGAAAAGGAAATTGTACCAGAACAATGGAAGGAGTCCATAATTGTACCTATTTTTAAAAAGGGGGACAAAACCAACTGTGGTAACTTTCGAGGAATATCACTTTTGTTGACGTCGTACAAAATTTTGTCCAATATTCTTTTGAGGAGATTAACTTACGTAGATGAAATTATTGGGGATCATCAGTGCGGTTTTCGGCGTAATAGATCGACTATTGATCAGATTTTTTGTATTCGGCAGATAATGGAGAAAAAATGGGAGTATAAGGGTACAGTACATCAGTTATTCATAGATTTCAAAAAGGCTTATGACTCGGTTAAGAGGGAAGTATTATATGATATTCTTATTGAATTTGGTATTCCCAAGAAACTAGTTCGATTAATTAAAATGTGTCTCAGTGAAACATACAGCAGAGTCCGTATAGGTCAGTTTCTATCTGATCCTTTTCCAATTTACTGCGGGCTAAAGCAGGGAGATGCACTATCACCTTTACTTTTTAACTTCGCTTTAGAATATGCCATTAGGAAAGTTCAGGATAACAGGCAGGGTTTGGAATTGAACGGGCTACATCAGCTTCTTGTCTATGCAGATGACGTGAATATGTTAGGAGAAAATACACAAACGGTTAGGGAAAACACGGAAATTTTACTTGAAGCAAGTAAAGCGATCGGTTTGGAAGTAAATCCCGAAAAGACAAAGTATATGATTATGTCTCGTGACGGGAATATTGTACGAAATGGAAATATAAATATTGGAGATTTATCCTTCGAAGAGGTGGAAAAATTCAAATATCTTGGAGCAACAGTAACAAATATAAATGACACTCGGGAGGAAATTAAACGCAGAATAAATATGGGAAATGCGTGTTATTATTCGGTTGAGAAGCTCTTATCATCCAGTCTGCTGTCCAAAAATCTGAAAGTTAGAATTTATAAAACAGTTATATTACCGGTTCTTCTATATGGCTGTGAAACTTGGACTCTCACTCTGAGAGAGGAACATAGGTTAAGGGTGTTTGAGAATAAGGTGCTTAGGAAAATATTTGGGGCTAAGCGGGATGAAGTTACAGGAGAATGGAGAAAGTTACACAACACAGAACTGCACGCATTGTATTCTTCACCTGACATAATTAGGAACTTGAAATCCAGACGTTTGAGATGGGCAGGGCATGTAGCACGTATGGGCGAATCCAGAAATGCATATAGAGTGTTAGTTGGGAGACCGGAGGGAAAAGACCTTTAGGGAGGCCGAGACGTAGATGGGAGGATAATATTAAAATGGATTTGAGGGAGGTGGGGTATGATGATAGAGACTGGCTTAATCTTGCACAGGATAGGGACCGATGGCGGGCTTATGTGAGGGCGGCAATGAACCTTCGGGTTCCTTAAAAGCCATTTGTAAGTAAGTAAGTAAGTAAGTAACGTTGTGATTTTTCTCTGTTTGGTGATAACTGGTATTAGTTGGCAACACTGAAGGAACAGTAAAGACTGTAAACTCAGTCTTATCGAAAATATTATTATTATTATTATTATTATTATTATTATTATTATTATTATTATTTTAGTAAGTAACATTGTGATTTTTCTCTTTGGTGATAACTGGTATTAGTTAGCCAAATTAGACTGTAAACTCAGTCTTATCGAAATTATTATTATTATTATTATTATTATTATTATTATTATTATTATTATTATTATTATTATTATTATTATTATTATTATGCGGAGGAAAAGGGAATTTTGTTACGATTATTTGCTACTGTTGCTAGGATAGGGAATTTTGCTAGCAAGATTTGCCACTGTTAATAGAATAGGTTCAAGAAAATACTTACCATTGTATAGCGTTATTCCGCCTTGTTCAAAGGAGTAGGCTCGTATTATTTTGTGTATTATTTCCCCGAGCTGTGATATTATTAATGCGCTGTGTGTGTGGCCCATACACAACGGGGCAGCAGCCGTTTGAAGGCGGCTTTATGAGTTGCTACCTTTAAATCCCCATATAAAGTATTCCTGGACACACGTGCGCTGCCCTTGCATCATTCAGTCTTCGTACAGCAGACCAGGAGCATCTGCACGTACGCTGCGGACACAGGGTGTTAACAAGCCTTCTTTTCCTATCGTCCCCTCAGTCGGACGGTCGTATTTCAAAACATCTCTTGTCCACCTGATAACGAAAATGAGACTTCTGTGTCCATGCATTCTTCAATATTCTACTATATACAACTGTCGTGATTTTGCTTCAGAACTCCCTCTAAACCACTAAAATCTTGCGTTAAAAGTGACTGTTGGAATCAAACTTACTGTTGTAAACAGCAAAAATTGCGACTAATATTAGTTCCAGCTTTGGAATCAAAGACTCTGATGCTCCTATTTGATTATAAATGCACCCAACCTCTTTGGTTTGATAATGTCTCTTGCCTATCTAGTAGATAAGACATTTTAGACCTAAAAACGTTTTTCGTGATTTCTCACAAAGTTATGAGAGTGGACAAGGTTCATTTTGGAAAATAAGCTCCTCACTTGTAACTTATACGATGTATATAATTTACGTGTAATATTCTGATGCTGCACAAATAGATTTCGATATTAGATTTGGACTTTCTTTTTTTCTAGGTATGTTAATCATTTACATTTTATTGCCAAAGAAAATTTCAGTCATATCCTTCATAACTAAGGCCCGTTACACTCTTCAGCGAGAAATATGTAATGTGTTTGTCGAGCTATGGAAAATACTTTCCTTTAGCATGGAGTAACGCTCGAAATAAGGCATAGCTAACATTGGTCGTCTAGCGATTTTTTGAAAACAGCTACGTATTTCCCGCTCCCACAGATAACCTAACCTAATTGCAGCCTATACAATATATATAACGTGAATGAAATTGACCAATTAATAGAAAGTCAGATGTTCAAATTTATGTAACTCTATTTCTATCAGCGCATGTGGAGCCCAAAGACCTTGTATAGTGTTATATACAAAGTCTTTGATCAAACTTCCTTCCGTATGACGTAATAAAATTCGTGTTTTAATTATCTATATAGAGATGGTTCCACTGTGTAGCAACATATTTCTCGCTGTAGTGTGAAAACGTTAAGCTAAGCTAAGAGTTGTCCACACATTACATAGTTCATAGCTCTCGCTGTAGTGTGTAACCGGCCTAACAATCAAATGCAATGAAAATATTAGGCCTAAACAACACAGGTTTTTTAAATAAATTTTTGTTACTGCACAAAGCACCGAAATTGGCGGAATGACATCGATTCTTCTTCTTCTTCTTCTTCTTCTTCTTCTTCTTCTTACTACTACTACTACTACTACTACTACTACTACTACTACTACTACTACCAACCTAACTTAACCTAAGCTAACTTGGTTGAGAAACTTTTGTCATCCAGTCTGCTTTAAAAACAATTGAAAATTAGAATTTATAAAACAGTTGTATTGCCGGTTCGTCTATATGGTTGTGAAACTTGGACTCTCGCTTTGACGGAGGAACAGACGTTAAGGTTGTTCGAGAATAAGGTGCTTAGGAAAATATTTTTGGGTAAAAGGGATGAAGTTACAGTAGAATGGAGAAAGTTACTCAATGCAGAACTTCACGCATTGTATTCTTCACCTAACATAATTAGGAACATTAAATCCAGACGTTTGAGATGGGCAGGGCATGTAGCACGTATGAGTGAATTCAGAAATGCATATAATGTTAGTTGGAAGACCTGAGGGGAAAAGATCTTTGTGGAGGCCGAGACGTAGATGGGAGGATAATGTTAAAATGGATTTGAGGGAGGTGGGATATGATGATAGAGATTGGATTAATCTTGCTCAGGATAGGGACCAATGGCGGGCTTACGTGAGGGCGGCAATGAACAACCTGGTTCTTTAAAAGCCATTTGTAAGCAACCACCACCACCACTACCCCCACCACCATTATTATAAACTGCGACTCATTTCATCGCCAGACACCGGAAATAATAATAATAATAATAATAATAATAATAATAATAATAATAATAAAATAATAATAATAATAATAATAATAATAATAATAATTTTAACGGCAACAATAAAATTATAGATTTGAATTGCTTATAACTCTGATTTAAAAATTAAGTGGCTAGCAAGCGTGTTAACAATAGTCATGGTTGCCAACTTGGTGAGTTAATATGTATAGAGTGTTTAATTTTTAAAATCTGATGATTCCGAACAGGCCTACTTCACTGTCATATTCAGCCGAGCCGAGAAATGTCAAGAGTACAGTTCGCAGGAGAATAATGCCACAAGAACAAGAATGAGTTCTGAAATACTGATGACTCAAGATAACATTTTTTACATTACTTCTATGTAATTATGCTACTGTATAATTATTTAGATTACGTTCACTTTTTAATTGTATCAAGTAGGCAAAATTTAAATTTTCATGAATATTTGACTATTGCTTTCATGTATTTTGTTGTATTTTTATCACTGCACACAATTTGTTTCATTACTGCACGTCATTTGTTTTATTACTGCACAAATTTTGTATGACTGCACACTAAAAAAATCCTTGCCTAACGAATGAAAACCTTAGCCCTGATCAAAATAAGAAATTCAAAACAAAACAAAGATGTATCATGCAGTGACCGAGATTCTATGAAAAACAAAAGAAAAGTGAGAAGAAAAGAAAAGAAGAGAGAAGAAAACAAAAGAGGGAGAAGAAAAAAGAAACGGAAGAAAAACCAAAGGAGGGAGAGAAAAGAGAAACAGATTAAAACTGAGAAGAAAAACAAAATAAGAGAAAAAATAAAGGACGGGGGAAGGAAAAACAAAGGAAGAGAGAAAGTGAAAAGAGAAATAAGAAAACAAAAGAAGAGAGAAAGAAAATAGAGGAGGAAACAAAGGAAAAGAGAGAAGAAAACAAAGGGAGAGAATAAAACGAGAGAAAAACGAAAGGAAATAAATAAAACGGGAGAAAAATACAAACGAAAAGAGGGAAGAAAAAGAGCAGAAAACAAGGCAACAGAAAAAGGTATAAAACAAGGAAAGGAAAGAATACGAAATCAGAGGGCGAAAATTTAAATGGATTATTTAACGACTGCGAAATTACCTAGCGTCGGTGGAACTCGTACCGGATTGTATTTGACGAGATGAGTCCGAGAATTCGCTATGACATTACCTGACATTAGTCTTACAGACGAGAGAAATTACTGAAGAAATGATACCAGGTAATGAGCTTTAGTGAGAATCGAACCCACGCCCGAGGGACATGGCATTACGAGTACAACTCGCTACCTAGATAGCTACAATGGTATTACTTTGATTTTGTGTGTGTGTGTGTGTGCGTTTTTTGAAGGTAATAATGTGTTAAGAATATTTTACAAATAATGACCTTTTCCCATTGGGTGCAATGGTGTGAAAATATTGTTTAACAGGCTTCTTGGTCAGTCACGTGCCCCATTCATAACTCCATCGTCCAGAGATTGTGAAGTGGCCTGCAACAGTACTTCCACGCGGCCAATCTGTTAGGTCATGAGCTTTAAACACAGAAACATTACTCTGCCCTCCCAGACTTGGGAGCGTGCTGGCCATGGTTTGGCCCCTCTCTGTCTTGCTTTCTCCCCATGCCCACTGCCGCAGCGTCAGTGTGTGACGTGTGTAGTCCAGACTTTGTAAGCTGACTGGTCTCCGAGAAGTAGTAAACGCTCTGTTTTCGATCTTCTGGCCATCATTTGAATTCTCGAGTCAAACGTATGTACTCATAATATTCAGTTCTTCCTTACAACTTTGATATCAATTGCCGGGATGATATTCTTGTATTCTAATTGCTTAGTTGGCAGCTTTTCACGCTATTAATTTAGCTTCTTTATGTTTTCTTTTTTACCCATCTCGTTTCAAGCATTCTCTTTATCCATTCTTTTCTCTTTCTCAATTTCCTCATTATTATTCTGTTCCTCTTCATGCACCCTTCTTCAGTTTTCCTTACGTACTTTCTTTTTCTGTTCCCCTTTTTTCTTTCATGCTTTTCCTCTTTTTTTATTTTGTAAGCCACCATTGTAGCTATAGGTAGCGAGTTGTACTCGTAATGCGATGCCGCTCGGACGTTGGTTCGATTCCCACTAAAGTTCATTACCTGGTTTCGTTTCTACATAGTTTCTCTCGCCTGTAAGGCTGATGTCAGGTAATGTCATAGCGAATCCTCGGACTCATCTCGCCAAATATAATCTGGCATGAATTCCACCGACGCTAGGTAATTTTGAAGTTGTTACAGCGTCGTTAAATAATCTATTTACATTTTCTTTTGGTTTCGTATATTTTCCCTTCTTTGTTCTTATACCTTTTTCTGTTTCATTGTTTTCTGCTTTTTTCCTTCTCTCTCTTTCTTCGTATTTTTCTCCTGTTTATTGTCTATTTTCTTTCGTTTTTCTCTCGTTTTTATTTTCTCCCTTTGTTTTTCTTCTCTCTTCTCCTTTGTTTTCCTCATTTCTCTTCTTTTGTTTTCCTTCACTCTCTTCATTTGTTTTTCTCCTCTGTTGTTTTCTTCTTTTCTTTTGTTTTTCTCGCTGTTCTTTTGTTTTTCTTCTCTCCCTCTGTTTTTTCTTCCTTCTCATCGTTTTTCTTCTCTCCCATCCTTTGTTTTTTTCTTTTCTCTGTCCTTTATTTTTCTTTTATTTCGTTTTTCTTCACAGTTTTATTTTGTTTCCCTTTTTTCTCTTCTTTTGTTTTTCTACCCTCTCTTCTTCTTTTCTCTTTCTTTGTTTTCTTATCACTCTCCTTTTGTTTTTCTCTCTCTCTTTTTATTTTATCCTCTCTTTTGTTTTTCTTCCCTCTTTCTCTGCCTTTTGTCTTTTCTCTCCTATTGATTCCCTCTACCGCTCTTCTTTTGGTTTTCTTCTATCTCGTTCTCATCTTTTGTCATTATTCTCTCTCCATTAGGCCTAATTAAAAAAAAAAAAAAAGAAGACAAAAAATAAAAATTTTACCTATAATGTCAAACTACAATAATTATAAATAATGTGTATAAAAATGTTCAATAAGTTATAACAAATAGTGGCTATCAAAATGTGCCATACGAAAAAAATTATACCTCCGATGTTTAATTTAATATCAATAATCGTAGTTACTTATTGTGAGTATCAATCAACTCAGCAGTGGCTGTTCATTATGATTGGTGAAAATTGTGTTTGTCTATCTGCTATAGTTCTGGAGAAAATTCAGTTTATTTTGAGGTGAGGTGGAGCATACGAAACAAGTAACAAATCTAAAGTGGCCATTTTAGTGTTTGTTAACTCTGTAATTCACTCTCTTCTGTGTTCAGAACAGTACCTAACTATTATTTGGAACAAGGTGTTCCGAACTGTTCCGTTCCTGCTCCATTTGCGTAACAGTTTCGAAAGACATGTTCATTTGTTTTTTCTCTCACACACAGGTAACGTTATTAATTTCAGGGGGTTATTCTTTGAGATATTTCAAACAAAATTTGAATACAGTTTTGCTCGTTTTTGCTTCCTTTTCGAGATAAAATTTGTTTTATACGAAGCATTTCATAGCGTGTTTTGGGGAGGCCAATGATTTAATTTCCAATATGCTCAGTTATGACAATAAATTATGAAATAATTTTAGTATTGTCCCTAAAATATGCACGAATTGGATACAACAAATGTAACTTTTCGTTCTGAAAAGGAATTTTAAAAAGTTACATTTGTTAGGATCAAATTTCTGCATATTTAAACGACAGAACTAAAATTATTTCAATAATTTATTGTCGTAATACAGCCACCGGCGTGGCTCAGTCGGTTAAGGCGCTTGCCTGCCGGTCTGAAGTTTCGCTCGGGCGCGGGTTCGTTCCCCGCGTGGGCTGATTACCTGGATGGGTTTTTTCCGAGGTTTTTCCCAACCGTAAGGTGAATGTCAGGTAATCTATGGCGAATCCTCGGTCTTGTCTCGCCAGATACCATTTCGTTATCACCAATCTCATCGACGCTAAATAACCTCGTAGTTGATACAGCGTCGTTAAATAACCACCTAAAAATCAAAATAAACTGTTCTCTTAAATCGACTGAGCTTATTGCGAATTAAATCAATGGCTTTCCAAAAACACGCTAAAACAATTTTTATCTCGAAAGGAAGCAAAAACGAGTAAAGTTTTGTTAAACTTTCTGTTTGAAATATTAATGACTTTACTTACGGTTCATCCCGTACACCTAGAAGTCGCTTATTTGGAGGTATTGAAGTGTATAAATTTGATAACGTTTCTTTGTGTGCCGCTAATTTCAGAAGTTAGGACGTTTTATTGCATCTAATAGCTTGATGCAACCATCTCCATTCCTATAAACAGTTGGATTAGATTAGAAACGGGAACTTCCTTTTGAATTGAGCTTTTCCTTTGTCAGAATAGTTCGAAGACAAGTGAGCTGAGAGGAAGACGATAGTAGCACAGAATGTCTAGTATCGTGTCCCGGACAAAGCCGAGCAAAGACGAAACTGAGCTGGGCGGTAAAGTTTCACGTCGAACTATATTATGGACGGACATCAAATGTCGCGTCATATTGGATACCGACCGGCTTTGTTATCGCATAGTTTCAGGCTCCAATCCCGACGTCATCAGACTTTGCTATGCCGCGAATTTGTATAACAGGGTAATGCAGGCTCTATTGCGGACGAATAGAGAAGCTTTGTTATCCTCACTATGCAAACATTAGGGAATAAAGGTAGATTTTGTAGCAATCAAGTATTTTTTTTACTTGTTTAACGACGCTGTATCAAATACGAGGTTATTTAGCGTCGATGGAATTGGTGACAGCGAGATAGTATTTGTCGAGATGAGGTTGAGGATTCGCCATAGATTACCTGACATTTGTCTTATGGTTGGGGAAACCTAGGTAATCAGCCCAAGCGAGAATTGAACCCGTGACCAAGCGCAGCTACGGATCGACAGGCAGGCGCCTTAGGCCCAGTTTTATAAGTTCGGCTAATCTAAATATTATGTTAAACCTAAGTTAAACCTAACCGAAAGTTTAATTCAGCGCGCCGTATTACAGAGTCTCGGTTAAGTTAAACCGTAGTGGAATACGATTGGTATTACTGCTAGGAAAGAAAGAAGACGATCGCAGCTGTTTAATCATATTATTGATTTAAAATAGCCGACGCTCGTGGAGAATCTTCATTAATAAGCATCTTTGTTCTTCGATAACAGAGAGAATATCGTAAAAACAACTCTGTAGAGTATCAATACCACCTAGTGCAGTATGCTTGTCAGACTTAACCTCAAATACACGGACATCATTTTATTTTTACTAACATTTTTAATATTAACTTGCCTATACCTCTGGATCAACGCCGTTTGCTACCCCCTTCCACGACTGGAGTTCGATGATACTGGCGTAATATACAAACAAATCATTTTACTAGGTACAGGAGGGAAGAAAAGTAGTTCATCCATTTACGTAAACTAGGAAATATTGCGCTTTTGAGTTTGATATTTTTCATTAGGTTTTTGTTTAATCAAAATACAGTGCAGTATTAACAATGAGTGTTTTTACTCACGAACTGAGCTGTCCATGTGGACGTATTCATTATGCAGTGTATATTATACTGTCTACAGCACATTAGCGTACAATATAGAGAATGAAATTAAATTGAAAAATAATCATAATATGGATATTTAAACACATTTTTTAAAATTATGTCCGTTCATTTCGATACAGGCTTCAGTTCTAATGTGCATATTATCGCACTATAGACTATTCTACCTAATCCCAATTACCAGTTTCGTTCTTCGTACTAGTAATTCATGTTGAAATAATTCTGTACCTATTCTATAAAAGAGTACCTTACGTATTGTAAATTCAATCTTCACGTCTGCCCGATCCGAAAAGATAAAATTACTCAGACATACTATCTACTGCCCGTCCAAGTGGTTATGTCGCAGGGTCGTAGAAAGGGAGGAAATCACGTGACAGTTAATTACTTAACGAGGCCCTTTTATTTAAGTTATTTTAAACAGTTGTATAATATTACGTAGACATACAATTCCTAACAGAAATTAATGTTCTCAGAAAAGAGCTAAGACAGCCCAGCAACTAGCTGGCGGATAAAAGCTGGTGGGGGAAACCGGGATAAGACGTAGGCAAATGGACGACAGTACCTATGCGAAAATGATTCAATATTGAAAGCTCTTTCGTCACTGGAAAAGGCGAACATATTTTTGGAACGTACTGCAGGCTACTACGACTGTATATGCGGTCTTGGATCTGTGTGGAGGACCGTTGAACTTCATTAGTGGAAGGGGTGGGAATGAAGTGCATTCAAAAACTCAGGTACAATAAAAATTGAAGTAAAAATAAAATGATATCCCTGTAGTTTCTTAACGCTGGCTACTATCGATGCACTTCCAAAGACATCGTAACCAGACTAAACCATGCATGACCACCCGCGACAGAACTCCATACACAGTCAGCTTACTAATGACCTACGATATTAATGTGCGTATTTTATAAGTTGTCTAGAATGTTTATGAAACACAATTCAGTCAAACAATAAAATTACTTTTATGGGTCTAGTAAAATTATTGTGTTTATAAATCAGGCCTCATAGTAAATCTTACCAGGAGACTGTCTGCCACTTAGAGTACAACCGGGAATAGGCTTACGATAGATTTCTGGGTACCTCCAAAATCTTCCATCGTTTTCAGTATACCTACTACCAGAGGAAAAATAACGCAATTAGTAAATGATGCAGAGATTAAAAAAAAAGTTTTCAAAAATAAAAAAAGTAAATCGTTTATCTTTTCAAATAATCTTTAAATTCAAACCTTAAACATATTTTTGCACATTCTCATTTTTTGTTACATGTTGTATATGAGTTTCAATTTTTCGAAATAAGGTTAGGACTATGAAGTCTAATTCCGAAGGGTAGGACTGTCTGCTTCGAAAGCCTCAATCTGGTTTAAAACTCATTTTCAAAAATTCGAAATGTTCTCCTCTTGCTTCCACTGTCATTGTTATGAGTTTCGGACTTGATTAAAGTTGCAACGCTTCCTACCAACCTGACAATATGTAACGGATGTTTCATTATGTTCATTAATAACTAAAGAACGAGGAGTTTCGGACATGTTTATATGATTTTTTTTTTTTTCCTTGTTTTGTTGTGAGGAAATGCCCCCAAGGTTTGTCAAAGTATTTCTGAAACACCCTGTAATATATATATATATATATATATATATATACACACACACACACACACACACACACACACACACACACACACACACACACAGGGACATCATTTTATTTTTACTTCAATTTTTATTGTACTTCACTCCCACCCCTTCTACCAATGAAGTTCAACCGTCCTCCACACAGATCCAAGACCGCATATACAGTCATAGTAGCCTTACGGTCATATTAAACTGTACGTTCCAAAAATATGTTAGCGTTTTCCAGTGACGAAGGAGCTTTCAATATTGCATCATTTTCCATTTGCCTACGTCGCATCCCGATTTCCTCCACCTGCTTCTATTCGCCTCTTTGTAAATGCTAGTGGCTGGGCTGTCTTAGCTCTTTTCTGAGAACATTAATTTCTGTTAGGAATTGGACGTCTACGTAATATTATATCCATACAATTGTTTAAAGTAACTTAAATAAAAAGGCCTCGTTAAGTAATTAACTGTCACGAGATTTCCTACCTTTCTACGACGCTGTGACGTAACCACTTGGACGGACAGTAGGTAGCATGTCTGAGTAATTTTATCTTTTCGGATCGGGCAGAAGTGAAGATTGAATTTACAGTACGTAAGGTCTCTTTTATAGAGTAGGTACAGAATTATTTCAACATGAGTTACTGATACGAAGTACGAACCTGTTAACTGGAATTACGTACAATAGTCTATAGTGCGATAATATGCTCTTTAGAACTGAATCCTGTATCGAAATGAAGGGCCACCATTTTCAAAAATGTGTTTTCTTTCTTTCTTTCTTCCTTTCCCTGAGTTTAACCTCTCCCTTGTAGGTTCATTTACACGACCCACGCCACACGGGCCTTGCAGGGCCGCGACCTGTCGGGAGAGGAATTAAGCTATGGATCACATACATACTTTTTGACCACACAAGGACATGGAGGGCCTCCCCGGATGAGGGATCAGCTCAATGCCAGGGCCACCTCCGATACAACACAAACATTTAAGACATTACACATCATTCACTCACACATATGAAAGGATTAAGGGAAGGACCGCCGTCCATGGCCGGACTTTCAAGAGGTACAATCCCGGCATTTGCCTGGAAATAACTGAGGAAACCATGAAAAACCTCAGTCAGGATTGCCGGCCCCTGGGATCGAACCCCGGACCTCCCGAATGCAAGGCCAGCCCTCTACCACTCCGCTATCCCGCTCGGTCAAAAATGTGTTTAAATATCCATATTATGATTATTTTTCAATTTAACTTCATTATCTATAGTGTATGCTAATGTACTGTAGACAGTATAATATGCATTGCATAATGAATACGTCCGCATGGAAAGTTCAGTTCGTGAGTAAAAACACTCATTGCTAATACTGTACTGTATTTTGATTAAACAAAAACCTAATGAAAATTATCAAACTCAAAATCACGATATTTCCTAGTTTACATAAATGGATGAATTACTTTTCTCCCCTCCTATACGTAGTAAAGTGATTTGTATTTTACGCCAGTATCATCGAACTCCAATCTTGGAAGGGGGAGCAAGCGGTGTTTCCGGTTCTAGACCTTTAATCCAAAGATATAGCCAGGTTAATATTAAAAATGTTAGTAAAAATAAAATGATGTCCCTGTATAATCTGTTCATAGAAATTTGGAACGAAAAATGTTTTAATTAGGCCTCTGGAATTCTCTCCCTGACCACGTCAGAGACTGTCGGACAATATCAAAATTCAAATTTAAATTAAAGAATCACATTCTAGTTCGTGAGATTGTTTGTTGAACACATGTCAGGTTGCGCAACTTCACGTTAACCCATGACATATAGTAAATATTGTAACTATGCTGTTGTAAAATTGAAAATTAATATGTAATATATTTATTATTATTATTATTATTATTATCATTATTATTATCAGTTATCAATATCATCATTGCTATCTCTGTTTTCTTTCTTTTCGTTGTATTAGCTCGATGAGAGCACTATAATGTACTTTTGACTCTGTTGACCGTCTATAGGGCTTTAACTTAATTTGTATCATTTTCATCAGTGTTTGTATTTCTTTTTTGTATTTATATGTGCTATCTGGTAGGATGGAAGAGAAGGCCTTATGGCCTTAATCCTGTCAGATTAAATAAATTATTATTATTATTATTATTATTATTATTATTATTATTATTATTATTATTATTAAATATTAACGAATGCATATCACAAAGTGTATCGTTAAAATATATATTATGATGTGAGCGGCATGGTGGTCACTTTTGGTGAGAACAGACTATGCTACGGTTGAGCCTAAAAGCCGTCGTTCGAAATCTCTGCCCGTTCGCCATCTAGTATAAGCTGTACAGATGGAAGTATTGTTAATTGAAGTTATAAATTAATAACATAGACTACACCGGCTGCCGGATTTTGATGGAATTTTGTGCATGCAGGAGGGAAGTTTCCTTACCCTCGCGTACGCAGTTGGTATCTCTGTAGTCTGATGAATTTCTGACTCAGACAAAATTCTTTATAATTAGGAGATCAAGTTGGAATTTTAAATTATTACAGCCTTTTCCCGGAAGAGGGGAGGGGAGAGCTTACTATAATGGTTTCTTTCCCCTTTTAATGCTTTTCAGGGGAAAATGTGTTTTAAATTCTGTTGCAGCTCCAGTCCAGACTAAGATAATGTATTCCGTTGTAAGTTTGAATCTAAAAGTCTCCCTTCCCACCCAAATGAGCGCGTACGTGCGCCCGGGTAAGTGAAAACAAGGGTAGGAAGTTACCCTCTACGTGGGAATAAGAGAGACTGAGATTTTGGAAACGGGTCTCATGTTCGTAACAGTGATTTCCGCTAACAAATGAGTCGATAAGCGAAGAGGCAATGTAGAATTCCTATTTACTCCTAATCTACGAGAAGAAGATACGTTTTTTGGGTTACAGAATCTGATAACTATGTTTTTAATGGAAATTAATGTTGTAAAACTTCGTTTTATTTCTCAGTAGCCGTGGTAAATTTCTGTAGTGCCTATGTCAAACTGGAAAATCGCATCGCCAAAACGGTCAAGTAAAGAGGAAAATTAGATTGACGCAGTTGTTTTTTTATTGGGTTATTTTACGACACTGTATCAACATCTAGGTTATTTAGCGTCTGAATGAAATGAAGGTGATAATGCCAGTGAAATGAGTCCGGGGTCCAGCGCCGAAAGTTACCCAGCATTTGCTCGTATTGGGTTGAGGGAAAACCCCGGAAAAACCTCAACCAGGTAACATGCCCCGACCGGGATTCGAACCCGGGCCACCTGGTTTCGCGGCCAGACGCGCTGACCGCTACTCCACAGGTGTGGACTCCGCAGTTGTTAATCCCCCGACTCGATAGAGACACGATTGTAACAGAAGTGGTGCAGATTGGACTTGTCCACTGCTAGTTGTGGGAAAAAAAAAAGAAGCCAGGAGCTGTGTAAGTTGACACAACCGCAGCGTTTCTACGTAGAATACGTCTCAAGGATACTTTGAGAGAATGAGACTACAGTGTTCGTTTTTTACAAATTATACAGGGTGTTTCGTAAGTACATTTAAATACTATATGTTTACAGCATTGTTTACAGTCGCATATAAATTATCGTGTCAACAGACTGTACCTGCATAATTATATGATATACAAGAGGCACAAAAGTATCCAGATGGAACGTCCCGTCATTTTCACAGCTCTGGGCATATAGTCACTGCTTTTCGGATTTGTCTTAAATGTGACAAACACTGTGCTCTAATAGAGTTTATGCGAAAAGATTGAAGAATATCAACAAGCATACTCGATTCATATCCGAAAAATGTCTTTCTCTCGAATTTCTTAGAGAATATGAAGAGTCCGCTGCAAGAATGATGGATGTCACTTTCTTGTCGAAAATGAACCAAGACTATCAAAGCATAGCTTAAGACATATAGAATGTACATACAGAGTTTATATGGCATTAACTCTGATAGTCATTGTCCAGTAATGATCGGAAAATCACAGTTAAGCTTTGAGCGCTAAGCATTTCAAACTTTCAATTGCTTCTCCTGCAAAATGTATTCCAAATGACATCCATCATTCTTGCAGTGGACTCTTCATATATCGTCGTTCTTCCTGCAATAACTCCTATGTACAAAATATAAAATTATTCAGTAGGAAGAAAAACACATTCATTCTATGGCAGTAGTACATAGAAGACTGTGAATTCTTAAATTTTCGAAAGGAAGAAATATAATTACATATAGGAGATTTTATTACTTGCTGTATCACTATTTAAATTATTTAATAGAGCAAAAATCTGAAAATCGATGAATATGTCACATAGGAGTTATTGCAGGAACAACGACGATATGAACTAATGTTAGTGTTCATATAAAAATATTAATAGAAAAATAAGAAAATTTGATTTGGATAGGCTACGCTTATGACCATTTTAGAATTCATGAAAGGATTGGATACAGTAAAATTCCTTTAACACGAAATGGGACACGCTATTTTATGTCTAATTCGAGAGTTGATTCACAGAGAGGTGTTTGGTAATCATGTCTAATTCAAGAGATAATTAAAAAATAGGTATTTGATATTCAAGTCTAATTCAAAAGATAATTCAGAAAGAGATATTTGGTATTCATGTCTAATTCCGAACGTGATTCACAGAGAGGTGTTTGGTAGTCATGTCTAATTTAAAAGATGATGTGCAAAGAGGTGTTTTTTTATAATTTATAATTTATTCATAATTTACAAAATTATTCATAATTTTGAATGTAACATGTTTGGTAATCATGTCTATTTCGAAAGTTGATTCAGAGAGAGGTGTTTGGTAATCATGTCTAATTTTAAAGATGATTCACAAAGAGGCGTTTTTCTTTCTAACAATATTGTAACTGATTTGATGTAAATATTTCAGCCTTTTAATGTAAAACCATAGCGTTTTAGGTCAACAATCCGTAAGAAGTAAAATAGTGGTACATAACAGGACGTGGAACGAGTGAATGCTAAATGAATTTCACTATCTAAGATACATATTATCATATGAAGGTGAAGATTTCTTATTAAATACAAGCATTTATTGAGCATAATGAGTAAACTTTACACATCTTCTCAGGTTCAAAATAGAAAACAATTAAAGTAGGCATCTTAACAATTGAGATTTAGTATTAGGATGGCGAAATTTGAACACTTCGAAAACGAAATTTAATAAGATAAAAAAGTACAGCAGAGATAATGTTTTAAGAAAATTAGCTGGATACACTTCGTTTGCTTATGACAGAAATTAAAGAAATTTAACAAGAAAGAATCTGAAATTGAAGCAAACTTGAATGTAACATAATACACTAAGGCCCGGTTGCAGAAACACCGATCAAAATATGATTGGCGATCAAGGAGGGTTTGATTGGCCATCAGTTCTATTTCTGTTGCAGAAAGAACAATCAGAGTTTGATCGGAGATCAGTCTTCCATCAGATTTGATCAACAGATTTTTGCTGGTTAAGTCACTGATTATCGATCAAATAGGCTATTTATGTTGTTCTGTTCATAATGTAGTTACTGTAATGTATATAGTAAATAGTTATAGCGTAACAATATTGTTTTCGACATAAAGGATTCTTCTGATGAAGAAATTTTAGAATGAAAAATATATTATTAAGAAGAAGGCGTTTCCGTGATAGACATGAATTGTTTTTATGTATAATGACAGAAAATTTGAGCAAAGATTTAGGTTAAGTAAGGATTCGTGTGTTTTGTTACTTTCAACAATTGAAACAAATATATGCAGACAGACAAATCGAAACCTTCCACTTTCTCCTATGAACCAAGTTCTAATAATGCTGAGATTCTATGCTGTTGGAATTTTTCAGGCGGTCTTGGGTTATCTTGTTAGGGTCCACAAATCAACTATTTGCCGAGTAGTTAGGAATGTTACGTATGAAATTGCTTTGTTATGGCAGGGTCTCATAAATCCTCAAACTTCAAACAGGAAACGATTTGAAATCCAGAGAGAATTTTCAGCCATGTCAGGATTTCCAAGAGTAGCCTAATATTGGTTGTATAGACTGCTCACATCCTCATCCAATCACCTGGTTGAAATGATGCCGAACTTTATCGAAATAGAAAAGGGTTCTTTTCTGTGAATATAGAGGCAATATGTAGTCTACACCATCATTGAAGTTCTGGAATGTTGTAGCCCGTTGGCAGGGTTCTACACATGACAACACAATATTTTTAAAGAGTAGGTTACGAGCTCCATTTGTAAACAGAGAGATGGGAAATGGAATTATTTTGGGTTATGGAGGCTATGCATGTTCCAATTTCTTGTCGACTCCCCTAGCAAATCCCACAACAGAAGATCCCTCACGTTTATTTTTGTTTCACTATATTGTAGTCTATATACAAATAGAATCCGCCTGTTTCCTTTCTACAAAAAGCAACAAAACAGCAAAACATTCACTTGAACATTCTCTTGTTTCCTAGTCACCGCCCACTTGATGCATTCGTTTCGCGACTTTTAAAGAACATTAAATTGGCTATGGTTGCTAAATAGCACTGTTGTCAAATGTATTTCTTTCTCAAATCAGCAATTAGTAAATTGAGACAAGTTGATTGGAGATTCACGTTTGTGCAACGCAATGAACAGTCAAATAAATCAGACATCAACTGATTGGCGATCAGGGACTGATTTGATTTGCGTTTCTGCAACCGGGCCTTAGAGTTGATAAAAACACTGTCTACAGTGTTGAATATTACTAACCCGAAAGATAAAGAAGAATAAAAAAATGTTTAAAAGTTTTGATGTTTTCATTTTTTTTGTGCCAAAACGCACCACTTGTCTAGAATCGATGGATTATGATGTTGACTGTGATGATGATGATAATGATTATAAATATCATCCAAGAGAAAAAAGTAAAGCTAGGAAGACAGAGAAAAATAGAAATCAGTTCGTTCAGTTCGGAAATCGAAGCAGGTGAATGTGCTTTAACCTTGTACATGTTGTTGTTGTTATTATTATTATTATTATTATTATTATTATTATTATTATTATTATTATTATTATGTCATTTTCATTCACAGTGTTCTGCCTAAAGGCAGATTCTTCATTGCAAATCCAGCATTTTCCAGTCTTTCCTATTTTCCGCCTTCCTCATACAGTAGTCTTCGCATATGTTCTATATATCTTTCTGTTGTCTATCATCTGATATCTTTTTCTGTTCCGAACTCTTCTCCCGTTCACCATTCCTTCCAGTGCATCCTTCAGAAGGCAGTTTCTTCTTAGCCGGTGACCTAGCCAGTTTCTTTTTCTCTTCCTGATCAGTTTCAGCATTATTCTTTCTTCACCCACTCTTTATAGCACAGCTTCATTTTCTATGTTGTCTGTCCATTTCACACGCTCCATTTTTCTCCATATCCACATTTGAAATGCTTCTAGTCGTCTCTCTTCACTTCGTCATGAAGTCCATGTTTCTGCCCCCCATACAATGCCACGCTCCATACAAAGCATTTCACTAGTCTCTTTCTTAGTTATTTTTCCAGAAGTCCGCAGAAAATGCTCCTTTTTGTGTTAAAAGCTTTCTTGATAATTGAGGAGCAGACATGGAAAACGGTATAAGTGCCTCCGAGGTCAAATTTTGTTTTTGTCATGGAATGTGATATACGTAGCAGCGCCAATGTCTAGTAATGGATATATGTGCCCAACATCCTTCCATATAGTCATTCTAGATGACACTCGATATAAGTGCCACCTAGTGTATGTTCTGTGGAGGGTTACTCGCTGTGTTGGTCTGCAGTGAATGTAGCGGTTTGTAGCATATATCATGGATAATAACAGGTCACTAACTATAAAAGTATCTAAGGCAAAGAAGTGTGTAGAAAATAGGAAACTACGGCAGCAAGGGAAGCCATACACAACTAATAA
This sequence comes from Periplaneta americana, assembly GCA_025594305.2. Lineage (NCBI taxonomy): Eukaryota > Metazoa > Arthropoda > Insecta > Blattodea > Blattidae > Periplaneta > Periplaneta americana. The sequence continues at coordinate 39,236,855 of JAJSOF020000003.1, read as the reverse complement.
GGGAGAGGGTTTGTAAAGCCATGGTTCCTGATGAGATACAGTACGTTGTAAGGTCGGCCGGAATTAAAAAAAAAAACAAATTGATTTCAATGACATCTGAAGACTTCTTGGATGTGGCTTCAGAAACTGATAGGGCTCTAAATACGTTAACATTGCTCATTACTCAAGTATCATGGATTCGAGTTGCTTGTGATCATCCAACATTGGTACTTACCGGGAATAACTTGAGTGATTCTGGACAATGCTCAGGTTATAAGTGGAGAACGAACACTGCAGTCTGTTACAAATCTGGAGAAGTTTGCTATGCTGACTCCTAAGAACTCTTTAAAGACAGACCTTCTGGCAACGCTACATTTTATGGACACTAAGTACCATGGTTTTTATAAGGACCTGTGCCAGTAAGAAAAATAAACAGTTTATCGTGCTTACAAATCAAATTGTTAGTGTTCTACCTTTTAATATTCACAAATCACTCGACTGTTTGTACCGTCTTCAAGGAAATTATACATAGCACTTATATCGTTGGCAGACTTTGATAATATGGGAGCCAGTTACACTACCTAATATTGTCAGTAATGGGTTGTTTCACAGCTCAATGTGTTTGCAGGGAACGTAATTGGATGTTGAGACATTTTATGTTGAAATATTGAAATAGTAATTGCAAGTATTCAGTTTTTAATTTTTCCCACACATTGTCATTTTGGCACATATACCGTTTTTCTTGTCCAGTCCACAATTGTCAAGAATGTGACCAGTTTCTTTGAAAAGGGAACGAACCACAAGGCATCATGATGATGATGATGATGATGATGATGAAAAAGAAGAAGAAGAAGAAGAAGAAGGAGGAGGAGGAGGAGGCTACTGGAGTGGGATGTCTTCTTATCTGTCTTGGCATAAACTCGTTCATTTGGTACTGAAGAATTTGTGCTTGAAAGTGTCAGAAAGGAAGAAAAAGAACACAAACGAAAACGAGTATCTGTAGTTAGGAGTTGGTCCGAACTGACCCCGTGTTGCGGGTTGCATAAGTCCGATCTGTATTCCACGCCTGGCGTGTGGCTTTGTAGTTGCGAGTCCAATTTAATTTACGTGCTAGAAGTTCTTCCTCCCGCCCACACAGTTCCCAGTTCGCAGTCTGCAGGCGTGCGGTTAGAAACTCGACCCCGGGACCTTGGCCTTGTTTCAGCTTCCAGAGCAAACTAGAATTTCTGTCGCTGTCCAGAATCTACTCACTGGATCTATTCTGTTAGACGACTGGAAGCCGAAATTCAATCGTTGATAGAATGGTCCGTATATCAGTCGTTAAATCAGAGGATGCAAACCAAACTTTGGGCTGTTTAGTTCTTTTGTTATGTTGCCAGTGATATTACAGGTTATAGTATTTATTGAACTATCGTCAAATAAATAGAGTCATAAAAAATGACATACTTTGTCATGATATATTTTGTGCATTAAATAATAATAATAATAATAATAATAATAATAATAATAATACTTACTTACATCGGTCCCTATCCTGTGCAAGATTAATCCAGTCTCTATCATCATACCCCACCTCCCTCAAATCCATTTTCATATTATCCTCCCATCTACGTCTTGGCCTCCCTAAAGGTCTTTTTCCTCCGGTCTCCCAACTAACACTCTATATGCATTTCCGGATTCGCCCATACGTGCTACATGCCCTGCCCATCTCAAACGTCTGGATTTTAAGTTCCTAATTATGTTAGGTGAAGAATACAATGCGTGCAGTTCTGTGTTGTGTAACTTTCTCCATTCTCCTGTAACTTCATCTCGCTTAGCCCCAAATATTTTCCTAAGCACCTTATTCTCAAACACCCTTAACCTATGTTCCTCTCTCAGAGTGAGAGTCCAAGTTTCACAACCATACAGAAGAACGGTAATATAACTGTTTTATAAATTCTAACTTTCACATTTTTGGACAGCAGACTGGATGATAAGAGCTTCTCAACCGAATAATAACACGCATTTCCCATATTTATTCTGCATTTAATTTCCTCCCGAGTGTCATTTATATTTGTTACTGTTGCTCCAAGATATTTGAATTTTTCCACCTCTTCGAAGGATAAATCTCCAATTTTTATATTTCCATTTCGTACAATATTCTGGTCACGAGACATAATCATATACTTCGTCTTTTCGGGATTTACTTCCAAACCGATCGCTTTACTTGCTTCAAGTAAAATTTCCGTGTTTTCCCTAATCGTTTGTGTATTTTCTCGTAACATATTCACGTCATCTGCATAGACAAGAAGCTGATGTAACCCGTTCAATTCCAAACCCTCTGTGTTAACCTGAACTTTCCTAATGGCATATTCTAGAGCGAAGTTAAAAAGTAAAGGTGATAGTGCATCTCCCTGCTTTAGCCCTCAGTGAATTGGAAAAGCATCAGATAGAAACTGACCTATACGGACTCTGCTGTATGTTTCACTGAGACACATTTTAATTAATCGAACTAGTTTCTTGGGAATACCAAATTCAATAAGAATATCATATAATACTTCCCTCTTAATCGAGTAATAATAGTAATAATAATAATAATAATAATAATAATAATAATAATACTCCGTGGCGCTACAGCCCACGAAGGGCCAAGACCGATCAGCCGGTTGTTGGCCTCACGGCAGAGGTGGACGATCATCCAACCAGAATGGAGCTATCGTGTGGTTAGCACGATGAGCCTACCAGCCGTTATAGTTGGTTTGTGTAACCGAATTTCGCTACCTATCGTATCTCCCCAAGTGCATTACGATGCTGGATGAGCACCGGTCCCATACACTGGCCGAAATTTCATGAGAAAATTTCTTCCCCCGCTTTCCGTAACGCGAGTCCTAGGCAGGATGCCTTAGACCACGACGCGGGACATTTTGTGCATTCTGAAACAGTTTAATTTATTATGTTATGTTAACATTATTGTTCTCAGTAAGTAACTACAGGATGAACCGAAAGTAATGTCATTAATTTCAAGGGGTTGTTCTTTGAGCTATTTCAAATAAAAAAGTTTAATACAATTTTGCTTGTTTTCGCTTCCTTTTGGAGAAAAGAAAATTTGTGTGAAACATTTCATAGCATGTTTTGGAAAAGCCATTGCTTTAATTTTCAATATTCTCAGTAATTTAAGAGGGTAGTGTATTACGATAATAAATAATTGAAAGAATTTTAGTTTTATCCTTTAAATGTGAAGAAATTTAATCTGAACAAATATAAATGTTTGTTCTGAAAAACAATTTTGCAATGTTACTTTTGATCAGATCAAGTTTCGGCATATTTAAAGGAGAAAACTAAAATTATTTCAACAGTTTATTACCATAATACGTTGATCACATTTTTAGCTTGAGAACACTAGCCAATTAAAGAAATGATACTTCTGAATAGTTCATTCTCTATTTGTAATATTCTTTTACTCTTAAAACTAAAGAAAAAAGGTATTTTACTAACTAGCCACTTCAAATTAGTGTAGCTCTGAAAATATTGAGATTAGGACACTTGTTTATATGATATCTTTTGCTAAGAATGTCTTTGGAAATAAGTTCCGTAAATCCTCTTGAATCACCCTGTATAATCCAGTGTAATTTGAATTTCACTTTTTATCACACATAAACATGTTTTACTTTTTTATGGTTCCATTTTGTATTTAAAACTGAAACTATTCTGCATAGGTACTTGAGCTAGGAATGATTGCAAAAATCAGAAGACGAAATACGGGATTTTTAAATGTTCTGTACGATCGTCATAATAAACACTATTTTTGCTCCTAAATACGGGAAATCCCGTGTAATACGTGACGTCTGACAAGTCTACGTATGAGGTACTGGTTAGGATTTTTCTGTCAGCGCAGAGTAGCTTTAACGCACTGCAGTGTTTCGCTAGAAAGTGAACGGAAATCAAAATGTCTAAAGAATCTTTGTTGTTTTATAAATAGAAGAAGCAGTGACATAGGGCTAGAGAAACATTAAAAAATTAAAGCTTCCGGATAGATAACTGGCATAAATCCAAAGTGCAGGATTGCTACAATTCTTGTTGTCAACAGGGACTCTTTTCAAACCCAAGTCGGATATCAGTGTCTGCTCTCTTGGAGTGACAAGACGCATAAAGTACGTGAATTGTATCCTTCAGTCAAAGAGTTCCCTGTGTTAATAAGGCCATCGAATACGGGGAATATGAACTCGTTCGAAGGAAAGCATTAAGTATTATAATCTGATAAGTAAACTCGTCCGCATTTGCAATTAGTGTCGTGTCATGAAAATGTAAACTAGTCGGATCCTAAAGAGAACATTTTTCTTCCTATTTGATCCAATCTGAACCACGGGAGGTGGTTTTTGCGTTCCGCATGGAACTCGCATTCGGGAGGTCCGCGGTTCGCTTCCCGGACCGACCAACCTGACTGTGGTTTTTCTGTAGTTTTTCGCAGTTATTTAGGAAAATGCTGAGTTTGAATTTTCATTGTCACAGTCCATTTCCCTTCCCCTCCCGCAAAAAAAAAAAAAAAAGATTGCATATCATTCATCTTCATTTCATTCAGGTTCAAGACTCATGTCTTCGTCCGCTTACGGGTGGGGGGGCATATTCTCCGCAATTATTCCTGGATTCCCAGTCTTCCGCAATATCTCTGCCAGGATTCATTCCTTAAGAGCATTTCCAATGGCGTTTCGACAACTTGGAAGGGCCGTTGGAATGGATCCTGTGCTGCTTAGTCACCTTGGCGATATGAACTTGGGGCGGGGGATAAGGGGCGCCCATTGGGTGAACGGGTGGGGGTCACATGCGGCCGGTGGACTGGTACACATCACCCTCATTCATCTCGTAATTCCGGTTTGCACAATAGACCTCAGTATGGCCCCTAGCCACCGTTACCTAACCTATCCAATCTGTCTGGCAGCTTGTAACTATATGAAAACTGACATGGTTAAAAATGTTTGTTCTTGTTGTAATTTTACAGGCCTTACTTATTTTAAGTTAGTAAATTAATTAAAACTCCAAACCCAAACTATAAAACCAAACTTCAAACCCAAACTCCAACTTCAAACCCCAATCTCATACTCCAAACTCAAACTCACTTTGCGCCTTCTGTTTGCGTTTCCTGTGGGGGTGTGTTTGTGTGGTGTAATTTGGAGTTAAAAAGTGTGTGTCCTGACATTGAGTTGTGTGTTGAGGATTTGTTGTGGGTGTGTTTTTGTGTGCTTATATATTTCGTTTTGTTCTAGTGTGTTTAGTTTCTGGTTTTCATGTTGGAGATATAGAATTTCCATACGTGTGTTGATGTTGCTGTAGGTGTGGTTGGCATTTGTGATGTATTCTGCGTATGTGGAAGTGTTTTGTGATTTGGTTATGGCTGTGATGTGTTCCTGTCTGTCTGTCCTATGTCCTATGTAGAAGTTGTTGCAGGTATTGCATTTGAGTTTATATGATTACACCTGTGTGGTTGTATTAGTTTGTTTGTGTTGTTATGCTTTTGTAGAGAGTTTTGTGTTCTGTATACGATGTTGTAATTTAATTTCTTGAATGAGGTTGCAATCGTGTGTGTTTTTGCTTTCCTATGTTAGTTTGATGTTGTTTTTGAATTCTTGTGTTTGTGTTGTATTCCTATGTTTTTGTAATTCTGTTTTGTTTTTCTTATTACGTTGCCTATTTTGTTACGGTTGTATCCTTTTCTTGTGCTATGTATTTGATTGTGTTCAGCAAAACAAACCATGAACCATGCCTACCTTTCCTCTCTTCTCTATATAACATGCCTGTTAATCAGTGGGTCGTCAAAGGTATGTTATTTGGAGCGAGAATTTCCCTTCCACAGTCTACCACCAACTATTAGTGAAATTAAAATTCCAAGCCTTTTAAATACATAACATCTTATTACAAATTCTTAGGGACTCTTTACGTATCATTCAATATCATCTATATTTTCAAGAAGGGTAATTTTGTCAATATGATATTTTGGCATCAAGCGCAACCCAAATCCAAAATTTAGTATGTTTTTAATTAATCGACTTAAAAACATAACTGTTCTGTATTCTGGATCCTTGTGGTCACCCTCACTGGAGGGCTGATGATTTAATCAAATCCTTCTCTCCTTGTAGTCTTGTTGGCAAATTGGTATGTTGAGTAATCTGTGTAATACCATTGTTCGATATGCAGCTTGTTTGTGTTGTGTTTGGTGGTTGGATGTGTTGTGTATGTGTTGTTGTTGTTGTGGGTTTTCTGTAGATTTTGAATGTGTGTGTTTGTTGTCAACTTTTGTTATTGTGATGTCTAGGAAATTTATGGATTTATTGCTTTCAATTTCTAATGTGTACTGTAGCTTTGGGTGTATTTTGTTTGTGTTTTGTTATAGGTTTTGAATCTGTCTTTTGTTTCCTTTGTATAGTATTAGTATGTTGTCTACGTATCTGTGCCAATATATGTTGTGTACATGTTTGTTAAATCTATTTTATTTTATATTTTATTTAAATCCACCACCAACAGAAGCAAGCTTCCATTTATAAGTGGCTTACATTGTTACATATACAAAATACATAATAAGAAAAAACAAAAACAACATAAACGAAATAGAGATACATAATACATGCTAGAATATAATTTTGCAGTTAATATAGTGCCAAATGTCAATATAATAATACAAAATTATTTCCAAATTAGTATAATAGTACATTATGCAACGAGCTTATAATGATAGTAATTAAGAAAGCGAGTATGGATGTTTATGAAACGACCGCAAGAGAGTTTCATAATTTTCATACGAGCTTCTTAATTACCATTATAGGCGAGTTTCATACGACTTTTTATGCTCGACCATATTTCTAACTTGAAATTACCGGTATTCAGATGTATACATTTAATTTGTATCTGACAAGATCGGAAGTGACCTTGTTCTAGGTCGTGAATTGTGAGATGTGCGCAGACGCGAAAGTATTGATTTTTTCCGAGGAACAATAATGTCATTGACCTTGATGTATAATCCCGTTAAACTTGATAATATTATAATATTATAACCTTGATTATTGAATTCGACATTGAAAAACGATATGACAAATTGAATTTATTTGAATATTATTTACAATTAACTCTAATTATTATAGTAACAGAACATAACCTTCTGCGACAGTATTGGATTTCCAGCCTCCGTGACTTTTCACTAATTCTCTTTCGATTGCATATCCGAGAATAATCGATACTTGCGGTTTTATAACGATACAAAGCTGACTTGTCATTGGCTGAACACATGTAAGCTGAGTTATCATTGGCTGAAGACCTGATCTTTAATGAGTAGGTGTACTTTAATGACATGCATTAAAGGACTGCTACCAGGTGTATAATTAGTACATTTCGGCATGGTCGAGCATAAAAAACATTATAGGACACTTATTCATAATTTAAATATCTAAGGAAATACATTTCTTTTTAATATTGTATGACATTTTTTAACTGTTAAACTGAAATCTAATTGAGAATCACAATTTAAAGACAGAGAGTTGTAAGTATTACACATAACAATGGAGAGTTCTTGAAGAAAACAGTTCTAGGAATCGGAATAACAAAAGGTTGTCTATGACGTAATTCTGTTCTTTTTACATTGAACTGAAGGAATTTGAGAAAATCACAGTTATTGAATATACCGTTAACAGTCTTATAGAGTAAGATTTGGTTAATTGTTAATCGTCTAGATTTTAAAGTTTTATAATTAAATTAAAAAAGTAACTGATTAGGCCCTGCATGAAATTTGCTTTTCATAAGAGGACACGTGATGTTTTTTTTTTAAATATATATTTGATCGTAACTGTAACGGCACGGTTGAAAGCTACCGTAGCTAATTCTCCAGTTTAGCGGAATAATGCTCTTGAAGAAATGTGTCGTAAAGAATCCTTGAAGCCCAATATCTCAGAATTGAATATTCAGTGACACTGATTGGGTTCTGAGCCGTCCAAATAAAAACACTATAAAATAATGAATGATGATGGCTGAAGACCTGTACTTTAATGAGTAGGTGTACTTTAATAACATGCATTAAAGGACTGCTACCAGGTGTATAATTAGTACATTTCGGCATGGTCGAGCATAAAAAACATTATAGGACACTTATTCATAATTTAAATATCTAAGGAAATACATTTCTTTTTAATATTGTATGACATTTTTTAACTGTTAAACTGAAATCTAATTGAGAATCACAATTTAAAGACAGAGAGTTGTAAGTATTACACATAACAATGGAGAGTTCTTGAAGAAAACAGTTCTAGGAATCGGAATAACAAAAGGTTGTCTATGACGTAATTCTGTTCTTTTTACATTGAACTGAAGGAATTTGAGAAAATCACAGTTATTGAATATACCGTTAACAGTCTTATAGAGTAAGATTTGGCTAATTGTTAATCGTCTAGATTTTAAAGTTTTATAATTAAATTAAAAAAGTAACTGATTAGGCCCTGCATGAAATTTGCTTTTCATAAGACGACACGTGATGTTTTTTTAAAATATATATTTGATCGTAACTGTAACGGCACGGTTGAAAGCTACCGTAGCTAATTCTCCAGTTTAGCGGAATAATGCTCTTGAAGAAATGTGTCGTAAAGAATCCTTGAAGCCCAATATCTCAGAATTGAATATTCAGTGACACTGATTGGGTTCTGAGCCGTCCAAATAAAAACACTATAAAATAATGAATGATGATAAACGTAATAATTAAATATGGTGTTTGTAAGAATTATGTCGGATGATCATAAGATTACCGTCAAAGTTTTACAGAAACCGTCGCTGCTCCGTAGTGAAGGAATGCTCGCCTGGCCGGATCTCTGTCTCGTGATGCACGGTTCCATGTTGCTTGCTGGTTCTCACGTAGCTATTACCACATGGATTTAATTGGTGGTCTGTTACATTGCGCAAGCTGCATCAGCCGCGGGCCTCTCTGTTTCTTGTCAGGGGTCAGCGGCGCTTGTCCAGCCGTGAGGTCGCAGGTGGAATCCTTTACGAGTGAACGTCTCCAGACTGTAGGCCTACCTACTTCATCTCACACACACTGCAAGTATTGATCCAGGGGCGCATTAGATTAGTCAGCCCTAATGGATCCATGTGCACAGAATATATCTCACACAATGCTACATTATTGGTGTATAAAGTCTATAGGCTAATACATATAGAAAAAAATAAAATAAAAGGAGGTGAGAATGCACTGTCATCATAACTGTATAGATCACGATTCTAGCTAGGCGTACTTACGACAGTCATCGCGGACCTGATCATTCTGATCGTCGTCATTCACAGTCCTGATGATGCCGATCGTTGTCACCGTTCTGATTTTCATCGTCGTCCCTGTTCTGATGATCCTGATTATCGTCACCGTCTTGGTCATCCTGGTAGTCGTCCTGATCATTCAAATTGTCACCATCCTTATCGTTACCGTCCTGATTGTCGTCACCGTCCTGGTCATCCGGATCGTCGTCACCTGATCTTCCGGACCGTCGTCACCATCTTGATCATCCGGATCGTCATCATCGTCCTGATCATGCTGATTATCGTCACCGTCCTGATCTTAATGGTTATCACTCCTGATCATTCTTATCGTCGTCAACGCCCTGATCATCCTTATTGTCGTCATCGTCCTAATCGTCCTGATCGTTGTCACTGTCCTGATCATCTTGATAGCCATCACCGTCCTGATAATCCTGACTCGTGAAGTCACCGTCGTGACCATCCGGATCGTCGTCACCCTCCTGATCATCATTCTGATCGCCTTCACCGTTCTGATGATCCTGATGCTCGCCATCGTCCTGATGATCCTGATGCTCGCCATCGTCCTGATGATCCTGATGCTCGCCATCGTCCTGATAAGCCTGATGCCCACCATCGTCCTGACGATCCTGATGCTCGCCATCGTCCTGATGATCCTGATGCTAGCCATCGTCCTGACGATCCTGATGCTCGCCATCGTCCTGATGATCCAGATGCTCGCCATCGTCCTGATGATCCTGATGCTCGCCGTCGTCCTGATCCTGATACTCACCTTCGTCCTGATGAACCTGATGCTCGCCATCGTCCTGATGCTCGCCATCGTCCTGATGATCCTGATGCTCGCCGTCGTCCTGATCCTGATACTCGCCATCGTCCTGATGAATCTGATGCTCGCCATCGTCCTGATGAACCTGATGCTCGCCATCGTCCTGATGATCCTGATGCTCGCCATCGTCCTGATGATCCTGATGCTCGCCATCGTCCTGATGATCCTGATGCTCGCCATCGTCCTGATGATCCTGATGCTCGCCATCTTCCTGATGATCCTGATGCTCGCCATCGTCCTGATGATCCTGATGCTCGCCATCGTCCTGATGATCCTGATGCTCGCCATCGTCCTGATGAACCTGATGCTCGCCATCTCCTGATGATCCTGACGCTCGCCATCGTCCTGATTATCCTGATGTTCGCTATCGTCCTGATGATCCTGATGCTCGCCATCGTCCTGACGATCCTGATGCTCGCCATCGTCCTGACGATCCTGATGCTCGCCATCGTCCTGATGATCCTGATGCTCGCCATCGTCCTGACGATCCTGATGCTCGCCATCGTCCTGATGATCCTGATGCTGGCCATCGTCCTGACGATCCTGATGCTCGCCATCGTCCTGACCATCCTGATGCTCGCCATCGTCCTGACGATCCTGATGCTCGCCATCGTCCTGACGATCCTGATGCCCGCCATCGTCCTGACGATCCTGATGCCCGCCATCGTCCTGACGATCCTGATGCTCGCCATAGGCCTGATGATCCTGATGCTCGTCATCGTCCGGTAATCCTGATGCTCACCATCGTCCTGATAATCCTGATGCTCTCCATCGTCCTGATGATCCTTATGCTCGCCATCGTCCTGATGATCCTGATGCTCGCCATCGTCCTGATGATCCTTATAATCGTCACAGTCCTGATCATCGTGATAGTTCTCACCGTCCTGATCATCCGGATCGTTGTTACCGTCCCGATGATCCTGATAGTCATCACCGTTCTGATGATCATCCTGGTAGTCGTCACCGTCCTGATCATCCTGATCGTTGTCACCGTCCCGATCACCCCTATCGTGTTCGCCTTTTGCTGTTCTCATTTCATTTCTTCCACCACCCACACATAATTCTACATAAAGATATGCAGCATAGTGAAGCTGTGAACCTGTTAATTTTTTCCTACGTACAAAAGAAGAGAGGAATGCTAGCAGTGTAGCCTCGAACGAACATATTGTGCCTTACTACTTCTTTATTTACGAATATAACCTAGCGGTCGCTTTGTTTAGAGATATCATGATTCAGCTGTGTGGTGTCATGTGTCGATTCTGTCATATAGGTTTAAGGTTTGGGTGAAGTCTCACTAGAGTGCCTTTTAGTTCCCGAAAGCTTATCACATTCAAAACATAAGAGACAACTTTTCAAAAGCCTGACTTCAAGGAAATCAAAAGTCCTGTTGTAAATGTACAGTAGTGGCAAAAAAAAAACTGGATCGTCCTTGTAGCTGATTTCAGAGCCTTGTTCACTCCAGAGCACGATAGATTGGTAACTAAGACTTTCGTGGTTCGAATCCTGCCTCGGAAGGAAACTTTTTTTTGTTCCTTATTCAAATTTATTCCCAATACTTTTCGATCGCTGGTAAAATTCATGTTCTGGGAATAATAAGTTAATTAATCAGTAAAATACCGCTGCAATCGAAAAGTATTGGGAATAAATTTGAATAAGGACAAAAAAAAGTTTCCTTCCGAGGCAGGATTCGAACCACGAAAGTCTTAGTTACCAATCTATCGTGCTCTGGAGTGAACAAGGCTCTAAAATCAGCTACAAGGGTCGGTCCGGTTTTTTCTTTTTCCACTACTGTACATCAGTTATCCGTTCATACATCCGCTACTGCTGTGAGATATGGAGTCAAGCTCATCTTCGTCACCTCAAGAATCCGGAAGGAATGTTTAAAGAGCTGTTTGTAGAACAATCACTGGTACACACTACCTCACTAACAATGTCAAATTATACAAATATGTGGCTTGGTTCTAAAAGGTCCAATGTCAAAAATGTTAGTTTTGAGATAAATGGGTTTGAAGTTTGCTTATTTTGTACAGTGAACCTATGACATTGGCTTGTGAATGCTCTGTACCTTCCACATTAACTGCAGCAGACATTGGCCCTTTTAGTAAATGGAAGAACAGACCGAGATAAGCTCAAAAGTGTATATAACTCAAAAGTGCAAAAAATTGACATTGGCCCTTTTAGAACCAGGCCACATTCTAGTTGCTCATATTCAAAATGTGCAGAGTACTTACATGAATAAGCTACTTCTTCATGCCAACCTTTTACTCAGTAAGATAAATAACGTAACTTCCGGCAAATACCTTCTTTTTTTTTTTAAGTAGGTTAATTTACGACGCTTTATCAACATCTAGGTTATTTAGCGTCTGAATGAGATGAAGGTGATAATGCCGGTGAAATGAGTCCGGGGTCCAACACCGAAAGTTACCCAGCATTTGCTCATATTGGGTTGAGGGAAAACCCCGGAAAAAACCTCAACCAGGTAACTTGCCCCGACCGGGAATCGAACCCGGGCCACCTGGTTTCGCGGCTAGACGTGCTAACCGTTACTCCACAGGTGTGGACAATACCTTCGTCTTTGACTGTCTTATTAATAAATTTTCAAATATTACCTACTTATATTTCAATTTCTGTAATCATATTTTTTGTAAAAGGCAAAGATCCAAAAGATCTGGTACTTATAATACGTCTTAAAAAAGAAAATTAAAAAAAAATTTCCTCAGACTTACTGCCATCTGTACGCCAGACACAGTACTACATCTCACCGACACCGTTTTGGTTAATAATATTGTAATGTTGACAGTGAATATTGAAATGGGGATTGATGAAGGGGAACTGAAGAATCCAGGAGAAAATCTTCGGTAACTTTTGTTTTTTTCCGCCAATATCAGCATTCGAACTCTGGCCCGCAGTCATCGTAAGTCAGTGTTCTGCTAGCAAGGCGGCACCCAGAATCCCTATCATACGAGAACATGCATAACTACTCCTAAATTTCAGTATGATCAGTTTTGAAACTGTTAGATATTATGTATCTCATCGTGTAGTAAGTCTATGCCTTTGTAGTTATAGAGAATAATACTTTTTTTTAGAGCGAACTCTACTTTATATCGAAGAAAATGAGACATTGAGGGCAACTAATAGAGTAACAGCCACATTTTAACGCATTAGATATGCTTGATAAGAAAATGCTCGTTGCGAAGTAGAGAGATACGTATTACTCACAAAGGTCATTAAGTTTTACAACAGCAATAAATTACGCACTGTACCGGCTTATCCCTGAAATTAAGTTAAGCAGTAAAGAGTGATTTTTATTGTACACGGACCTATGGGAAAGTGGAAATTACCTTCGCATAAAGGAATTTTGCTTTAAAATTGCAACTCAAAAGTAACATAACGTGAATTTGTAGCTGGTCTCCACAGGTGAGTTCTCTGATCTCAGTTAATGACGTTCTCTTAATTGAAGTCCTCAAGTAACAATACTGTAACGAATGTTCCTACAGCATGCGGTGGTCTCCATTGTTTCCAGTGTTTTATTTCTTATTTGTGTCCTGAAACTTTCGACACAGCCACAGAATGTCGTTACGAAGTAATTCAAAATAAGGGAAATCAGCCATGATGCGGTTAAAATTGTATTCTACATGCATGCATACGATCACAGACATATATTCACTTCAGATTTTATATTTTGAAACGTCTGTAAAGTTTTCTGGAAAATTTATTTTTACATGTTGTGTAATTTTAATACTGTATGTAAGAAAATATTTACCACGTCTTCTGTTTTTCCCTCCTTCCACATTCCTCTTTTTCTTCATCCGCTCCCTTTCTCTTTCTTCCGCTGTTTTTTCTTGCTTCCACAATTTCTTTCTTTCATTCGCTATTTTCTCTCTCTTTCTTCCTCGTTTTCTCTATTTCTTCCTCTATTTTTCTCTCTTCAGCAGTTTTTTCATCTCTTTCTTCCACTGTTTTCCCTCTTTCTTCCTCATTTCTCTTTTTCGTCTATTTTTCTCTCTTTCGTTCTTCCGCTGTTTTCTCTATTTCTTCCATAATCTTTCTCTCTTTCTTCCGCTATTTTTTTCTTTTCCGCTATTTTTCCCTCTTTCGTTCTCTATTTATCTCTTTCTTCCACTATTTTTCTTTTTCTCTTTTGATATTTTTCCCTCTTTCTTCAATTGTTTTCTCTATTTCTTCTGCTGTTTTCTCTCTCTCGCTGTTTTCTCTATTTCTTCCGCTGTTTTCTCTCTTTGTTCCGTTATTTTTCTCTCTCCCGCTATTTCCTCTCATTCTTCCGTTGTTTTCTCTCTTTCTTCTGCTGTTTTCTCTCTTTCTTTAGCTGTTTTCTCTATTTCTTCCGCTGTTTTCTATCTTTGTTCCGTTATTTTTCTCTCTCCCGCTATTTCCTCTCATTCTTCCGTTGTTTTCTCTCTTTCTTCTGCTTTTTTCTCTCTTTCTTTAGCTGTTTTCTCTATTTCTTCCGCTGTTTTCTCTCTTTGTTCCGTTATTTTTCTCTCTCCCGCTATTTCCTCTCATTCTTCCGTTGTTTTCTCTCTTTCTTCTGCTGTTTTCTCTCTTTCTTTTGCTGTTTTCTCTATTTCTTCCGCTGTTTTCTCTCTTTGTTCCGTTACTTCTCTCTCCCGCTATTTTTCTCTCATTCTTCCGCTGTTTTCTCTCTTTCTTCCGCTGTTTTCTCTATTTCTTCAGCTGTTTTCTGTCTTTGTTCCGCTACTTCCCCCCGCCTATTTTTCTCTCTTCTGCTCTTTCTTTCTCATTCTTCCGCTGTATTCTCTATTTCTTCCGTTGTTTTCTCTCTTCCGCAATTTTTCTCTCTTTGTTTTCTCTCTTCCTGCCGCTGTTCTCTCTCTCTCTCTCTACCGTTGTTTCCTCTCTTCCGCTGTTTTTTCTTGTTCTTCCGCTATTTTCTCTTTTCCTTTCACTGGATTCCCTCTTTCTCCGCAGTTTTGTATTTTTATGCTCTTTCAGTTTCTTCCTCTCTATTCCGCTTTTTCTCTCTCTCTTTGTCATATCTCTCTCTCTCTCCTCCCGCTCTTTCTGACTCTCCCTTTTCCACATTCTCGTCCTCTTTTCCGCTCTTTCTCGCGCTCTCTTGTCTACTCTCTTTCTTGCTCTCTCTTTTCCGCTCTTTTTTTCTCTATCTTATTCCGCCCTCTTTCATACTCCGATCGCTTCCTCACTCTCCGTCGCTTTCTCTCTGTCTCTATGTTTATCTTTTTCTTCTCTGTCTTTGTATTCCCCTCCTTTTTCTCTCTGTATTCCTCTCTGATTTTCTCTCATTTTTCTGTGCCACTCTCCATGTTTCTTCTTTGTCTACTCCTGATATAGAAAGCAGCCTATATAGCCGTGTTATGTACATGTATATATGTGTTCTGCTGTGGAATGCAGAGGAATGGAGGGTTTAAGGAAACTTGAAAGCAAATACGAACATTCTCTTTTGGGATTCTTAAAGGGATTAGTAGCGGGCAGCAGATGGACGCGTGTTCAAGCCTGATATTTCATACTTCCGCCGCTATCTAGAGCTTCATCGTTGCCACATCGTACATTAGGAGAGATTTAGTACACAAAATTCCGGTCATTTTAACTGGTTTTGCGGATCACGTGAATTGGAGTAGTATCGTGATTCGAGCGGCTGCTCAAATTATAATCCATTTCTCTGTAACCACATCAAATTTATAGCGCAGTTTTATGCAAATTATAGGTGTGCAAATTTATTCTCCATGGCATGGCTGTGTGGGATCCACATTTAACATTTCTGTTTGCATTTCTACGTATCTCTCCATGTTCAGGAAACAACTTTTGTTTTCTTTTCTCAGGAAGAACTAGCAGTACGCAATTTCGGAGAGTGCGTTCTATTTTCTTCGTGGTCGTTATTCAAGCTTGTGCTTTCACGTGTAGATAGTTTTCAGATGGAGCTGTTGTAGAAGTTGACCTCAGAGTTTCTATAGAGATATTTTGCATTTGTATTAATCGGTCTTTTGATAAGTGTGCTTTATGTCGGATTGGAAAAACTTCTTGAGTGTGTTTAAGTTCACAGCACATTTTTAGTTCTATACCTACAGTATGTCGAATAAATACTCGTAATAGCACTGATTTTTTTTAACGTCTTACTTGGAACTATTCGTGACAAGAAACCTTCTTATAAGTTATATTCTGTTAACATAAATTTATCATCCACTTACTATACTTCATTGTTTATTTCGAACACGCGTGCTATGCTGCTAGTCCTGTCTGTTACTTGCATTGTAATTACATCTGGAATACAGACCAAAATAATTTGTGACTGATCTACAGAGTTTTTCTCTTCACCTAGATGTCCTTAGCTTGGGCACAAAATCATATCACTTCCGTTCGCTGTGCGTAGTATTGGTCTGTTACTGAGAGTGATTATTCCTGATTTAAGTTTTGACTTCGTGTTTTATCAACAGTAATCTCACTGGAGGTTTTAATTTAACTAGAGAAAATCAAAACTCGAGTGGGATTTAATTGACTGTTACACGATTACAAGAAAGTATATAAAGATTGGAAGAAATAAACTCTAATACAATAAAATATTAATTGACTTACTGAAATTCTATTTCACTAATGTTAGCTTCACCAAAACGTTTGAACGGAGCCGCCATTTTCAGTTGACTATGCTGTAAACAAATGACGATCGAAAAGCATGTTTTATAGTACCGTAAATAATTTGCAGTTTGAAATGCTGACAAACAAATAAACAAATGGTAGGGAGGTGATAAAAACAGATGAAAGTATATAAAGATTAGAAGAAATAAAGTACTTTAATACAATAAAATAGATATTGACTTACTAAAATTATATTTCACTAATGTTACCTTCACACAAATGTTTGAACGAGCCGCTATTTTCAATAGACTATCTATGCGAGAAACAAGTGACGATTGCAAAGCATGTTTTATAATAGGCCTACCGTAAAGAATTTGCAGTTTGGAATATTAGCAATCAAAGAAACAAATGCTAGGATAGTGATAAAAACAAACAAATGCTAGAGAAGCGATAAAATTAAACAAATGTTAGGGAAGCGATAAAATTGTGCTTTAAGCAGCCATGATTGGTTGAGAGACGGTGTTCTATCTTGAAAAATATATATTTTATAGAGAGATCCATAAGTGGATAAATATATGTGAATTGTATTTTTGGCTTCAGATTACTTAATTAAAACAAAAAAGAAATGGAATTGCATGATGGAAATTTCTGATATGGCCTATAATGTGGATAAAATTTGTGATTGTATGACACAAATACTTTAGTATTACTAGGCATAACATATTAAAGTAGGTATTAAATAACGCTTGTAATAAAACGCCACTATCAAAATTATTAATTTTGTTTGTTAGAGATAGGTCATCAATCAGCGCTCTAATGGCGGGGAGTTGCAACACAAGATGACTTGTTTCGTTGTCCGTATGTGTAGGATTTCCTACTAGTAGGTTAGGCGAAGATTATAACAAACTTTTTTACTTAAGCTATATTGAAAACAATTTTCGTGACTTTCGGATTACGTTTATCTTCTGTTTCAGACTTAGCACTGTTGCCTATGTTAACTGTTGCTACAGCATTAAAAAGAAGCAAAGAGTTAACATAACGTACAGTTCTGCATGGAAGTTAATAGAAGTTAATCCGAGACTTGGTATCCAAAAATCTTTTATCACAAAGTTGATGTTGTCATAGGTAATATCACACGAGGTTTTTCATTTATCCACCACCTGCTTCAACACATCTGATGGCTGCTTGTACTGCCTGCTCATGAGACCATTCTAACAATGCTTTCGCTGAAATGGTAGGCGGCAGCACTAAATATACTGTGGTCTTCTTCAGTTTTTTAAGAACAAAAATAATAACTTAACGTTAAAAGTTCCAAGAAAGTCATACTAGCAGTTAATTTGCCATTTTAACTTGAAAACTGTCTTTAATTTTGTTACGTAGTACCTTTTGTAATTGAGCAACACATTAAATAAACAAAAATTGTCGCTAGATGGCAGCTTCTAACGATCAGTGAAGTCGCTTGTGAATATAAGCATAATCATGTTAAATGTTTGACCATTGAATACCGTAAGCAGGCAGTATAAGCAGCCATCGGTTGCATGAATGCGTTCATCCAAAGAAAATAAAAACCTCACGTGATAGTCTAGTTTGCGAATAGAATAATAAATAAACAATAAAATAAAGCTAATATCATTGATTGATTAAGATGTTTTACTTACTTACATTGCATTATATGAACATACTTAGAAATAAGATCGGAACCATCTAGTGTTAACTTCTCTAAGTACATATGAATGACAAAAACTATGGTAAGGTAAAGGTAAAATTATCCCTTATATACATCGTGACACTCCGGAGGCACGGAGGTAGAATTCCATGCTTTCTTGATATCGGCACTAGAATAAGGTGGTGTGGTCGGCACCACAATCCGACCGCTTTTTACGCCCGGGATAGATTCGGTATTAAATTTGATAGCAGGTTAAGTGAACCTTGGTGTCATTCTGAAAGTTTTGATAGCGACAAATTCCATCACCGTGCGGGATTGAACACAGGATCTTAGAGTCCGTAGGCAGATACAATGGATATAGATGTAGGCTATAAAGTATAAATTGTAGTGATATTCTGCGAAAGGAAATTTATTCATGTAGGAGGATGGTGTGAAGAAGCACCGAAACAGCTGTAAGCCGCACATGCTTACACAATTAACACGAGTAAGATAGCCATTTAATCAATTATTTAGAAATTTATTGATTGTATGTACTAGATGCTGAGGAAATTTTATGTTGAATGTTTTTGAGTTTATTGGTAATTAGATTATGGTGTTCCTCATTATTAATTTGTGGAAAAAATTGCGAATCATCAGCGACAAGACAAATGTGACAATATAAAATCGATAATATAGCATTATGTTATTGAAACTATCGATTTCTAACTAGGCATATGCGATATTGATTAATATCGTACGCGCAAAATCCCGCAAACCTTGAGAGCATCAATCCAAAATGGTAGGCGCGAGTTTTGAAAGTGATATTGATCGAATCACTCAAATAAGCATTAACCCAACTTCAAACATTCCACTGGAAGCCAGATAACTTTCACAGACTGCACAATCAACAACATGTATTTAAAATAAAATAAATTCTGTTGATGTTAATTTTAATATTATAATACATTGAGTTCATCTCCTGTGTTTTAATGTGTGTTGCTTTGAGGTTAATTTTCCGTACCAAGCCCTGCACTCGCCTGTCATCTGTTGTACTACTCGGGAACACGCTGAAAAGACTCTCACACTCGTGCCATCTGTTGAAATAGTCGAGAACATACTGAAAATACACGCATGTTCATCATTTCATTATCACTAAAGCAACAAGGTAAGATATTTGTAACAACTTAAAACTTTTGGTCTAACAAAAACAGTCGTATATCTTGCCCTATAGGGATCTTATGAACCCTCTGTCACTTTTTTTTCTATGCTTTGCTAAAAAAAATTGTTTTGTGCGAGATCGTGCGTATTTGCTTGGTTTCCGCACAAAACCAATCCGCGGAAAGTCTAAAATTCCGCATTCAGTATTCCCAACCTAACACACATAACAATTTCCCTCTTCTTACCGCTTAAGTGACATATTGATTTTACTGCTTTATGCTTTTAACATATTATTTTTAGAGACGTTCAATATAGTAATAATTATAAATTGGAAACTTACCACTGCAATTTCACCTAAATTGCACTGTTAATTATTGTTTTTAAATATTTGCAAAAATTAAGTAAACTCCACAACACCACTAAAGTTACTGCATTCGTGATGCAAGTAACATTAAGGAAGCCGTGAAAAAATCAACAAAATTCCAGACTCATCATAGACTGGGGTAAAAAAAGACAGACGTATATCACGGCCTGCTGGAGTATAGTAAACACAGAAAACATTTTAAAGCAACAATGTTGAAGATAGATATTTTTGTTTCGCAAATTTGCCGTCATTGAACAGAAACCAAGATGGAGATTTCATTGCAACTAATTAGAAATTCCTCTTTCAGGTATGTAATAAACGATCTTCGCAGAAAATAATGTACGATACATGAGCGGTATGTTTTCTTTCAATTCTCGGAAATTAAAAAAGCTCAACTACGTTTCGCTTTTTCAAACTTTTCCTCGAACATGAAAACTTCAACATACCGCTCTTGTAACGCATATTACTATCCCCTTGTTCATAAATGACACAGAAGCACATTTCACATGTTTCGTTGAGGTGGCGTTCAGTTTGGATTTAAAAGTTTTTGTCTTTTACATGGTACTGTTTATTTTGCAAATTATTGTTAATATATGGTCTTCGGCAGGTCAATAGGAGAGCGCTTCGAAATTGTATTACACTTTCACCTCGTAACATGCAAACGAAATCGATGTCCGCTGGATACAAAGTAGCTGTGGTTGCCCATCCCCTCGGGTGTATTAAGGCCATAAATATATTGGGGCCGTTGAAACCAAAAAGTGAGAAAATTACGCTGAGGAGCCCATAAAGCACATGGAAGCTGGTATTGATCCGATTTGCGGGTTACCGCGTGACCTCCCCCACGCACCATCAACTCTTAATTATTGAATAATGTTGCCAAGCATCCACCGAGTCCCCCCTCTAATTAATCTTGTGCCCCAAACTTTTTTTTATATAATTTATAACGCCAGCAATGTGTAGCTTGTTTTCAGTGCTGAATCACTGACTTCCAGTCCAGTCTGTGTTTGCTTTCAGATATTGTCTTTAATTTAAAAAGTTTCTATGCTTTGGTTTAATTTTTAGTATTTATATGTACAGGATGTTAGCTAACTAAGTACAGTTCTTTTTAATGATAGAGGTCCATGAGAGGCATAAAATATCGCTTATCGTCGTTGTTCCTGCAATAACTCCTGACATATTTATCGATTTGTAGATTTTTGCTCTATTAATTAGCTTAAATAGTGATACAGCAAATAATAAAATCTCTTGGATGTAATTTTATTTTATTTCTTTGTTTCGAAAATGTAAGAATTCACAGTCTCCTATGTACACTTAGCGGCAAAAATAATGAACCGCTGACAATTTCTAAGTTCCAGACACATAACATTGCGCATGCTCGTCTCGTCAAAGCCGTAGTTCACCAGGTAACACATAATTAAACTATTTAAATTTGCTGTATTTTGTTTAAGAGTCTAAAATATGTAATGAAATCGAATGGCGGGTTGATTCTAGATACATCAGGGCCCTTGAAGAGTGAAATAATAATAAAATTGATAAATACAAAATCAACCGGAGCGAATATGAACAGGAGAACCACGTATTAACACGTGAGATATCAACATTACGTAAATAATACAGTAATAACAGAATAGTTCACTTTGTTCAGAACCTAAAATATTAATATGAATTAACAATTATTCTTCAAACTATTCACGACTCTACACAGCTCCATTAGAATGCCACTATGCGTTGTTTGTGGACATATTGTGTATCGTCTGTAGCGAGACGAGAGCAGGGCGAGGCGCGGGTGACATCTATAATCCTCGCTGTACTCAACTGAATCTACTGTTTTGGTACGAACTTCCTATCTAGGGTTTTAATACTGTAATATCTTAATTTTATGTAAATTTTAATGTTCTATGGAAAACACTGTTGCATAATAACTAATATTTCAACAACGTCTGCTATTTCTTTCATCTCGCTTTTAAATTTAACAAGGCAGAGCCTTCTCGTTATTTACTTCTTTGCTTCCCCATGAGGCCTAGTCTCGAGACAAGAATACAATTGACAGTCGAAAGAATTCCCACATGAATATGATGCAAATGAGTTGTTTGAAAATTGAGGCGTTCTCTGGAACGAGAACTTAACTACAAAATCTTGAATTTGAGATACAGAGCATCTAACACAGCGACGTCAGACAGGGACTAAACGGAGCGGAGCGGAGCGCTCCACCAGACTGGTTTCGTGCTCCGGTGTTTCCACAGACATAAGCGAGTTCAAGCTCCGATCTAGCTCCACAACCGGTATTGGAGGTTACAACTCTGACACTACCTAACATATTGGCTCTTATCTAACAGCATTGCACAGAACGACATTCAGATGTTTCTAGAGGGCGCTGTAATTGTTGGAGGGAAATAATACTTAGTCAGGAGGAAGGTATGTAATTAAGAATGCTGTGTACTGTTCTGACACGGAAAAACAACTTAACGTACACTAAGTTATTCCAAGAAACGCCTTAATTGTAATGAATAATATGTCAGTATTGAAAACTGGATTAATTTAAAATTACGGCCAATACCAGAGTTTAATTGACAATTAGATTGCGTTATTAATTATTTCTGTCTTTATACTCCCTGCTTTTATTAACCATCCCATTTGTGCTCAAATAATAATGAATTAATTGCGTCACGTTGGACTGAAAACTACATTGTTTAAACACATCATAATTTCAGTCATACAACAATAGATGTGACTACATTTCTGTAATGTCAATCAGATAAACGTTTCAGGTTCAAAATGTCGTCTCTCTGAAAGATTTTGTGTTTGAAAACATGTCACATGAAAATGTTTATAGTCTATATAGCGCAAGCTATGTTTAAACTGAAACTTACGACTGTGTCTTGAGACACTCTTCCGCAAACATATCGTGCTTTGGATGACCAGAAAAAAATGTGTTCAGGCCTGAAGCAAAAATAGAACCATCTCTGCAATGTTAACTGGATCGTAATTGCATTCGTAAAATGACAAACGACCCTCCGGACATTCCTGAGCAAATAGCAGAGAAGCATGTTAATTGGATCATGTTTATTACTTCTCTGTATTCGACGAGTTCTTTCCAAAGTGCTCGTAGTTTGATCCCCGACAGATTGTATAGCTTTTTCTTTTTAAATAAGAGACTGTGTTATAGACCACATAAATATTTCCTGGTGTAATTCTAACTCCATAAATGTTCATTATTGTTGCATTGGTCTGTGTGAATAGCCAGGTCTAACCTTGCGAAGATTATGTACCAAGTTACAGAACATAAGCTATCAGCTACCGCGTTAATGGAGTTACCTGTTCCGAAAGCAAAGTTTTGTTTACAACAGAACTCCTTTGTCGATTGATTCTCTATCTTCTCTCTGATCAGATCTTATCTTATTTTCCTATCTCCCTTTCTCATAATAATTTCGTCTGATCTCATCCGTCTCTCTCTCTCTCTCTCTCTGTCGTTCCTTTTTTCAATCCATCGTTCCATTTTTCCCTGTCTCGTTCCTTTCCTGCCCTTTTCTCGTTCCTTTTTCCCTCCCTCTCGTTCCTTTTTTCCCCTCTCTAGTTCCCTTTTCCCCCCTCTTTCGTTCCTTTTCCCCCTCCCTCGTTCAATTTTTTTCTCCTCCCCTCTCTCGTTCATTTTCCCCCTCGTTCCTTTTTCCACCTCTCTTGTTCCTTTTTACCCCACTCGTTCCCTTTCCCTCCCCTTCTTCCTTTTTCCGCCCCTCTCGTTCTTTTTTTTTCCCAATCTCGTTACTTTTTCCCTCCCTCAAGTTCCTTTTTACCTACCTCTCGTTCCTTATTTCCTCCCACTCGTTCCTTTTTCCTTTTTTCCCCCTCTCGTTTCTTTTTCCCCTATCGTTCCTTTTTTTTCTAATCTCGCTCTTTCCCCCCTCACGGTTCTTTTTCTCTCCCTCTCGTTCCTTTTTTCCCCCACTCGTTTCTTTTTCCCCTCTCTCGTTCCATTTCCTCCTCTCGCATTCCTACTTCCCCCTTCGCATTTCTATTTTCCACCTCTCACGTTCCTTTTTCCCTCCCTCTCGTTCATTTTCCCCCCTCTCGTTCCATTCTCCCTCCTTCTCGTTCCTTTTTTCGCCCGTCTCATTCCTTTTTTCTCCCAATCTCGTTCCTTTTTTCTTCCACTCTTTCCTTTTTTTCCCCTCTCTCATTCCTTTTCCCCCTCTTGTTTCTTTTTTCTCCTCTCGCATTCCTACTTTTCCCCCTCGCATTCTTATTTCCCCCCTCACGTTCCTTTCTCCCTCCCTCTCGTTCCTTTTTTTCGCCCCTCTCATTCCTTTTCTCCCAATCTTGTTCCTTTTTCCTCCTCTTTTGTTCCTTTTTTCTCCCCTCTCGTTCATTTTTCCCCAGGTTTTTTTCCCCTCTCTTGTTCCTTCTTTCCCCTTTCCCGTTCCCTTTTCTCCCCGTCTCGTTCCTTTTTTCTCCTCGCTCGTTCCTTTTCCCCCTCTCTCGTTTCTTTTTTCTCTTCTCTCGTTCTTTCTCTCCCTCTCTCGTTCCGTTTCACTCGTTCCTTTTCTCCCTTGTTACTTTTCTCACTGTTTCTCTCGCTTTGTCCTTTCTCTCTCTCTCTCTCTCTCTGTTTTTTGTTTCTTTTTCGTACTTTTGTCTCTTTTTTTTTCACTCTTATTTCTCCCCTACTGTCGCTCCTTTCTTATTTTTATTTTTGTTTTTGCTCGAAATTTCCTTCTTTCTCGCTCTTTTCTTCCTGTTGCTGTGTCCATTCCTAATGTTTCTTCCTCTGCACTTTTCTGTTTGTTTTTATCTATTTGCTTTCACTTGCCCTCTGTCTGCAGACAGACAGGCAGACGCATGCCGAAAAGTGTTTTACATCAGGGATGTTGTCAGTGTGTAATTAGTAATTAGCATGTAAATGTTAGTCGGTGACTGTTAGCTTTATGATTCTTATGACTTTATGAGGGAGTTAAAGAGAAAGTCATTTGTGCCGATGTAGAGTAAGTACATACACATTGTGTAACTTGTAGTAAAAAAAAAAAATCGTGTTGCATATGCGTCACTAACATCTGAGTTTACTTCCGGATGTAGAATGAGCAAAATCCGCCCAGTAGTGAAGAAGATAATTCTCTATGATTTACAAGTAACCAATTTTTCCTGAAAACTTGCATTTCTATGACTATTACACTTTTACTACGTCACACTACTTTTGACCAATAAAACGGTACGAAAGGACGTCTTTCAACCAATCATGGCTGCTTATCGCACAATTTTATCGCGTCCCTAGCATTTGTTTAATTTTATCGCGTCCCTAGCATTTGTTTAATTTTATCGCGTCCTTAGCAATTGTTTATTTTTATCACTACCCTAGCATTTGTTTCTTTGTTTGCCAACATTTTGAACTGTACTGGTCTGGACGTCAAAAAAAAACAGAAAATTACAAACCACTCCACTCGATGCACAGCACTTTCAAATATGACTCACATTGGCATTCAAGAACAAGAATTAATAAAGATCACTCGTCATAGCTATGCACCTTCCCTGAAACCCTATTTACAAATAAATGAAGAGCACCATTCGAAAATCCTGAATAAGTTCAGGGATACACCATATACATCACCGAGTTCACTTCTTTTACGCACACGTCCAATATAACATCAACTGAACCACTAATCCCTAAAACATTCAAATTTGAAAATTGTACCTACTTTCAATAATTGTTTCTTTTAAAATTAGTCTTTTTTATTTTTTATTTCATCATCGTTAATTAAAACTTTTCTTGTTTATTTCATCATCCCTAATTAAAACTTTTCTAACACTCGATTATATTATTTAGGTTATGTTATATTATGAATAGTCACGTATCAGAGGTTGTTTAATACTAAGATTTATTGAAAATCATCTGTGAAGTGACGTTGATTACTGGGATCGAGATAATTGAAGTGGAATGTAACTGTTTTAATAAAAATGAAGCTGAATCAACAAAGCCTTCTTGACCAGTAACCGTCCACAGAGTTCAATGAAGATTCCATAGTTGGCACACCTGATAAGAAAACAGCTATTCATAACACACTACTGCCATCTATTAACATAATATTCATAATGTTGAGATGGTACAAATTTGAAGACAGTTTTGTATTTTCGTAAGTCAATTAATATTTTACTGTATTGGAGTACTGCGTTACTTCTAATCTTTATATACTTTCTTCTAATCGTGTAATAGTCAATTAAATCCCACTCGAGTTTTGATTTTCTCTAGATAAATCAAAACCTCTAGTGAGATTACTGTTGATAATCTCGAATCTGGCAGCATTGCAGTACTTTACCCAAACTTCGTATGAAAAAGTTAAAAGGTTCTCTGGCCCCGTGTTGAGAATGCGATCGCCTTGACTCTTTGCCAGTACTGTGCAAGATAAAAAGACTTGGATGCTGACAATCACGTCCTTGTCAAGGTTTTGGCAGAATTTCCCCAATTCCCCACCCGAATCTCGGCTGTTCTTTTCGACGATTCTTAACCTTTTGTGCTTAAGGACTTGGAAGACCTGTCAATATAGGAAGCCATTTTTCTTTCTGTCAGCTGCATCCTTTTTCGTTGCTCTATGGTTTGGATAGACGGCAACATAAAAAAGGCCATACTTGCAGCCGAATGTTGTTTTCCTCCTGTGATTTTCCTCTGGGAGAGTTTACGCTTCTACAGAACAGAACCATACAGATGCAACTTCATCTCGTACTATTCTCCAGCGAATATTTTTATCTTCCTGGAGGGAAAAAAATGACAGTCGAGATAAAATTTGTCACTAGGTCTGTTTTGATGTCTTTTGCCGTATAGGCTACTTGTATAGTCTGTGACTGAATATTTTCGTCGTGAACAGAGCCCTTGTGTGTAGCAGATGCTAAATGGAAAATATACTTAGATTTAATTCATAATCCAACTTTCGGGGAAAATGGATATACGAGGTTTAGCAGAATTTTAAATTGACGTCTATAAAGGAGACAAAATTAAAAAAAAAAAAAAAAAAAATGAAATTTCAAAATTTAGCACCCGCTGTCACTAAATATGTTTCATTTTTTTTTTAATTTCGAAAGCTCATAAAATGCATATAAATTGAATGTTCTATTGTTTCGTCTTCCAAAATATAGGCTCGAAGATCTTTTCATCTTGCACTGGGGTTCCATACATAAGCTCTTTTAAGTGACCCCACGAATAAAAGTCTAGTGGGTTTGGGTCCGGAGAACGCAGAGGCCAAGGAATTGGTCCATCAATACCTATCCATCTGTCACGGAACGTTTGATTTAGCATTCGGCGAACATTGACACTGAAGTGAGCAGAAGCTCCATCGTGCATCGTCTATTGCTAACGGCACATGGTGTAACAGAACAATCAAGGCGTACTGTAAGAACATTTTGTGTCTTTCTCTGTTGAGCTTGGGTGGAAGAACATGAGGTTCCACCAAAAGTCACCAACAGTGCCCAGCCCAAAAACTGACATTTCCATGTGATATGATATTATTTTTTTCCGTAATGTACCACATCATACAATGTAAGCAAAATTGTACAAAAATAAGGAAATAAAGCGTTTTCGGATTAATATTCATGTAACATTTTTATCCTCTATGTGAGAAAAATGTGCTCCTAAAATTTTGACATTCATTTTAGTTACAGTCTCAGAACAATGGTAGGTGTACATAATTGTACCTATTTTTAAGAAGGGGGACAAAACTAACTGTAGTAACTTTCGAAGAATATAATATAATGTTGACGTCGTACAAAATTTTGTCCAATATTCTTTTGGGAGGATTAATTCCGTATGTAGATGAAATTATTGGGGATCATCAGTGTGGTTTTAGGCGTAATAGATCGACTATTGATCAGATTTTTTGTATTCGACAGATATTGGAGAAAAAATGAAGTATAAGGATACAGTACATCACATATTCATAGATTTCAAAAAGACATATAACTCGGTTAAAAGAGAAGTTTTATATAATATTCTTATTGAGTTTGGTATTCCCAAGAAACTAGTTCGATTATTTAAAATGTGTCTCAATGAAACTTGCAGTAGAGTCCGTATAGGCCAGCTTTTGTCTGATGCTTTTCCAATTCACTGCGGGCTAAAGCAAGGAGAAGCACTATCACCTTTACTTTTCAACTTTGCTCTAGAATATGTCATTAGGAAAGTTCAGGATAACACATAGGTTTGGAAGAACAGGTTACATCAGCTGCTTGTCTATGCGGATGACGTGAATATATTAGGAGAAAATGCACAAACGATTAGGGAAAACACGAAAATTTTACTTGAAGCAAGTAAAGCGATAGGTTTGGAAATAAACTCCGAAAAGACGAAGTATATGATTATGTCTCGTGACCAGAATATTCTACGAAATGAAATAAAAAATGGGAGATATATCTTTCGAAGAGATTGAAAAATTCAAATATCTTGGAGCAACAGTAAAATATAAATGACAGTCGGGAGGAAATTAAATACAGAATAAATATGGGTAATGCGTGTTATTATTCGATTGAGAAGCTTTTGTCATGTAGTCTGAAATCTGAAAGTTAGAATTTATAAAAGAGTTATATTACCGGTTGTTCTGTATGGTTGTGAAACTTGGACTCTCACTTTAAGAGGGGAACAGAGATTGAGTGTTTTTGAGAATAAGGTTCTTAGGAAAATATTTGGGGCTAAAAGGGATGAAGTTACAGGAGAATGAAGTTACACAACGCAGAACTGCACGCATTGTATTCTTCACCTGACATAATTAGGAACATTAAATCCAGATGTTTGAGATGGGCAGGGCATGTAGCACGTATGGGCGAATGCAGAAATGCATATAGAGTATTAGTTGGGAGGCCGGAGGGAAAAATACCTTTGGGGAGGCCGAGACGTAGATGGAAGGTTAATATTAAAATGGATTTGAGGGAGGTGGGATATGATGGTAGAGACTGGATTAATCTTGCAAAGGATAGAGACCAATGGCGGGGTTATGTGATGGCGGCAATGAACCTCTGGGTTCCTTAAAAGCCATTTATAAGTAAATAGCCTATATTATGCATTTTTTCTTTCATGAAACTGACTTACTTTTTTCAAATGCTTAATAATGATAACTCGATTTAGGCCTACATTCTGAATTATACCAATTATACCAATTTCTTCCTTCATATTGTTAATCAATTAATATTTCTAATGTTTGTAGTAATAGTGATAGTGGTTATGGTTGTGGTAATGGTAGTAATAATTCTCATTGTTGCAATTGTTATTATTGCTATCATCGCTGTTTAAGTCTGTGATAATTATAGTCCCATCGCTCTTATTTCCGGCAGCCAATCACGGTGCAGGTCGACTACATTTAAACGTGTGCGCCTTGCGATTCGCTGATGATGACATTATGCATTTCCTACAGCTCGATAAATACTTAATATAATCGCCCGCCATTTTGGCTCTTTCGTTCGCGTTCGCAGAAAGCACGCGAGGACGTTATTTGCCGCTCAATTATTTACTGAATTACAGTGCGTTTGATTTATTATCATAGAAGCTACGGCATGATAATGTTTAACGGTGTGGCAAATAGATTCCTCGTCTGGTAGCTCGGCAACGAAAGAATAAAAATGGCGAACGATATTACCTACCTAGACTTTATAGAGCCTTCACTTCCTAAGACGTAAGCAAAGAGGAGGAGTCACGCCGGGAATAACAGCGTCGCGACTATAGTTTCAAAAGTGAAAGTTTGAACTGATTTAGATAAAACAATGATCATTATCCATGCCACACAAGAATTAATTTTTATTAACATGAGATTTCACTCTTGATTTTGGTTGAGTAATATAGCTCATGTTTAAGCCCGTTTACCTTTGTTTCTTGTGTACGTACTTGGTGGCGGTGTGAGGAATGGCAGGTATATTGACGGAGTTTCATGGAGTTGATGGCGA
The DNA here is from genome assembly GCA_025594305.2 of Periplaneta americana. Classification (NCBI taxonomy): domain Eukaryota; kingdom Metazoa; phylum Arthropoda; class Insecta; order Blattodea; family Blattidae; genus Periplaneta; species Periplaneta americana. The sequence goes on along the minus strand of JAJSOF020000003.1, from coordinate 39,207,149 downwards.
AATATTGGATTTGAGCAGGAGTTGGTACGCATGTCTGTTGATTTCCATATCGGTCGTAGTCTCTGCTCTCTGTTGACATTGCTGACGCAGCGAGTGACCGAAACCAAGGCTATGACGTTGCCAGATGTGCGCGAGAGAGTGAAAGTAGCCTACTGTAGCTGCCCTCGTCCACCTAATTCCATTTCACATCGCCTTCCTCCTCAGCTTCTTTCTAATAGTGTTAATATCTTCCCGACTGGCAGTGTCTGCTTCCATTATAACTTCACCGAAGTTGTTGGCTACATTTTAATTAAATTTGATACGAAGGTAGAGCAACAGAATTTATGGTATAGAGAGAAACCCAAGTTGCCAATGTTGCGACATTGCGATACCTTACTTGTCTTCCTTCTGCGTTACCTTTGTTCCACTTTCTCCCTCTTATGCTTTATCTCTTGCATTCAAGTCTCGTTCTTTTCCTTCCCATCCCGCTCTTGTTCTTTCATTTTCTGATGAAAACTTCCTGGAAAATTTTAAATCGAAACATTTTACTTATCTTACTGATTCTGCTAAGTTTGTATTGTATTGATATGTTTATTTAAAGTTTTTGTTAAATTTTTTTCCTTACTAAGCAATTTTTCTTTATTGATAACGGAGAAAAATTTGTTTCAACATCGGGAATCGAACCAAGGATCCCCAGTTCTACGCGCTGGATGCTCCATCGGCCGCCCAAGTCGCTCAGTTGAGTGCGCTTCTGTGTGATTGCATAATAATATGAGCCTTTCAGAGCAAAAGCGTAAGTCAAAATTGGATAATGAGGTTTAAAGTAACAATTCTGTAAAATGCAGCGCAAAGTAGCAATTAATATGCCCTTCTTGCTATCCACTGACTACTAATAGTTTAAATAAACTGAATATTAATAGCTACTTTGCGCTGCATTTTACAGAATGTTTACTTTAACCCTCATTACCCATTTTTGACTTACACCACTTCTGCTCTGAACGGCTCATATAATGTCGAACATGGAGTAGGCCAAAAATGAAGAAAAAATGGAGAGGAGTTCGATCCGGTGCCGTCGATTCAGCCTCGGCGTAGCTCAGAGGTAGAGCACCCAGTGTGTAGAACTGAAGTGTCTTGAATTCGGTTCTGGCGCCGGAGCGAATTTTTCTCCGTTATCAATAAATACAGTGTGTCCCAAATTGATGTATACACATTTTGAAACACTATTTCTCAGCAATGAGATGAGACAGAAATACAGTTTTTGCGGTTTTGTATTCCTTAAGTCCCTACCGCCACAGTACATACCCAACAACGACGTATAACAGAGCGACATATCAACTTGATTGTTGCTAATGGAATATTATTACAGGCATGTTCAATCTGAACCCTCAGTTCTTCCAGTGTTTGTGGTTTTCTGTCGAACATTGTGTCCTTTAGAGCTCCCCATAGGTAGAAGTCTGGAGATAGAGGGGGAACTCCGCAGCACTTTCTCTTCGTCCTATCCATCTCTGGATCGTCCTCATTTAGTGCGTGGACAGGTCTCGTAATGTAAGGCTTCCATTTATGAGCTCGCAAAATACTGGATTTGCTCATACCAATCTCACGAGAACATTGCCTCATTGACTTCTTTGGGGATTGTGCAAAAGCCTGCATGACTGCATCAACACTATCGTTATCGGTAGAACTTCTCTTTCTTCCGCACCGCTATTTCAACATATCTTGCACCGTTCCGTGACTTCAAACTTGTCTCGGATTCTTGATGGTTGTGTTCCAAATTCAACCCTCCAACATCGTTGAACCTCAACAACATTCTCCACTTTTCAATAACATTTCAGTATCCACTTACGTTCATCGAACGATAATTGCACCGCCATGTTTGTTTATAAACAGATGAACATGTTTCCATGCTTTCCACTGTCTTCTGAATCAAAAACAGCAAAAATCGTATTTCTATCTCATTTCCTTGCTGTGAAATAGCATTTCAAAGAGTGTATACATCAATTTGAGACACTCTGTAATAACCACAACAGAGAATTCTGTAGGAACAAAAATTAATAATATCATTACAGAAACTTTTCCTTAGCTTATGGACTTCGCTAGATTTTGTAATAAATTGTACTACTACTGTATAATACAAGTTTTCATGAAAATTTCACCTCTTACATCATCACTTTCTATTGTTATTCTTATTGCAGTGAAGAAAATAACGTGACTGTTTTCTATTATTGTTTTTTTTTTTTTCGTCTTGCGTCATAACTGGTACTTCATCTGAAGGATAAAAGTCTAAAGCGATATTTTCATGTAGCAAATGCAAATGTTGTTCTAATTTCATTTAATTTCATTTAATTTCTGCTACAGTCATAGCTGGTGTTCCATTAAAAAAAATAGAAACTCTTCTTTTCTAATTAATACTGATTCTCTATAAGCTAGATTTGTTAGGTCTTATGTGTCCTTAAATCTAGCGAAAACAGCTCGTCGATATCATTAATAGTATAGGAGATATTTAAGGTGGCAATTTTAAGTGCTTCACCCTGCATACATAATAAATATATATGCAGAATGATTCACGACTAATGACACTCGCTTTAGGAATCACTTCTATAAGCCATTTTTAGCATAAAAATGTCAAATGAGCATGGGTCTAATCATCGACTGTTAAGGAGTTACAGCGGACTGAATTCTACGAAAGTAGCAGTGGTTTTGTGCAAATCTAAGACTTATTCACTTAAAATACAGGCCTACAGAAATATTAATTCAAAATACTATATTAATTAATTAAATGTTAAGCACAGGAATGCCATTTCGTAATTACAATTAAGAAACACACCAAACGAATTATCTTTGCACCAAAAACGGTTGATGCTCAATTACCAACAATTTTCGTCTCGAAAAGGAGGCAAAAACAAGAAAAATTGGTCCACACCTGTGGAGTAACGGTCAGCGCGTCTGGCCGCGAAACCAGGTGGCCTGGGTTCGATTCCCGGTCGGAGCAAGTTACCTGGTTGAGGTTTTTCCGGGGTTTTCCCTCAACCCAATATGAGCAAATGCTGGGTAACTTTCAGTGTTGGATCCCGGACTCATTTCACCGGCATTATCACCTTCATCAGACGCTAAATAACCAAAGATCAACATCGTCGCAAAATAACCTACAAAAAAAAAAAAATTGTATTGAACTTTTTTGTTTGAAATATCTCTAAGAATAACCCCCTGAAATTAATGACAACGACCTGCGGAAAGAAAAACGTTCCGGTGAATTTCAATGTTGTGAAGGCCATAACTCGGAAATGAAGCATTTCCGGACACATGTTGTAATGAACTATTTTGATTGTCTACATGTGGGAAATACATACCTGAAATTATGCCCTGTATTTTTGATACACCCTGTATATATATGGGTGATTCATGACTAATGATACTCGCTTTAGGAATAACTTCTATAGGCCATTTTTAGCATAAAAATGTGATATGAGCATGGGTCTAATTATCGACCGTTAAGGATTTGCCGCTGACTGAATTCTACGAAAGTAGCAGTGATTTTGTGCACAACTAAGACTTATTCACTTAAAATATACAGAAATATTAATTCAGAATACTATATCAATTAATTAAATGTTAAGCACAGAAACGCCATTTCGTAATTACAATTAATAAACACGCCAAACGAATTATCTTTGCACCAAAAACGGTTGGTGCCCAATTACCAACAATTTTTGTCTCGAAAAGGAAGCAAAAACGAGCAAAACTGTATTGAACTTTTTTTGTTTGAAATATCTCTAAGAATAACCCCCTGAAATTAATGGCATTACTTACGGTCCAGTCTGTATACTGTACAGTCTGTTTGTCAGCTGTATATGGCTATATGCATACGATTACGTCACAAGAATAACTTGTTTGCCACGCGTACTCAATGGTCGACTTAACACTGCTAATGCTCATCCTGCCACGTGTCACGTTCTGCACGCCTCTTAGTAGCAACTGCATTTTAAGAACATCGTTAGCCCTGGCGCAACTCAGGCGGTAGCGCGTTTGCTTACTGATACGGAGCTGCTCTCGAGCATGGGTTCGATTCCTTCTTGGGCTGATGACCTGGTTGGTTTTTCCCCCAGGTTTTCCCAAACCATAAGGCGAATGTTAGATAAATAATCTACGGCGAAACCTCGGCCTCATCTAGCCAAATACTATCTCGCTATCACAAATTCCGTCGACGCTAAATAACCTAGTAGTTGATACAGTGTTGTTGAATAACCAATTAATATAAAAGGAACATCGTTTAAAATGACCGTCTAAATATAAACTCCACGCAATCATTGTCGCAATCAGACTCTTTTCCTGTTCCATTTTCCCACTCTGAATATGCCACTGTTACACTCAAACTCTCATTGTCATTTTCATTCGTTAACTCTCTTCACTGTCACTCATTCACTGTTATTCTTTCACTTTATCTTTCTATCCCTCTCTCACAGCTAACCCGTCTTACTGTCTTGTCACATCAAGCCGTACACTGTCTTGTAACTCTCTTACTCTGTCACTATTTCCTTCAGTTATTAACCCGTTCGCTGTCTTGCAACTGTCAATCCGTTCGCTGTCTTGTAACTCAATTCGTTCACTGTTTTGTAACTGTCAATCCGTTCACTGTTTTGTAACTGTCAATCCGCTCACTGTTTTGTAACTGTCAATCCGTTCACTGTTTTGTAACTGTCAATCCGTTCACTGTTTTGTAACTGTCAATCCGTTCACTGTTTTGTAACTGTCAATCCGTTCACTGTTTCGTAACTGTCAATCCGTTCACTGTTTTGTAACTGTCAATCCGTTAGCTATCTTGTAGCTGTCAATCCGTTCGTTGTCTTGTAACTATCAATCCGTTCGCTGTCTTATAACTATCATTCCGTTCGCTGTCTTGTAGTTATCAATCCGTTCGCTGTATTGTGACTATCAATCCGTTCGCTGTCTTGTAGCTATCAATCCGTTCGCTGTCTTGTAGCTATGAATCCGTTCGTTGTCTTGTAGCTATCAATCCATTCGCTGTCTTGTAGCTATCAATCCGTTCGCTGTCTTGTAGCTATCATTCCGTTCGCTGTCTTGTAGCTATCAATCCGTCCGCTGTCTTGTAGCTATCAATCCGTCCGCTGTCTTGTAGCTATCAATCCGTTCGCTGTATTGTGACTATCAATCCGTTCGCTGTCTTGCAGCTATCAATCCGTTCGCTGTATTGTGACTATCAATCCGTTCGCTGTATTGTGACTATCAATCCGTTCGCTGTCTTGTAAGTATCAATCCGTTCGCTGTCTTGTAGCTATCAATCCGTCCGCTGTCTTGTAGCTATCAATCCGTTCGCTGTATTGTGACTATCAATCCGTTCGCTGTCTTGTAACTATCAATCCGTTCGCTGTATTGTGACTATCAATCCGTTCGCTCTCTTGTAACTATCAATCCGTTCGCTGTATTGTGACTATCAATCCGTTCGCTCTCTTGTAACTATAAATCCGTTCGCTGTCTTGTAGCTATCAATCCGTTCGCTGTCTTGTGACTATCAATCCGTTCGCTGTCTTGTAGCTATCAATCCGTTCGCTGTCTTGTAGCTATCAATCCGTTCGCTGTCTTATAACTGTCGATCTGGTCGCAGTCTTGTAACTGTCAATCCGTTCGCCGTCTTGTAACTCAAACCGTTCATTGTTGTATCTGTCAATCCGTTCACTGTCTTATAACTATCAATCCGTTTACTGTCATGTAACTGTCAATCCGTTCGTTGTCTTGTAACTGTTAACCCGTTCGCTGTCTTGTAACTGTCAATCCGTTAACTGTCAATCTTTTCACTGTCTTGTAACTGTCAATCCGTTCGTTGTCTTGTAACTGTTAACCCGTTCGCTGTCTTGTAACTATCAATCCGTTAACTGTCAATCTTTTCACTGTCTTGCAACTGTCAATCTGTTCTCTGTCTTGTACCTGTTAATTCGTTCATCATCTTGTAATTGCCAACCCGTTCACATCTTGTAAATGTCAATCCGTTCACTGTCTTGTCACAGTCAACCATTTCACTACCTTGTAAACCTTAATCCGAACACTCTTTCACTGCCAACCCGTTCACTGTCTTGTAACCCGTTAACTTTGTCACTGCGAACTCGTGCAAACTGTCACGTCAAAATGTTCATCGTCTTGTAACTGTCAACCCGTTCACTGTCTTGTAACTGTCATCCTGTTCAGTGTCTTGTAACTCTCAACTCGTGCACTTTGCACTCACTGCCAACCCGTGAAGTGTCACTGCCAACATGTTCACTCTCTAATCACTGTCAACCAGTAGCAGCCGGTGATCAAAATCCTCGGTGAGGCCAGATGCAACTAGTTTAAGTGTCTCCGATAGGAAATGTTTGTTTATGATATTAATTATTATTGTTATTATATTATTAATATCATTATTATTATTATTATTATTATTATTATTATTATTATTATTATTATTATCATTATTATTATTATTACTATTATTAGTCCATTCTTATTACTGTCAATGAAAAATAATAATTTCACTCACCAAATAAGCTGCTATGCTCTGAGTATCAGTGATTGTTTCAGTGTGATGAAGCATCCCATATTATGTGTTGAAATTCCCCTTTCTTTCTTTTCTTTTTATTTTTTTCCTTCGACAGCAACAAACAAGGCCAAGAGAAGTTTATTTTGCACCACATTACCACATAACCATTTATGTTGCCCATACCAGGATGCAATAGAAACTCGCGTTTTAAGATTATGTGTCAGAAAAATTATCAGCGATGTCGTAGGATCTCGGTAGTCTCTCTCTTTATTTAAAACTTCCTTTCTTTCAGTATTATTTCTTCTTGAAAAAGGACACTCTAAAAATGAATTAACTGCACCAGCATTATTTCTCTCATTTGTTTCTGTTTATATTTTCCCAAAATACATAACAACATTGGCCCAGGTTCACTACTGTACTACGAAGTACAATAGTAGAACACCCTCGCTTATGTCATAAACTAAGACATAAGGGGAGAGAATCGAGTGGGTTTCTGCCTGCCAAAGAGCTGGAATTTTGTTATTTATGGCCTAGTTAGGAAGACAAGTCACCACTGCTATTCCCACCCCACTCTACCCTTGAGGCCGGCCCATGGATGGGACGAGTGAAACCTGACCAGGCCAGCCGAATTGTGCCTCAGCTACAACGTTTTAAGCGTAAACTCAAAGCCAGCGAAAGGACATAAAATGCATTAAGCCAGACCCGGCAGGAACGATTGTGGCCTCAGGAACAAATTTTACTGCAAAACAGGTCTATATACATCACAAGCCAGACCCAGCATGAGCAATCCTGGCCTCAGGAACAAATTTTACTGCAAAACAGGTCTATATACATCACAAGCCAGACTCGGCATGAGCAATCCTGGCCTCAGGAACAAATTTTACTGCAAAACAGGTCTATATACATCACAAGCCAGACCCGGCACGAGCGATCCCGGCCTCAGGAACAAATTTTACTGCAAAACAGGTCTATATACATCAAAGTTTTCAAATGCTTCTACAGCGATATATGCTTAATTAAAAAAAACTAATACATTATATAAAAACACAAAATTTGATTTCAGTTAAGCCAAGTGACTGAGGCCCGGCCTCACTTGCCTCAGTCAATCAGCCGCCACTGCTGTCAACCCATTTCCGTTCACTCCATCAGAGTCAATCCTGCTGCTTTCACAATCACATGCGTATACATTCGCATTCACACATACTTATGTGTTGTTATATTCTGGTTGTTTCCGTGGATTGAATGTGACATATGTAATGCTAAATTCTTTGATCATGCTTTTAGTCTGGGGTTTCTGTATTTAATGAAACAGCACTTGTTGAAACACAGTCGACTAAGCATATTTACTATAACCTGACAGCAATTTGAACACGATTACTAATCAGTCTTTGGATCACAATCACAGCGCGTGTGTGGAGGTGGGCGCCGTGTTTTAAATCTGGTCATAATTGTGTGTTTACAAGCAGAATTGCCTTCTCATTAGTAGCCAGCCTGTGTCCGGAAATAGTAGGTGTGCCCTGTAAGTTCTTCCACTTTTCAGCATCGTACCGGAACCATTTGGACCAACAGACAAGGGGTTGGGGGACATCGAGGGGTCGAAGGGAAGGGAGGGGGAGTGGGCTGTGAACTGGCTGCCGGGGTCGATATTTACTACAGCAGGGGCGAGTTGCCCCCCCCCCCCAGTCCTGTGTGTATCACATAGCCTTTGTTTAACTCTCTTCCTCTGCTTTTGTTCAGCATTATGTATTTAGAAATAGCGGCATTGCTCAATGGCAAAAGAGCTCGTAATGTACAATGTAGCAGTTTTTTTTTTCAAAACTGCTCCCCAAATACTGTTTCATTTAGGCATTCAAGGATATTTGGTAACATTTATAGCCATCTAAAAGCTAAACAAACCCTGGGGAAATCCTGCGAGATTTGTGGTTGGTATCAGTGTGATTGGTTTTCTCTGAGCATTTCGTAGCATTTCATTCTCTGTGAGTTATCGAAAATTAGAGACATAGAAAGTATGAAAAAATTTCACTGTCCAACAAAATTAAACATATTTTTTGTTAAAAGATAACGAATGGGTGGTTCTTTTAGCATTTTTGTGCTGATTTCAGATCTGTTTTCAACATTTTTCTATCACCCAGAGTTTTTGAGTAATTATATCAAATGTACTTCGACTTTTCTAGTATCTAAAATTATATTTATTTAGCTAAAATGTGTGTGAAATAGATTTTAGGCCATATTTCGCTTGAGAAACATCTCTTTTGAGTGTCCAGCAGTAGTCTGACAGAACATTTGGGGTCCATTTTTCCTGGCAGCGCCTTTCCATTTCAGAAAAATCCTGATGAAAACGATCCCCATGTTTGTCGCTCACTACTCGAAGGTTTTGAGGAAAGAAAAGAATAGATGAGAATCCAAGAACTTATTTTGAGAGATATGACCCCATCACGTTGTAGTTCTGAATCAACTCCCTGACAAGTTCTCTGTAATCTTCTGATCTGTGGTTTCTAGAAAATAACAGTCTGTTGAATGATTCTTAGGTTCCTGACATATCATTGGAACTGGAAAAGGCATATGACGAGATCCTGTTAGCCAACCAGTTAGGCTAATAGAATTACATGGAGCACAACAGATTTCATAGCGTCAGTTCCTGTCCTATATTTTACAATCAAAAGTACACTCGTACGCTCTTTTGAATAGTGTAGTAAAATTCACCTGTGTGCTTTCAAAGTTAATTAAGCACAGACGTAACAAAAATTGTTTGTGATTTACACAGTATTTCGAAGTATGTTTCACTTTATAAGATACTTTTACTACATTGAAAATTAGGACAAAGAAAACATGAGTTATGAAATTGTTTCATGAATGCAAGTTCCAACTCTGAGAATTAATACTAACTCTCGCAGTCTTTTATGAATTCTGACTTCATAGGGAACAATGATCTAAAGTTATAGTTCAATTGTTGAAGCAATAAAATGAAATATTTGAAATATTTTCTTTCCATAAGCATGTTAAGGACTGTAGGCTATATAGCAATAAAAATAAATCAATTTTTCTAAAGTTACAAAAAAATTGTGAGTGGTAGAAAAATTCTGACTTGTTTTTGGAATCAGCAGATGACATTACATAAGAAACAGCAGAAATTGTACATTTAACAAAATCATTGTTGACCAGTGTTATTACTGATGATAAGTATTAACGGCTTAGCTTTCAACAAAGAGAAGTGGAGGTTGTCCATGGACTTTTTCTTTACTTTTCAGGATGACGATTTTAGCAATTCATAACAAAGCTTGGGAAGAATAATATTAAATACATGTCATATTATGTCCTCACAATGGTGCCCATTGTGCTATATCGTTACGGTAGGCCTACAGATACTAGGCTGTAGTGATCAAGATGCTGGGTAACTTTCGGTGCTGAACCCCGGATTCATTTCACCGGCATTTCACCTTCACATCATTCAGACGCTAAATAACCGAAGATGTTGATACAGCGTCGTAAAATAACTTACTCAAATAAAAAAAAATTAGTGATCAACAGAGGTAGAATTAGTGCTAATGGGCTGGTTCCTGGAAAATACTAATGTAATGCTTGTTAAAGTAATGGTATTTCATCACATTCATTCAATTTTACTTACACATGTGTACTTAACTTTCATTTTCACGTTAAAATCGAGTTAAAGAATATGTTTTCCCTACTGAGAAGATAAATATTATTCGAGATTACGAAAAAATCGAATAATAGAACTTAGAGATATAGAAAGAATATTACATGCTAATTATTTATGATTCTGCTGGGAAATTAAATTTTCTTCGAGGTATCGAAATATCGAGTTGGGAGTTCAACTTAAGGAAATTGGACTCTATGTTCTTTACTTCGTAAGTTCAAAGATTGAACACATTTGTACATTACGTTCGTTTCTTCTCAAATTCAAGAGTTGAACACACTTTTCCATTACGTTCTTCCTTTCTCAAGTTCAAGGATTAAATACGCTTGCCCATTAAATTATTTCCTCTCAAATTAAAGGGATAAAATATATTTTACCGCTACGTTATTCCCTTTCCAAATTCAACGATTGAATATTCTTGCCCTTACGTTCTTTTCTTCTTAAAATGAAGCATTAAACACACTTGTTCGTCGCGTTGTATCCGTATCAAATTCAGGGATCAAACATACTTGCATATCATGTTCTTTCTTTCTTATATTCAAAGATTAAACACTTGCTTATTAGAGTCTTTCCTTCTCAAATTCAAGTATTATTAAATACATTTGCCTATTACGTTCTTTCCTTCTTAAACTGAAGAACTGAAAAAGACTGATCATTACTGTCTTCCCTTATCAAATTCAACGATTAAACACACTTGCCTTACATGTTTTCCTTCTCAAACTGAACGATTAAGCACACTTGACCATTACGTCCTTTCCTCTCAAACTAAAGGCTTCAGCACACATGACCATTACGTCCTTTCCTTATCTAACTAAAGTATTGAGCACACTTAACCATTACGTTCTTTCCTTCTCAAACTAAAGTACTGAGCACACTTGACCATTACGTTCTTTCCTTCTGAAATTAAAGGATTGAGCATACTTTACCATTACGTTCTTTCCTTCTCTAACTAAAGGCTTCAGCACACATGACCATTACGTCCTTTCCTTATCTAACTAAGGATTGAGCACACTTGACCATTACGTTCTTTCCTTCTCAAACTAAAGTACTGAGCACACTTGACCATTACGTTCTTTCCTTCTCTAACTAAAGGATTGAGCACACTTTTCTATTACGTTCTTTCCTACTCTAACTAAAGGATTGAGCACACTTTACCATTACGTATTTCCTTCTCTAACTAAAGGATTGACCACACTTTACCATTACGTTCTTTCCTTCTCTAACTAAAGGATTGAGCACATTTTTCTATTACGTTCTTTCTTTCTCAAACTAAAGGATTGAGCACACTTTTCTATTACGTTCTTTCCTTCTGAAACTAAAGGATTGAGCACACTTTTCCATTACGTTTTTTTCCTTCTCAAACTAAAGGATTGAGCACACTTTTCTATTACGTTCTTTCCTTCTCAAACTGAAGGATTGAGCACACTTTTCCATTACGTTCTTTCTTTTTCATACTAAAGAATTGAGCACACTTTTCCATTACGTTCTTTGTTCCTCATACTAAAGAATTGAGCACACTTTTCCATTATGTTCTTTCTTTCTCATACTGAAGGATTGAGCACACTTTTCCATTACGTTCTTTCCTTCTCAAACTGAAGGATTGAGCACACTTTTCCATTACGTTCTTTCTTTCTCATACTAAAGAATTGAGCACACTTTTCCATTATGTTCTTTCTTTCTCATACTGAAGGATTGAGCACAGTTTTTCCATTACGTTCTTTCCTTCTCAACCTGAAGGATTGAGCACACTTTTCCATTACGTTCTTTCTTTCTCATACTAAAGAATTGAACACACTTTTCCATTACATTCTTTCTTTCTCATACTAAAGGATTGAGCACACTTTTCTATTACGTTCTTTCCTTCTCAAACTGAAGGATTGAGCACACTTTTCCATTACGTTCTTTCTTTTTCATACTAAAGAATTGAGCACACTTTTCCATTACGTTCTTTGTTTCTCATACTAAAGAATTGAGCACACTTTTCCATTATGTTCTTTCTTTCTCATACTGAAGGATTGAGCAAACTTTTCCATTACGTTCTTTCCTTCTCAAACTGAAGGATTGAGCACACTTTTCCATTACGTTCTTTCTTTCTCATACTAAAGAATTGAGCACACTTTTCCATTATGTTCTTTCTTTCTCATACTGAAGGATTGAGCACAGTTTTTCCATTACGTTCTTTCCTTCTCAACCTGAAGGATTGAGCACACTTTTCCATTACGTTCTTTCTTTCTCATACTAAAGAATTGAACACACTTTTCCATTACATTCTTTCTTTCTCATACTAAAGGATTGAGCACACTTTTCTATTACGTTCTTTCCTTCTCAAACTGAAGGATTGAGCACACTTTTCCATTACGTTCTTTCTTTTTCATACTAAAGAATTGAGCACACTTTTCCATTACGTTCTTTGTTTCTCATACTAAAGAATTGAGCACACTTTTCCATTATGTTCTTTCTTTCTCATACTGAAGGATTGAGCACACTTTTCCATTACGTTCTTTCCTTCTCAAACTGAAGGATTGAGCACACTTTTCCATTACGTTCTTTCTTTCTCATACTAAAGAATTGAGCACACTTTTCCATTATGTTCTTTCTTTCTCATACTGAAGGATTGAGCACAGTTTTTCCATTACGTTCTTTCCTTCTCAACCTGAAGGATTGAGCACACTTTTCCATTACGTTCTTTCTTTCTCATACTAAAGAATTGAACACACTTTTCCATTACATTCTTTCTTTCTCATACTAAAGGATTGAGCACACTTTTCCATTACGTTCTTTCCTTCTCAAACTAAAGTACTGAGCACACTTGACCATTACGTTCTTTCCTTCTCAAACTAAAGAATTCAGCACACTTGATCATTACGTTCTTTCTTTCTCAAACTGAAGGATTGAGCACACTTTTCCATTACGTTCTTTCTTTCTCATACTAAAGAATTGAGCACACTTTTCCATTACGTTCTCTCCTTCTCAAACTGAAGGATTGAGCACACTTTTCCATTACGTTCTTTCTTTCTCATACTAAAGGATTGAGCACACTTGACCATTACGTTCTTTCCTTCTCAAACTAAAGAATTCAGCACACTTGATCATTACGTTCTTTCCTTCTCAAACTGAAGGATTGAGCACACTTTTCCATTACGTTCTTTCTTTCTCATACTAAAGAATTGAGCACACTTTTCCATTACGTTCTCTCCTTCTCAAACTGAAGGATTGAGCACACTTTTCCATTACGTTCTTTCTTTCTCATACTAAAGGATTGAGCACACTTTTCCATTACGTTCTTTCCTTCTCAAACTGAAGGATTGAGCAGAGTTTTCCATTACATTCTTTCTTTCTCATACTAAAGGATTGAGCACACTTTTCCGTTACATTCTTTCTTTCTCATACTAAAGGATTGAGCACACTTTTCCATTACATTCTTTCTTTCTTTCTCATACTGAAGGATTGAGCACAATTTACCATTACGTTCTTTCCTTTTCAAACTGAAGGATTGAGCACACTTGACCATTACGCTCTTTCCTTCTCAAACGAAGCAGAAATCAAATTATGCAAGAGCGCAGCATCGGGCCAAGAATCTGTTTGTTTAAAACTTGTCAAAATGCTGTATCATATTTAGAAAATAACGAGCTTCATTGTCGGACAGCGAGAAATAGCACGTTGTCACAGCCGTAACTGACAGCAACATGGTGTGCGTTGACGGCTTGATCGGAGAAGTTTTGCGTTTTACCGTTCATCAGCCCGCCATAAAGCGAATGTGCAGCGCCGATATATCATTCATGAAAGCCATTAATGCCGCAAGCTTTCTTGTCTGCGGGTCCCATATGTACTGTCGGACAACAGAGGAACAATGTAGATGGGAAATTCAACATCCCATTGATAATTGTGTTCCGCTGAGTGAATTGTAACTTGTTGGACCCTAAAGAAAATACTGAAAATACAGTCTTTCCAGTGTGTTGAGATTTTATTTGGAAACATCAATGTGTATGTGGTTATGCTGAAACTAACGTTTTTTTATCCAAAACTTTGTGTCGTATTCAGGTAACAAGAGAACTAGGGTATGAACACATAGTTTTAAGACTAACCCCTAGCAGTTTCGTGAAACACAAGCAAGCTTGATATGCACGAGGCAGAGTTTGTTTACAGCTATGGTCTCTCATTGCATCTAGCTGCCTAGAACGATATTTTCCGCTCCGATAACATTTATCATGTCGTAGCTCATATAATTTTCAATCAATCGCGGTGTAATTTTTTTATTGTTAGGTTAATGTGTAAGGAAACCATGTGGAAAAAATTCGAAATAAAAATCTTATTTTTAAAAGTGAGAAAAAAATGTTATCTTCGATGTGATCTATTCAAAATAGACGTTTACACATTCAAAAGTTGATAAGCGACAAACTTTTTTGTTCTTCACGTTAGATAGGGGATCAAAGCGAGAAAAATGTTGAGAAAGAATAGAAATTAATTTTAAAAAGTTATCGATGCTCAAAATCTTCATAGATTTCCTAGTTACGGCGAGTAAAGAGTCAAAGACTCTACAAAACACGCGTAGTTTAAAATAAAACATAAATTTATGTACATAAAAAAAGCACGAATACCTCAGTCAAGTTATAAATAATAAAAAAATCGTCTCTACTAATTAGAAAAGCCACCACTGATATCCACCCACAATCACCTCTCCAATGTCACCAAGCTGATACTTATAGCTTTTGTAGTGCAAAATAAACTTAAATAGCTAAGAGGGTATGTACACATTTCGCTATTATAAATTTATTTAAATTCAGAATTTAATTTCTACATATCATGAAATAATTTTGATATAGTAATTGGTACAGTGATTACACAATACTTCTAGGTTATTACGCAATTTTTAGAATAAAAAAACGTTTTATTGTTAAGGGTACTTATATTTTTAAATTGAGGGTTGTGCAGTTGTGGAGGGAAAATTGGTTTCGCTGATATCTTCTAAAATTTTGAATATACTTTAATGCTTTTCTTTCTATTTTATTCATAATGAGTGTGTTAATGAATCCTGCCTTTATCAGTTGAATATATGAATAAATCTTTTTTTGCAATTTATTTTTTCATGCAAATCTAGTCTTTCAGGTGAAGCTCCCTGTAAAGCAGATTTGAATAATTTCAAGGAAAAATTGTTCCGGGGCCGGGTATCGATCCCGGGACCTCTGGTTGAACGTACCAGCGCTCTGCCAACTGAGCTACCCGGGAACTCTACTCGACACCGTCTCAACTTTTGCCTTTATATCCACACAACTCGCGTGGGCTGACGAAACGCCAGAGACCCACATCGAGTGCACACAATCTCTGCGTGACTTAGAATTGTGGTTTTCTGTTAACGTACACAGAGACGAATATATTATGCAAATCTAGTCTTTCAGGTGAAGCTCCCTGTAAAGCAGATTTGATTTTTTTCATGAATTGTAAAATTTAATTACTTTCCTAAGGAACTATTAATGGAAAAAGAACTTGAAAGGATAAGACAGTGTTAAAGGCAGGGTTTGTTCTCCAGTATGTAATAAACTTGCACGCAACATTTCATGAATTTATTTTTAAAATGTTGAAGTTATTAGGAAAACGGATTTGGAAAACGTAAGTTACAGGAAATGAGCGACAAACTTACGAACATGAGAAGTTTTGTCCATATTTAAATGGGCAAATCGGGTGACACAGTTTCGATCATAACTAGAAAAGTGTTAGAGATATTTAAACATTATTTTCACCATACTATTGAGAAAAGTCCATTCCAGTTTTTGTTCGTCTTCCAAAGGTGTATATGCCCCCTTAAAATTCTCATTGTCTATGACTAGGGGGCGGATGTTGATGACCTAAAGATCTACTGAAAATGATCATTAAAATGCTTTTAAACTAATGGGAAAATGACGTGAAATTAAAAGAAAATGACATTTAAATATTATTCACCATATTCGCACCACAACTTCTTAAAAATTAGTCACCTTGTTTCAATGACTGCCCTGCAAATCTCGGAGAGAGGAGGCAACTTCCTGGAATTTGGCTAAGATAAAGGAAAAGAACATGCAACAAAATGAAGGTTTTAAGTAAAAACTATAGATTTTAATGAGGGTTTACAATGTGTTTCAAACAGGGATGGTCCATGTCAGTGTCTTCATTCTCCTTCTCCTCCTCCTCCTCCTCCTTCCGCGCTTCACTTTTGCTATCATATCTTCCAGATGAGGGAGTGTGAATGACAAAACAAATTGTGGTCTTGCAATCTTTGTGTTAAAAATACTGTCTACTGCAGTAGACATCCCTTCCGAACCATGTTGAGGACACAACGTCCTGTCCAGGACATGGTGAAAGTTTTCTCCCTTTCCAAACATAAATTCTAAAGACACCCTCGTACTGACAAAAGAATAGTAGCGGTCAAAGCCCTCACTTAAACTAAGCTGCTGTCAAGCATTTTATATTACTTCCGTTGTGTGAAGTGAAGCCTTCAGTGGAATGAGGGATGGACTTCAGAGTCTGTTCCAAACTATAAAACTCAAACTTCACTGTTATTCACTTATTCAGTAGGCAATTACTACTGACCTATTTGGTTAGAAAATTATTTAACAGACCTATCGGTAAAGACGAAAGCAAAATGCATTCCAAATGATCTAAAAGTTCTTCGAAGTATTAAAAATGACCAAAAAATGCCGTCAAAAAAAAAAACAATATAAGTAATTACTTTTTTACGTTGATATTAACATAGAAAGGATTTCTATAGTAATAGGCATTGTCCTAATGTGAAAAATAAGAAGATTACTTTTCATCAACATCCGCCCCCTATCTATGATTCTATGCAGTACAAAAGAGGCGTTAGCAGATGAAACGATTAAATTTAACCTCATTGTTTCTGTTACAGGACCTGCAATTGAAAGGGACATAAAATAGCCACGATTACCTTTACACTTAAAAAGATTTAGTGACTTTGTATTGTGTAAAAAAAAAATTTTGTACATCCCTGATTTAGAGGCTTGTATTCCGCGATGGGAGAGCCTTGCACCTCACATTTAATCATGGAATTGTACCTTTCAGTGGGGAAAACTGGTCTTCACTGGTGCGAAAAACGTGTAAAATTAGTCAGGAACGCTTGGACACTGTTTTATTATCTGGGCAGAACTATGGCAGTGGTAAACCTTTTATTTAACCCCCTAGCGCCCAGATGCAATCCAATCAGCTAATTTTATACACACACGAGCACGTACACAAATCCGCTGTCCTCTCAAAAGAGTGTAAATATTGTGAAATATTTCACACGACTGTAAAGTAGATATCGGAATTAAACGGTTAAGTAAAGTTGTATTAGTTTTACAGTCTTATTATATGAATATTATAAAATGTAACTTTTCGAGATTAAAATTTTGAAAACCTCTGGGATAATGTTTAGCATTGTTTCCAAGCTCTTTCGCTACTTGAGAAATGTGACTTTCTAATAAACATATTATTATTATTATTATTATTATTATTATTATTATTATTATTATTATTATTATTATTATTATTTAGCCAACCGTCCGAAGACAGGCTTGAACCTGATAAGTGACAACAATAAAACATCCCTCATGAGGCAAATTCTAGTACAGACCCTTGTAATGCCTCACTTTGACTATTGTGATGTTTTATATAGCGACCCAAGTGCTGAACTTTCTCAAAAACTTCAACGTGCACATAATGTCTGCGTCCGATTTATTTTCAATATCCGCCGACATGATCATATATCGGAATATTTTCTACGACTTTCCTGGATCTGCTTGCATTCTCTTTGCTTGCTATATCGAATTATACATGATTCCACAACCAACTACCATGCCTCTCGGTTTACTCTCCTAGCTTCACATCATAATCGTAATACACGTTCACAGCACAATCTGTTGCTATCAATATCACGTCATCAGACATCTCTGTACTCAAGTTGTTTCTCAATAGCCATGGCCCGCTCATAGAATTCGCTGCCGCTGGAAATTAGGGGTAGTCTTAGTCCTCAGTTGTTTAAAATTAGGTTGTTTAGAAATATTTTAAATGCAGTTTTAGTTTTTTTTAGGTATTATTATTATTATTATTATTATTATTATTATTATTATTATTATTATTATTATTATTATTATACACAGTCATTACTTTATTTTTCCGTTAACACTAATATCTAGGTAATTGTCATTGTCTCAATGTAACACGTGCTGTGCTGATCATACTAATAATTGTACAATTCCTTTAGTTGTGAGATTATATTCATATGTATTAATTCTTTCTTTTTAAGTTAATACTTGTATACTAGAATTTATTTTCCTGTTTGTGATTATGTATTCAGTCTCTTTATATATATATATGTTATTTTAAAGTTAAAACTGATTGTGTATATGTTTTCAATCTCTCTTTTTACTTTATTATGTTTATTATTATTTTTAAGTTAAATATTATTATTATTATTATTATTATTATTATTATTATTATTATTATTATTATTATTATTATTATTATGCAACTAAGCCAGGATGGCCAGATCCTTTCCCCTCCATTGCATACATCGCTGATTAGCTACATATTACTCTAATCAGACTAAGATTTATATAAACAAATTGTTTTTTCTCTGACACATATTGTAAAGTGAGATGTACTTACTGCCTAATAATACAAATCTGGATTTCAGGTATAACTCCCTGTGAAGTTGATTTGAATAATTTCAAGGGAAAAATTGTTCCGGGGTCGGATATCGAACTCAATTATTTTCTTTATATCCACATACCTCAAGTGGGTTAACAAGACAACAGAGCCCCAGCATTGAGTGGACATTAAGCTCTGCGCGCACAACCAAGCGTCCTGGGTTCGATACCCGGCGCCGAACAATTTTTCCCTTGAAATTATTCATTCCTGATAATAATAGATATACATATCACCCAAACCTCAATCAGAGGTATTATATTATTATTATTATTATTATTATTATTATTATTATTATTATTATTATTATTAGCATATATGAAATGTGGATATGGAAAAGAATGGAGCGTGTGAAATAGACATACAAAATAAGAGACGAAGCTGCGATAGAAAGAATGGATGAAGAAAGAATAATGATGAAACTGATCGGGAAGAGAAAAAGAAACTGGCTGAGTCACTGGCTAAGTAGAAAATGCCTACTGAAGGATGCACTGGAAGGAATGGTGAACGGAAAAAAGTTCGGTGCAGAATAAGATATCAAGTGATAGACAACATTAAGATATATGGAGCGTATGGGGAGAGTAACAGGTAGAAGGAAAAGAGGGAAGGTTGGAGAATGCTGGGTCTGCAATGAAAGAGCTGCTCTTGGGCAGAAAATTATGAATGAATGAATGCAAATAAAAGATGAGACATCTAAAGAAGTATACGTTACTGTCAACTTTTTATTTAACAAATCGTCATTGTATGAGCGAATTAAATAAGATTCAATAAAGTAAAGTAAAACAAAATAAAATATTTTAAGTTGAGATAATTATTTAACGTAACTAGAAATTTGAGTGGTAAATAAACATTAACGGATGCCGAGTAAATGTGTTGAACAATATCAAATGTTCGATATTAGTACTGCTTTTGTTTTTTACGGAAATCCCCGTGAAACAATGAAAATTCTCTGAGATTAAACAATTTACTGGGGTATCTGATGAACTCCAGTGTATCCATGGTGTAGCGATGTTTGTCTCATTGTTTTGGTAAGAGAGGAAGTACCAGAAAATAGCACTTCATTTACATCAGCCGCATATTATTATTATTATTATTATTATTATTATTATTATTATTATTATTATTTTTGAATTGTTCCTGTATTGCTATTATTGTATTTGCTATGCGTTCTTTTACTGGGAAGAGAAAGCTTCGTGGCCTTAATTCTGCCGGTAGAATTAAATCTGTTAAATAAATAAACAAATTCCTCATTAACGAATTTATTTGAAAATGGTGTAGTTCGTCGTGATCGATCAGTGGTAGCCTGAACCCTTCTTGACCAGGTTGCCCGGGTTCGATTGCTGTTTTAGTCAATGAAGAAATTTATCTTTCTGCAACTGGAATACTGTGCACCTTGTAATAATTATTGTGTTGTCTCGACTGTGATCGTGTATCGTACTAACTACACATAACGGGAGGCATTGTTTGTGTGTTTGCATTTCTTAGTCTGTATTTAACGACGCTGTATCAACTACTGGTTTATTTAGCGTGAGTGGAATTGGTGATAGCTAGATAACATTTAGCGAAATGAAGACGAGGATTCATAATGGATTACCTTACAGTCGCCTTACAGTTCTCGAAAATGCCAAGCAGGAATCGAACCCACGGCAGAGCGCATCTCCGGATCAGTAGGCAAACGCGCTGTCACCTAAGATACGCATGTGGCCATATGACTTTGGTTCATTCATATTAATTAATTCATAGTTTTCTCCCCAATAGCAGTTCTTTCTCTACAAATCCAGCACTTTTTTTTACCTCTTTTCCATCTTCCTCATCGTCTCCGCATACGAAACATAATATCTTAATGTTATTCTTATTGAATTTGGTGTTCCCAAGAAACTAGTTCGATTAATTAAAATGTGTCTCAGTGAAACATACAGCAGAGTCCGTATAGGTCAGTTCCTATATGATGCTTTTCCAATTCACTGCGGGCTAAAGCAGGGAGATGCACTATCACCTTTACTTTTTAACTTCGCTTTAGAATATGCCACTAGGAAAGTTCAGGATAACAGGCAGGGTTTGGAATTGAACGGGTTACATCAGCTTCTTGTGTATGCGGATGACGTGAATATGTTAGGAGAAAATACACAAACGATTAGGGAAAACACGGAAATTTTACTTGAAGCAAGTAAAGCGATCGGTTTGGAAGTAAGTCCCGAAAAGACAAAGTATATGATTATGTCTCGTGAACAGAATATTGTACGAAATGGAAATATAAAAATTGGAGATTTATCCTTCGAATAGGTGGAAAAATTCAAATATCTTGGAGCAACAGTAACAAATATAAATGACACTCGGGAGGAAATTAAACGCAGAATAAATATGGGAAATGCGTGTTATTATTCGGTTGACAAGCTTTTGTCATCTAGTCTTCTGTCAAAAAATCTGAAAGTTAGAATTTATAAAACAGTTATATCACCGGTTGTTCTGTATGGTTGTGAAACTTGGACTGTCACTTTGAGAGGAACAGAGATTAAGGGTGTTTGAGAATAAGGTTCCTAGGAAAATATTTGGGGCTAAGAGGGATGAAGTTACAGGAGAATGGAGAAAGTTACACAACGCAGAGCTGCACGCATTGTATTCTTCACCTGACATAATTAGGAACATAAAATCCAGACGTTTGAGATGGGCAAGGCATGTAGCACGTATGGGCGAATCCAGAAATGCATATAGAGTGTTAGTTGGGAGACCGGAGGGAAAAAGGCCTTTAGGGAGGCCGAGACGTAGATGGGAGGATAATATTAAAATGGATTTGAGGGAGGTGGGATATGATGATAGAGACTGGATTAATCTTGCACAGGATAGGGACCGATGGCGGGCTTATGTGAGGGCGGCAATGAACCTTCGGGTTCCTTAAATGCCATTTGTAAGTAAGTAAGTAAGTTGTCCATCATCTGATATTTATATATGTACAGTATGTCATTGGTTTATTTAACGACGCTCTCAACTGCAGAGGTTATATCTGCATCGCCGGTGTGCCGGAATTTTGTCCAGCAGGAGTTCTTTCACATGCCAGTAAATCTACTGACATGAGCCAGTCGCATATAAACACACTTAAATGCCATTGACCTGGGCCGGGATCGAACCTGCAACTTCGGGCATACAAGGCCAGCTCTATGCCGACTGTAGAGTATATAATATAAAACAGGAATACGATGCAGGTATATATAGGCCTAAATATATAGGATATATAGGCCTATATACACGATATATAGGCTACAGGTTGTATCTATGTATGTTTCAATAAATGTGGGGGCCTATTCCTGACACCAAAACATAACAGAAAGTTCATAAGAACATGGGTCCGCAAACCCTTTGTTAGAGAATTATGGATTTATTGGTAATCGTGCATGTGAGACATTTCCAAAAATTGCTCAAAGTGACCTCCTCTTGCTTCGACGCATGCCCTGAGCATGCGTTCCATGCTTTGCCGTACTCTGTGCAAATGTCCTGGGGTGTTACGGATTTGATCAAATTTGCTACCGTATTCCCATCTGCTAAGGTAGTGCATATCCGTCATTTCTCTCACTGAATACATCTTGTGATGTGATGAATGTTACTGTGAATAACACAAAACAAAACAAATGTCACGACCCACTGTAATGAAGAAAGTGGGAAAATGCAAGTTTGAGGTGAATTATATAATCAGGGGTCACTACAGGAAATTCCTTTCATAACTTCCTAACGAAGGGTTTGCGGACCCATGTTCGTATGAACTTTTTGTTATGTTTTGGTGTCAGGAATACTCCCCCACATTTACGGACATTATATATACACCCTGTATAGTCCTACATATACAGAATGAGCCGTAAGTAATGTAATTAATTTCAGGTGTTTAGTCTTTGAGATATTTCAAAACAGTCTAACACAATTTTGCTCGTTTTTGCTTCATTTTCGAGATAATTTTTATATGAAACGTTTCATAGCCTGTTTTGGGAAAGCCATTGATTTAATTTTCATTATGTTCAGTCAATTTAAGAGAACAGTGTATTATGATAATAAATGATTGAAGTATCTTAGTCTTGTCCTTTAAATGTGCAGAAATTTGAATAAATGTAACATTGTAAAGATTACATTTGTTCGGCTCAAATTTCTGCACATTTAAACGACAAGCCTAAAATTCTTTCACTCATTTATTATCATAATACACTGCTCTCTTAAATTGACTGAGAACATTGGGAATTAAATTAATGGCTTTCTCAAAACAGGCTATGAAACGTTTCGTATAAAACAGTGTTTATCTTCATAATGAGGGAAAAACGAGCAAAATTATGTGAAACTTTTTGGTTTAAAATATCTCAAAGAATAACCTCCTGAAATTAATGACATACTTCCGGTTCACCCTATATATATATATATATATATATATATATATATCTCCGATGTTTGAACGTGGTATAGAGGGTTAGTGAACGAAGAATAAGAATGATGAAGTATATTTTAATTTATACGTATGTCATTTAATGACGCTGTTTATTCTACATGTCTTACCTGTTTCTTTATTAGGGAAAGATGTCAAAAGAGATAACGTCGTCAGAGTCGCTGTGTTCTTCACTTGCCCAGGGGAAGCCGTACTATTTTAATTGAATTACAAAGTTTTGAGTAGCAAGTTTCTGACAGGTTGACAACACCGAGTTCACTAGAGTACTTCTTATTTCTAAGACTAATTCCTTCTGGCGAATGTTCGCTTGCATGGAGTGGGAGGAAGGATCTTGACGTCATTTATTGCATCCCATTTAAGAACGAGTTCCATATATATAGCCCTAGTGTATCCGTCAACGACAATGACAATGAATCAGTGACGGAAAAAGGAGGAAAAGTAAGTTAAAAGGCATACGAATGCCCGTCCTTGTAAGGGCTATTGGGACTTGTCTTAAAATTTATGTGAGCTCCTGGCCTAAATGCCACTTGTCTCACTTCGTTCATACTTTCCCACCTAAGGGACAAAAATAAACTTTGGAAGAGGAAAAGCCGAAAGAAACTGTAAACTATAATAGTACATTATGCAACGAGCCTATAATGATAGTAATTAAGAATCAAGTATGGATATTTATGAAACGAGCGCAAGCGAGTTTCATAATTTTCATACGAGCTTCTTAATTACCATTATAGGCGAGTTTCATACGACTTTTTATGCTCGACCATATTTCTAACTTGAAATTACCGGTATTCAGATGTATACATTTTATTTGTAACTGACAAGATCGGAAGTGACCTTGTTCTAGGTCGTGAATTGTGAGATGTGCGCAGACGCGAAAGTATTGATTTTTTCCGAGGAACAATAATGTCATTGACCTTGTGTAATCCCGTTAAACTTGGTATAACCTTGATTATTGAATTCGACATTGAAAAACGAGATGACAAATTGAATTTATTTGAATATTATTTACAATTAACGCTAATTATTATAGTAACAGAACATAACCTTCTGCGACAGTATTGGATTTCCAGCCTCCGTGACTTTTTGCTAATTCTCTTTCGATTGCATATCCGAGAATAATCGATACTTGCGGTTTTATAACGGTAGAAAGCTGACCTGTCATTGGCTGAACAGTTGTAACCTGAGTCGTCATTGGCTGAAAGACCTGACCTTTAATGAGTAGGTGTACTTTAATGAGGTCCATTAAAGGTCTGCTACCAGGTGTATAATTACTACATTTCGGCATGGTCGATCATAAATAATGTTATATTGCTGGGCTCAATGCTCCATTGCCACTCGAAGATTAGTGAATGTCCTATTTGGAAATCGAAATATACGCCTATATTGGTGGATAATTTTTGCGTGGTCCCATTTATTTTGAGGCTCATTCCCGCATTTTATGTTACAAAAATCACAGGAAAACCATACGCGTCCACAACTGTGGAGTAACGGTTAGCGCGTCTGGCCGTAAAACCAGGTGGCCTGGGTTCGATTCCCGGTCGGGGCAAGTTACCTGGTTGAGGTTTTTTCCGGGGTCTCCCTCAACCCAATATGAGCAAATGCTGGGTAACTTTCGCTGCTCGACCTCGGACTCATTTCACCGGCATTATCACTATCTCATTCAGACGCTAAATAACCTAAGATATTGATAAAGCGTCGTAAAATAACCTAGAATATAAAAAAAATTAACCATAGGCAGGATGAGCGGTCTCAATTGTAATATTAACCAATTTGCTGAAAGAGAATGACATTATTAATTAATTTGGGAAAAAAATTCATGGCAAAAACCAGAATTAGTATAGAATTGTGAATAATGGCTGTGAGCGAGATTGTGGTAGGCATGTCTTTCACACAGAAAACACATTCTTTATCGGAGCCATAGAATTAGGACCTGCAGACAAATAACATGTTAATACCCACTAATTCCGTATGGGATATGTTGAAGGCGTCGTTAAATAAACTATACTCTTACTACAATCATAGCGCAGTCGGTAGGCCTATATCCCTGGCCTTCTGTGCTCGAGGTTGTGGTTTCGATCCCAACCCAGGTCGTTGGCATTTAAGTGTGCTTAAATTCCGGCACACCGGCGACACTGATATAACCTCGGCAGTTGCGAGCGTCGTTAAATAAACCATAAAATATTTTTACTAGTCCACATCTGTGGAGTAACGGTTAGCGCGTCTCGCCGAGAAACCAGGTGGCCCGGGTTCGATTCCCGGTCGGGGAAAGTTATCTGGTTGAGGTTTTTTCCGGGGTTTTCCCTCAACCCAATATGAGCAAATGTTGGATTACTTTCGGTGCTGGACCCGGACTCATTTCACCGGCATTATCACCTTCATCTCATTCAGACGCTAAATAACCTAGATGTTGATACAGCGTCGTAAAATAACTTACTTAAAAAATACTACAATCACTGCTACTTGGATTAATTAAGCCGTTGAGAGCAGAAGTGGTGTAAGTCAAAATTGGGTAATGAGGTTTAAAGTAAAAATTCTGTAAAACACAGCGCAAAGTAGCAATTAATATGTCCTTCGTGCTATCCACTGATAGTTTAAATGAATTGAATATTAATTTCTACTTTGCGCTGTATTTTACAGAATGTTTACTTTAACCCTCATTACCCATTTTTGACTTACACCACTTCTGCTCTCAACGGCTCAAATGTAGGTTCTTCGTCACGGAACACTGACATTTGTTATTAAAATTTTCGGGAAAATTGTGAAATGTTCTTGAAATTAATGAGATGCATGAATAATTAAATAATCTTTAAGATTTAAGTGGTGATAATATAGGGATTGCCATTTGAAATTTCAAAGGAAGGCGTGGGGGTGAGGAGACGAAATCTAAAATGCAATTAACACTGGTTTTAAAGTTTTTTTTTTTTTTTTTTTAATTACGGTTTATTTAACGACGCTTGCAACTGCAGAGGTTGTATCAGCGTCGCCATTGTGGCGGAATTTTGTCCCACACAGGAGTTCTTTTATATGCCAGTAAATCTACTGACATCAGCCTGTTGCATTTAAATGCACTTAAATGCCATCGACCTGGGCCGGGATCGAACCCGCAACCTCGAGCATAGAAGGCCAGCGCTATACCAACTACGCTACCGAGGGCGACGTTTTAAAGTTCCTCCTCGATATCTGAACTGACGTTTTTGATTTTTGGCCATGGCGTCGCGGTCTAAGGCATCCTGCCTGGGACTCGCGTTACAGAATGCGCTCTGATTCGAGTCCTCATGGGAGAAGAAATTTTCTCATGAAATTTCGGCCAGTGTATGGGTGTCCACCCAGCATCGTGATGCAATTGGGGAGCTACGATAGATAGCGAAATCCGGTTGCGAATGCCAGCTATAACTACGAGGGATCATCGTGCTAACCACACAGTACCTCCATTCTGGTTGGATGATCGTCCACCTCTGCTTCGGCATGTGGGCGTGAGGCCAGCTGCCGGCTGGTCGTTCTAGGCCATTCACGGGCTGTAGCGCCACGGATTATTTAATGTTTAGCTTAAATTTTACTGAAATAAATAGTTATTTAGACTAGGAAATTTTGAAATGAAAGCTGATGGGTACAGTTTTTGTTGAGCTGTAGGTAAGGGAACGAAGAAAGCAACGATTTGGTCAGGCTGAACATTTGTGGGAAAAATATTTTCTGGAGAACATTTTTCGTCCCACATCACTAGCCGAGATTCGAGCAGTTCGGAGAACGATGAGACAAAACGAGCATGTAGATGTTCTTATCTTTTCGCAGAAAAGTGGGTTAAAAAGAGAAGTTCTGATCTGTTTCCTATTCCTTGTAATGTCACGTGGACGATCTTGGAATTGGGCCAGTGGGTGTACTGCGACAGAGATGTTATCGATGAAGATTCAGGCCCATTATCAGGCTGTAATATCCCTCCTTACCCATCCCAGGGCGAGTCGTTAGTCGGCGATGTACAGGAATGTAGGCTAACATCGCGAACTCACGTGTGACCCGACGACGGTCTCCAAGGAGACCGCGCAAATCGCCCCGGAGACCCTGTGTGTAATTATACGTGATGTTCGAGCATGTACACAGACTTTGAGTCTGGGGACGAAGGACTTTTATTCCTGCAAGGAACACAGCTTTAGTAATCGATAACAGTAAGTTCGTGGTCACACTGAATTGAAAACAGTTTTTCTCCCTCTTAAGGCTTTTTTGTTTCTTTCGCATAAAGTCAGATCTGTCGGTTTATTTTATCTTTAGTACCATTACTGTAATGCTGCGGAAAGTACATTTATAGGTTTTTCATGTTAACAGTATTTTTATTGTTGACCATGCCGAAATGTAGTAATTATACATCTGGTAGCAGCCCTTTAATGGACCTCATTAAAGTACAACCTATTCATTAAAGTTCAGGTTTTCCACCAATCAGAAAGCAATATGAAAGCGCAAGTATCAATTATTCTCGGATATGCAATCGAAAGACAACTAGCGAAACGTCACAGAGGCTGGAAATCCAATACTGTCGCAGAAGGTTATGTTGGTGTCACTGTAATAATTAGCGTTAATTGTAAATAATATTCAAATAAATTCAATTTGTCATCTCGTTTTTCAATGTCTAAATCAATTTCCAGGTTATATCAAGATTAATGTTTATTTTACTCTCTAGATTATATCAAGGTCACTGATATTTGTTCCTCGTAAAAAATCAATACTTATGGTCGAGCATAAAAAGTCGTATGAAACTTGCCTATAATGGTAATTAAGACGCTCGTATGAAAATTATGAAACTCGCTTGCACTCGTTTCATAAACATACTCGGGTCTTAATTACTACCATTATAGGCTCGTTGCATAATGTACTATTGATAGCGAAAAGTTTGCTTTCTACATTGTGTCTGTATACATTCATATCCACTAAAATCTTTCACGGATTTTGTTAATTTCAAGTATTCATGAGTCAGTGAACGCATAAATTTATTTTGGCAGAGGATTAAGTCCTATTGCTTGCTTGACAACTGTTTAATTTTTTTTGGTTATTTTATTGATTTTATACTAACTTATGCTCAATTTTAACGAGATGATTAAGAGAATTAATTATACAAATATGATATTCTATTGTACAATTCACTGCGGTCTAAAGCAAGGAGATGCATTATTACCTTTACTTTTTAACTTCATATAAATATTCAATAAGAGGGGTGAGAGAGGACATCCTTGTTTGATAGGCCTACCGGTAAAATTTCAAACCAATCAGATATTTTCTTATTAATTTTGACAGAAATGAAAGTTTCTTTGTATAGGTTAAAAATATTTTCATTTATTGTGAAATAATAAATAAATAAATTATGTAAAGCATTACTTGAAAAACATGTTCTGTGTTGGTGAATTTTTTTAATAAATGAATTGAGCCTATTGGGCCTGCTGTGTAGTGCTGTATATTGAATTTATTAACATGTGTTGTATTTGCTCTGCAATTTGCAAATTATAGCTACGCGTACATTTTGCATTTTTGGCTGTGATGTCTGTACTTGGCTCTTTTTGATTTGTTTTTATTTGGTGTTTTTGATTTATATCTGTATCTGTCTTTTTTATTTAGTTGGTATGTATTTGTTTTTTTTTCCCCCTTCCCTTTTCCATTTTTAATTTGTAATTACACTTGTATCTGTTTTACCTCTTTTTTTCGTGTTGTATGCAATATGTTTTCTTTTATCTGTACTTTTTTTTGTAATTGGGGCTTTGCCCTGTTATGGACATAAATAGATAAATAAATAAATAATAAATAAGTAAACCAGTAAATAAATAAATAAGTAAACAAGTTAATAAATAAATAAACAAACAAGTAAATAAATAAATGAATAAATAAACAAGTAAATAAATAAATGAATAAATAAACAAGTAAATAAATAAATAAACAAGTAAACAAGTAAATAAATAAATAAACAAGTAAACAAGTAAATAAATAAATAAACAAACAAGTAAATAAATTAATTAATAAACAAATAAATAGACAAACAAGTAAATGAATAAACAAGTAAATAAATAAATAAGTAAATAAATAAATAAGTAAATAAACAGATAAGTAAATAAATAAATATATAAGTAAATAAATAAATATATAAGTAAATAAATAAACATATAAGTAAATAAATAAATAAGTAAATAAATAAACAAATAAGTAAATAAATAAATAATTAAATAAATAAACAAATAAGTAAATAAATAAACAAATAAATAAGCAAGTAAATAAATAAGTAAATAAATAAATAAGTAAAGAAATAAGTAAAGAAATAAATAAGTAAATAAATAAGTAAATAAATAAATACGTAAGCAAGTAAATAAATAAGTAAATAAATAAATACGTAAGCAAGTAAATAAATAAGTAAATAAATAAATAAATACGTAAGCAAGTAAATAAATAAGTAAATAAATAAATACGTAAGCAAGTAAATAAATAAACAAGTAAATAAATAAGTAAATATATAAATAAGTAAAGAAATAAATAAACAAATAAGTAAATAAATAAGTAAATAAACAAATAAGTAAATAAATAAATAAATGCTTTACTTATTTTCACAGCATTTGGGCATATGTCGCATTTATCGTGATTACGAAGATCTACCATCTCTTCTCATGATATACGAAGTTTTCTCGCTCTGCAATAAAACCCCAACGAGCCGGCTTGCATCCTATCCGGATCTGCTGTGCGCTGGAATTCCATGCTGGTGCTCGTGTAGTTTTTGCCTCCCCAGTTATAATGGCTGGCAGTCAGACACGACTGGTGGCAGGAAACCCAACTTTTTAGTTGCACTTTCTGGCGTGAAAATACATTACTGCTGATAACTAGTCCCTCCCCCTCCTTCACAGCCGGCCCGTACATCCATAATTGGCAGATGAAATAACGGACCTCACTTCTACACACGGCTTCTTGTTTGATACAATCTAAACAGAGCGTGCTGCATCCTTCGCATCAAGTTAAGTGTCGTGGCTGATGATACGTGCTCAGACGTTCAATCAAGCTCCGCATGCTCGGAGAAATACTGTGCGAACACTATGCATTTGTGGGACAAATGGTTACACTTTATTATTATTATTATTATTATTATTATTATTATTATTATTATTATTATTATTATTATTATTATTATTATTTTTACTTACAAGTGGCTTTTAAGGAACCCGCAGGTTCATTGCCGCCCTCACATAAGCCCGCCATCGGTCCCTAGAGAAAAGTAGTAATGAAGTGAGCTATTAAACTCCAAGAACTGAAATCAGCCTTCAATCATCGTCATGAAGAGAAAGATGACATAAATAATTGTGAGGAAGCCAGCTATCTAGTGGCGAACGAAATAGCTCGTTCTCTTAAGCCAGGCATGTCAATTGATGCCCACAGGAGCAAGCAAGCGCTTTAGAGCCCAGGAGAGCCTGAGCGCTTTACAGCGGAAAGGAAAGAGACAGACGAAAGAGGTGGTATATGCCGCTTGGTCGAGCTATATTCAGGGATGACCAGCACTGATTCAATAGATAAAGGGAAGAGAACTTATTAAAACTGTATCCATGTTAATTTTTAGATTTGCCTGAGAAGTATAAGTGCATTATAAGAATGTAAGTTTTAATTTTAATGCTCATTTTTCACAAGTTTGATTTTTTTATTAAAAAAATATTTTCTCAACTTTTTCGTATAGAAAAGTGAAATTTTCAGGTATAGGCCTATTTATTTAGTAGCCTTACAGAATGTTTTCGTAAATCTAATATACCGTATATACGTATTACTGAAGATAGTGTATTGAAAATTTTGAAAATATTCGCATGGAAATTGTTTGTAAGGAAATTAATTAACAAAGCAACTACTGTTACATCATAAGCAAAAGATACGTGCCCATGTGTTGTAAAAATGTCAGTTCTATAGCTTCAGCAGATTTCGAGAAAATAATGTAATATTCTGATGATAGGAAGTTGCTCACCAATATCATCTTAAAAGCATAATGCGATAAGAGTTTTGTTATGGAATATTAGTTACACTTAAAACAGATACAGTACCTAGGTAACTTTGCTTTGTACTATAATATTGTTTTGATTAGTTTATTGATTACTTTTGTAAGGCTAAAGATACCATCAATATAAATTCCAACTTATCATGTCATATTCAGTCTCTTTCTTTGGAATATCACTTTTTTTTATGAATGATGTGTTTCATCCACTTAATGCAGTATAATATTATACTATTACGGAATTTAAGTGAATATTCCTTCTTAACTCTCTATTATGTTATTAAGATTTAAAACACAAGTGCAGTATTAAGAAATCAGTGTTAGTACTTTTGTTTTACAGACAATATAGATAATATTAAACAGAAAGAAGCCATATAAAAATAACGACATAAAATTTCACGTTCCGTTTGAAGTTTGTACACCACTGTTTTCTTAACCCAACAGGTTGCTTATTCATATACACAACCCTTCCTCTTTCCCTACTTAGCGCTTGCTGCCCGCCCACGACGTTAAGGTCAGAAAAATGCGCTTGCTTTGACATCATTGTCTTAAGCCTTCCAACGAAGGAGAGTTTTATAAAAGTATAATGATCAAAGTGGCTGAAATAATTTGTCCAATGAAAGTTGTTAATTAATTTTGAAAAATGGCGCATTTCTCGACTAAATATGCAGAAGAGAATTCAGGAAATTTCTGATTGTGTTCATTGAGGAATATTAAAAAAAAAAAAAGCAAGAAAATTTGTATATATTTTTATTGGTTCTTGATGACAATAGTGACATTACTGGTACAGCAAAGCTTGCTATTTTTTATTCGCGGGGTTGATGAAGAAATCAATGTTAGTGCACGAACAACCACTGGTTGTAGTTTTCGTGCCAAGTACCTCTCCCCCGTCTCCTTACTTCATAGTCCAGCGGTGACCAAAACTCGAGCTGCAGTGATTACATGCGACAGACAGCCTATGAAGTAAAGAGACGGAGGAAAGGTACTTGGCATGAAAACTACAACCAGTGGTGGTTCCTGTACTAACATCTTGATCAATCCCGCGGATAAAAATCTCAAGCTTTGCTGTATCAGTAATGTCACTGCTGTCATCAAGAGCCAGTGAATAGTATACGATTTTTCTTGCTTCTTTTTTTTTATCCTTTCTCTTGAATATAATTAGCAATTTTCTAAATTCTTCTCTCGATACTTGGTCGAGAAATTCGTAGTATTTTTTCAAAATTAAAAACTTCTTATGGACAAGTTATTTAAGTAGGCCTATTACTCTTTTGAGAAATTCTGTTGTATTAAAAGGCTTTAGAATACGAGATATTTCAAACCCTATTAGGTAGCTGACTTCCTTACTTTTATTTATTTCATCTTTCTTTTCTTGGCTATGATTTAAGACATGTCAATTCCTGGCGTTTAACAATTCATTGCCACATAATATTGAATCAGATTTTCTACAATATTATTAAATGGATAACTAATAAATAGTTACCCTCATCTAAATATTAAGAAGATTAAAATTGAGATAAAACCTAATAATTTTATCCTTCTAGGAAGAAGATCTGAAAATAGCAATATTCATGCACGTACAGAAGAATAATAGAAACACAGAGTTTGTAGAGCGACATGATACCGCCACTGCTTGCCGTCAGTACGTGAATGAAACACACGGCAGTGTACAGGAACCTCCTCGTACCCGTTTGAATGTATGTGATTACACGATATAATCACGACACCCACTTTGGTCACCGCTGTCATAGACTGTCTCTCCTGTGTAATCACTGCCGTTCGAGTTTTGATCACCGCTGTCCTAAATCGACTGAGCATATTGGGAATTAAATCAATGGCTTTCCCAAAACACGCTATGAATAGGCTAATGTATCAGACAAAAGAATTTTTATCTCGAAAAGGAAACAAAACGAGCGAAACTTTATTAAAGTTTTTGAATAATTGATTAAATGGCGATCTTACTCGTGTTAATTATGTAAGCATGTGCGGCTTACAGCTGTTTCGGTGCTATTCGACACCATCGTCAGAGCCTACTAGATCTCGGCGCTATCTCAACTTCGCTGCCTGTTGTGTGGGTGCGTTCGTGTGGTGAAGAGTTGTGTCAAATAGTGTGTGTGTTCTGAAATTGATCTGTGTGTTGAGAATTTGATTGGGGTGTATTTTAGTGTGTCTGTATATTTCATATTGTTCTAGTGTGTTGAGTTTTTGGTTGTATGTGTAGGATTTCCATGTCTGTATTTATGTTATTGTATGTGTGGTAAGCATTAGTTATGTGTTCGGAATATGTAGATGTATTGTGTCCTCTGGTTATTGCTTTAATGTGTTCTTTGTATCGAGTTTGGAATGATCTGCCTGTCTGTCCAATGTAGAAACTGTTGCAACTATTACATGTGAGTTTGTATACGCCTGTGTGGCTGTATTTATTTGTTTGTGCGAGATCGTGCGTATTTGCTTGCTTTCCGCACAAAACCAATACGCGGTAAGTGTGAAATACCACATTCAGTATTCCCAACGTAACACACATAACAATTTTCCTCTTCTTACCGCTTAAGCGCCATATTCATTTTACTGCTTTAGGCTTTTAACATATTATTTTTAGAGACGTTTAACATAGTAATAATTATAAATTGGAAACTTAACACTGTAATTTCACCTAAATTGCACTGTTAATTATTGTTTTTAAATATTTGCAAAAATTAAGTAAACTCTACAACACCACAAAAGTTACTGCATTTGTAATGCAAGTAACATTAAGGAAGCGTGAAAAAATCAACAAGATTCCAGATGCCGATGTTATTACTGCAATATGTTATATAAGTAATATTGTAAAAATATTAAAATGAAAAATAAATTATTACATAAGCTTACCGTTTGTTTTAAGTTCGCATTTATAGACTGGGGGGGGAAAAAAAGACAGACGTATATCACGGCCTGCTGGAATGTAGTAAACACATAAAACATTTTATAGCAACAATGTTGAAGATAGATATCTTAGTTTTTAAAAGTTGCCGTCATTGAACAGAAACCAAGATGGAGATTTCATTGCAACGTAATTAGAAATTCGTCTTTCAGGTATGTAATAAACGATCTTCGCACAAAATAATGTACGATACACGAGCGGTATGTTTGTTTTCATGTTCTCGGAAATTAAAAAAGCTCAACTACGTTACGCTTTTTCAATCTTTTCCTCGAACATGAAAACATCAACATACCGCTCTTGTAACGTATATTACTATTGTGTTGTTTGTGTGTTGAGATGTCTTTGTAGTGTGTTTTCTGTTTTGTATGCAATGTTGTATTTCTGTTTTCTGAATGAGGTTGCGATCTTGTGTGTTTTTGTTTCCATATGTTAGTGTGATATATTTCTTGTGTTTGTGTTGTGTTTTGTGTGTCTTTGTGTTTGTTGAGTTTTTATTTTATCTTCCTTATGATATTGTCTATTATGTTCGGGTTGTAACCATTTTCTTGTACTATGTGTAAAGTTTTTGTTTCAGATATCTCAAATAATAACCCCCCCCCCCTGAAATTAATGACATTACTTACGGTTTACTCATCTCAAACTACAGTACAGCACGAAATAAAATTAACTTACGACAAATACTGTACACGACATAACTTGTCAATTGCGCCACACTGCACTTGTTGCGAAACTCGTTCACTGACAAGAAAACCTAACCGTTAGCCGCTAATAGAACTTAGTTGCAAAAACATTTCAAGGCTGCGTCATCCCTTGTATAACCGTCGCCTTCGCTTCGCTCAGGTATTGAACTCATCCGACGATTCCGCCTTGGTCTGCGTCACTTCCTTTTCCTTCATTGGTTTAACAGAGGCTGAGCAAGTTTGAGGTCGTCTCGGCTGCTCTAAGACCATATAAGCTGCTTGCTGTATTATTTCCTCCGTGTGTGAATATTGCATGCCGGGAGAAGCATGGCTCAATTGGCAGCGTCTTACTTATTTAGAGCCGCGCCGAAGAATCTGCGGCAGTCTGCAGACCCGCAGAACCTCCCATGATTTGGTTTAGTTCTCATTTATCTGGGCGCTACAAAACAGATTGTTTTCCCTCTGTGACGGATTTAAGAAGTTTCGCCTGCCTCTAAATCTTAAGATGTTAAATTATTTATTGTACTTTGGCTGCGGTGTGTGGAACAGCTGGGAATCAATGCTGTCTTATTTACTAAAGAGCCAAATGGGGTGCGTATTGAGAAAATCGAGTTTACTGTACGGCAGCGGTCGGCATTTCATGCGGCAAGCGGCAGCTCACGTCATACTTTTGCAGGGGCAGTTCCAGCATAGACAAGTAGTTGTAACTGGCGATCAGCATTAAACGTGAAGAGTGAAGCAAAACGAATATTTGTAGAAGAATGGGAAGAGAGATACTTCGTTGTGCACAGGAAGACAATGTAATACCTATGTTTGTTATATTCTGAACTACTCGTAGTTTAAGAGTTTCATATTACCACCATAAAGAAACAGTGTAGAAAACTCCATTTGTCACAAATATTTTGCCATAATATTAATACTGATTAAGAAAAAAGCGTTGCCAATATCATTGTTTGATATTATAAAAATTTTGAAACTTTGTAAAGAAGCCAAAATAAGAGAAAATTGCTCAGATTTAAAAATTTCCGAAAATTTACTACAATTAAAAATATCCACTTCTTAGAT
This sequence comes from Periplaneta americana, assembly GCA_025594305.2. Classification (NCBI taxonomy): domain Eukaryota; kingdom Metazoa; phylum Arthropoda; class Insecta; order Blattodea; family Blattidae; genus Periplaneta; species Periplaneta americana. Next base: position 39,171,241 of record JAJSOF020000003.1, on the reverse strand, counting down.
CTTTTTATGCTAGGTTTATTTAAATGTTCGGCTCGATATATACACCCAAAGTAAATTTGCGTCCCGTGAATGCAAAAGACGAGCGCATTTACTGCGAATGCAATATTTAGTCTGTGTATCCTAAAGAAAATTGGTCTGGATTGGAAAGACAGAAGACTGTTGAGTAATCTTTATATGAAACAACGAGTCAAAACTCAGGAAGAAGAAATGTCAGAAGGAGGTGAAATTGGAAGAGGAGTACGTCAAGGATGTCCTTTATCACCTACTCTGTTCAACATCTACTTGGAGAATTTAATAAAGAACTGTTTTCAGAACATGGGAGGAGTAATAGTAGGAGGAAGAAGAATAAAGTGCATAAGATTTGCTGCTGATATGGCGTTGTTAGCAGAAGAGGAAATGATACTAAAGGATATGCTACTGGAACTAAATGACATCTGTGAGCAGTATGGGATGAAGATAAATGCAAATAAGACGAAGACCATGATCAAAGGAAGAAAAATACGGAATATACACTTGTGAATTCTAAATGAGGCAGTAGAGCAAGTGGACAGCTTGAAATACGTGGGGTGTAGGTACTATAAGCAGTAACATGAGCTGTTGCCAGGAAGTCAAGAGGAGGATAGCAATGGGAAAGGAAGCTTTTAATAGAAAAAGGAGTATCTCCTGCGGACCTCTGGAAAAAGACTATGGAAGAGACTAGTGAAGTGTTTCGTATGGAGTGTGGCATTGTATGGGGCAGAAACATGGACATTACGGCGAAGTGAGAAAAGCGACTAGAAGCATTTGAAATGTGGATATGGAGAAGAATGGAACGTGTGGAGTGGACAGACAGAATAAGAAATGAAGCTATGTTGGAAAGAGTGGATGAAGAAAGAATGATGCTGAAACTGATCAGGAAGAGGAAAAGGAATTGGTTGGGTCACTGGCTAAGAAGAAACTGCCTACTAAAGGATGCACTGGAAGAAATGGTGAACGGGAGAATAGTTCGGGGTAGAAGAAGATATCAGATGATAGACATTAAGATATATGGAGCGTATGAGAAAGCGGAGAGGAAGGCAAAAAGTGGGAAAGATTGGAGAAAGCTGGGTTTGCAGTGAAAGACCTGCCCTTGGGCAGAACACTAAATGAATGAAATTGTTGTCAACTGTATCCGATATTGCTTTCATTTTTCCAGATGTCGATTTGAAATTTGGTGAAATGATACTCCTTGCTACAAGGATTAATTTTAGCTCATTTACGCAAAGAGGGCGTGAGTGAAGCTCACACCATTCCTGCATTCACCTCGTCAATTTAACATTGTGAATAGAGCCCTTGGTTTGTGACATCCTTTGTTGGTTAGATGTAAAGTTGTATCTTTTCTACAAACACGCCTCTCATTGCTACAATATTAAAAGCAAAGCCATCATAAATACCTTGTTTGAAGTTTCTGTCTTCTCTTGGATCTTTAATTTTCCTCCAGTCGTTTGTTATGTGATGAATAACAATGGTGAAAGTGTGCATTCTTGTTTGTCTTTTCTGTTTTTATAGATTTGCATTCATAGATCAGACACAGCAGTGATATTCTTGTATAAAATATTATTGCCTTCAAATAAAATACGCATATTTTTTTCTACGTAAATATTAGAAATCGTTATCATTTTATAGATGAGTTGCGAAATTGTAAACAAATGAAGACAGCGCCGTTCTTTTCTCTCCGGAGGAGCTGTCGTAAGGTAATGAATTTTTTAGTGGTTGCCATAACAACTTAAAGTAGACAATGATCGTCTCCTCTTCGGCCGCTTCTATAAAAATTCATAATTCATATCCCGCCTGCATCGTTAGTATTGGATGCAAAACAGGAAGGACTCTCTCCTTCCAGAACAATCAATCACTTTATGAATATCGTTACAGATTCAGGTCTCAGACACATCGACGCCTTTTGTGCGCTTACCGTCTGTTCCTTCCGCCATGGTCTTTCTTGGGAAGCTTTCCGCCCGTTTTATTATATTCGTATTCAATCACGTACTATGAAGCCGATGTCCTAACATGGCTTTGTCCTTCGATGATTGTTTCTCAGTAAGAAAACTTAAGAACCTTGCAGATTTCGTAGAATTTTCTCACAGTCGTTGGCATTTCTGTTGTCTTCTACTTTATCGTTCAGATGTTTTACCTAATTATATCTGCTTCATTAATTTTGTCGCGTGTAGTCCAAAATCGCAAAATGTTAATCTATGTTCAGCTAATATGCAAAAGGGCAAAAATCTAAATACAAACTAAGTTGACTATTTCGTTTATATTACGTCATTCCATTTTCGACCAATGAAGTGTAATGAAATTTTGAATTCCAACCAATCACAGTCACACTTTGCGATAATGTTTGCAGCTAGATTTAGCGCTATCAATTTATCGCATGGTCGTTCTTTTGTTTAGTCGTTGTCGCCAACTGTTTCCCCGTAAATTGATGACCATGAATACATTAGGATGCAACTATACGGTTAAACTTGTCTTTCAACTTTAAAGCAATGAATGCAAGATTGATATTTAATATTAATTAATATATTTACGCAGTGAAGACGACGTTCAAAACGGCACACCATGTAGACACAAAATCTTCATCCAACTTAATTGAACGTACCTTTTAAACTTGATTCTTTCAATATTCTTCCCAGATTGACGCATACGCAATTGGAATATTGAACTGTGTAGATGCAGCTTTAGCTCCGTTACACACTACAGCGAGAATGCGTTTGTCCAGCTATAAAAATGCTTTCGTGTAGTACTGATTGTAAGTAACGGTCGAAATAAGGCACAGCTGACATTGGCCTTGCTCCCACGGGTAACTTAACCTATAATTGTAGCCTATAAAATTTGTATTTTGTGAATGAAATTAAACAGTTAATAGAAAGTCAGATGTTCAAATTTATGTAACATCATCGCATATCAAACTCAAAAACCTTGCATAGTAATAATGTCTTTGATCAAACTGTCTTCCGTATGGCTTAATAAAATTCGTGTTTTACTTAGGCCTATCTATACACAGATGGCCTCACTGTGTAGCAACATATCTCGCTGTGAATACATAAGCATTGGTATATACTCGTAGCTGTCCCCACTGTTACTGTTAAATTAAATTATGATTTCAGCAGATAATGAAAATGTATTTATGTTATAATAATAAGGGAAAAGTGCAATACATGTAATTAACATTGTTAAACCTGTATGTCGCTTTTCGCAATTGGCATTGCTGAATAAAAACATCGAATTTCTTTATTGCAGTAATCGATATTCATCTATTTCAACTTCACAATGTCTGAATAGATTACGTATTCGTTAATATATAATTATTAACATTTTGTGATCGAATTTTAGGGATATATTATTTACATTTTTATTTTATTCCCGAAATAGTCCTAATAAATGTCACTCGAGGTCTGAGATTTCCCAGATAAATCTCAGACCTCTCGTGACATTACTACAGATAAATGTACAAAAATAGCAAAAATCGTATCTTATGACAACGTCACAGAAAATATCCTTGGGTAGGAACTTGAGACACGTCCTTTTGGGATGACTTGCTGTTTCTTTTAGATTTCCTCCTCCACGACGTACAGTTCATTTTCACATGTTACTTCCTTCTGGAATTTCCAAGTAGGCCTAAAGATTCACATAGCACACGAACTGAAGGATTATTGTGGCTGTTAGAATACGGAAAATTATGTGTACAAACTACCGCACCTAACCGGTATTTTAAAAATCTTATTTATTTATTTATTTATTTATTTATTTATTTATTTATTTATTTATTTATTTATTTACAGGAATTTTTATACATAGATAAAGGCTCCAGTTGAACTGTTTTCATGTGATTAATTCTAAAATAGATTATGTATTTAAATGTGAGCATTAACAATTAACTATTGCGAATGCTCTATTGTAAATACATTTAATTTAACATTATTTCCATTCTCGTTTCCTTCCCCGGTTTATTGTGAACCAGCCTTAAGGCCCTGTAGACTATTTCTCAAACTTTTTTTTTTTTTTTTCACCACGGAACTCTATGTAAGGCGATGCGCTACTGATGATAGTAGATTTTTGACAAATTCTATCATTTTTTTTTGGTTTTCACAATAAAAATACAGTACAATTGGTGAATCATTTGTCCTCTAGTGCAGTGTTCTGCAACCGGTGTGCCTCCACAAGGTGAAAGGTGTGACGCGAACTTTTACCTATTATTGTAAGAAATTAATAAAATTAATTGAAATTAAATTCCTCTCTCTGGTGACACGATTAGCCGCCGAGTTAGAGACATGGCCAATGACATCAAAGACAAGGATAAAATAAAGAGCAGTCAGAAGTTCTCACTTCAGATTTATGAGTCCACCGATATTAGCGGTCAAGCACACCTTCTTTTCTACATTCGGTACATTCATGGGGATGTAATATTGCATTTTTTTTTCTGAGGGGTGCCCGAATGAGCAACCGGTGAAGAAATATTTCGTGCAACTAATGAATATGTGGTCCGTAATGAATTAACATGGGACGATTGCGTTAGCGTTTTATACATGGAGCCGTTTCTATGAAAAGTTTCGTGGCTGAAGTACGTGAAGTAAATCCTAACATACGGAGCGACCGTTGTCTCATACACCGCGAAGCCATTGTTGCTAAGTCTTTGCCATCTCCTCTGAAAATTGTGGTGCACGAAGTAGTAAAAGTTAATATGTTATTGTCATTTTCAACTGCATAGCCTATACGTGTGAACTGGACTTCTCGACGTTAACTGAAATTAAAACATTAAAGAAGGAGAGACTCAAATCTATCGATGAAGGAATTAGGCTTGCTCTGTCAACGATTCTACCGCGGATCAGCCACCTGTGTGCAGCTAAGCAGGTTCAAGTATTATATTGAGAGTATGAATAGAGTTATTTACTTTAGTATTGGTAGCCTAATAGAAATGTGTACTTTCTGCGGTGAATTAAAGTTCATAAATTGTTAATAAATGCAAGAGTCGACTTTTATTTGACGACAACAACAACAACAACAACAATAATAATAATAATAATAATAATAATAGTAAATTTGATTACATTACGTAATGATATTAAGAGAGTCATATCATATATTTTTGAGGGAATTAACATTTTGGTGTGCCGTGTTGAGTCTAATCCCCATTTCAGTTTGGTTCATAGGCCTTCTCCTCTACTCACACTCTCAACCATCAGTGAAGGGGAAGACGCTACTATTCATCTTACTAACGTTCTACTATTTGACTTTGAACATAATGAAAAATTATATTATTGAAAATGTTTACTGATAATCTATATCTCCAAAATCTATACTAATCGTTTATATTTCATTTTATTGCTGTTTATATCAACTGGCACATTAAAAAGCTACTGAGAGCAGAAGATAAATGTTTTCTCCACCGCTAGTTGCTACTCTACAGTATACACAATGGGACAATCTGACTGTGTCACTCCCCCCCGACTTTATAACACAAACTAACATTTCTTACTATAATTATTAGTTGAAAATATTGTAAGAACAACATTAAAATATACTCAACCATGTAATTGTCAAACATCTGTGTCACTGTATTTTATATTCACTTATGTACTTTATTTAATATTTTATTTTCTTGTGTGTACAACTTGGGGGGTGCCAGTATAAGAGGTAACAGCTATTGCCTTGTTACTAACGAACTCAGGGCAAGTAGAAGGGGAAAGAAATGCTTTAGCGTCCTCTCAACTTGTATGATATGTCGTTTAGGTCTGTCTAGGGTGTGCCGTGAGTAGAAAAAGGTTGCGGAACCTAGTGAGTCATTTGCCCTCCTGTGAGACTTCTGTCGTCCTCCTGTTAGGATTTTAACCTTGTGCCAGTCCTTCGACGTCCTTTCGTCCTCCCATTATCTTCCTATTTCAGAGTTAACCCTCTACTTCCAGTATGCCTCTTACCTAATCTGTCCAATTTTTTTTTTACAAATTTTACTTTTATACGGCAATTTGTAGATTTTAATGATTTTGTGCCGAGTCATTATGAGAGTGAATGAAGTGAATGCGGGTGGCTTCAACCACGTCGAACTGTTGCCGTATGCAATCAGGGCATTTCTTGTGGGCTGCATAGTAGCTGTTGTTTCTTTTCGCTGTAAAATGAGGGGGAGTGTCGCTCTTCCTGGAGAGTACTCTCGTCAGATGAGCTTGACAGATTCGGGGGCGGAGTTTGGAGGACAAAGTGGCACGTTTTGTCCCACTTGATAGAAACGGCTCGGTCAGTAAATCACGGAGCGCCCTCACGGCCACGTTTCAAATTCTGTCCCAATAAGGGGGCGGGAAGAGGAATTTGTCAGATCGTGATTTGTAGAGCTTAAAAAATTCGCGAAGGATGTGATTTCCGAGACATTTGTGCCGGGGGTTGCTGTCACTATTTCAAGAACAAGGTCGATTGATGGGAAAGTGAAATAATTCATTCGATTATTTCTAATTATTTAACTTTGGTTTTACAATAGTATCTGATACATAACGATTGTAGTACATAGTAAGTACTTAAAAATATTTTATGCTCGACCATGCCGAATGTAGTAATTATACACCTGGTAGCAGCCCTTTAATGGACTTCATTAAAGTACACCTATTCATTAAAGTTCAGGTGTTGCACCAATCAGAAAACATCATTGTAGCAATATGAAAGCGCAAGTATTGATTATTCTCGGATATGCAATTGAAAGACAACTAGCGAAACGTCACGGAGGCTGGAAATCCAATACTGTCGCAGAATTTATTTTATTGGGTTATTTTACGACGCTGTATCAACATCTAGGTTATTTAGCGTCTGAATGATATGAAGGTGATAATGCCGGTGAAATGAGTCCGGGGTTCAACACCGAAAGTTACCCAGCATTTGCTCGTATTGGGTTGAGGGAAAACCCCGGAAAAAAACCTCAACCAGGTAACTTGCCCCGTCCGGGATTCGAACCCGGGCCACCTGGTTTCGCGGCCAGACGCGCTGACCGTTACTCCACAGGTGTGGACCTGTCGCAGAAGATTATGTTCTGTTACTATAATAATTAGCGTTAATTGAAATAATATTCAAATAAATTCAATTTGTCATCTCGTTTTTCAATGTCTAAATCAATTTCAAGGTTATACCAAGATTAATCTTTACTTTATTCTCTAGATTATATCAAGGTCAATGACATTTCTTTCTCGGAAAAAATCAATACTTTTGCGTCTGCGCACATCTCACAATTTACGAGATATTGCACAAGGTCAGTTCCGCTCCCCAGTCAGATAAGAATAACATGAATACTTACGAATAATTTCAAGTTAGAAATATGGTCGAGCATAAAAAGTCGTATGAAACTTGCCTATAATGGTAATTAAAACACTTGTATGAAAATTATGAAACGAGCTTGCGCTCGTTTCATAAACATAATCGTGTCTTAATTACTACCATTATAGGCGCGTTGTATAATGTACTATTACATCATTTAAATTTTAAAAGGAAAAACACTAGAGGAGAGGAATTCGATCCGGTGCTCTGGATTGAACTTCGCCGTAGCTCAATGGTTAGAGCGCTTGGTACAGTACGATTATTTAGTCCTGACAGTCGCCGGCGATCTGCGCCTGGATCAGGCGAGTCCATTTAGTTACGCCAAGGGGTGTTTGGATTATTCACTCGCTTGCCTTCGGAGCGATCGGATGACATGCGTGCTGTATAGCGGTATGTTTCCAGTACAATTAAGCTGTACTGCATTCCTTTACCGACCGCTCGCCATTATCTCTACTCCGGAACTCTCCCCACTCCTCCCATTACTTCCCCTGTTTCGCGTCGCTGGGGTGTCAGGACTAAATAATCGGTCTGTACGTAGAACCAAGGACCCGTGGTTGATCTCTGGCGCCGGAGCGAATTTTTCTCCTCTAATAACAATTATCACCATAACAGAAATTCTGTAGGACCAAAAATTAATCTTTACGTCTATGACTTCCGTTTAACCAGGTGCAGAACTCGACAAGGTGGGCATGATCTTGTGGCTCTAAATGTAGCACTTCTTGAAGATGATTACAGATACAGTTCATTTACACGGAGTGTCCTCCATTCTTTTGACTGAATAACATGCAGTCTCCGAGCTACACGTCTTGTTGAAGCTCGAGGACTACTTTGTACAGTATTGAGAATGTTTTCTTCTTCTGCTACATCGTGTTGTTGACGTCTTTCATACTGGATACGAATACTGGGTAGTGAATCACTTTGCCTTAGTGTGTTAAATGTTTCACTAATATTCCTAGGATCCAGAATCCTACGTTGAGGATAACGGCGGTGATATTCGGCCGCAGCATCGGTTGTATTTCCCTCATACACTTATTTACTTACTTACTTACTGGCTTTTAAGGAACCCGGAGGTTCATTGCCGCCCTCACATAAGCCCGCCATTGGTCCCTATTCAGAGCAAGATTAATCCAGTCTCTACCATCATATCCCACCTCCCTCAAATCCATTTTAATATTATCTTCCCACCTACGTCTCGGCCTCCCCAAAGGTCTTTTTCCCCTCTGGCCTCCCAACTAACACTCTATATGCATTTCTGGATTCGCCTCTACGTGCTACATGTCCTGCCCATCTCAAACGTCTGGATTTTATGTTCCTAATTATGTCAGTTGAAGAATACAATGCGTGCAGCTCTGCGTTGTGTAACTTTGTCCATTCTCCTGTAACTTCATCCCTCTTAGCCCCAAATATTTTCCTAAGCACCTTATTCTCAAACACCCTTAATCTCTGTTCCTCTCTCAAAGTGAGAGTCCAAGTTGCACAACCATACAGAACAACCGGTAATATAACTGTTTTATAAATTCTAACTTTCAGATTTTTTGACAGAAGACTAGATGACAAAAGCTTCTCAACCGAATAATAACACGCATTTCCCATATTTATTCTGCGTTTAATTTCCTCCCGAGTGTTATTTATATTTGTTACTGTTGCTCCAAGATATTTGAATTTTTCCACCTCTTCGAAAGATAAATCTCCAATTTCCCTTATACACACCATATATAAATACCATATCGGTTTATTCCTCATTTGTAAATTTATACAGCATCTTGAGACAGCTAACAAGCTAACTCCACAATGTCCGACCGCCAACTGAATACGCGACAAATGAGTCTCGATGAATTGCACAGTAAGCGCATGCGCTGATAATTGAGAGCCGTATTCACACCAACACGTTTAGAAAATCAATGATTACTCCTGAATTATGTGAGATAGGGGAAAAAAAAAACTTTATTAGCCACCGATGTAGCTCAGTAGGCTAAGACGCTTGCCTGCCAATCCGGAGTTGCGCGGCGCGGGTTCGATCCCCGCTTGGAGTGAATACTTGATGAGGTTTCTCAGAGATTTTTCCCAACCGTAAGGTGAATGTCAGGTAATTTATGGCGAATCCTCGGCCTCGTCTCGCCAAATCCCGCTATCAGCAATCTCACCTGTGATAAATAAACTAATAGTTGATACAGTGTCGTTTAATAACCAAATAACAACTATCAGGAGAAAATAATTTCTAGAACACATTTTTTTACCTGCAAATGTACAGATATGAGGTATCACTTCTTAGCCATCGATGTGCAATATTATTTCAATATCGTGTATTTATCCCTATTATACAAAATATCGCATGCCTGAATCTCATACAGGTAACATTATGAAGAATCAAAATATACAGGGACATCATTTTATTTTTACTTCAATTTTTATTGTACCTGAGTTTTTTAATGTACTTCACTCCCACCCCCTCTACTAGTAAACTTACAACCGTTCTCCACACATATGCAGTACTGAGTTAGTGAGTATAGTACGTTCCAGAAATATGTTCGCGTTTTCCAGTGATGAAATAGCTTTCAATATTCAAATCATATTTTCGCACAGTTACTGTCGTTCGTTTGTCTACGTCGCATCCCGATTTCCCCCATCTGTTTCTGTTCGCCCCTCTGTAAAGTCTAATAGCTGGGGTGTGTTAGCTCTTTTCTGAAAACATTAATTTCTGTTAGGAATTGGATGTCTACCTAATATTATACAACTGTTTAAAATAACTTAAATAAAAGGGCCTCGTTAAGTAATTAACTGTCGCGTGATTTCCCTCCCTTTCTACGACCCTGCGACAAAACCACTTGAACTGACAGTAGATAGCATTCTGAGTAATTTTATCTTTTCGGATCGGGCAGAAGTGAAGATTGAATTTACAGTACGTAAGACACTCTTTTATAGAGTAGGTACAAAATTATTTCAACATGAGTTACTGATACGAAGTACGAACCTGGTAATTGGAATTACGTACAATAGTCTATAGTACGATAATATGCACATTAGAACTGAAGCCTGTATCGAAATGAACGGTCACCATTTTCAGAAATGTGTTTAAATATCCATATTATGATTATTTTTCAATTTAACTTCATTCTCTATAGTGTACGCTAATGTGTTGTAGACACTGCATAATGAATACGTCCGCATGGAAAGCTCAGTTCGTGAGTAAAAACACTCATTGTTAATACTGTACTGTATTTTGATTAAACAAAGACCTAATGCAAATTATCAAACTCAAAATCACGATATTTTCTAGTTACGTAAGTGGATGAACTACTTTTGTTCCCTCTTATACCTAGTGAAGTGATTTGTATTTTACGCCAGTATCATCGACCTCCAGTCTTGGAAGAGGGAGCAAGCGGTGTTTCCGGTTCTAGACTTTTAATCCAAAGATATAGCCAGGTTAATATTAAAAATGTTAGTAAAAATAAAATGATGCCCCTGTAAAAACTACTCACAAATACACAAAATGTACGTAAGGTGGCTGTCTAACGGAGGAATAAATATTATTACAGGAGGGAAATCAGATCTCTAAGTTGGTGAATCCTTTGACGGACCAACAACACTAAAGATGTTTCTTGCAACGCGTGTTTCGAACTTATTGGTCCGTTAGCGGCTAACGAAGGAATAAATGAGTTCTTGCAACCCACCATTAATGTTATTAACTTTTCAGATGATAATGCTACGCCACTGACTGTGACTGTACTTAAGTCTAGCGGCCGTTCATTGACTTAGTGTTGTGTACACGAACAAAAAGTGGAGTGAGGTTGCACTGTGTCTCCCCTTCGGTATGAGCGCCCGACCCCTGGTCTAACTCATAAAGCCGATGATCAATGAAATATCACGTTTTGAATGCGTGTGGCTTCTTGTAAATTATTCTCATCGGCTCTCAATGAACGTGGTATAGTTTCATCGTCGATTTTTGAATGAACCCCGCATAATTAACACGTGCTGTAAAGAAAACCTTCATGGAATAGAAAAAAGCATCTCCGAACTTTTTATAATTCGGTACTTGATGTAAGGCATGCGCAGCTACTGATGTAGATAATTCGATATGAATCGATGACTGGAATACTGATTAGTAGTCGATAGTGAGCGCGGTATCAAAGGAGAAGCCGTGTCGTGCACTTAAGACAGCCGCTTTGAAATCATAATGGGACGTGAAATGCATTACATTAGCCATATTGCTGGGATGTTCTCCTCTGTTAGGTCACTTGAAAGTAAACATACCGAAGGAGTGAGTGGGGTAACAGTGTTCATGGACTTTTATATTTCTGCAAGTGCAGAGTGGGGTAACAGTGTTCATGGACTTTTATATTTCTGCAAGTGCAAATCACTCACCGCTTTTCCTGCTTTGTGAATGTCTCTGGATGGGTTCTAATTTACAGATAGTGATTTTTACATCTGAAATGTGGTTAATTAAATCAATTTAAGTTCATAATTAGCATATACACGTATATGTAAGTATGTATAAATGAGTATTAATAGATAATTATCCATCTCTCGAGAAAAGGCATACAGTTATCTTTATTCCTCCCATTTCCTTTTAATCTCTCTCCATCCCCTGTACACAACAGTCCTTCCTCTGTAAACCTCTCCTCCTCTCTTCTGAGTACCTCATCTTGTCTCTCTCTTTCTCTTTTCGTTGCATGTTCTCTTTGTTCATTTCACTTACATTACATATATTGATTAACGAAGTCAGCGATCATATTCTATATTTTAATCAATTAAGTTTCGTGTGGTCAGTTGCATTATTTCGTACATTTTCTTTTCTGCATTTATTCATCTAATTCTAGCACATCACAATAGAAATTCAAAATATTAAAAGTACTTATGCACATTGTGTATTGAATTCAATAAATATTCGTACTTACCTGTACAATGATTTATTAAGCATAACAATAACAGCTCATTTCATTTTTATTTGTTATCTAATTTTACACTTTTTTGTTTTTCTTTATCTTTTTATACTTTTGTATACCTGCCATAAGATAATATATGTAAATAAATGTCAATTTTTCTTCTATGTATTTATTTCGTTGATTTTTAATTTAATTTATTGGGTTATTTTACGACGCTGTATCAACATCTAGGTTATTTAGCGTCTGAATGAAATGAAAGTGATAATGCCGGTGAAATGAGTCCGGGGTCCAGCACCGAAAGTTACCCAGCATTTGCTCGTATTGGGTTGAGGGAAAACCCCGGAAAAAACCTCAACCAGGTAACTTACCCCGACCGGGATTCGAACCCGGGCCACCTGGTTTCGCGGCCAGACGGGCTGACCGTTACTCCACAGGTGTGGACATATTTGGTTGATTTTATCAAGAGTAATCTCACTAGAGGTTTTGATTTATCTAGAGAAAATCAAAACTCGAGTGGGATTTAATTGACTATTACACGATTAGAAGGAAGTATATAAAGATTAGAAGTAACAAAGTACTCCAATGCAATAAAATATTAATTGGCTTATGAAAATACAACTGTCTTCAAATGTATCAACTATCGAACCTGGCGATGTCATATCCAGGCCTTGTACACTGGTTTCTGAGAAATAAGTATTATTATTATTATTATTATTATTATTATTATTATTATTATTATTATTATTATTATTATTGTACCATCTCAACATTACGCTAGATGGCAGTAGTGTTTTATGATTATGTTTTCTTGTTACCGGTATCAGTTGTGTCAACTATGGAATCATCATTGAACTCTGTGGACTGTTACTAGTCAAGAAGGCATTGTTGATTCAGTTTCATTTTTATTAAAATGCAACATTCCACTTCAATTATCCGAATCCCAGTAATCAACGTCACTTGACAGATGATTTTCAATAAATCTTAATATTAAACAATCTCTGATACGTGACTCCATAATATCATATAACAGAAGCTATAACATAACCTAACTAATATACTGTACACAAGTGTTAGAAAAGTTTTAATTAACGACGATGACATAAAAAATAAACATGAATAATTTTAAAAGGAATAATTATTGAATGTACAATTTTCAAATTTGAATTTGGTTGGTGGTTCAATTGATGTTATATTGGACGTGTGCGTAATAGAAGTGAACTCGTTGATTTAGGCCTACATGGTGTATTCAACTTATTCAGGATTTCCGAATGGTGCTCTTCATTTATTTGTAAATCGGATTTCAGAAGATGCATAGGTATGATCAGTGATTTTTATTAATTCTTGTTCCTGATTGCCAATGCGAATCATATTTGAAACTGCTGTGTATCGACTGGAGTGATTTGTAATTTTATATATATTTTTTTTGACGTCCAGACCAGCGCAGTTTCAAATGTTGGCAAACAAAGAAACAAATGCTAGGGACGCGATAAAATTAAACAAATGCTAGGAACGCGATAAAATTAAACAAATGCTAGGGACGCGATAAAATTGTGCAATAAGCAGCCATGATTGGTTGAAATACGTCCTTTCGTACCGTTTTATTGGTCAAAAGTAGTATGACGTAGTAAGAGTGTAATAGTCATCGTATTATTTATGCTCTTCTCTATCAATTCATTGCTAAAATACAATATATTTCAATTGCATCATTTTTTCGTTGCAGCGCTAAATTATCATATAATATAGTTATTCAACCTCACTATTGTATATTTCAGCCTATTACATCCGTAAAATATGGATATTTAACAAGTCATTACTCTATAACGACTTCTTATAACTAAAGGGCGGAAAGATGTGCGTTATGCCTTAAGTTCAGTATGAACGGACTATACTGTTGTCATTCACTCACGTAAACAGCGGCAAGAGAGTACAGTCTGGTAATGAGAACCTCATCATTCCATTCAATCGATCTATAAATACTGGACTGAAGTTGTAATATAGTTATTATGATTTAAAAACTTACCTCAAATGTTACCTGCCACCGCCGGATGATTAAAGGATGCATTATACTGAACCACAATATACATTCGTAAATTATCGAAAGAGAAAGTTCGACGTCTCTCACTCAAAGTTTTTCAACATCGAAAAGCTACTTTCCGTGTCACAAGATGTTAGAGGTGTAAATATAAAAACCGCCGTATATCGTCGTTTTTCCCTCCACTCAAAATGCCACACAACTGTATAACCAGTATTTTTTTTTTTTTGCAGAATTTATGGAATTTTTCTTTTATCTTTTCACCTATAAAATGTGGATTATCAAGTTTCTTGAACGGAGTATTTGTAGAAATCATCATATTACATAAATCCACATTAAGTTCAGATCGTGTATGTTTTTCATTATTTGATGTCGAAGACCTTTGTACGTTTTAAGTATGTTTCTTGCTGTTACAATACCGCTCTATGTAATATTTCCTACGTATTTTAATTTCACATTTGCGCACGGCACAGAAAATATTTTCCCCTTGCGGGATCAAAATTTCTCTTCCATATTTATTTCTTAGACTGTTTAATTCCAAATCCTTCGACTTAGGTATTTTAAATCACTTTTACACAACACTAGCACCTGCACAAAGGCAATAAACAATATTGTAAACACCTGGCTTTCTTTCTCATACAACTAGAAGTTGACACTGAAGATCATTTGTTGATTTCTACTTGTACTGCCGCCCTCTCGTAGTGCATTTATGTTATTGCGCTTGTACCTGTGTCGTCATCCATACTTCATACCAAATTAACCTATATCGCGTGGTAACGCACATTTTCCCGCCCTCTACTATAAAACCATTATGCTATGTTCATGTTTATATTTGCTCTGAAATACAATCATGCGAGTTACAGCAATTATGCACACATATCTCTACATATTTACATTGGTTTTAGTTACGTATGCATAATTATATAAAAATATTTAGTGACTTCACATGTATCAACAATTCTTTTTATGTTTTTAACTTTTTAACTACATAATTCCTGGCATTTTTAAAAACATTTTAATATGTATTCCAATTTTTTCATAAGATATCGTCAATTTATGTCTGAAAATGCCAAGGTATATGGCGAAAACATTTACAATATTAATAATAATATAATGTAAAGTAACTACCACATTATTTTACATTATAAAAAAAGTCATATTGACTGAATATTATATATTTTTATTTGTTGATACTTGACTTATTGGAACTTATAAAAATGAACTCAAAACTCAACCAGGTAACTTGTCCCAAATAGAATTTGAACCCAGGCCCGCTCGTTTCACGGTTAGGAATGCTAACCGTTACTGCACAGTGGTGGACTACAACTAGTTTGCGAGTTCACTTAGGCTAATAGGCCTGCTTCTGTAGCAATCATTTTGTTTTGATTTAGTCGGTGGTTTAAAAGTAGGTTACAACTAATTCCACGATTCATTTCTAACTTCATTGATAATATTCCAGTTTTTGCTGTTAATTACCGTCCGTTTCGTCACGGCCACTTCGTTGATTCATATTTTATTTCTGAATGCTAGCAAAAGCGAACAATGGCCGGTGTATGCAGAGAGGTATGAAACAGTCGTTACAATTTTCTTTGCCACAAACAGAACGTTGATAATGCTGTACCGGAAATCACTGTCGAAAGAAGCTTACGTCACCCATATGATCACTAATTGTGTGCTAAATTGCTTCCAATCTGGCACACGTGACATTTTCCTGCATGCAGTCCATCAGCTTCAGGTTAGTGACTCGAAGCTGCAGAACTGTTTCAAAAAGAGGCCCATGCAAATATGTCTTCATAAACCTATTGATTTTCCATCTCAAAAATTGTTTTTAGACTTTAATGTTCTTAAAATAAGACAAATTTATTATATTGTATTAATAAAATTCATACATAAAAATCGAAATAACTTTGAATTGTATTCTTATAGTTATGAAACAAAAGGTATGAATTCTTTAAGATTGTTTGAACCAAAATGCAACACTGCCACAGTATTTAATCATAGTAGTAATTTAGGCTCAAGAATATATAACAAATTTATATTTAAATATCCTAATCTTGTCAATTCTAATAGTTCTAACATTAAATTTAAAAAGTTAAGTATGGATTTTAGAAATAATGAAAAATTGTAAATTTAGATGTATATATTGTTATTGTGTAGTGGACATAAAACAAATTGTATTATATACTTCTTAATTTCAATTCAGAAATCCGCCCCTGAGCACGAGTTCTACTCTTTCAGGGGTGGGCTAAAGTTTTTTCTGTTTATATTATATTTTATGTTACAGTTATTAGCAAAATAAATAAATACAGTATATAAATACATAGATGTTACATCTTCGGCTATTGCAGTATTCCGATGTAGATCTAGTCGCAATGTGAAAAATTTTAAAAAGAAACTTACAAATTGTAGGATTTGAAGAGATCTTTTTAAGTCTGACATGTCCATCAAATAAATGTTTTATTATATTTCCGTCATTGACTTATAATATAATATCATATTATAGAGTGGAACTCATTTGTATGAACGTTTTTGTCACTATTGTAGCATCATCAGATACATGTAATTTTAAATATGTTAATCTCATTTGTTTGTGAACGTTTTCGTCACCACTGTGACATCATCAGATACATGTCATTTTCAATATGTTAACCTCATTGATGAAAACGTTAATAAGAGTTCCACTTTATGATATGATATTATATGATAAGTCAATGACGAAAATATAATAAAACATTTATTTGATATTAATTAGAGACTTATCTGAACACTCTGAGTGAATTGTAAATTTCAGACATGTCCATGTTCTCTGAATTTCGCTTTTATTCTGCTCACATTTGACAGAGAAATAGGTGGCCTATTCGAATGAGTATCGTTAAAAAGTGAGCGTAGGCCTCCATATTGTTGTGTGTATTTTCTGTCACCAAATCCTATGTTCATTAGAATCTCAGTCCTCTCATTTCCTGTTAAAAACATCTCGTTTTATGTTGATTTTTGTCAATAAAATTGCTCTCTTAATACAGGGACTAACAAAGTAAATGAACATTAAAATTATTACCATAGCAACCAGAGCCATAGTGTTTTTGTGAAAAACAAGTGAAATGTCACATGAAAATACGCTCTTTCAAATGATAGGCCTACTAAAAACCTGTCCGGTGCCATTTAAACATGTTTTTGGTGACATCATAACTCGCACAATACTAGACTCAAAAATATATATATTTTTTTTCATAAAAATATTTCTTTCCAAACAGAAGGTTTGAATTGTCAATCATCAACTCCCGCTATGTATTTACTGTTAATATTTTCGAATACCTTTCTGCATTGTGGATTTCTGAAGTACAGACATCTGGTTAGCTTTTGCAGAATAGAAACATCACCTTCAGTAACTCCGAAAAATGTATTTATTTATTTATTTATGTATGTATTTATTTATGTATTTATTTATGTATGTATTTATTTAGTTATTTAGTTATTTAGTTATTTAGTTATTTAGTTATTTATTTATTTAGTTATTTATTTATTTAGTTATTTATTTATTTAGTTACTTATTTAGTTATTTAGTTATTTATTTATTTAGTTATTTATTTATTTATTTAGTTATTTATTTAGTTATTTATTTATTTTCAGCTAGATTGAGGTTCTGGCACACTGTGCAGAGTTCAGATTTCAGAAACTACTTTCTTAAAAACAGGCGCATTTATTGCATTTTATCATTTTTTTATTTATAACTACTGAAATACTTTTTTTATTTTTACGTTTAATGTTGTTTATGTTTCTAAATGCAACATAAATTTGTTAATAAGGCTTTTTTGTTTTATTTTGTAAACAATCTCTTGACCCATTTCAGTTCTTTACACGACCCCCACTTTGGGAGCCACTGATGTAGTAGATATATTCTGTATTAAGTTACTTTACATAGGTTCTGTTACTTAAATTTTTGTCTCGGTGTATGTTACATTAAGTCCTAGTTGTCGTATTATATTCTGTACTTGTTCCACGTACATGGAAGCGTTTCAGATTAATGAAATGTTTGAGGTTAAGTTGCCATGAAGACCACGACCCTGGCACGTGCCCGAGTTGATCGATGTGTCGCATTGATTAGCGCTGTACGAGAATAGAGAGCAGAAAAAAGTATGACACGAGAACTCGACAATGCGAGAGATCGATTTAAGATTTCCGGTTGAGCGATTCAGCACTGTCGTTTTGGAGGGCGGCACGAGGAGCCAGCCATTCAGCTATCGAATGAACTGCCAATACCAACTGCTGCTGCCATGTGTCGATCTGCGGAGCATATAATCTCGCGACCGACTTCTGTTATATTACAGGAATAACAGCTGACAATCAGTTTAAAAACAGAATACTACCTGTTCTACTGCGTAGGTATTGGCTTGGAAAACACTTCCAAGATTCCAATGAGTTCGTGCCGTGGTGAAAAGGTTAAAGGTTTTGCTCTAGAAAACCCTATCGAAATAGTATGGTCTTATAAAGGAGCGACAAATATAATTCATTTAGTGTTCTACCCAAGGGCAGGTCTTTCACTGTAAACCCAGCTTTCTCCAATCTTTTCTATTTTCTGCCTTCCTCTTCGTTTCCTCATATGGTCCATGTATCTTAATGTCGTCTATCATCTGATATCTTCTTCTACCCTGAACTCTTCTTCCGTTCACCATTCCTTCAAGTGCAACCTTCAGTAGGCAGTTTCTTCTCAGCCGATGACCCAACGAATTCCTTTTCCTGTTCCTCATCAGTTTCAGCATCATTCTTCCTTCACCCGCTCTTTCCAACACATCTTCATTTCTTATTCTTTCTGTCCACTTCACACGTTCCATTCTTCTCCATATCCACATTTCAAACGCTTCTGTTAGCCTCTCTTCACTTCGTCGTAATGTCCATGTTTCTGCCCCATACAATGCCACACTCCGTACAAAGCACTTCACTAGTTAATTCTTCTTAATTCTTTTTCCAGAAGTCCGCACAAAATGCTCCTTTTTCTATTAAAAGCTACCTTGGTCATTGCTATCCTCCTTTTGACTTCCTGGCAGCAGCTCATATTACTGCTTATAGTACATCCCAAGTATTTGAAGCTGTCCACTTGCTCTACTGCCTCATTTAGAATTCGCAAGTTTATCTTCTGTATTTTTCTTCCTATGACCATGATCTTCGTCTTATTTGCATTTATCTTCATCCCATATTGCTCACAGCTGTCATTTAGCTCCAATAGCATATCCTTTAGTATCATTTCCTCTTCTGCCAACCACGCTATATCAGCAGCAAATCTTATGTACTTCATTCTTGTTCCGACAAATATAGCATGCCTTAAATATGATTAAGAATTCTGCGGTATTAAACGCATCTTTAGATTACTTCATTTTTATTTTCTTGCTAGTAAGTAGCCAATTCAGAACTAACCAAATCTTAGATATAAATCTGTACATACACTGAAAGGCGCAAAAAACGTAATACTAACTTTTTTGAACTCTGATATTTATTTTATATTTTTGAATTTGATCTCATTTTTTATGGTCCAGTGTTAAGTTACAAATTTAAAATTTCGTTTATGAAGAAAAGTTTGCTTTTATAACCCTTTAATTGATTTTTGCTAGGACAAATGTAACACAAAATGCTTACAGTGTTTTGTTTCGAAAATCCATTTATTACCCACTCTAGCATATTTTTTTTTTTATTTACTGCTCTTCACTGACACTTTTTTCTCACCTTCAGAAGCGTGTATTGTCGCCACTCGCATTAATTACGCCATTCAACATCTCAGGGAAGCTGGTGATCAAACTTGCAATATCCTCCTGAGGAATCAGTTTTCACTCTTCTTCTTGGAGAGCACCCCCATCCCCCGCAGGTCTTGTTGGGTGTCTGGATATTGCTGGAGGACCTTTCTTCCCAGCTTACTCCAGAGCTGCTCGATAGGATTCAAATCCGTCGTCCAGAGTCGCTTTCCAGGGTGGTTCTGTTATGAAATGGGCTGGAATAAGCTTGATGGCAATACTCGTACTTATACGTATATACGTAGTAGAAAAAAACACATTACGTTCCATCTACAAGGAGGCCTATAACAAAAAAAAGTGTAGGTAACAACGTTATGTTCCCTTGCCGACAGTTTCCGAGAAAAAAAAGCGGTAAACTGCACACACATTTCAGGTATATACACTAAAGTCATTCAACGCCGACGGACTGTGGACGGGAAACCAACGCTTTCCCCATGCCTTCACCCCTCTCTCGCCAGTTACGCATCCCTGCCATAGACACTTGTATTTGCAATAATCTTCAATAAAGCTAATTTTATTTGCTGCTGCCATTTTTAGCTTATAAGGTCCACCATAAAGAATTTTCAGTTTATTCACGGCCACCTAACACAATCAGCTGCTCGCTACATGCTACTGTTGAACGAAATACGCACAAGATACTCAACGGCGATGGGTGGCTTTCAATTGCCGCATGCGCTGTCATTTTTAGTGGGGAAAAAAGCAGTTACAACTGATTGAGTTTCGTTCACTCTTGCATGCATTGTTTGAATGCTTAAAGTTGAAAGAAAAGTTGAACCGTGTAGATCAGCCGAGCCACTGTGTAAGCTGCAACGTGCATAGCACCTATGGAGGGAGGCGGACAACCAAAGGGGAAGTTAATGTTTAGGACGTGTAACGAAGAAAGAAATGAACAAGAAAACATAGGACACATTATCACAACCTAAAATTAACTGTCTTCAGAATGTCTCTGCGACAAAGCTTCAAAATCAGGAATTGTCACTTACTGCCAATCGTAGTTGATCACGAAGGTATTTGTCTGTCAGTCGTGATCTAAATTTGATTTTTACTATTTTCATTGTTGAAAATAATTTTTCACAAACGTAAGTTACAGCGAACATGGCTTCAACAAAGCAATCGAAAGAACGAAGCTTCAAATATTTATTTTTTTCCAAGATTTGAAAAGTTCAATATCTGTGAAGTCCTTACACCTAGCTTTCATTTAACGTCACATTGTAAATCTGTGAGTTTAAATTGAAAATCTAACCGCATTATTCGTACATCTGCTGTAAAAGAATCGACGTACAGAGATGATAATGATGATGATAATAATAATAATAATAATAATAATAATAATAATAATAATAATAATAACCCTTAACCTTTTAATGTTTCATCAGTAACATGTAGTAACTTATAATGCCGTTTTATGTTATACAACCGTTTTCCTAGTAATATTTGTGAACAAATCATACATTTAATATTTTCATCATATTGTAAGCAAAAGAATGCATCCTCCCATCCTAGTTGAAACTTTCGTTTTTATAGAGGTACATGGTTTCGAGAGAGATATTGCGACGATACGCCACTCGCAGGTCCGAGACAAATACAAATAGAACGGAGTTTGACTCCAGTGAGTAAGAGGGTGGGGGTTGTAGGTAGGAAGCGAGAGAAAAGCACTGCGAGCCACAATGTGCTCGTGAGTCGCATTTTCGCCGCGGCTGGTGTAGATGCACCTTATGAGGTGTTCAAATTTGTTCTTTAAACACCGAAAGTTTATCTAAAAAAGAATTACAGCGCGGATTCAGAAATATTATACCATTGAAAGTAAAAACGAACTGAATTTGTTGGAAGCTCATGAAATGCATGTATCTCCGCATGTAATTCAAGCGGTTGGGAGGTGCATTCTCAAATTAGGACGTAATAATGTCATGGAGATGGAGATTAAACAACCGTGTTTTGATATGTGGAACTGATACTCTTGTACAAATAAGCGTGCAAAAAAGGTTTGTTTGATGTGTTTGATTTGTACCGTTAAATATGAAACGACACAATGGAAATCACTAATTTAATAGGCATGTCCAATTTTATTCCCTGTTACATAATGGAAATATAATTATTCACATGGAACTCATACATTTAAATTAACCATATAAATATACTGTACGAAACCCTCTCATGTTATGACTAAACCGCAATCACTATGCGGTCAGAAAATAATGAACAGCGTTACGTAAGTGATACATGGTTTATTACTATATATTTTATTTACATAGTACTAATTAAGCCGCTGTTAAACATAAAGTTCTGAAATGAATATTATCTGTGTCTACCTTCTAGGGTTGTCAGATTTTCTCATCAAAAATAGAGGACAAGTAATGATACTGCGTTCTTACCTTAACGTGATTACTATAGTCGCGACGGAGTTATTTCCGGCTTGACTCCGCCTCTTTACTTACGTCTTAGGAAGTGAAGGCTATCTGAAGTCTAGGTAGGTATTATCGTTCGCCATTTTTGTTCTTTCGTTTCCGAGCTACCATACGAGGAATCTATTTGCTACACCGTTAAACATTATCATGTCGTAGCTCCTATGATAATAAATCAAACGCACTGCAATTCAGCAAATAATTGAGCGGCAAATAACGTCTTCGTATGCTTTCTGCGAACGCCAACGAAAGAGCCAAAATGGCGGGCGATTATATTAAGAATTTATCGAGCCTTAAGAAATGAATAACGACTTCATAAGCGAATCACAAGACGTACACGTTTAAATGCAGCCGACCTGCAACGCGATTGGCTGCCGGAAATTAGAGCGACGGGACTATAGAGATGAACAAAACTAACTACCGCTCTCGCTCACTGTGTACGTTAGCATTTGTCTTTCGAGTCTCGTCTCGTAACACTCGTGCACTTCAAGTCTTGCTAATCATTGTCGAAATAGCATTTGGTCGGCGTGGAAGGATTTCGTAACTTTGAATAACATACGTCATTGAAATAAATAACATTAGAAATGTTTAATTGAGACAAAAAGACAAAACAAAACACTATCTTAATTTTCAAAATGTTTTGGTTCTATTATATATTACCAATGGTTATATAAATAGAAAAAAAAAGCAATTCTCAAATAAATTTGTATTTCTAAGGAACATAAAACATAACGTTAAATAAAGCGTTAGTATTTTTTTACGTGAGATTGTACACTTAGTCTCAAACATACGAAAAGAAAATTTATAGCCTTTTAATAAGGGAGTCTAGACGGCATTTCGGAAGGCGGTCAGCTGCTATATGCGCCGTAGCATTTCTGGTATGTGACGTCACAAGCTTGTACAGTAGAACCAATCAGAATCAGTGTATAACAAGTACTTCCAGAGTTCGTTTGTTCACGTGTGAGTGTAATTGAATAAAAAAACTAACATTTACTGTGTGTGTGTGTGTGTGTGTGTGTGTGTGTAAGATAAATATATGGAAGAAGAGTCCGTAAAAAAGACTAGTATTGCACAGGCAGAAGCGGAAAATAGTGTTTAAGGCGTATAATAATTTTAAAAACTTTGACGAGCAGAACGCTGACGACCACCTTGATGTTGGCTGCAATATTGCCAACGCGCAAGAAACGATTGCAGAAGCATGTGGTGTGGGATTGAGAACCATGCAAAGAATATTGTTAATGAAGGAAAGAGGGTTTGTTTGGTGTCATGCTTAGGGTAATCAACAGCTAAGGTCATTATTGTCTTTTGATAATTTAAATTCTCTCCTACGCTATTTGTATTGCACGTGCGCGTGAAGTACGATGTGGCAATGTTGTACTCTGCCTTGCTCTCTCTATCTGTCTCTCTCGACGCAAACGCTAGCAGACTACCGCCTTCCGAATTGCTGTCGACTCTAGTGATTAAATAAAGATTTGGGAACGGATTATTATACACTGAAAGGTAGAAATGATGTTTCAAATAGGCTACTTGATTGTTACATATGTAACAGTTGCCAAAACAGATAAAGTTCAACAACTATGGCGATTCAAGGGTACTTGATGTTCGAGAGTTGATCACTCCCGAAGTCCCGATGTCTTGAAGCACTCACAAGCAATCTTTACGTCAACGAAGCGACGCACAGTGGTCCGAATATTAAAAAACATGGTCAAAAATATCTCCCTACTTACAATCTACATTATGCCATGCCCAATCAACAAATAATTGTTTAAAATGAGAAATATAATGAATTTTAACGACTTACATCTATACCGGACCCCACCTCCATCACTCGTCTTCAGAATCAGAATCTCCCGAGTCCTCGCTGTTGGGCCCTTCAGATGTAGAGAGCAACTGGAGCACTTGCAGTGGTAACTGTGTTCTCTTCTTCTTGGGGAGTTCTCTTAGGTTGGAAATTAAAGGGTCTGATGCAAAAATAGTCTATGGAATAAGTCAAAGTTTGTTGTAATTCTTGACGTCTTTCTGGTGTGATCTTGTCGAAATCTTCTAACAGTTTTGTTTAATGATTCCATTGCTTTCTCGGATAATTCTCCTATTGGTAATAAAGCTGATTTTACAATAGATGCTCCATGAATAAGAATTTTGTGCACTGTTGGTGGCATATAATACCATGGGTATAATTTGACGAACAGCGCTGCGGTCTTTCTGCAGTATATATTGAATCGCGATTCACTTATATTTTGAAAATACGAAATTGTAGTAAGAATCCACTGAATCGTGAATTTAAATCATAATCAACTCCAGTTATTTCAGATGCTTCTTTAGTATTTTCGAAAAATCTTCTTGCCGTGTTCCCATCATTTGTGGTCCCATATCCAGGCTTCGGTGTATCTATAATAAGCCCTAATCTATTTCGAAATGCATCTTGAATAGTTTTCTTTCTTTTCTTCATAATTTCTCGACTTCCATCTCGTACATTTGCCTACCATTTTTTAAATTCAAGCCGGTAAGATATATGTAGTATGCATTCAAAAAACCTTATATGTGCATGTAGAATTGATAATCCAAAGACAAAATTGGAGGATCTTCTGACTGTTGTTGTAAAAATTCAAGATTAATCATTTGTGAAATTTTTGCACCACAGATGTAGCACTTCATACTGGATGACTTGGCTAATGCATTGCATATTTTCCCGTCTATCATAATTAAAAGTAGTGAAAACTGAACTGTGATGTTACCTAATGTAAATCGTTGCAAGTCCTGTATCTGATTTTGTACATATTCTCTCTCTCCTTGGGCTATTTCCGTTGTCTCGTGTACCCCTGAAGGCGAATAGGTCTACAGAATCGAGATGATGAAGGACGGGGATTCTTCCATGCAACATCTCTACTTTCAGTATCAACCAAGCGCAGGGGAACCAATGACGTAAGGAATAAACTTTCATCACTTTTCTCTTTTTGATGCCATATCTGTTTATATTGCGAATGACCAGAGCTGCCGTCAAAACGCCATTTACAATGCAACATGTAGTTTTTCTCCGTGTTACTTAAAGGTGAAATATTCAAGATTCTATAAGCTGAATGATATAACAGAGACTGTAATTTGACCTCACATTCATGTTCGGTCACTTGTATGCCTTGGGGGTAAGTTTCTTTTTTAGCTTCTAAAACGGATTGATAACTGGGGTAAAGATCATGGTTATGTATAACAGCCATTTTTCTTATTGTTTTATATTGATGTCTGGACAGATTTGAATCTATTATTAATGAAAGAGCTTCTTCATTTGTGAGTCTAGTACTTTCCTTTTTTTTCTTTCCTCCAATAATCACGAATTCTTTTGCCTCTGCTTGGTGTTGTGGTTGTTACTTCTTTTAACAATTTGGCTGCTGCTTCATCACCTTCTGACCTTAAACTCATTACTGTAGCATAAGAGAGCTCTTCAGAAGACACATTTTCTCTCGTTTCTTTTGCTTTTTTTCGTTTACTTCTTTCACTTAATTCCCCAAATACTTTTGTAGGACGACCGCGACCCAGCTTTCCCGATGTGCTTGGAATTTCGGTATGCTTTTTCGGCGTTGATACAGATGAAATATTTTCAGTAGGCAATGTTATGTCATGATCTAACCAACAAGAATATCTGTTTGAAAAATTTGTTTCACTATAACTACACTTCACCCATCGCTGATAATACGGAAGACAAAAATGTAGTCTGATGACATTGTATAACTTTTTTGTAGCACTATAATCAGTACTAATTTCAAATTTATTAGTCAAATATGACGTGATATAGTTTTCTCGTTTCTCCGTTGTCTAATTTTATGGTGAAGTTCACGGCGACTCACAGAAAAATTCATTTTGCACTTGCACAATAAACACACCCTGAACCACTGAACGTATCAAGTTGACTGAATACAGTTAGTGAATACACTAACTGTATTCAGCTTGGAAAGAACCCCCTTTTAAATGGAAAGTAAAAGGAACGCGAGTTATGACTATGAGCTGTCACAGTTTTGGCACATGAGAATTGAGGAAACGGCGCGCAGGGGTAGTCTTGGGCACGTAGAGGTTGCCCTTGGATAACCTTGGAGATGAAACCTTAAACATTCCCTAAACGAAGGCTTCCCTTAACAGCTGTGCAAGTTTCACAGTGTACATATTTATACATTTTTTTAAAACTCTCTATATATTTAAGTATATTTTTAAAAATAATACTTGACTTTAAAAAATTCTAATTAATACTAAAACATAATATTAATTTAGGTGTTAGTGTGTATAATGTAAAAGACGTATAACATTATATAATAAAAATATTTACTATTATTTTTATGCATTTTAAAACTTGATCAGGGCTCTTTTAAAATCGCATCACTAAGGTAAAATTACACAAGTTAGATTTATGTCACTTTTGAACAAATATATCGTGAAGCCTGTTTGTTATTATTAATAAATAACCTGTGATTTTGGAAGGTCAAGTATTTTAGAATTATTGGAATGTGATTTAAAGATTCTGTATCGAAGTTGAAAAATTGATTTTTGACCAGCTTTTAAGCGATCCGGACCACTGTGCGACGTATACAACATTGTCGTGCGGGGTTTTCGGCTTTGCGGACGCTGTTAGTCTTGCTTTCTCGATCGTTGTTCAACTTTAGTGATTAAATATTTGAATTGATTCAATTTGCAATACAACTGATTTTATTCGTTTTATGTGTTTCAACTAATTATATAGGGCCTAAACTTTTAATTTTGTTACATTTTTGCAAAGTTATGAAATTTCCTTTCAAGTGTTGATAAATTTTGGGAAAATGTCTTATTACAACCTGATATATATATATATATATATATATATATATAAAAAATGCACGATTCAATGTTTAAATGCTGTCAATAATAAATCAACTTACAAAAGGAGTAAAAAATAAAGATATTGTATAATATCCAATACATGCTATTATTCCGGCACATCCGGCGACGCTGATATAACGTCTGCAGTTGCGAGCGTCGTTAAATAAAATATAACATTTACCTCCTATTTAGTATTATCGTTTTTGTTTCAGTACAACCCGATAGGGAGCGCCAGGCAGCATTAACGACAACGTTGAACATAGATTTAAAAAATGAATGAATTTAATTATTTTCATAGAAATGAGCAAAAAAGTTATATCTTTCCAATTCTTTTGACTGGGAATCGTGGCGCATCTAACACTATCTCGAACTGGGAATCGTGGCGCACCTAACACTATCTCGACCTGGGAATCGTGGCGCATCTAACACTATCTGAAACTGGGAATCGTGGCGCATCTAACACTATCTCGAACAGGGAATCGTGGCGCATCTAACACTATCTCGAACTGGGAATCGTGGCGCACCTAACACTATCTCGACCTGGGAATCGTGGCGCATCTAACACTATCTGAAACTGGGAATCGTGGCGCATCTAACACTATCTCGAACAGGGAATCGTGGCGCATCTAACACTATCTCGAACTGGGAATCGTGGCGCATCTAACACAATCTCGAACTGGGAATCGTGGCGCATCTAACAGTATCTCGACCTGGGAATCTTGGCGCATCTAACACTATCTCGAACAGGGAATCGTGGCGCATCTAACACTATCTCCAACTGGGAATCGTGGCGCATCTAAACGCATCTAACACTATCTCGAACTGGAAATCGTGGCGCATCTAACACTATCTGGAACTGGGAATCGTGGAGCACCTAACAGTATCTCGACCTGGGAATCGTGGCGCATCTAACACTATCTCGAACTGGGAATCGTGGAACATCTAACGCTATCTCGAACTGGGAATCCTAGCGCATCTAACACTATCTCGAAAAGGGAATCGTGGCGCATCTAACACTATCTCGAACTGGGAATCGTGGCGCATCTAACACAATCTCGAACTGGGAATCGTGGCGCATCTAACACAATCTCGAACTGGGAATCGTGGCGCATCTAACAGCATCTGGACCTGGGAATCGTGGCGCATCTAACACTATCTCGAACTGGGAATCGTGGCGCATCTAACACTATCTCGAACTGGGAATCGTGGCGCATCTAACACTATCTCGAACTGGGAATCGTGGCGCACCTAACACTATCTGAAACTGAGAATCGTGGCGCATCTAACACTATCTCGACCTGGGAATCGTGGCGCATCTAACACTATCTGAAACTGGGAATCGTGGAGCATCTAACACTACCTGAAACTGGGAATCGTGGCGCATCTAACACTATCTCGAACTGGGATTCGTGGCGCATCTAGCACAATCTCGAACTGGGAATCGTGGCGCATCTAACACTATCTCTAACTGGGAATCGTGGCGCATCTAACACTATCTCTAACTGGGAATCGTGGCGCATCTAACACTATCTCTAACTGGGAATCGTGGCGCATCTAGCACAATCTCGAACTGGGAATCGTGGCGCATCTAACACTATCTCTAACTGGGAATCGTGGCGCATCTAGCACAATCTCGAACTGGGAATCGTGGCGCACCTAACAGTATCTCGACCTGGGAATCGTGGCGCATCTAACACTATCTCGAACTGGGAATCGTGGAGCATCTAACACTATCTCGAACTGGGAATCGTGGCGCACCTAACACTATCTGAAACTGAGAATCGTGGCGCATCTAACACTATCTCGACCTGGGAATCGTGGCGCATCTAACACTATCTGAAACTGGGAATCGTGGAGCATCTAACACTACCTGAAACTGGGAATCGTGGCGCATCTAACATTATCTGAAACTGGGAATCGTGGCGCATCTAACACTATCTCGACCTGGGAATCGTGGCGCATCTAACACTATCTCGAACTGGGAATCGTGGAGCATCTAACACTACCTGAAACTGGTAATCGTGGCGCATCTAGCACTATCTGAAACTGGGAATCGTGGAGCATCTAACACTATCTCGACCTGGGAATCGTGGCGCATCTAACACTATCTGAAACTGGGAATCGTGGCGCATCTAACACTATCTCGAACAGGGAATCGTGGCGCATCTAACACTATCTCGAACTGGGAATCGTGGCGCATCTAACACTATCTCGAACTGGGAATCGTGGCGCATCTAACACTATCTCGAACTGAGAATCATGGCGCATCTAACACTATCTCGAACTGGGAATCGTGGCGCATCTAACACTATCTCGAACTGGGATTCGTGGCGCATCTAACCCTATCTCGAACTGGGAATCGTGGAGCATCTAACGCTATCTCGAACTGGGAATCCTGGCGCATCTAACACTATCTCGAACTGGGAATCGTGGCGCATCTAACACTTTCTCGAACTGGGAACCACGGCGCACCGAACCCTATCTCGAACTGGAAATCGTGGTGCATCTAACACTCTCGGGCCGCAAGTCGTGGCGCACCTAGGACTATATCGGAGATCAGTTGAGGTTACTGTGGCGCATATCGGTGCCTTCCAGCCAGTCCACAACATGCTGTCCTGTCTACTTGAACACTAGTAAGTTTGAATGAGCAAGTGATGGCTAACGGGAGAGAGAGATCATACATTACCCTGCCACTCTGCTTGTGTATTAAGGGGTTGACTCGCGAGTGAGAAATGCTGATGATTGCCTGTAGATACTAAATACAGTAGAGCCCCGATTATCCGTCATGCCATTAACCGATCGGTGGATTAACCGATTGCTGCAGAAAAAAAAACATATTTACAATAGATTACCTTACATTAGTACTGTACATATTTTGTCTAGAGTGTGTTATTACAAGCCTTTACTCTTACTCAGTATTGCTGCCGCTGCTGCCAATAGAAAGAGTTACTTGTGAGAGAGGTGTTCTCCCAAATTGTCAAGTGGTCACACCTTCTTTCAAAGAAATGACACCAAGAACTTCCGCACAATTTATAGCAAATCTGTGCACCATTCAATCCTTGTCCTACTATTCTAGTGGTCGTACTGTGTAACTTGTATGCACAATGTCTTCCAGGAGTGTCAAAAGAAAATTTGTTTGATAAGTATCGAAAAAAGGGCAAATAATTGAGCGGTTTGGGAAATGGAAATCCGCAACTCGTCTCTCATCAAAATTCAAGATTGGCGTTACAACTTCGCGCGATTTAATAATAATAAAAAAAGGTCAAGTGTATGAAGTATGTAAATCCACAACACGAGACCTGTACTAGTCCTACTTTCCGCTGAGAGCCATCACAAGATATTTCCTTGGCCTTAAAAATCCATTGTTGACGTCGACCTGGTTGGCGAGTTGGTATAGCGCTGTTCTTCTATGCCCAAGGTTGCGGGTTCGATCCCGGGCCAGGCTGATGGCATTTAAGTGTGCTTAAATGCGACAGGCTCATGTCAGTAGATTTACTGGCATGTAAAAGAACTCCTGCGGGACAAAATTCCGGCACATCCGGCGACGCTGGTATAACCTCTGCAGTTGCGAGCGTCGTTAAATAAAACATAACATCCATTGTTGACAATCAGACTTAAATTAATAAACTGATTCATTATCTAGCATGTTAAACACATCACCACGGACGAAATTACGAAACTGTGTTTTATGCACTTAATTGATGAAAATAGTTTATGGTACGGATTATCCAATTTTTTCGATTAACCGTTCAGTCCACTTCTTTCATTACCCGGATAATAGAGGTTCTACTGTACGAACAAAATTCGTTCATTAGCTCGGATTAAATCACTTTAGAGGGTGTGTTATCATACCAAAGACCACTTTTTCGATGAATAGGGTTGTTGAAAGCTTGTATTTCCGTGGAATTAAAACAAACGATATCTTCAGAATCACATTACTGATCCTCAGCGCTTTGCATAATGATTAACGAGATAGTAGAAACAGAAATACCGCATGTAGAGTACAACCACAGTCTAGTATATACAGTCACGAAGCTCAATACGTAGGAAATATGCATCCATGGATAGTTGCTAGCCACTAGGATCGCTACTATCGCCTCATTACAGACAATGGGAAATAGTACCGGCACAGCCTATTGTTCCTAGCAACCTCAACAACTCAAGCTTGGTGACTGTATATACTAGACTGTGGAATATAGAACTAAGTGTGGGACGGCAGAGCGCGGACTGTACGGGCGTTGCAGCCAAATGGGACCTCCACAATGGATCGAGCTAGAATTACGGGATCGGTCCGTGCTCCACAGCGGGGAGAGGGCGTGCGGGCCTCTTGTTGATTGATAAACTGACTCGTAAAACCAGTTTATGCAGTCCACAAAAATGTACATCCCCACCGTGCAGTGCATTCGTGAGTTTCATCGTGTTATTGTACAGTCTGTTCAAATATATGTAAACAAATCATATTCGAAAGTGATACTTCCAATCCTGTTGAAGAGCCCCTCTTTCCCTTGAAGAATTCACAAAATCGTAATAAATTCTTACGTTCTAGTTTTTTTCTTTACAAGAGCAATGAGAAAATAATATTGCTCCCAGACACTCGTGAAGAAATTAAACGCAGAATAAATATGAGAAATGTCTATTATTCGGTTGCAGAAGCTTTTGTTATCTAGTCTGCTTAAAAAAAACTGATAGAATTTATAAAACACTTTTACTACCGGTTGTTCTGTATGATTGTGAAATTTGGACTCTCACTTTGAGAGAGGAACAGAATTTAAGGGGAAGGACCTAAAGGATATCTCTTTTCTCGTGTTATTTTAAGTAGAGCCTCCATTTCCTTAACATAGTTTCATATCAATGTATGAAGCCTTTTAAACAAATTTTCAATTTTGCCCTTATGGTAAAGTCACAGACATAAAAAACTGCAAAATATGCAGTAGGCCTATTATAAAGAAAATTATAAATATGCTCTCATGAGTATCACAGAATCACAAATCTTGTCTCAAATGAAAACTAAAAGACTGCTAATCAGTTTTGTGTAATAATTTTTAGAAATTTTAATTTGTATATTTGAGCCGTTCAGAGCAGAAGTGGTTTTGACTTACACCACTTTTGCTCTAAACTGCTCATATAAACTAGGCTAATGATTCGGTCGTTATTATACAAATTCAAATGACATTAATATATGTTTTGCCTGTAAATGTATATACGAAGAAAAGAGAGATTGAAAAAGAGAGAGAGAGAGAGAAAGTAGGAATTGTATTTTGTAGGCTATATTATTTATTTGAGCAG
Source organism: Periplaneta americana (assembly GCA_025594305.2). Taxonomy (NCBI): domain Eukaryota; kingdom Metazoa; phylum Arthropoda; class Insecta; order Blattodea; family Blattidae; genus Periplaneta; species Periplaneta americana. The sequence continues at coordinate 39,138,714 of JAJSOF020000003.1, read as the reverse complement.
TTCAGAGCAAAAGTGGTGTAAGTCAAAATTGACATACACCACTTCTGCTCTGAACGGCTCATTATTTTATATTTTTATTTTACACTTTTTTGAACAAAAAGAAAAATTGCACGTCTATTTTTAACTTATTCTTTAATTTGCAATTTGACAATTTCCTCTTACAGGATTATTGATGTATTATGTGAGAATATGGCTTGAAAATGTTATTCATTTATCTATATTATTGTCTGAGATATTACATATTACATATTGAAAAATGTAAAATAAACAAACTCGGATATTTAACGGAGTAAAGGGACTGCAGCGCAGCTGTTATTTAAAAATGACGTAAAGCATTTCAAGTATTTTTGGGCTAAAATTAAAAATAATGCTAATTTTGACACACATTTAGTCATTCCTATAGGGTCTTTCCCTTAAGGGTGTTCGAGAATAAGGTACTTAGGCAAATATTTGGGGCTAAGATGGATGAAGTTACAGGAGAATGGAGAAAGTTACACAACGCATAACTGCATCATTGTATTCTTCACCTGACATAATTAGGAACATTAAATCCAGACGTTTGAGATGGGCAGGGCATGTAGCACTTATGGGCGAATCCAGAAATACATAAAGAGTGTTAGTTGGGAGGCCGGAGGGAAAAAGACCTTTGGGGAGGCCGAGACGTAGATGGGAGGATAATATTAAAATGGATTTGAGGGAGGTGGAATATGATGGTAGAGACTGGATTAATCTTGCTTAGGATGGGACCGATGGCGAGCTTATGTGAGGGCGGCAATGAAACTCCGGGTTCTTTAAAAGCCATTCGTAAGTAAGGAGGAGTCCATTCATCGTGGAGATAGGGGGTTTTTGTTTCTGTTTAGGCCAGTAGTGTCAGAGTTGTAAGCTCCAAAATCAGTTGTGGAGCTAGATCGGAGCTTGAACTTGCTTATGTCTGTGGAAACACCGGAGCACGCAACCAGTCTAGTGGAGCGCTCCGCTCCGTTTAGTCTTTGTCTGACAACGCTGGGTTAGGCCTATAGTAACAGCAAAAGACATATCCTCTGTTGCTGCAGAAGAATGTGTGGTAGAGAGAGAGCATTTCCTCCACAAATTTTGTACCGCTGCACTCTTCACCATAAAAATAAAAGCGCGTTTTTCAAAATTCGACTGTCCTGTGTACAAATCCCAGCCTGGACTGTCGCAATTTGTCAAACGAATGGCACTGAAAATGGAGTTAGAATAGCCGGAAATGGGTTGAAACCTTTTTCGTTGCTGATATTGAATAATAGTGGTTTAACTATTTGTGGACTCACAGACAATTAGAATACTCGTAAATCGAATACAGTATTTAGCCATAACAATTATTGTCGATTTAAATTGTATCCCAAATAAACCCTGCACGTGAGTGGCAATTAATCATCGAACGCATTTCAAACACTTCTGCAATAATAGTGCCGTGTTTTGTGTTATACCGCCGCCATGGTGAAACAATTGCGCAGCGTGGCGTTTCAGCTGTTTTTAAATAGATGCCGGCGAAATATGAAAGGAAGTGTCGCATTTGTAGATTATGTTTATAGGCAGGAAAATCACAATATTAGCTAATTGCTGAAGGATGCCAGAAATTTCAAATATCATGTACTGACATTCATAATTTTACTCCTTACAGTCGTAATTGACTGCTAATTTTAGAATGAAACGCTGTGAACTACAAACTTTGAGAGGGGGGGAGTTCAGAGTTTGTAGGGTAAGGTTGCCTAATTCCGTGACATATTTAATAAAGTCTAAATTATGCAAAAATTGTACTAAACATTTTCAAATAACACCTAAATGACGTTATTTGGACCTTTAGCTACAGTTTTTAAACATTCAGTGTCAACGGCTTCACAAGTTTGGTATATAATATATGATTCTTCATTGTTATACAGTGGCTCCTAAATCCGTGACAGGGATCCAAATTCCGTGATAGTGATTTCCTAGTTCCGTGAGTGATATCTTAATTTCGTGATACTAAAATAATGCTCATTAACTGCTCAGAAAACAAACTTGTATTTGGGGAAAACGCTTTAAAGTCATGGTATATTGTTTTAATATGGATTAAGCAAGAAATTACAACATAGAAAAAGGGCCTAAGTGACAAATTTCATAGAAAATACTTATGTAACTACAGGAATACATATTAATATATTGTAAACAAAATAAACTGAAACTTAAATTCAATACAGAATTAAATTTGAATAAATTGAATTATGACACAAATATTTCTCATTATTTATATTCCTAACAACAGCCGTAATTAAGTTAAATATATGCCCTGTTATTTTATTATAATTATAATTGATGTTTTCTATAAGTTATTTCTATTATTATTTCCACGAACTATTTTCTTTCATAGACATTAATTTTCACAATGTAGCGTTGACGTCACTGGTCGAATGAGCCAGGAAGGAGAAATATGAAAATAAATCCGAAAATGGGAAAGCTCCTGTAGCATTGTTATTGTCTCACAATGTTTAAATAATCATACTCATTGATTCAGTTGACTATAATCTATAGTAATATATAATTTTTATAATGCTATATTAATTCTTACCTCAAATATAAAATGTTTCTTCAGGAGCGGTCACAAGAGAAAGAAAAACTTACTGGTCAACCACCTTTCACTGAACAAAAGCTTCTGCAGTCGACTGCTTCTATTCAAAAGGCGGGTAGTCAATAGAATTGAAAATAAGACATCTCCTGGCATCTGTTAGGTATTTCAAAAACTTAAAAGACAGAGACCACAACTCCATGGCAGTCAATTGAAATTTTATTACGGGATTAGGGGTGTCACGGAATTAGGCACCTTTACTCTACACTAAGCTGCAAGAGAAATGCTGATACGAAATTATATCGTTTCCCAAGGACTTTAGCAAACCTGGCGAGGCGGAAAGCTACTCGTATTTTCTTTAGATTCATTTTTTAAAAACCTGTAAATACGACTTGTATAACATGTTTCCATTATTATTTAATACGAATTGATTTTAAATTAGTCATATACTTTTATTTTACATTAATAAGAATACTACACGAAACTAGTGAAACTGCAGTTTATATGGTATTCCACAGCCTTCCTTATTATCAGGCTTCGAGACTGTGCATGTATTATGGGTTGTTGACTCGCTGCAGGTAGTGAAAGGTAGAGATGTGTTGAGGTAACAACGTTGCTATTTAGAGTAGAGTACGGTAGTATGGGGAAACACACACATACGTACATTCTGAAAGTAAATATACATTACACAATGACCATGTCAAAAGAATGTGAAAAGCATTTATTCTCCTGTCTTTTATAAGGATTTGTGTTTAATTATACACAGCGTTAATGGTGGGAATAAACATGTAACAATTTTAATTTCTTCATTTATCCTATTCGTCGTCTTTAGGAAGTGCAGTTACAGTACCGTATTTCAGTGTACTACAAAATACATTTTCAGTGTCTCAAACGTAAATCTTTTTCGGTTATCTGCCAAATACAGTTTGTACTGTCAAAAGCTGCGCTCAACGTCGCATGACGTGATAGGAGCAAAACGAACAAAAACCTAACATCATTGCAGTCTCTAAGAGACAGTCTTTTATTCTCGGGTGACTCTTGTCCACTAATTTGCTGTTTATATTACACAATGCTCCATATCCGTTGTTTTTACATAAAATTGATTTCCACTTTTGTTTTACACGTTCAGTACCCGGTCTACTTGGTGTCTCATTAAAGCTCTGTGTCATTTCCTCAATTAATTTCAGGGCTTCCGGCATCTCTTGCTCTGACTTTTCTAACCGTGTAATAGTTTCAGACACAGTTTTAAAGTACTGTAGGCTTGTATGAAAACCAAATTATTCGTCAGAACCTTCAAATTCAGAGCGTTTTCCTTTGCGTATTTGTTGGCATTCATTCTACAGTACCCCCACCCACTGTCCGCTTTACTACTATACTCACTACGCCGTTATGCGGATTTCCCACTGAACTGCTGTATCGAGTCCGAAGTTTCGAAGCCTGCTTAATATCCATGGATGCTGTTATTGTTACAATCGATATATACTGCCAGTTTACATTTCATATTGTCTTAACAAAAAAAAGTATCAATTTTATTTTAAGTATTAATATGAAATTTTATTATAAATACAGATACACAACTAAAAATCGAAGGCAATCTGTGTATCTATTTCTATTGTTTCCTAAACGGAGTCCCCCGTAACACGATATTTCAAATCGATAGCGACTTCGACTCAGTATTTCTTTTGCACCCCAGTGTACCGTATAATATCCTAAGCCACATCCTTAGCCAAAGGCGTCGCCAGGAAGCCCAAGTTCAATTTCTGGCAATTTCGTGTGGAATTTGCGGCAGATTAATACGTGGCATTCAGTGGATTATTTAGCGGCTGTCCCTTCCAAAAATCTTTAATTTCTTTCTCATTTGTTTAATAATGATACTTTTGACAGGAATAAATGCAACAGGAATTTGAAATAAGCTTCCTCCCATCGTTCAATGAACATTTATGTAAAGCGAATAAATGAAATACAATTCTCAAATTTTCTGTTATTGTTAAAAATAAATATTTATTAGAAATTAGGAAATAAATCAATGATTTGAAATATAGAATTTTTCTTATTGTTGAAATTATTTTTTTTATTAGTAAATAAATTAAATATATTAAGTAAACACTTTATCATTGTTGAAAATCAAAATTTCTTGGAAATGAGTAAATGACCAAAGATTTGAAATAGTCTTTTTCTAATTTTTTAAATCAAAATTTATTTGAATGAGCAAATAATATAATTATTACAGATTTGAAATAAACACTTTCTCATTGTTGAAAATAAAATTTTCTTTGAAGAGTACATTGACCTAATATTTGAAGTAAACTGTTTTTCCCTTTTTTTAAATATCAACATTTCTTTGAAATTAGTATATAATTAATAATTTTAAATGAAACTTTCTCATTGTTAAAAATGAACTTTTCTTTGAAAGCAGTAAGTAACGCAAGATTTGAAATAACGTCTTTTGGTCATTGATAAAATAAAAAAAATGACAGGAGTAGATATAATAATGATTTGAAATACTCTTTTTCTTATTATAAGAGAGATTTTTTTTTCGAAATTAGTAGGCCTAAATGAATCAAAGATTAGGAATAAACAATTTTTCTATTGCTAAAAGTAAAACTTTCTTTGAACTGAATAAATGAAAAAAAAAAAAGATATGAAATAAATTCTTGTTCTCACAATAAAAAATATTTCTTTGAAGTAGGCAAACGAATCAAAGATTTCAAACAATTTTTCTGTCTTACAATTAAAATAAACTATTTCTTCAAAATTAAACAAATACTGTATCTTAAACTTTTTTCCCTCATTGTTAGAAGAAACATTTCTTCGAAATAAGGAAATTAAATAAATTTGTAAATTTAAAAAAATGAAGTGTTTCAAAAATTATTTAAGAACCAAGATCGAGAAAGAACTATTTTTCCTCAGTGTTAGAAATTAAAATAACTTAATTAATGAAAGAAGTTCTTAAATAATTGTCTTATTCTCATTGCGAAAAGTGAAAATTTCTTTGAAATGACTAAATGATAGAAAGATATGAAATATTTCTTCCGCTCATAATTAAAAATTAAAATTTATTTGAAATGATTAAAGTAAATATAATTCTGAAATGATGTGATTCTTTGAAATATTACATGAATGAAATATAAAAGATGAACTCTTTTCTGGTAGTTGAAAATATTATTTCCTTTGAAACAAGTAAAACAAACAAGTCTGAAATTAATTTTACGACCGCTATGTTAAGGACTCTTCAAGTTTTCTTTAGTAGATGTTTATTAAACTTCGTGGTTTACAGTCTGAACTTCTGACCTCTAGTTACATCAACAAGAAGAGTCAGGCACGTTCAGAAGTTTTACTTTTTACGTGTTAGCACTCATCAAACTTAACGATTTAAAATAGGAGTAAAAATAAAGTAACTCTACGTACAGCAATAGTATAAGTGGCAACATCTGCTTTTGAAACATACCAATGTTCATCTTTCTTGCACTTTTTGGATAAAAACAAATGTCGTTAGATGTCTCTATCGAAAGTCGTTGAAAGCTCTAAATTATAGTAAACGAAGGTTCTTTAATCCTGGCACAGAGAATATGCATTTCTGCAAACAATCTGAATAATTACATAAGAATTTTGTCATGTTAACGATTTTGTAGTATTAATATGAAATAATAAGTACCATATTACTTAGTTGACTAGTTTCGACTTTCATAATGTCATCCTCACAACTGTTTTCTTTTTGTCAGTAACTCATAGCTTAATTTCAGCGTGTCTCGACACAATGACTTTGATACTCCATCGGTAAGTCTATCGTGCTATCAAAAAGGAGTGCGTTATATGGCAGTACAAATTTTTAATAGCCTCCCTATCGATATAAAAAATGAAACCCAAAACATGAAATTATTTAGGACCAAATTAAAGAAGTACCTAATTTTTCACGCCTTCTATTCTGTAGGCGAATTCATGACATTCAACAACGCTTCATGAAATTGATACTAAAACTTTGTGTTGTACTAGTAGACTATATTGTAAACGTCTTCTGTATATATTTCAACTAGACTGTGACTATAAATTAAGACTTTATAGTAATATTAAGTTTTGACTTGTTCCATATTCTAGCTGTGAAGCAATGAATACTATGGAAGGTTAAAAAATCAATACAATACAATACAATACAATGCAATACAGTAATAAGTGTTGCCTTACTTACTTACTTACTTACTTACTTACTTACTTACTGGCTTTTAAGGAACCCGGAGGTTCATTGGCGCCCTCACATAAGCCCGCCATCGGTCCCTATCCTGAGCAAGATTAATCACTTCTCTATCATCCATATCCCACCTCCGTCAAATCCATTTTAATATTATCTTCCCACCTACGTCTCGGCCTCCCTAAAGGTCTTTTTTCCTCCGGCCTCCCAACTAACACTCTATATGCATTTCTGGATTCGCCTATACGTGCTACATGCCCTGCCCATCTCAAACGTCTGGATTTAATGTTCCTAATTATGTCAGGTGAAGAATACAATGCGTGCAGTTCTGTGTTGTGTAACTTTCTCCATTCTCCTGTAACTTCAACCCTCTTAGCCCCAAATATTTTCCTAAGCACCTTATTCTCAAACACTCTTAACCTATGTTCCTCTCTCAAAGTAAGAGTCCAAGTTTCACACCATAAAGAACAACCGGTAATATAACTGTTTTATAAATTCTAACTTTCAGATTTTTTGACAGCAGAGTGGATGGTAAAAGCTTCTCAACCGAATAATAACAGGCATTTCCCATATTTATTCTGTTTAATTTCCTCCCGAGTATCATTTATATTTGTTACTGTTGATCCAAGATATATTAACTTCTCCACCTCTTCAAAAGATAAATTTCAATTTTTATATTTTAATTTCGTACAATATTCTCGTCACGAGACATAATCATATACATTGTCTTTTCGGGATTTACTTCCAAACCTATCTCTTTACTTGCTTCCAGTAAAATTCCCTTGTTTTCCCTAATCGTTTGTGGATTTTCTCCTAACATATTCACGTCATCCGCATAGACAAGCAGCTGATGTAACCCGTTCAATTCCAAACCCTCTCTGTTATCCTGGACTTTCCAAATGGCATACTCTAGAGCAAAGTTAAAATGTTAAGGTGATAGCGCATCTCCTTGCTTTAGCCCACAGTGAATTGGAAACGCATCTGCCACGTTTTGATTTTACGGTTAAAGTGAGGCCAAATAAATTTAGAAGGAAACAGTTGCACGGTCTTCAATCATTCATTCTTTCAAATATCGGATAGGAGGTTTATATTTGTGGCCTCTGCTATATTTATACTGCTTCGAGCCAACGAGACGATCGGTGGACAGACTGTGGAACAGTTTCCTTGAACGGGGAAGCACAGTCACGGAAGATATTGCTACTGTTCGACCTGAAAACATTATTTCCGAATTCTCTGTCAGAGAGGATGAAGATTTGACTTTTTCTTCGAACACTCGAATTAGAAATACAGTATAGTGTAAAAACATATTATTTTTTAATTACAGAAATAAATCAAATTTTTACGACTAGCGAATATTTTTCTAGAGGTTGTAGGAACTAACACTGCTCTTATCTATAGCCTATAGCAGGCATGTCAAATGATGCCCGCAGGAGCAAGCGCGCGCTTTAGAGCCCAAGAGAGCCTGAGCGCTTTTCAGCGGAAAGGAAAGAGACAGACGAAAGAGGTGGTATATGCCGCTTGGTCGAGCTGTATTCAGGGATGGCCAGCACTGATTCAATATATAAAGGGAAGAGAACTTATTAAAACTGTATCCATGTTAATTTTTAGATTTGTCTGAGAAGTATAAGTGCATTATAAGAATGTAAGTTTTAATTTTAATGCTAATTTTTCACAAGTTTCATTTTTTTATTCAAAAGAAATATTTTCTCAACATTTCGTATAGAAAAGTGAAATTTTCAGGATAGGCCTATTTATTTAGTAGCCTTACAGAATGTTTTCATAAATCTAATATACCGTATATACGTATTACTGAAGATAGTGTATTGAAAATTTTTAAAATATTCGCATGGAAATTGTTTGTAAGAAAATGAATTAACAAAGCAACTACTGTTACACCATAAGCAAAAGATACGTGCCCATGTGTTGTAAAAATGTCAGCTCTATAGCTTCAGCACATTTCGAGAAAATAATTTTATATTCTGATGATAGGAAATTGCTCACAAATATCACTTTAAAAGCATAATGCGATAAGAGTTTTGTTATGTAATATTAGTTACACTTAAAACAGATACAGTACCTAGGTAACTTTGTTTGTACTGTAATATTGTTTTGATTAGTTTGTTGATTACGTTTGTAAGGCTAAAGATACCATCAATATAAATTCCAACCTATCATGTCTTACTCTGTCTCTTTCTTTGGAATATCACTTTCTTTATGAATGATGTGTTTCATCCACTTAATACAGTATAATATTATACTACTATGGAATTTAAGTGAATATTCTTTCTTAACTCTCTATTACGTTATTAAGATTTAAAACACAAGTGCAATATTAAGAAATCAGTGTTAGTAGCCTACTTTTGTTTTACAGACAATATAGATAATATTAAACAGAAAGAAGCCATATAAAAATAACGACATAAAATTTCACGTTCCGTTTGAAGTTTGTGCACCTCTGTTTTCTTAATCCAACAGGTTGCTTATTCATATACACAACCCTTCGTCTTTCCATACTCAGCGCTTGATGCCCGCGTACGACGTCAAGGTCAGAAAAATGCGCTTGCTTTGACATCATTGTCCTATAGCAGCATTCCCCTTCACCTGCAGCTAAAACAAAATACCGTTTTCCCCCTCCACATCGCCGGTCAACTCAACAGCTGCCTGCAGTAGCGATATTTGTTAAATATTACTTAGCGATCACAGTACTTGTATTCAGGACGATCTTTTCACGGCTCACTGTCACAAATACAGGTAAGAGCTATGTAAAACATGGCAATAATACATGTTGTTGAACGTTCATTTTTATTTACATTGTTTTTATCTCTTTCTGATTACAGGTAAGTGGCCTAACTGTTATCTGCACCCTGAGACAGGTCAGACGGTCTGGGACATTTGGCGCTGTTAGATAAGGTGAGTCGCGTCAAATACTTCAGATATCGCTCCTACGACTTTCTTTTGTCGTAGTTTATGTCGTTTCAGAAGGCCTTGAAACATAGTCTGCTTTGACAAGACATGCCACTCTTCTGACAATAATGAGTTCTGTGCTTGTAAAAAAAAAAAGTGACAGAGAATTTAAGGAAATCCTTATGATAGCGTGTAACGTCTATATCAGGAATTACGGTAATGATTAGACTTCGTTGAATTGCCACACGCAGCATGCAATCAGGTTGCCGATGTGCGGTAGTATAGAAGAGGTGAGCGACCGCCCGGTCTCGTAGTATAAGCAGTTCATGTTAACATGTGACCTGTCCAAATAGATGGAGCAGCTACAGCTAATGTATACCTATGTAAGCACTTGTTTTCGCATTATTGTGGTTGGAATAGTCAAAGCTTAACATTTGTTCAGTGGAGACAAGAATTCAATCAAACATACTACAATGAGAGTGTTGCTATTCCAAACAATTGCCCCTGGAATACTCTTACCCTTGCAGCCAGTCTTGACCCGTTGGGAACGTGGTTGGATGCTGTTAATTATTATGCAGAGTATTACGGCAAAATAATGGAGGTAACTGATGCATTGGATAGCACAGACAGTTCCGCTGTTGCAGCTGTAAAATCATTGCCTTCTGAACAGATATTGGAAGATATTCTGTTCATTGATTCTAATTTAAAACTCGTGTCCAAAAGCATCACCCTGTTAGAATCGTCTAAACTACAACTCTCAGAAGCCCTTAATGTAGTGGATAAAGTATCACAAACAGTTATCCAAAATAACAATTCACTAATTTCAGAAAAAGTGAAATGTAAATTGAGAAACATTATTGATAAAAATTGTGCCTATTCACAACTTCGTATTATAAATTATGTACTACCAGGTCACGACAAGACGTCTGAAGTTGGTGTACTAAAAAGTAGTGACTTTCCGTTCTTCGAATATGCACCTATTACATCGTGTGATGTTGAACGTACAGTTACCCTGAAAAAGAATGAGACGATTCTTGGTCGTCGGAAGTTAAAGTTCTACAGCGCGGTTCACTCGATATCGACGTAGGGATACATAACATGGCAGATAGTACAAGAATTGTTACAAGGACCACAACAAGGACAAGGACCAGAATAAGGATCACGAAGAAGACTGCCATTTAAGGCTAGGATTTCACAACATAGCTCGAGTCCCAAAATATCATTGCTTCACTGTACCGAATGGAAAATGCCTGCTAAGGGATCTACATTCTGGACTGCTGCTATCACTGTCTTGTCTCGGTAGCTCATATAGTAGCGTGCCGGTTCCATTGTATAACCGAAACGTCTCGTGTTCGATCCCAGGTAAAACTTTTTTTTTATTGAGGTGTAATTAATTTGTTCAGAGTTCCTCGACTGTCTAATTTGTCGAAAAATATGGAACAATTTATGCCCAATTTCTGGGTCTTACAAGTGGGCTGAACCTCGTCAAAAAAAATAAATCTTACTTGGAAGTTAAAAGTATTCTTCCTCAAACAAAAATCATAAGAAACAAAAAGAGACCTGTTAACTTAAAATCTTGTCCACATGCCATCAGCTTCTATTACAGCTCTAAGTCGATCCGGCATGGATGTCACGAGATTGTGGAATAAGTTCTGATCCCCGGCGAGATCTTCCCAGGTGTCAACAACTTGATCCCACAATTCGTCTCGATTTCGAGGGCGTCGGTTGGCATAGGTGGCTATCCTTCTCTTTTTCAATTCCGCCCATAAATTTTCGATGACATTCAAATCAGGTGACTTCAGAGGCCAATTAATGATTTCGATCTCGGGTCTCCTTTGGAACCATCTTTGAATGCTTGCAGCATAGTGCACGGGATGGTTATCCTGCTGAAACAGCAATGTTCCTTCGGGAAAACGTTCTCGGGCGGAGGGAAGGAATATATTTTCCAGAATGTGCTCGTAAGTTTCCGCATTAAACCGGCCATCGATGCGTTCTATAACGCCAGGTCCATCGTAAGACATCCACCCCCAACACGATATGCTAAAGCGCCCCGATCTTTCACGTCGGTGCACATAGCGCTGATCATGTCGGAGACCATCCTCACGATAGACACGGACAGGACCTTCGTAATCACTCGAGATGGTTGTTTCGTCGGAGAAAATTACATTTCTCCAATCGAAATCCACTCGATTGGTAGCGAAGGCAAGACGGTCGACAGCTTGTGCTTCCCCCAATATTTCCATTTGCGCAGCCCTCCGGCTCCTAATACCGCGGTTCCTCAACCTGCTGATCACAGTCCGTGAAGAGCCGGGAAAGTTAGATGCTGCTCTTATTTCGTTAGCAGTCAGAAAGGGGTCCTGTCGAACTGTCTCGAATAAAAGAGCATCCTCTTCCAATGAAGAAATCCGCGGACGCCCAGGAATAGGGCGATTTTCGACCTCCCAAAATTTTGGTAACGATGAACCCATCTCGCGGCTGTACTTCCAGGAACACCGACCAAACGGCCAGCAGATCTAGCCCCATATCCAGCCTCAACTAGAGCTATAACTCGCTGTCTCATGTCACGTGGGTTCGCCATTACAGTGAGAAATGAGGGATGACGATAATACTTTAGTGTAGACAATGACTATTTAACATGATATAGAATTATTGAAATAAGAGGCATCTTGCATAGTAAGAGTTAATAAATCAACCCTAAATTAAATATCTAAATAACAGGATATAACAGGAAGTCCAATTGTTGCGAAACTAATCAAATTAAATCTAATTACATTAAATAAACAAACCCCAAGTTATGACACCACATTGCTACAGCTAAATTGTATGTTATTAACATAAGCATTGAATAGGTCCGTGGTTGTGCGTTGGACGACAAAACCAAACATCGAAAGTTCGAATCTTGCCGAGGAATGTAACTTCTTGCTTTTTATAATGTAAATCAGACTTATAACTACAATCATTCATATTTCTTAGATTATTTATTAATATTTATAGCCAACATTGAATTTGTAAAGAAAAGACTTCAGAAATCTCATATGGAATTTGTGATCTGTAGTGACATAATCATAGATTATCTCTCGGAACTTTTCCGTAAAAGTAAATTAAATTCACTCCTTGAAACTGGAAACCTTATTCGTAGGGTCATTTTCCCAGAGCATACAAGCTGAAGTAACACAGCCATTGATAAACGTTTTGTACACAGAATTAGACTGAATTCCTATTCGACAGAACCTATAATCAATGGCTTGTCTGACCATGATAAACAAATCCTATGTGTTTCCAATGTCACTGAACAATTTCAAAATATTAATTTAAAAACTAAGAAAGGATCGTAATTGCTGTATCTAGTGATTATTTACATTTATGTCTACAAAATGAATCTTGGAAAAACATATATCATACTGGTACTACTGATATTAAGAGTAAATATATTGAATTTTTCACTTAATTTCATAATCACTTCAGTGGATGTTCTCCACTCAATGTTGTGAAAAAATTCAAAAGTTAAAACATGTAGATAACGCAGCAGGGACTTCAAAATCTCATGTATTAAAAAGAAGAATCTATATGTAACGAGTTGCAATGTAATGATCTTCATGTTCTTAAATACTGCAAGAAGTACAGTGTAATTTATCAAAAATTATGAAAGAGGGAAATAGAATATATTTGAGTAGAAAAGTACAAAATTCAGATAATGCAATTAAACCTATTCGTAATATTATTAAATTTAAACTTGTAGATATACTAAGAAAGAAAATATTTTTTCATTAAAACCAATGATTATAAAGTAGAGGCTCTCAAATCTATTGCAAATTCTTTTAACGTATTATAGTATATAGTACAGAAATATTATTGACAACTTAAACATTCAAGATTTTGCAAAAGATACTGCAATTGGTTACTTAACAGATGTATTTAATAATTATTATTAATATATGTAATTAGTCAATAACTGCAACAGTGCTTATACATTCAATCATAACATGAATAAAATTGAATGCAAACACGTAGATAAAATAGTTAAAATTAACTGCAGGGGTGAGAATGAAATATTCCAAAGCCATACTTTTAACAAAAATTGTTTTTTGCGAGTGCATTTCTTACACATATGGGAAAGCTATTAATAAATTATTGTAATAATTACTCAACAAATGACATAGCCTAAGGACTCTAAACCTTTGTAAAAGTTTGTCTATTATTATATATTTTTTTAATTTCATTTTAATTGTTAGTTTTTAATATATATGCGTTTACATTGTATATATATGTGTGTGTATAAATGCATTCATTAGATTAACGTTTATAATATTATAACTTGTAATTTTGTATTGTTTGCGATCATTAACACTTAATTTCAGGACTTTGTAAAACTATATTTCAACGTGACTTAGCTATTTCAACGTTATTTAGACAAAAAAAAAATCGTTGTGTAGACTAAGAATCGAACTCGCACTCTTCTACACAACACGCAGAAGTCTTACCGTCTGAGCTATGGAAACGACATGAAAGCTTTTCTTTCTGTTTGGAGTGTCGATCTAGTCATGAAGGTCCATTGTCGATTTAACTACACGATTTATGTATATATTTATCTTTTATTTACGTAATATTATCATATTTTTTGCAGTTTTTTAATTGAATTTCGGAACGATGCTAGTAACAAACCAAATAGCCTGAATTTAAGTAACTCAATATTCGTTATCTTGTGTATCGGTGCTCTGGTCTCCGATCATGCGCAGTGTCTTACATCTGAGACTTAAGAATATTCAATCGTCTCATCCTTTTCCAGGGAAACTGTACATTTTCCCAATATAAAAACTGGTTAAGTGATCATCGGAGAAGGTTCACTTTGCAGTAGCTCAAAATGTATGTAGTAACTCTTTACTGCAATGCACATATTCAAGGATGATGTGAGTATATTACATTAAATTTTAAGAGTTAATATATCTCACTACAAAATAATTGTGTATTTACATGTTTAGACATTTCCTACTTAAATGATCATTCATTATATTTCTTGAATCCAGGATACAGGTTTTATTGTCACCGCAGTATACTGCTCAGTGTTTACATCATAGGCATACTTCATCCGTTACACCTTCCCTTCTCATACAGTCTATATCGCTTGCGTAGTAAACATTACGATTCTCATGGCAATTCCACGAAGTCTAGTAATGATATTAAGATGAATGAATACAATAATATTGCTGTAAGAGTTAAATGTGTCTAATTAACGGAATGAAATATCTACAAATGATGTTAATAATAATAATAATAATAATAATAATAATAATAATAACAATATTGATAGCAATAATAATAATAATAATAATAATAATAATAATAATAATAATGATAGCAATAATAATAATACCTATTAGCAATATTAATAGTAATAATAATAATAATAATAATAATAATAATAATAATAACCTCTGATTGAGGTTCTGTATGATATGTACATCTCACTTGACGATATGTGTCAGAAGAAGAACAATTGCTTCTATGCATCTGAAGTGTGATTAGTGTAATATGTAGCTAATCGGCGATGTATGCAATGGAGGGGGAAAGGAACTGGCCACCCTACGCCATTATCATCTAACCTAGTTGCCTCAAAAGTGGTGCCTTGTTGGTATCACTTGAGAGGTTCAGGCCTTTCTTCGGACAGTTGACTAAACAATAGTAATAATAATAAAATAATATTAGTATTAGCAATATTAATAGTAATAATAGTAATAGCAATACTACTACTACTGCTGCTGCTGCTGCTGCTGCTGCTGCTGCTACTGCTACTACTAATGGGCTCTAAATAGATCTGATGTTAGGAAAGTTGAAACAAGTGAAATGAAATTTCTAAGAAGAGTAGCAGGCCTTACCTTACGTGACCAAATGAGCAACAATGAAATAAGGCAAACATTAGGAATATAATTTGACTTAAAAGAGAAAATATATACAAATAAAATTAATTGGTATATCCATATACAAAGAATGGACCATAATTCTATAACAAAACAGGTTTTAAATTATAATCCAAAAGGTTATCGTGACGTAGGACGTCCGGTAACCAGATGGAGAGATTCTCTGAGTCGGAACAGGCCATGAGACAGCCTACCATGAAGATGATGATGATGATGATAATAATAATAATAATAATAATAATAATAAAACTATTTGTAATAACAATAATAATATTAGTAATAGCAATATTAATAGTAATAACAATTATAATAATAGTAATAAAAATAATAATAATAATAATAATAATAATAATAATGCATTATAACAGAATGTATGTGTACTGTGAAGAGAACAATAATAGTAATAGTAATAATAATAATAATAATAATAATAATAATAATAATAATAATGAGCTACAGACTATATTAACTGATATACTAGCCCTATATGCAGAACATTAAGAAAAAAGTATTCCATATTTGGAGGAAAGGTCTTATGCACTAAAAAGACGTCTAATAAACATAGGTACTAAAACATAGGTACTAAAACTCATACCCTAAGAAGTATGAGCACTTGTTAACCATCGCAATAGGAGGTGCTGGATTCTTCTGATCTACGTCTTGGAGAATCATGCACTCTTTGAAACACTCCTGGTTGGTCTCGGATGTGCTGACAGACATTGATGACGCGCTCCTGTAATGCTTGTACATCACTGATGGCGGGGCCAACGTTGTAACACTCGCTCCTCCATATCGGGCGTACGAATGGTGCGAGGTGTCATCATTTCATAGCAAACGAATTACCTGCCTTGCAGCAGGAAGTGCCATACCTTCATGTGGTAGAGATGTGGCTCATGCATGATGGAGCATCGTCTCATTTTCACCGAAATGTCCGAGAACACCTGACACAGACATTCCGCGAGCGATGGATTGGTCGGGAAGGTCCCGTACGTTGGCCTGCTCGTTCCCCTGACTTTAATTCCTTGGATTTTTGGTTGTGGGAACACTCGAAGGCTTTGGTACATCGATGTACAGAGCCAGAAGCAAAATTTGGACCACCTGAATTTTCCATGTTCCAGTTACAACATAGTGCGCATGTTCAGTGCTTACTGAGAAATTGAAGACATTATTAGAAAAACAGCCCTTGTCAAAATTGTTATTTTTCAGGAAAACAATAAAAATAAATAGAACACATGTCAGCTGTTTCCGTACAACTGGTGTTTATCCTTGTGGCTATTGCACCTGACATGTGTCATTTTTGGAGTCTATAAACATTTGAAATAGTAGCAAATGTGTCCTTAACTCAGTTTCATTAAAAATGACTAGGGCTGTTTTTTTTTAAATAATGTCTTCAATTGAAGATGGAGCAATCAAATCAAGTTCTGCTGTCACACCTATTTTCTGTATATATTACAACTTCAGTAAATTCTGTATAAAATCCTTTTTGTTCACCAAGGTTGCAGTGATGCAGGCGCACTAGGGAAAGATCCATTATAACTATAGTACCACAAATAGTCCGGAGCAGAAGTGGTGTAAGTCAAAAATGGTTAATGAGGGTTAAAGTAAACATTCTGTAAAATACAGCGCAAAGTAGCAGTTAATATTCAGTTTATTTAAACTATTAGTAGTCAGTGGATAGCAAGAAGGCCATATTAATTGCTACTTTGCGCTGTATTTTGCAGAATTTTTACTTTAAACCTCATTACCCAATTTTGACTTACACCACTTTTGCTCTGAACTGCTCATATAATGTAATATTTCGATGGTGTTGAACAGCAACCTCGTAAGGGGGGGGGGAAACTGAACACGATAAGGTAAGGATTTCACTTGATTCCCAATAAAGAAATTTTCCCGAAACTTCTGCGAACACATCTTAAGTCAAGACATGGATACAAACTTTACGAGAAGAAATTTAAATAATCAAATGTCAGACATTTGTTCCTTATCAAGATATTAAAATGTTTCTTTGTTCTCTTGTAAAATTGAATTTTTTGATGTACGGATGTACTAGGTTGCTGTTCAACACCATCGATTTGCTTTAATATAAACACAAATTACATCTTCATGTATCAAATATAGCCTACAGCTTTTCTTTTTCTTTGATGAGCTGTAATATTTTTAGGACTAAAAGAGTTCCTAACAAACTTACTCGTATAGTTCTACTGCTCTTAAAGAAAAATGAATAGTATTTTACAAATGGCTCTCACTGGTGGATTTTACGTAAGATTTCTTTATTCAGAAGTCGCCCTTTCGACTTCATATATAAGTTATTTAATTCCAGCTTGTCTTTAGAGTTTCAGTGGATATTTTAGCCCAGCAGGAAGCGACATTATAAATCACATGGGAGCACTAATTTTGTAATTTTTCGATATATTTAAAGTTTTCGCCATTTTCAGTTCGACGAATAACTTGCAGTATTTTTGGTATGTCTATGGTTCTAGCATATATGATTACTAATTTAGTACGATCTTACGTATATTATTCACTTGTTCCTTTTCATCTGCTTAAATAACGCTTGTCTACAACATTTGCATATTATCTAATTCATGACATACAATTTAAGAATGTTCAATTTTGATTTTTCACATCTTCAAACATTGTTACATATAATTTAAGTTTTAGTCATTCTGTTGTACATGTATCATTATTTCAGTGCTCATACACACTCATTGTCAACTTATCTTATTTCATAGTCTGTTACACACTTCAATTTCACTCCATACTGTGCTTTTCCATCCACGTTCATTACATTATTTCATGATTTTAGTTATATTTTTCGTCACTGGTTTTTCCAAAAATATTTAATCTTTTGCAGACATCTTTTTTTGTAGATTTTGTAAAAAGTATGCATATTCAATTTCCCTATTGATAAATAAACAAGATAAACAAGAAGTTACTTACAGGTTTTTTTCCACATTCATATAATTACTGCGTAAAGTACATATTTAATAATCTATCCATGACGAACATATTTCGTAAAAATTTTTTTATCTCGTATAGACAATTTTTAGTATGTTTTTATTAAATGTGCATAATTTAAAATATATTTTACATGTAATCCTTGTTAATTATTTTTAATCTTTTACTTTTCAATTTGATGGTTGTTTTTAAGTTTTTAAACTTTTTGTAATATGTTTAATATGGATTCATTTGCTATATATGCAATCTACTCATTAGTCTGATGATGCCCACAATAAGGGCGAAAACGTTCACTAATATGTATTAGCAAATAGTACATTATGTAACGAGCCTATAATGATAGTAATTAAGACGCGAGTATGTTTGTTTATGAAACGAGCGCAAGCGAGTTTCATAATTTTCATACGAGCGTCTTAATTACCATTATAGGCAAGTTTTATACGACTTTTTATGCTCGACCATATTTCTAACTTGAAATTATTCAGAAGTATTCATTTTATTCGTATTTACCTGAAGAGTGGAAGTGACCTTGTGCGTAGCTCGTAAATTGTGAGATGTGCGCAGACGCTAAAGTATTGATTTTTTCCGAGGAACAATAATGTCATTGACTTTGTTATAATCTAAAGAATAACATGAACTAATTTTGATATAACCTGGAAATTGATTTAGAATTGAAAAACGAGATGACAAATTGAACTTATTTGAATATTATTTACAATTAACGCTAATTATTATAGTAACAGAACATAACCTTCTGCGACAGTATTGGATTTCCAACCTCCGTGACGTTTCCCTCGTCTTTCGATTGCATATCCGAGAATAATCGAAAACTTGAACTTTAATGAATAGGTATACTTTAATGACATGCATTAAAGGACTGCTACCAGGTGTATAATTACTACATTTCGGCATGGTCGAGCATAAAATAACTTTTTTGATATTTTGCTGTAATAAATAAGTCAAAGACTGAACTATCAAAACGTCACATTTTTGTATTATAATGTTTAAAGACGTCCGCTTGACAGACATCTCTTACCATCTGTAATGTGCCTGAACTGGACTGGCATCAATCTTTGTTTACTACGGCACGGTACGCTTACAACCATTCACAGAATTGAATTTGTACTCTATTATTGTGGAATAATGGAAAGGGGACAATACCGGTACGTACCTCTAAAAAAACACAATTTAACACCGGCTCTGTCGAACAAAAATTCCACTTGGGTTTACTGTGGTTTGAACTCTTACACCCCGGCGTGGGAATCCGTTATTGTACCGTTTGGCTCTGCATTTTTTTCCCCTCAAAGTTTATCACTTTTTCAGAGCAACACATAAAGTGACACAATAGCTTCCAACGATATGGCCATCATCATGTAAACAATGAGTATACAGCAGCCAGTGTTGGGATATTTGAAAAGGCAATAACAGTTAACATCGGTCAAGTTGCAATACTGTGTTTCAATTTTGTATTGTGGAAATGCGTCAACAAACTGCGTGAAATACTACACGCAATTCCTATTAACTGGAACACGTGTGGTATGGCATCGACACGTAAGCAAAGTGTGTTGTACATGTGCAAAGCATGTCGATAGTTTCTAATTTTTTTTATCATTTTTTTATACGGAGTTCTGGGAATATAAATTACTTCCATTTTCCTTTAACTACCTTCATGGATCCAGATGGAAACCGGCCAGATTTAAGCTGAAGATCTAATAATTTAATGCCCTACTTTCATACATAATTTCCGGTGTTCTTAGTCTCGCTATACCTGCGGAGTTGGCAAACGTTTCTATTGAAAGACGAAGTTCGCCGGTGTTTTTGCATTCTCATTATATGAGGCATAAGAAGAAAGTATTGTATTGCTGTAAAAATAATTGGGTTTTTGCAGAAATTTATATCCTTGGGAACCAAAAAATACCGTGTGTTTCTGTGTGAAAAGATGCAATACTGCGCATATATACCTTCTTTTATGGAAACTGGTTAATGGAACAACTTTAAATATTTTTCTGCTTAATTAGAGAACTCAAATATAACATATTGTGCAGATATTTTTTCACATTCCTCTCCATTTATTTTTTTTATTGAGTTATTTTACGACGCTGTATCAACATCTAGGTTATTTAGCGTTTGAATGAAATTAAGGTGGTAATGCCGGTGAAATGGGTCCGGGGTCCAGCACCGAAAGTTACCCAGCATTTGCTCTATTGTGTTGAGGGAAAACCCCGGAAAAAACCTCAACCAGGTAACTTGCCCCGACCGGGATTCGAACCCGGGCCACCTGGTTTCGCGGCCAGACGCGCTGACCGTTACTCCACAGGTGTGGACTCTCTCCATTTATTTTTTTTTATAAAATTTTTAATTTTGTTAAAAAAATTGTATTACAAACCATTCTTCTTTGTAATGTGAAACGTAAAAAAGAGCATATTTCACCATTTTTTTTGTAAGTTACGGAAAAATTCGGACTAAGTTAAACATTGTTTTGAATACTTTAATCTCCTTAAATAACGTAAAATTGTCCATATCCATAATCAGAACCCAATTTGGCCATCAAATTTTGAGAGAAGGTTCTTGAAACTGTGCACTTTTTAAATGAAACAATACAATCTTTTTTAACCGACATATCCTCTTAAGTTAAATGATGTAGGCAGTATATTCCCAAACTTTGCTTCTGATAAATTACTATTTTCATAATTGCATCGTCAATCGAAAGCTTTGCACAAACAAATTTAATGCAGTGTTTTATTACAAATTATTTCACAGGACTTAGATGTGAAGTAATGAGTTATTTCTAGCAATTGCCAACAGTTTGATAAACAGTACACTATGTCACTAGGATAAGATGAAAAGTATTTTTGTGCGAGATCGTGCGTATTTGCTTGCTTTCCGCACAAAACCAATACGCGGTAAGTGTGAAATACCACATTCAGTATTCCCAAAGTAACACACATAACAATTTCCCTCTTCTTACCGCTTAAGCGCCATATTCATTTTACTGCTTTAGGCTTTTAACATATTATATTTAGAGACGTTTAACATAGTAATAATTATAAATTGGAAAACTTACCACTGCAATTTCACCTAAATTGCACTGTTAATTATTGTTTTTAAATATTTGCAAAAATTAAGTAAACTCTTCAACACCACAAAAGTTACTGCATTTGTAATTCAAGTAACATTAAGGAAGCCGTGAATAAATCAACAAGATCCCAGATGCCGATGTTATTACTGCAATATGTTATATAAATAATATTGTTAAAATATTAAAATGAAAAATAAATCATTACATAACCTTACCGTTTGTTTTAAGTTCGCATTTATAGACTGGGGGGGAAAAAAAGACAGACATATATCACGGCCTGCTGGAATATAGTAAACACAGAAAACATTTTATAGCAACAATGTTGAAGATAGATATTTTAGTTTTTAAAAGTTGCCGTCATTGAACAGAAACCAAGATGGAGATTTCATTGCAACTAATTAGAAATTCGTCTTTCAGGTATGTAATAAACGATCTTCGCACAAAATAATGTACGATACACGAGCGGTATGTTTGTTTTCATGTTCTCGGAAATAAAAAGAGCTCAACTACGTTTCGCTTTTTCAATCTTTTCCTCGACCATGAGAACATCAACATACCGCTCTTGTAACGCATATTACTATTTTTTTATTATTGGTTAAATTTATTCTCATACTTGCAGAACAGAAAAAGGTTATGTTTCCCATTGTTACACGGTCCTACGGCGAAATAAGGCAATCTCTATGTGTATGCAATGTATTTGGCATGTGTGGCCATCGTGTTCTAATGTTTACCGCTTTCAGCTATAAACTGTGAAGACTTCGACATTGAAGCTATAGGCGCACACAACACAAACACAGCTGTGCATATATTTGCAGAAAACTTCGTAAATACAGTTTGAAACGTGTTGCTAGAAATAGTGCCGCTTAACGTTTTATGTGATACGAATTTCAGAGTTAATCGTTGCCCATATTTCCACTGTGAAGAAGTTTCACTTGTTTTGAGCTTATAATTAGTATAGGAAGAGCTAAAATTATTCTCGAACTAGATGTACAGAGAGCATACATATCCTCTCTTTAAATCAGCTGTACAGGAGGTATGCATAGGTCTACAATATTGCTATTATCATATGAAACACATGGAGACGTACTTCACGAATATTGACATTGATATTTATCAGAAAATTAACCCTGTAATGTTGGCCCTCACATTTTTGCATACGTGCTCCCATTACATCATATACATTCACCTTTCTCAATAAAAATATTTCCTAATTAGTTATACCTTTATTTATATTATACCTTCTCTTTCATGGTGAATGAGATTTTCTTGAAGTTGGTCGGAGGTACAACGTTTTAGAAGCGCTGCCCTTCTGTGCTCGAGGTTGCGGGTTCGATCCTGGCCCAGGTCGATGGCATTTAAGTGTGTTTAAATGCGACAGGCTCATGTCAGTAGATTTACTGGCAAGTTAAAAGAACTGCGGGAGAAAATTCCGGCACACCGGCGAAGCCGATATAACCTCGGCCAAATAAGCCATAATAAAAAGAACGTTTCAGACTCCCCACTCTCCCAACTTAAAGATAAACCTGGGATGTGGGCAAACAGCAGTTTACCTTCTCACTTCTACCGGCAATGTTTATGTTGCCTGTTAAACATTATGGAACGCAATATACAGGGTGATCCGTTTCGGTATGAATAAAATAAAAACCCCGTAAAAGATTTGCTAATGAACTTTATTTGTTGAAACTTTGTGCATACAACACTGAAAGATGGGAGATTCCTCAGAGCTCAACATGACCCCCATTGCGCACCCTGTATAACTCATAACTGTGATGCAATTCATCCCATGTCCGTTGTAACATAAGAGGGGTGTTTTGTTGAAAAGCTAGAATAATTTTTAATCTCAGATCATCAATGTTCCTGGGTTTCTGTGAATAGACAATGTCTTTAACAAAACCCCACACGAAGAAGTCGGGAGGGGTTAGATCTGAGTAGGGTGACCAGACGTTCTCTTTTGTCCGGACATGTTCTCCTTTTTTGGGCCTTTGTTCGGGGTCCGGTTGGTCTTTTAAAAAACCAATAAATGACCTCCTTTTCGTAACTTGCCTTCTTGATATTTTGAAATGACGTGATTTGACGCCTTTTTCAAGTAATTTGCCTGTAGGTGGCAGCAGCATCGACGGAATTTTACTCTTTGCCAACGATCATAACTCTCTTTGCTCCTATTTGTTATGGTCATATGTAGCTAACAGTAAAATAATTTTATGCTCGACCATGCCGAAATGTAGTAATTATACACCTAGTAGCAGACCTTTAATGCATGTCATTAAAGTACATCTACTCATTAAAGGTCAGATCTTTCAGCCAATGACGACTCAGGTTACAACTGTTCAGCCAATGACAGGTCAGCTTTCTACCGTTATAAAACTGCAAGTATCGATTATTCTCGGATATGCAATCGAAATAGAATTAGCGAAAAGTCACGGAGGCTGGAAATCCAATACTGTCGCAGAAGGTTATGTTCTGTTACTATAATAATTAGCGTTAATTGTAAATAATATTCAAATAATTTCAATTTGCCCACATCGTTTTTCAATGTCTAATTTTATTTCAATGTTATCTCTGTAGGTTCTTATGGCCTAGCAAGGTCAATGTGCACATCTGTTCCTCGGAAAAAATCAATACTTTCGCGTCTGCGCACATCTCACAAAATACGGGACATTGCTCCAGGTCAGATACAATAAAATTAATAATATCAAGTTAGAAATATGGTCGAGCATAAAAAGTCGTATGAAACTCGCCTATAATGGTAATTAAGAAGCTCGTATGAAAATTATGAAACTCGCTTGCGCTCGTTTCATAAGTATCCATACTCACTTCTCAATTACCTTCATTATAGGCTCGTTGCATAACGTACTATTATATTATTAACTTTTATTATAAGTATGCTGTAATAAAATATATATTGACATCATTTTAAGCATAATATAGGCCATCATCATCATCATCATCATCATCCTGTGAAGTACTAGTCCCAAAAGAATTGTTACGGCCTGAAAAAGCTATTTTCTTGCCAACTTTTCATAGGTCGACCAAGTGACCGTGTTTCCCATTTGGACGATATTATTATTATTATTATTATTATTATTATTATTATTATTATTAAGTTTTATTATAATTATTTTGTAATAAAATAGATATTAACATACTTTGAAGTATGATATATGTCATTCCCTTTGAAGTCTTTTAACACTCTCAAATTTAGTGTACCAAAGAACACATTGTGCCCGCTGTTAATTTGTAGTAGTCATTTTAATCATGTACCCTTTTTCATTTGTCCTTTCAGATTATGCATTGTTGATTGTCATATATGGAAACTCCCATCTTTTAATCATAATATAATCAGCAAAAAATTTTTACTACTATCATAATAGCGTTATAATACTAAATTTATATTATCCATACCCAACCGGGTTCGAATCCCGGTCGGGGCAAGTTACCTGGTTGAGGTTTTTTCCGGGGTTTTCCCTTAACCCAACACGAGCAAATGCTGGGTAACTTTCGGTGCTGGATCCCGGACTCATTTCACCGGCATTATCACCTTCATATCATTCAGACGCTAAATAATCTAGATGTTGATACAGCGTCGTAAAATAACCCAACAAAATAAAATATCCATACCCAAACGGATCAGACTATAGTTGTGATACATACCCTCATACCTTAATGCCTACTCATTAGTCTACTACAAACAACCTAGTACTTCCTATTTCTCTCTTCTTACCTACAACACTAAGGCCCAATTGTATAAAACTCCCTGACTAAAGATCAACTTTGATCGAAGATCGAAAAGTAAATCAAGTTCAGACACTTCTTGTATTGTATAAAACTTTTCTGCGATCAAATTACCTTGGTTCAAATGCAATCTAGTTCACGTGAAAAGGATTTGGCAACATCGCATAAACAGGTGAAATACGTGATGCGCGGACCATGTTATACAGGTTTGTTCAGTGTTGCCAACCTAGCGATTTTAACTATTTTTCAACAACAATTTCTTTTAACTTCTATATTGCTTAAATAGGGATTTAGTGACCTTTTTAGCACCCCATAGTGACTAAATTTAATCTTTCTTTGTTGATAATGAGAAATCTAGCGACTTTACAACTACTTTTTGGCGACTTTCCGTATTACACTCTGTTGGAGACACTGTTTTTTTTTGCAATGTAAATAATGGCGGACAATAAGAAGGTTGACTGTTCTCCAAGTTGTTATCATGTTATGGTGTTTGATACTGCTAAACATAATAAAGCTTTATAAAACGACAATTTTCTTTTAGTAATACAGTTAATTGAACATTTATGAATGTACCTATCATATCCATTAATAATTAATGGTTGTTATAAACATAATATAATTATAGGTTATGTTATTTGATACTGCTAAACACGATAGAGCCTTATAAAATATAAGAATGTTTGTGTATTAAGGCAAGAAATTGAAAGAAATATATATAAATGTACCTAACATATCTATTAATATTAATAATAATGGATATTTTATTTGCACAATCTGTCACTCGTATATTTCAAATAGAAAAGAAATAACTGAACTTGGATCATCTAACTTAATCGGAGAAATTTCTTCAGTCAAAGTTGACTTTAGTTTGAGACAAATTAATCTCAGATTAGACTTTATACAACACAAAATTCCAAGTTCAGCTGAAACAAGGATCAATTTAACCTCTGATCTAAGATTAAATGGTTTATACAATCGGGCCTAAGTGTTTCTATCCTAATTTATCTACTATTAAGTATGTCCTAATTTTTTCCTTGCAAATATTTCCCTTCGTACTATTCTTTATAATAGCCTGATGTCTTTAATTTATCTTATTTTAATTGATTCGTTCTCTTAATTCTCTACACAACGTTCTACACTGCTATTTCTTTTTCCCCCTTCAGTTTATACTTACTTACAAACAAATGTACACCTGTGAAACGGATTCGTTTTAGTTTCGTTATTAACCCTGATGACGTCGAGTTCTGTTTCAGCAACTAGATACAAAGCCCGAATGACTGTACCTGCCTACTCGTATAATTTAACTCCCATTATTGATTCATGTCTGTAACAGACACGTTTATTTTCACTATTAACTATAGTGGCTTCTATTTCTGTTTCTGCAACTGTTCTGTGTTCACATATTTGCAGCTCACAGCTGTTTGTCTTCATTCATCACACTCATCCTTCTCACCTGTATTCGATCATAACATTTCGTCACCCATGCCATGATTTTCGATTATTTTTCCTGTCCTTTTTCTCCACTAAACACATTTCACAGATATTACAGTTTGCAATGTCTGCTAAAGAAAAAAGTGATTTTTCGCTGAACGTCTGTTCATCTGAGCATTACATCATCTAAATTGCGGGATGAACTTCCGTCCTCCCATTTAATTCCGTTTCCCCTGTCACTTTTCTGTCCCTTTTCCTCTTCTCTCTGTCCCTTTTCCTCCTCTTTGTATACTTTCTCTTCTGTCTCTTTTTCTCTTCTCTTCTGTCTCTTTTCCTCTTCTCTCTGTCCCTTTTCCTCCTCTTTGTATACTTTCTCTTCTGTCTCTTTTTCTCTTCTCTTCTGTCTCTTTTCCTCCTCTCTCTGTCCCTTTTCCTCCTCTTTGTATACTTTCCCTTCTGTCTCTTTTTCTCTTCTCTTCTGTCTCTTTTCCTCCTCTCTCTGTCCCTTTTCCTCCTCTTTGTATACTTTCTCTTCTGTCCCTTTTTCTCTTCTCTGTCCCTTTTCCTCCTCTTTGTATACTTTCTCTTCTGTCTCTTTTTCTCTTCTCTTCTGTCTCTTTTCCTCCTCTCTCTGTCCCTTTTCCTCTCTTTGTATACTTTCTCTTCTGTCTCTTTTCCTCCTCTCTCTGTCCCTTTTCCTCCTCTTTGTATACTTTCTCTTCTGTCTCTTTTTCTCTTCTCTTATGTCTCTTTTCCTCCTCTCTCTGTCCCTTTTCCTCCTCTTTGTATACTTTCTCTTGTCTCTTTTTCTCTTCTCTTCTGTCTCTTTTCCTCTTCTCTCTGTCCCTTTTCCTCCTCTTTGTATACTTTCTCTTCTGTCTCTTTTTCTCTTCTCTTCTGTCTCTTTTCCTCCTCTCTCTGTCCCTTTTCCTCCTCTTTGTATACTTTCTCTTCTGTCTCTTTTTCTCTTCTCTTCTGTCTCTTTTCCTCTTCTCTCTGTCCCTTTTCCTCCTCTTTGTATACTTTCTTTTCTGTCTCTTTTTCTCTTCTCTTCTGTCTCTTTTCCTCTTCTCTCTGTCCCTTTTCCTCCTCTTTGTATACTTTCTCTTCTGTCTCTTTTTCTCTTCTCTTCTGTCCCTTTTCCTCTTCTCTCTGTCCCTTTTCCTCCTCTTTGTATACTTTCTCTTCTGTCTCTTTTTCTCTTCTCTTCTGTCTCTTTTCCTCTTCTCTCTGTCCCTTTTCCTCCTCTTTGTATACTTTCTCTTCTGTCTCTTTTTCTCTTCTCTTATGTCTCTTTTCCTCCTCTCTCTGTCCCTTTTCCTCCTCTTTGTATACTTTCTCTTGTCTCTTTTTCTCTTCTCTTCTGTCTCTTTTCTTCTTCTCTCTTTCCCTTTTCCTCCTCTTAGTCTATTTCTTCCTGCGTCTCTCTTTTCCTCCTCCTCCTGTTCCTTTTCCTTCTCCATTTTCTCTCTCTTCCTCTTTCACCATCTCACTCTCGTACCCCCACTTCCTCTCTTTTCAATTTTTTTTAAATATTATTAATTCTCGCTATCCTTTTTCCTTAAGTCTTTTCTTTCTCTGCTGTCGCCCAGGGTGGCGCAGTCGGTATAGTGCTAGCCTTCTGTGCCCGAGATTGCGGGTTCCATCCCGGCTCAGTGTGCTTAAATGCGACAAGCACATGTCAGTAGATTTATTGGCATGTAAAAGAACTCCTGTGGGACAAAATTCCGGCACACTGGCGACGCTGATATAACTTCGGCAGTTGCGAGCGTTGTTAAATAATAGTACATTATGCAACGAGCCTATAATGATGGTAATTAAGACGCGAGGATGTTTATGAAACTCGCTTGCGCTCGTTTCATAATTTTCATACGAGCGTCTTAATTACCATTATAGGCAAGTTTCATACGACTTTTTATGCTCGACCATATTTCTAACTTGAAATTATTCATAAGTATTCATGTAATTCTTATGTGACTGGGGAGCGAACTGACCCTGTGCAATCTCGTAAATTGTGAGATGTGCGCAGACGCGGAAGTATTGATTTTTTCCGGGCAACGAATGTCGACAACCTTGATATAAATTCGAGAGTAAGATAAACGTTAAACTTGATATAATCTTTTAATTGAATTCGACATTGAAAAACGAATGACAAATTGAATTTATTTAAATATTATTTACAATTAACGCTAATTATTATAGTAACAACATAACCTTCTGCGACAATATTGGATTTCCAGCCTGCGTGACGTTTTGCTAGTTGTCTTTCGATTGCATATCCGAGAATAATCGAAAACCTGAACTTTAATGAATAGGTGTGCTTTAATGACGTTTATTAAAGGACTGCTACCAGGTGTATAATTACTACATTTCGGCATGGTCGAGCATAAAATATAATTTAATTTTCTTTCTCTGCTCTCTATTCCATTTTTGTTTTTTCCTTTGCCGTCCCTTTTTTATTTCTTTCGCCCTTTCCTCGTTCTCTATTCTTCCGGTTTCTTATATCATTGCTTCAACCTATCCTTCTTCATTTTCATCTGCTCTTCTCTCCCATTCCTTCTCTCATGGGTCTCTCATGCACATCTGCCAGTTCATGCAATGTTCACTGTTGAGAATTGAAAGAACGTGTCATTACTATTGACTTATGTACGTATTTCAGTCAGTTTATGTACAGTTTACTACACGATTTTATTACGGATTTAGTTATTGCACTGCTTTTTGTGTATGTATTTCCAAGTTTTATAAATTCTAATGAATAGTAATAGTAATAATAATAATAATAATAATAATAATAATAATAATAATAATAATAATAATATAAGCCACCGGCGTGGCTCAGTCGGTTAAGGCGCTTGCCTGCCGGTCTGAAGTTGCGTTCGGGCGCGGGTTCGATCCCCGCTTGGGCTGATTACCTGGTTGGGTTTTTTCCGAGGTTTTCCCAACTGTAATGTGAATGCAAGGTAATCTATGGCGAATCCTCGGCCTCATCTCGCCAAATATCATCTCGCTATCACCAATCTCATCGACGCTAAATGACCTAGTAGTTGATACAGCGTCGTTAAATAACCAACTAAAAATAATAATAATAATAATAATAATAATAATAATAATAATAATAATAATAATAATAATAATGTGAATATTGACAGTAATAATAATGTGAAAAATAATGATAATCCGAGTAATAATAGCAATAATCATACGAATAATAATGATGATAATAATAATAATAATAATAATAATAGTAATAATAATAAAAATGTGAATGATAATAATGATATAATAATAATAATGACAATAATGTCAATATTAACAATAATAATGTGAATGATTATAGCAATAATAATATAATAATAGTACCCTAATGGTAATAAAATGTGAATAATAATAATAATAATAATAATAATAATAATAATAATAATAATAATAATCTCAATAATGTGAGTACGTACAATTTTACTAAATCCCATCCTGCTTTTCATTACAGTATCTTTTTTTGGCAAGATCTCAGCCCACTAGCAATGACAGCTGAGCGTACTTAATGAGAGAGTTCCCTGCATCCTACATTGCTTGTAATGAAATGGGCTGTTGTGCTAGGAATTACAGAAGTGTCGTGTACCGCACGGGGACAGGTTCCCCAGAAAGGTCTCCGTGCCACACCGGTGAGACCTGGAACCCCGCTACGCGCTATCGAGAAATATCGTAACTGCAGGGGGTTGAAAAGTGAAAGCGGAATGTCACGTGAGCGGAGGGGTTGTAAAAGGTTAGTACGGGGGATGTGTGAGGGTTGCGCCGCGCCGCGCCACGCCGCGATCGAAGATTATCATTAAGAGAACATTTCGGTCGGATTAAGTTATTTCTGTGACATACAGAAAACATAAATGCCTCGCAGCGCGCCTTAATGAATTCCTGTCGCGTCATATCTCCAAGCAGGTATCTGGTTCAAGTTCGCGAACTCCGTAACAACTTGGCAAATTTAATTAATCGCATAACCACTCTGGCTTGTTAGATTTTTGCTACAGTAAAAGTACCTTAGAGAAGATGACAATGAAGAAAATCATCATCACCATCACCATCATTATCATCTATTAATGGATTGGACTTTTATATCCTGTATCGTTACAGTCGTAGTATTGGTCATTTAGTCCAACGTTTAAGGGGTGACGTATACTTTCTACCCTTAAAAATGTATAGGCTCATTCACAATGAAAATTAAACATAACGTAAACATAACACGTGTGTGGAAACAAACATACCGAATCAACAAAACTACAGAATCTATTACATAAAAATGGAGAATTGCACAATGACTGACGAGGGTAGCTATTCAATTTATGTTTCTAATAATTACAATGGCATCAGTATATGGCTTTCAGTACTTGAAATCAAAGAAATGGAGATGTAAAATAATCAACTTTTCGTCATATGATTCCATTTTACGCGCCTAGCTATCATCACGGCCAATAGATCAAAATATTGCCTGTAGGCAAAGCCCATGAGATGTTAAACAAAAAGTGAAAACACGCTTTCCGCTTGTGTACTGTTTCCAAATCGCATAAACATAAGCATGAAAGTTTGGAGTTTGCAAACTTTCATGTTAACGTCTTATGATTAAGATTAAGTTTATGCTTATGTAATTCATTGTGAATGCTTTCATTAAATAACATGGACACAAGGTTTTATGCTTACGTTATGTTTATGTTTAATTTTCATTGTGAATGGGCCTTAAGTTTGACTATTACACTTTTACTACGTCATACTACTTTTGACCAATAAAACGGTACGAAAGGACGTGTTTCAACCAATCATAGTTGTTTATCGCTACAGTTTTATCAGTCCCTAGAATTTGTTTGTTTTTATCATTTCCCTAGCATTTGTTTGTTTTTTTGTCACTTTCCTAGCATTTGTTTCTTTGTTTGCCAACATTTCAAAATGAAAATTCTTTACGGTACTATAAAACATGCTTTACGATCCCGCATAGATAGTCAACTGAAAATGGCGGCTGCATTCAAACGTTTTGGTGAAGATAACATTAGTGAAATAGAATTTTAGTAAGTCAATTAATACCTATTTTATTGTATCAGTGTATTTTATTTCTTCTAATCTTTATATACTTTCTTCTGTTTTCATCACCTCTCTACCATTTGTTTCTTTGTTTGCCAACATTTCAAACTGCAAATTTTTTACGGTACTATAAGACATTCTTTGAGATCGTCGTTTGTTTATCGCATAGGTAGTCAACTGAAAATGGTGGCTCCATTGAAGCTTTTTGGTGACGTTAACATTAGTGAAATATAATTTTAGTAATCATTGTTTTATTGTATTAGAGTATACTTTATTTCTTCTAATCTTTATATACTTTCTTCTAATCGTATAATAGTTAATTAAATCCCACTCGAGTATTGATTTTCTGTAGATGAATCATTAAGAGGGATGAAGTTACAGGAGAATGGAGAAAGTTACACAACACAGAACTGCACGCATTGTATTCTTCACCTGACATAATTAGGAACATAACATCCAGACGTTTGAGATGGGCAGGACATGTAGCACGTATGGGCGAATCCAGAAATGCATATAGAGTGTTAGTTGGGAGGCCGCAGGGAAAAAGACCTTTAGGGAGGCCGAGAGGTAGATGGGAAGATAATATTAAAATGGATTTGAGGGAGGTGGGATATGATGATAGAGAATGGATTAATCTTGCTCAGGATAGGGACCAATGGCGGGCTTATGTGAGGGCGGCAATGAACCTGCGGGTTCCTTAAAAGCCAGTAAGTAAGTAGATGAATCATAACCTCTAGTGAGATTAAAAAAAGTAAATCCATGGCGCTACAAGTCCGACCAGCCGGCTGCTGGCCTCACGTTCATATGCCGAAGCAGAGGTGGACGGTCATCCAACCAGAATGGAAGTATCGTGTGGTTAGCACGATGATCCCCCCAGCCGTTATAGCAGGTCTAGTGAGATTACTGTTGATAAATTTGATTCTTCTGTATCCTCAAGCCCAACTTTAATAAAAATTTTTGCACAATCATGCTGTTTTATATACTTACCATTATTGTTGCATGCCATGTAACTTGAAGATATTATGTGGTCCTACAACACGTTCAATGGTTACTATGGAAACGCTGGAAATAACACAGTCATGTTGGAAGTAAATTCTCTACAAACTTGACATAGTCATTTGTAAATTAAAGAAAAAACAATTCTGACAACAAGCTATAACTTTATTTATTAACATTAAAGTTGAACGTGAAGTTTGAACAGTTATTAAATGTTATGAAATAAAGACTGTCATTCTCTTTATTTATAGAAAAATATTCAGACACTTCAATTTCGTATATTGCAATAGCTTTTTATTTATGTGAACAATGCATACACATAAAAGACAGTCGTATCCATCAAATAAAACAAAAGAATATAAAAACACGGTCGCCTAGAAAATTACACATTGCCATTAACAAAATGACAAACGTTCAGTTCAGAATTAATACGTAACTAAAATACATAATAAATAAAATAAAGATGTAAATTTTGATTGTGCAAAAAATAATATGCAATACACAGGCGTTAAGTGCATAACAGTCTCTCGGGAATTAAAAACTCTGTGTAAGTGTCTCGTTTTTTCAAATTTCCCTCGCCTCTGTTATAGAGCACTTACCAGTCCAGTATCGCAATAGCCTATACTATTATATGCTACTGTCTGATACATTGCTCTTCGATCTAAATAAAAAGAAATATTTCGCTATGTGAAAAGTTTTTTGGAACTGAGGGCCGTTTTTGCAAAACTTGCTAACTGCAAAATTTGCAAAATTGAGATTTTGATGGATTTGTTAACTTAAGCCAGGCCTCTACATGATGTTCAAAGTGTCTTAGTAAAATTGGGTTATTTCTCTTCATTGTAGTGTG
Organism: Periplaneta americana; assembly: GCA_025594305.2. NCBI lineage: Eukaryota > Metazoa > Arthropoda > Insecta > Blattodea > Blattidae > Periplaneta > Periplaneta americana. Next base: position 39,105,036 of record JAJSOF020000003.1, on the reverse strand, counting down.
TCAAAGTGTGATCGTTTTTTCAAAACTTGCTTTCTGCTATAAGTGAGACATACAGCAAAACTTGCTTACTATAGTGTTTTGTCTCTCCTGTAAAATTTAGTTTTTTCAGTTAGCAAGTTTTACAAAAACGGTCCTCAATTGTTAATTTTCAAAATCTTTATTCTGCGATTTGTACTAAACTCCTATTTAAAAATTTACTCCCAAGATTTTTAACATTTTTTTATTAATTATTTTTTACGGCAAAGATAACATTCATATTAACAAACCTCATCTCATTGCTTAGAATATTTACACTGCAAGAAAAAGGAAAACATTTTTCTTAATATGTTTCAATTTTAAAGATTTTTTATTGAATTTTTTTTTTTTTCAATTCTGTTACAGTTCGTTTAAAGATTGAACTATAGTTTGCTGATATTAGTAAGAAAAAGGGCCATACAAAATTGCATTCATTTATCCATACAAATTATGGGAAATATTATTTAAACAGTTTTGACAAATGCAGTTTTGAGAAAATGGACGACAGATTTACATACTGCTGCATATACAGGGCAGGTTATTTTAGTGCATAACTTGGTCAGTTTTATAGAGACCTTAACATATATTTCACATATGAATCTATTTATTCTGAAAGAAAATCAGACACTGATTTCCATCATTTGAAAATTAAGGAAATTCATATAAAATAAATCAGTAATACAGTACAAATTCTTCTCAAAATATCAAGTAGATCATTAAGAAATGGGAAAAAAATAAGAACTATTTTATTATGCTTAACAGAACCTAAATGTACCACAACACAGTAGCAACTTTGGTCCAAGGCTTTATAAACAAATTAACTGTTAAATCCCCAAACATTCAATTTGCTAATGTTCCTTATTTAAAAAAAATCAATTAAAATTGTTTAGGGAGACAATTACTGTAATGTCTGTGTTTATTCTCTTTTTACTTTTTATTGTTTGGTAATTAATTAAGTTTTAAAATTTTGTGGAATTCCACCTGACCACGAGTATATACTCTTTCTGGGAGTGCTATAGTGATTTCTATACTGCGTGTTCAGTTCAAAGTGTGTCATGGCTCGCTGTATGCCGTCATATGGCTAGCCGATGAGCCTAGAGAATTCAATCTTCCTACACTTCCGCAGAGGTGTATAACCTATGAGGCAGTGAAGTTGCCTAGCAAGTACGGCGTTCATTCTGAAGAGTACGTACCGATACGTACGGTAACGCCGGTAGTGGCAGGAATGTGAACTGTTTGGAAATACGTACTGTCGTATTGAGGGTTAAGACGATTACTTCCGTATTTGTTGACATTAACTTCGACGGTCAACATCGACACGGAGTATTTGATTTGTATTGTGGAATGTTGCCGTACGCAACCCATGATAACAAATGCCCTGCGTACGACTTGCCGGCGCAAAACACAGTTCGAAAGAGGTTATGAAAGCACACAGACCGTACAGACCGCCACCTGTTGCTACTACGTTCAAGTTATACCGTACACCTTCTCAAGTTCAGATTGAAGAACGCCTTAAATAATAGGCAACTTCTCTGACATATAAGCTGAAACTCGCTTCAAATCGGTTACCCAACAACAGTGACGTCATGACACACTTTGAAATGAACACCCAGTATACAAAAAACAATAGGTATCTTTATTCTAGTAATAAAAATTATTATTGTTATTATTATTAATATTATTAAAACTCTTAATATAGTTTTTTGTTATTTTCCTAAAATTTACGTCAATGAAATTGAGTGATGCTCTTAAAAAAAGAGATTCGTTTAAATCTAAAAGTTTCTGTTAAATTACCATAAGAAAATGTCAGTACCAATGAAAAATCATTTTTTTTTATCCTCGAAGGTGTGTGTTTGAGAAAATGAGCGATACGGATTGTTCCATTAGCAAGTAGCCTAAGAATTCGTCCGCGATTTTTTTTACGAAGTTTTGAAGGAAATTCTACATAAATTCAAATAAGGTGAAGGTTGGTAATATTGTGATACTAATAATATTATGATAGTACTTTTTGAGAATTTTTTTACAATTTTACTGAGCGAGAGAAGGACCGGTTTTGTGCAGAAACTTGCCCACGAACATTGCCTTAATACGTTGACGCAAAAATCGATCTTCCTCTTGCTCAGTAAAATTGTAAAACATTCTCAAAAAGAACTATCATAATATTGTTAGTATCACAATATTACCAACCTTTACCCTACATAGCTGATCTGATATGTTGGAAGTAAATAAGCAAAATTATTTTGCTATTTTAAATAAATATAAACCTGATATATCTGCGTTGTGTTTTCAAATATGCAGTCTGTAAATACATTTCATCCAGCTAACTGACTCATTCATTGCTTAACAAACCAGCAGGGTCAATAGTTCAATAATCTCATGGTTGAATGCGGAAATAATCGTATGATTGTCAATACTCGCTGTTATATTTTTCCCTTGGGTTGTAACTAGTAATAATTGCCAAAGTAAAGAAAATTAAGAGTAGTAAATTAAAAAATTCCCAGTCTGGGAATATTCCTAAGTAAATTATTCCCGCGGGAACATTCCCACGTCCCAAAACTACATGAAGATAGGTATATTAGGGAAGATAAAATAGCCTACTATTGTTAGTGAATATCAGTATTACTGGCTTTTAAGGGACCCGGAGGTTCATTGCCGCCCTCACATAAGCCCTCCATTGGTCCCTATCCTGAGCAAGATTAATCCAGTCTCTATCATCATATCCCACCTCCCTCAAATCCATTTTAATATTATCTTCCCATCTATGTCTCGGCCTCCCCGAAGGTCTTTTCCTTGCGGCCTCCCAACTAACACTCTATATGCATTTCTGGATTCGCCCACACTTGCTACATGCCCTGCCCATCTCAAACGTCTGGATTTAATGTTCCTAATTATGTCAGGTGAAGAATACAGTGCGTGGAGTTCTGTGTTGTGTAACTTTCTCCATTCTCCTGTAACTTCATCCCTGTCAGCCCCAAATATTTTCCTAAGCACCTTATTCTCAAACGCCCTTAACCTATGTTCCTCTCTCAAAGTGAGAGTCCAAGTTTCACAACCATACAGAACAACCGGTAATATAACTGTTTTATAAATTGTAACTTTCAGATTTTTTGATAGCAGACTAGTTGACAAAAGCTTTCCAACCGAATAATAACACGCATTTCCCATATTTATTCTGTGTTTAATTTCCATCCGAGTATAATTTATATCTGTTACTGTTGCTCCCAGGTATTTGAATTTTTCCACCTCTTCAAACGATAAATTTCCAATTTTTATAGTTCCATTTCGTACATTATTCTCGTCACGAGACATAATCATATACTTTGTCTTTTGGGGATTTACTTCCAAACCTATCTCTTTATTTGCTTGAAGTAAAATTCCCGTATTTTCCCTAATCGTTTGTGGATTTTCTCCTAACATATTCACGTCATCATTTATTATTATTATTATTATTATTATTATTATTATTATTATTATTATTATTATTATTATTACTATTATTATTATTATTATTATTATTATTATGACGATGGTGGTTCTCGATATTGTGCAGTATGATAGTTACAGCATATTTTTAACGATAGTGACTAGAGTAGGTCCTAGTGACGTAAGATCGGCGTGGCTATGCCCTGTCTACACGATACCGGCTACGCTTCGGTTCATGCGGGCCCCGCATACTTCAGTGTGAAGTGTGTAGCTGTTGCTATTGTAGTGCCAAACGTTTTGCACGGCGTGAACCACTTCTCCACGTGATAATAACATACGCATGCAAGATTGGTAAGATTGCTGTTGTCTTCCCTTTAAAATTTCAGAATTCTCTCACGATTTTCTGAAATCCCAGGGGTATTGCGTCAAATCCGGATACATGTTCTTCTGTAAATCTGTGTAACATTATCTCAGCTTATTCCAATAATAATAATAATAATAATAATAATAATAATAATAATAATAATAAATAATAATAATAACCCTACCCCATTATCTCCTGGCTCAGTTGCCTCATAAGCGGTGCTTTGTTGGTACCATTTGTGGGGGTTCAGACCTGTCTTCGGACAGTTGACTAAATAGCAACAACAGTATGAGCTCCATTTTTTGTTCTGATTTAATACAGTCGAACTTCTATAACACTATTTTTGGATACCTCGAAGTAATTTTAATTTCCTGGCAGAATCATATACAAGGCTTTCATTTCAAAACTTCCCAGTCTAAATAACTAATTATTTAAAATGAATGCAATTTAAACAAAAAAACACGTCAATTTAGATATTGAGGGGGAAGTCTGAAACCAGGCTTAATTGCATTTTAGGTTTCACCCCCTTCCCCATCACCAGACTTCGCCACTTTGAAATATCAAATGGCACCCCTGTATTTTTATACTTAAATATGAAAAAGCATTGAATTGTTTATACACCTCATTCATTTGTTTTCGCATCTTTTGTTTTCTCTCGCCTTGCAACCTGCATTGTTATTGTTGATTAGAGCTGCAGAGAATAAAGCTACAAAAAGTTATTGAGAATTTCATGTAATAGTTGTGTTTGTGTATTAAATTATTTTAAAATGGTGTATACCCTTCAAGAGAGAACATAAATCATCCTTATTGATTAAATTTAGGGAATTACACAAAATAAGCTGTGTTTTCATTCTACAATCAACTGATAATAACAAAAATATAGGCGACGATAGAAAACGAAAGATGCGAAAACAGAATTTGAATGAGATGTGTAAACGATTGAATACTCTTTCATATTTAAGTATAAAAATATAGGGGTACCATTTGACATTCAAAGTTCAGGTGGCTGGGGTGTGATGGGTGAAATCTGAAATGCAATTAAGCCTGGTTTCAGACTTCCCCCTCAACGTCTAAATTGACGTGTTTTTTGTTTAAATTGAATTGAATCTAAATAATTAGTTATTTATATTGGAAAGTTTTGAAATGAAAGCCCTGTATATGATTCTCCCAGGAAATTAAAACTACTTCGAGGTATCGAAAAATAGTGTTATAGATGTTCGACTGTATTAAATCTGAACAAGAAATGAAGCCCATATTGTTGTTGCTGTTTAGTCAACTGTACGAAGACAAGTGCAGCATCCGAATCGAATCACCCTGTATAAGGGAGTAAGTTTCGCAGCGAGTTGTCTGGGTCTCGAAGTAAATCTGTTAGCTTCTTCTTCTCCTCCTCCTTCTTGTCGAAGATTTGGGCAGACTCTGGTTCTGTCAGTCGCCCGCGCTGCTGTAATTGGGTTCGTTATAACTTTGGACTTGTCTAATACGTTAGCTCATACATGCCCTGAGAGGTCGAGTTCGATCGAACTTCGAGTTAATAAGAACTAATTTAGAAGCAGAACAATTCACGACAGATTGGCGAGACGCGGAGGCACGACCTTCTACAAACTTTTGAATTCCTGAACCGATTTAACGGAATTTAATACCTAATATTCTTAATAATTGCTGAGTTACTCAACTTCCACTCATTCCGATCCAGACTTAAAAATAATAAAAAATGAGTTGCAGTATAGAAGCTAGGTAAATACTTCCTTTGATTCTTCTAAACTTGAAGAAGGAACCGTTTGGGAAAAGAACGCTGACAAAATCTGTATCAGTTATTTCGAACTTAAATGTTATTTTAAAAACAACTTGTATAGTGTCCATACATTTTTTTAAACAGTACAAAACATGGAACTGTTTCTATAGTGGCTCTCATTTAGAACGATTTAAATTACATTAGGAAAATGGCTACTTATGTGTCTTTGAGGAAGAGCGAACTGTGGACCACCTTTTGTTTCATTGTCCAATATTCGAAAACAGAAGATTTCTTTTGATCGGATATTTGCATTTTTGTAATATAATATATGACAAACCATTATTCAATGTGTTCAGGAAACATGTTGCTACAAACAGTTCTGTAATTTTATATGTAATATATTTATGAACTTGTTATTAATTCAAATGTAGTAGATATGTGCTAATTTTAAATAGCATAGACTGAGTTATCCGCATCAAATGTATTCTTATTATAATATAAACTATCAGTCTCTAACTATAATCCTAATGTACTTTCGGGTAAAATAGGATTCAAGAAATTGTATATTCAAATAAATAAATGAATGAATGAATAAATAAATAGATACATAAATAAATAGATAAATAAATAAATAGATAAATATTTTTCTTATAAACGACAATATTCCTAACAATGATGTTATGAAAGCACCCGTTTTTCTTCATTGTATAATGGAAAAAAAAAAAAGCTATTCTGTCTTGTGACAAACATAGTATGTAGGCCTCTATCTGTGTCATATCTAATATATTGAATTGAATTGGTTTAATTCGTCAAATGACATTGCAGTAAAATATAAAAATCACCACATAATATCATAAAATTCACTCACATTATGAAGAGGATTTAATATAGTTTAGATTTAACTTCTCTTTGAATGTCAGGATAGATGAATTATTCTTAATACTAATAGACATACAGTGTGGTGACTTGGAACACGCACCATAGGAATTTCAGTGCTAAAGTTTATATTATTTTGTTATATTAGTTCCCCTAATCATTATAGAAGAAAATGCCATTCAATTTTTTTGTAGAGAAAAAAATTCTGCATCCAATCATATTGTGACAGCGACGTGAGATTCGAACTCACGACCAGCGTCCCGCAAGAGAGCAGATTGCGCGGGCTTCACGGAGCACTGATGGACGGCGCGGCGGAGAGAGGGGAAAGGGCCTACGCGGCGAGGGAGATCGCGCGCGCAGCTGCTTACGGAGTGAAGGGGGAACGGACCTTCCCGACTCTTCCAGAAGCCCGTCGAAGTGGAAAAATCGCGAATTCGAAGTCTCTCGGTTACGTCGCTGCGGTTATAAATTACGGACGCGAAGGAGCGTGTGTATCATTTATGATTAGTTCAGTGAGTAAGCCAGTGAACAGAGCAAGCTAGCCAGTCTTGTGTACCGGAGTTCGACTTGAGTGCGCGTCCGCAACTGTGCCAGCATCCGAAAGCCTGAGTTCGAGTGCAGTGGACCGCAGTTGGAGGGACCTGAGTTCGAGTGCAGTGGACCGCAGTTGGAGGGACCTGAGTTCGAGTACAGTGGACTGTCTCAGAAGGTCTGTGGTTCGAGATACTGTGAACTCGAGTGACTGAGCTAGAAGAACTGTGAACTGAGAACTGATAGTTCTGATTTGTAAATAGTGCTTTGTAAATATTAGTTAAGATTAACAGTTCATTGTTGTTCGTACTAGTCCAAGTAAATTGTCATTGTCGTCGGTGGAGTGCTATAACGAATACTGTGTTGAGTGAAAATCCAATTGTTGATGAGAGCGTTTAAGGCGAATTGTAGAAAGGAATTATTGTTGGAAGAATAAAATCCTATTGTTGAGTTGAAATAAAATTTACAATATTATTAAAAACAATTTTCGGCTGGGGTTAAATAATCTAAAAAATAATACAAAATATCTCCGTCACAAACTGCACTAACTTTTAATGCATGCTAATCATAATTGGCCATGGATTAGTAGTCTAGGAACAATTGAAGGCAAATATTGTTGTTTATGGTTTATTTATTAATCTGAATTAATCTGAGGAAATGTATTCCATGAAAGAAAAAGTTCAAATTATTAAATGGTATTATACTGAAAACAGTGCAACAAGATATCAAACATGCAGCTAGCAAATGTCAGACCGAGAGTTTTAAGTAAGTAAATAAAATTTTAAGAAAGTAGATAAATGAATAAACAAGTAAATAAAACCTGAGTAATTAAGTAAATAAATAAGTCAATAAGTAAATAAATAAGCGAATATGTAAGTAAATAAATGAGCAAATAAATAAATGAATAAGTAAATAAATAAATGAATATGTGAGTAAATAAATAAAAAATGAGTAAATAAATAAAAAATAAGTAAATAAATGAAAAAGTAAATAAATAAGGTAATAAGTAAATAAATAAGGTAATAAGTAAATAAATAAGTGAAAAAGTGAGTAAATAAATATATGAATAAGTAAATAAATAAGGTAATAAGTCAATAAAGAAGTAAATACGTAAATTAATAAGTGAATAAGGAAGGAAATAAATAAGTGAATAAGTAAGGAAATAAATAAGCAAATAATTAAGTAAATAAATAAGCAAATAATTAAGTAAATAAATGAATAAGTGAGTAAATAAATAAATAAGTCAATAAATAAGGTCATAAGAAAATAAATAAGTGAATAAGTAAGGAAATAAATAAGCAAATAATTAAGTAAATAAATAAGCAAATAATTAAGTAAATAAATAAATAAGTCAATAAATAAGGTCATAAGAAAATAAATAAGTGAATAAGTAAGGAAATAAATAAGTGAATAAGTAAGGAAATAAATAAGCAAATAATTAAGTAAATAAATAAGCAAATAATTAAGTAAATAAGTGAATAAGTGAGTAAATAAATAAATAAGTCAATAAATAAGGTCATAAGAAAATAAATAAGTAAATAAGTAAGGAAATAAATAAGCAAATAATTAAGTAAATAAATAAGCAAATAATTAAGTAAATAAATAAATAAGTCAATAAATAAGGTCATAAGAAAATAAATAAGTGAATAAGTAAGGAAATAAATAAGTGAATAAGTAAGGAAATAAATAAGCAAATAATTAAGTAAATAAATAAGCAAATAATTAAGTAAATAAATGAATAAGTGAGTAAATAAATAAATAAGTCAATAAATAAGGTCATAAGAAAATAAATAAGTGAATAAGTAAGGAAATAAATAAGCAAATAATTAAGTAAATAAATAAGCAAATAATTAAGTAAATAAATAAATAAGTCAATAAATAAGGTCATAAGAAAATAAATAAGTGAATAAGTAAGGAAATAAATAAGTGAATAAGTAAGGAAATAAATAAACAAATAAGTAAATAAATAAATAAATGAATGAATAAGTAAATAAATAAGGTAATAAGTCAATAAATAAGTGAATATGTAAATAAATAAGCAAATAATTAAGTAAATAAATAAGTGATTAAATAAATGAATAAATAAATAAATAAGGTAATAAGTCAATAAATATGTGAATAAGTAAGGAAATAAATAAGTGAATAAGTAATTAAGTAAGCAAATAAGTGAATAAGAGATTAAATAGGTAAGTGAATAAGTAAATAAATAAGCAAATAATTATGTAAATAAATGAGTAAGTGATTGATTAAATAAGTGAATAAATGATTAAATAAATAGATGAATAAGTTAATAAATACTTGAATGAATAAATAAATAAATTTACAAGTAAATTAACAAATTAATAAATAAGTAATTAAATAAGTATATAAATAAATAAGTGAATAAGTTTGTAAATAAATAAATAAGTGAATAAGTAAATGAATAAGCAAGTAAATTAACAAATCTGTAAGTAAAGAAATAAGTAAATAGATAAATAAGTAAATAAATAAATAACATTTTTTTATTTCTTACTACATTGTGCAATGTGGAAACAAGTGCTGTTTACATTACACAGATTTTTTGAAGGAATCATACTGCTTGCAACTGTATTTCTGTTCGTGTAAGAAAACGATTCAGTGCCATGTAACTGTTGCGTTTCTTCGCTTTACTTTACATGAAGAGCAAATTCAACAAACGTTTGTGTTTGAGTTGCCCCGTTATTCCCAGGAGCGAGCGCGGCACAAGTTAACGACAGACTCCCTGTTGTTCTTGGCCGCACGATGCGAATCCAATCTTCTTGAAGCATTGTGTACATAAAAACTTTTATTAGTAGTTCCATATTCAGATCTGCAAACATCAAATTGTTTGTCGGAGTGTTCCATTTCTTTCGTTCTTTTCCTTCACATTCTTCCAACGTAACTAGCAGACAAACAGGAGTAACCTCTATATGAATTGCATTGTTTGTGATCTTGAACAGTGGCGGGAGATGCACTTGCTAATTTCAAGAAAGTTTTAGTTGTAACAGCTGTGCAAATTAAAAATGATCCCTTTTCTGAACAGCTCTGTAGGTCACGGGTATGCAATATTTCATTTAAAGTTTCGCTTTTCGATTCCCTTTTTGCTGCAGATGAGTTGAGAATGAATTAAATTGCTACTTTGTTATTATTGTTAATTTTATTATTTTCTGTTACTGTTGGTAGGCTATTTTATTGCTGTTAATCATTTCATTTTATTTTACTGATATTACATTTTGCTACTTACTGTCTTAATAGTTACGCTTTTAGTGTACTTCTGCCTACTAAATGATGATGATGATGATAATAATAATAATAATAATAATAATAATAATAATAATAATAATAATAATAATAATAAATTATAGTATTGTATAGTGTTACTCTTTTTGTTATTATTGGTATTTTTGTTGTTGGCGTTTTATTTTACTGCTGCAACTGTCTTAATAGTTAAAATTCTTATACAGTATGTTACTGATATTAGAGGAAAATACTTATTTTATTACTTTAATTGGTATTAGGCTATCACTGAAATTTTATTTACAGGGGTAGTATTTCGCTGATGTTACAATCTTAGTAGTAAGTTTTTTTATGTAATGCTATTGTTAGACATTATTATTATTATTATTATTATTATTATTATTATTATTATTATTATTATTATTATTATTATTATTATTATTATTAGTATTATTATTATTATTATTATTATTATTATTATTATTATTATTATTATTATTATTATTAAACACAGAAGGACTAGCATTAAAAATTAATTTTATGTAGGCCTACATAATTCCCAGGTGAATTTGAGTCGTACATACTGCATAGGAACAAAATCTGTCCAATAGTTTAGTAGAATTCGCTTTACACAGAGTAGTACTGCAATTATTGTATACTTCAAGTATCATTCCCTGATAAATTGATCCGTAGAGATTGAATACGGACAAAATCTGTCCAATAGTTTAGTAGAATTCGCTTTACACAGAGTAGTACTGCAATTATTGTATACTTCAAGTATCATTCCCTGATAAATTGATCCTTAGAGATTGAATACGGACAAAATCCGTCCAATAGTTTAGTAGAATTCGCTTTACACAGAGTAGTACTGCAATTATTGTATACTTCAAGTATCATTCCCTGATAAATTGATCCTTAGAGATTGAATACGGACAAAATCCGTCCAATAGTTTAGTAGAATTCGCTTTACACAGAGTAGTACTGCAATTATTGTATACTTCAAGTATCATTCCCTGATAAATTGATCCTTAGAGATTGAATACGGACAAAATCCGTCCAATAGTTTAGTAGAATTCGCTTTACACAGAGTAGTACTGCAATTATTGTATACTTCAAGTATCATTCCCTGATAAATTGATCCTTAGAGATTGAATACGGACAAAATCCGTCCAATAGTTTAGTAGAATTCGCTTTACACAGAGTAGTACTGCAATTATTGTATACTTCAAGTATCATTCCCTGATAAATTGATCCGTAGAGATTGAATACGGACAAAATCTGTCCAATAGTTTAGTAGAATTCGCTTTACACAGAGTAGTACTGCAATTATTGTATGTATATTCTTAAATTGATCAAGTATCATTCCAATGATAAATTGATCCTTAGAGATTGAATACGGACAAAATCCGTCCAATAGTTTAGTAGAATTCGCTTTACACAGAGTAGTACTGCAATTATTGTATACTTCAAGTATCATTCCCTGATAAATTGATCCTTAGAGATTGAATACGGACAAAATCCGTCCAATAGTTTAGTAGAATTCGCTTTACACAGAGTAGTACTGCAATTATTGTATACTTCAAGTATCATTCCCTGATAAATTGATCCTTAGAGATTGAATACGGACAAAATCCGTCCAATAGTTTAGTAGAATTCGCTTTACAGAGTAGTACTGCAATTATTGTATACTTCAAGTATCATTCCTGATAAATTGATCCTTAGAGATTGAATACGGACAAAATCCGTCCAATAGTTTAGTAGAATTCGCTTTACACAGAGTAGTACTGCAATTATTGTATACTTCAAGTATCATTCCCTGATAAATTGATCCTTAGAGATTGAATACGGACAAAATCCGTCCAATAGTTTAGTAGAATTCGCTTTACACAGAGTAGTACTGCAATTATTGTATACTTCAAGTATCATTCCCTGATAAATTGATCCTTAGAGATTGAATACGGACAAAATCCGTCCAATAGTTTAGTAGAATTCGCTTTACACAGAGTAGTACTGCAATTATTGTATACTTCAAGTATCATTCCCTGATAAATTGATCCTTAGAGATTGAATACGGACAAAATCCGTCCAATAGTTTAGTAGAAATCGACGTACACAGACAAACTAGTACTAAAATTATTATATTTCATGTACATCATTCCCTGATAAATTGATTCGGAGATACTGAATATGAACAAAATCCTTCCAATAGTTTAGTAGAAATCGCTGTACACAAACTATAATAGTACTAAAATCATTATATTTCATGTACATTATTCCCTGATAAATTGACTCGTAGATACTGAATATGAACAAAATCCTTCCAATAGTTTAGTAGAAATCGCTGTACACAAACTATAATAGTACTAAAATCATTATATTTCATGTACATTATTCCCTGATAAATTGATTCGGAGATACTAAATATGAACAAAAACCGCCAATAGTTTAGTAGAAATCGCTGTTTACATACAGACTAGTACTAAAATCTTTATATTTCATGTACAACATTCTGTGATAAATTAATTCGTAGAGATTGATATGAATAAAATCCGCCCAATAGTATACTAGAAATCGCTGTATACAGATAGCCTAGTACTAAAATTATTATATTTCATGTACATTATTCCCTGATAAATTGATTCGGAGATACTAAATATGAACAAAAACTGCCAATAGTTTAGTAGAAATCGCTGTTTACATACAGACTAGTACTAAAATCTTTATATTTCATGTACAACATTCTGTGATAAATTAATTCGTAGAGATTGATATGAATAAAATCCGCCCAATAGTATACTAGAAATCGCTGTATACAGATAGCCTAGTACTAAAATTATTATATTTCATGTACATTATTCCCTGATAAATTGATTCGGAGATACTAAATATGAACAAAAACTGCCAATAGTTTAGTAGAAATCGCTGTTTACATACAGACTAGTACTAAAATCTTTATATTTCATGTACAACATTCTGTGATAAATTAATTCGTAGAGATTGATATGAATAAAATCCGCCCAATAGTATACTAGAAATCGCTGTATACAGATAGCCTAGTACTAAAATTATTATATTTCATGTACATTATTCCCTGATAAATTGATTCGGAGATACTAAATATGAACAAAAACTGCCAATAGTTTAGTAGAAATCGCTGTTTACATACAGACTAGTACTAAAATCTTTATATTTCATGTACAACATTCTGTGATAAATTAATTCGTAGAGATTGATATGAATAAAATCCGCCCAATAGTATACTAGAAATCGCTGTATACAGATAGCCTAGTACTAAAATTATTATATTTCATGTACATTATTCCCTGATAAATTGATTCGGAGATACTGAATATGAACAAAATCCTTCCAATAGTTTAGTAGAAATCGCTGTACACAAACTATAATAGTACTAAAATCATTATATTTCATGTACATTATTCCCTGATAAATTGATTCGGAGATACTGAATATGAACAAAAACCGGCAATAGTTTAGTAGAAATCGCTGTTTACATACAGACTAGTACTAAAATCTTTATATTTCATGTACAACATTCTGTGATAAATTAATTCGTAGAGATTGATATGAATAAAATCCGCCCAATAGTATACTAGAAATCGCTGTATACAGATAGCCTAGTACTAAAATTATTATATTTCATGTACATTATTCCCTGATAAATTGATTCGGAGATACTAAATATGAACAAAAACTGCCAATAGTTTAGTAGAAATCGCTGTTTACATACAGACTAGTACTAAAATCTTTATATTTCATGTACAACATTCTGTGATAAATTAATTCGTAGAGATTGATATGAATAAAATCCGCCCAATAGTATACTAGAAATCGCTGTATACAGATAGCCTAGTACTAAAATTATTATATTTCACGTACATTATTCCCTGATAAATTGATTGGTAAATACTGAATATGAACAAAATTCGTCTAATAGTTTAGTAGAAATCACTGTACACGGACAGACTAGAACTAAAATTATTATATTTCATGTACATATTCATTCCCTGATAAATTGACTAGTAAATACTAGTAAAGTGCTTTGTGTGGAGTGTAGCATTGTATGGGACAGAAACGTGGACATTACGACGAAATGAAGAGAAGCGAATAGAAGCATTTGAAATGTCGATATGAAGGAAGATGGAGCATGTGAAATGGACAGACAGAGACGAAGCTGTGTTGGAAAGAGTGGATGAAGAAAGAATGATGCTGAAATTGATCACAAAGAGGAAAAGGAATTGTCTGGGTCACTGGTTGAGAAGAAACTACCTACTGAAGAATGCACTGGAAGAAATGGTAAACAGGAGAAGAGTTCTGGGCAAAAGAAGATATCAGATGATAGACGAAATTAAGATATATGGATCATATGAGGAGACAAAGAGGAAGGCAGAAAATAGGAAAGACTGGAAAAACGCTGGGTTTGTAATGAAAGACCTTTCCGTGGGCAGAACACTATGAATGAATGAATACTGAAAATGAACAAAATCCGTCCAATAGTTTAGTAGATATCGCTGTACACAGAATAGTACTAAAATTATTACATTTCGTGTACATCGTTCCCTGATAAATTGACTAGTAAATACTGAATATGAACAAAATCCGTCCAATAGTTTAGTAGAAATCGCTGTACACTGACAAACCAGTAGATCCTACTAATATTGTTATATTTCGTGCACATAATTTACTGATAAATTGAATCATATATATTACTGAATGTGAGAAAAATGACTTCAAATTGTTCAGGAGAATTTGCTGTACACAGACGGAGGGACTAGCGGCGTGCCAAAAAATGTTTTTTTTTTTTAACAAGATAATGCTTAAAACCTACAATTATGCGAAAATCTAGAAATTGATTTGTTGCAGCTATCATAATATTTTCTGAGAACGTAAAAATTAATTTTTTGTTTCAATAATGCTGTAAATCTAAATTCCATTAAATGTCTTGGAATAGATTTTTCAGCGTTAGAGTACTTTCCCGATACTACGTGTAATGAGAAATTAAGTCACTTCCCATATTCGATTTCTCAAGTTGTACTCCACGCCCCTGTTCCGAAATGTGCGAGTTTTTTTGGGGGCGGGGGGTTATAGTGAGTGCATGTAAATGCGTTGCAATAAACTGCTCGGTATTCAAGATAAAGTGGCTATATTCCACGTGCATTCCCAGACAAATATATTGGAATTTTATGGAGCCGCCATAAAGAAGCTTCTATTCTTGGAAGATGGAAATCGTAGCCCTATAAAGCGGGACGCGTGATGTGGCCCGACTAACTAGGTGTGCGTTTCGCGTCCTTCACCCCAACTGCGTGATTTTAGCCGCTTTATTACGGCTCATAGCAGCACTACGCATTGTCTACAGACCGTCCGCTGCTCCTTTCTCAGACGGTTATCCTTCTGTTTCTGTGCTAGATCGTCGCTAAGTCACAGTCTACTATATACAGTCGCGAAGTTCAATATGTAGTAAAAATGCAAACATGGGTAGTTGCCCACCACTAGGTTCGCTACTATCGCCTCATCATCGCAGATCTCTCTCCTAGTAGACGATAAAATATATTACACTTTCGTTGTGTTCTTTTGGAAAAATTAACACCTTCCTTCCATTATTGAAATATTAAATGCATAAAGTTAATTTATTATTTTAATGAATTATATTAAATTCCACCATAAACTCGAAGATACCTGCAAGAAATAGGTTAATATTATTTTTGTTTGTGCAAAACGAACTGAAATTTACTATAATCGCTTCACTCATTCAAGATTATAGCGATAATTAACTATGAAACCAATAAATATTAATTTGCATTTCCCTTTACAACAATAATAATGGAAATATTAATTACGTAGTTACGTAGTTAACAACGTGGGATAAGGTTAAGCAATAATAATCACACCAGAATTAGAAATATAACGTGATCAATAAATTTTATTGTAACAGACTTTTTCTACGTCTCTAGTAAAGTAACAAATAAAAATAAACAACAAAATTAGCAGCTATAATTAAAAACATATCCTTTGAAAAAAAAAGTAGACCTAAGCAATAATAATCCCACCAGAATTGAAAATAAAACGTGATCAATAAATTTCATTAAAACAAACTTAATTTTTCTACGTCTCTAGTAAAATATTATTATTCCAATTATTGTATTTTAGCCATTAACATTTTCATTACAACCAATAACGAACATTTCACAAACATCAATGTGAAATACGGAACGAGCTAGCACTCGATGGAAATACGACACAGTCCAAAGTCGACCGTGGACAGTCTATTGTTTCTAGTTGCTAACCGGTTGGAGCGCTTTATCACGACATTTGCAGAAAATCACCTCAAGCTTCGCGACTGTATATAGGAGACTGTGGCTAAGGGATGATGATGGTAGTAGTGTGATGCTTATGGATGGCTTATGTCGTTGTGAATAATAACTGATGATTTTTACTGGTGAATATTTGGATTTGTTGATATTGCTGCTACTAATGAAGTTCTGATATAACTGAAGGAGATCAGGAAATGCTGCAAATGAAGTGGTGGTGGTGGTGGTGGTGGTGGTGATGAATTCCTGCTGCTCATGATTGCTCATGATTACGTTTATGAATAATAATGATGATGAACATGAATTGCAAATGATACCAATGGTCTGAGTGATTTGATTATGGTGATCTGATTTGGCGATTATGATGATTTGAATGGTTTGACGATTATGGTAATCTGAATGATTTGGCTATTATGATGATCTGAATGATTTGGCGATTATGGTGGACTGAATTATTTGGCGGTTATGGTGATCTGAATGATTTGGCGATTATGGTGATCTGAATGATTTGGCGATTATGGTAATCTGAATGTTTTGGCTATTATGGTAATCTGAATGATTTGGCTATTATGATCTGAATGATTTCGCGATTATGGTGGACGGAATTATTTGGCGGTTATGGTGATCTGAATGATTTGGCGGTTATGGTGATCTGAATGATTTGGCTATTATGATAATCTGAATGATTTGGCGATTATGATGATTTGAATGGTTTGACGATTATGGTAATCTGAATGATTTGGCTATTATGATAATCTGAATGATTTCACGATTATGGTGGACTGAATTATTTGGCGGTTATGGTGATCTGAATGATTTGGCGATTATGGTGGACTGAATTATTTGGCGATTATGGTGATCTGAATGATTTCGCGATTATAGTGATTTGAATGATTGTGTGGTGGTCTGGATGATTTGGCGATTGTGGTGATTTGGCTATTATGGTGATTTAGATGAGTTGGCGATTATGGTGATTTGAATAATTGAGCGGTGATCTGGATGATTTGGCGATTATGATAATTTGGATAATTCAGCGATTATGACGGTTAGAATTATTCGGTGATTATGGTGATTCGGCAATTATGGTGATTTGGATGTGTTGGTGATTATGGTGATTTGAATGATTGTACGGTGATCTGGATGATTTGGCGATTGTGGTGATTTAGCCATTATGATGAAAAAGATGAGTTGGCGATTATGGTGATTTGAAATTATTGTTGAGCGATGATCTGGATGTTTTTGAAATTACGGTAATTTGGATGATTCGGCGATTATGGTGATTTGAATCATTCGGTAATTATGGTGATTTGGATGTGTTGGAGATTACGGTGATATGGATAAGTTGGAGATTATGTCGATCTGAATGATTAACGATTATGATTATCTAAATGACGATTATGGTGACCTGAATGATTGGCGATTATGGTGATCTGAATGATTTGGCGATTATGGTAATCTAAATGATTTGGCGATAATGGTGATCTGGATGATTTGGCGATTATGGTTACACTTAATACAGATGATTGTTCACGTATTACGTATGTTTGATGCAAGTACAGGGCTCCCATGAAACCCGTGTCACTTTTTTAGTTTTAGAATGTCATATTTACTCGCATTTTAGACCCCCTTGCCCCTCTTTTTAATGCAAAAGGTATGGGGTGTCTTATATACACTTAATTAAAAAAGCAGTAAGGAAATAAAGTTTTTGAAGTTACGTACATAACAGTCGGTTTAAAAATAGACATTACTTTAAAAATGCCAAATACAGCTGTAATACAGGTACTTTCCCGATTTCGTAGCACGAAAATATTTCACTTTATTTTTTCGAAGTTGTAGCGGCAAGTTTTTTTTTTTGATTTCTCCAGTGACGAATTGTATTGAGTTTCATTGAAAGTACGCGACCTGCAGCGTTCACTCCATTTCCCCCCCGCGAAATAAATCACATTCAATGTAATGCCACAGAATGACTCATTCACTTATTGATCACTTTTACATTAAAACCTGACAATGATCTCTTTCCCTGAATAACTGACTTCGGAAGTATCGTATGCGAAAACATATACCATCAGTAGAAGAAGAAACTAAATTTGTCTCTCTGTCTTAGCTGTGACAAGAGTACGGTAGTTAGTTTGATGGTAAACAGACAAATAGAGATGTTGCTCCACTTTGTTACTATGGAAGCAGTTTTTACAATTTGCTCTTAAAGGAGAAAGGTTTATTATGTGTGGGGTCTTATAAGCGAGTAAATACGATAGAGTAGATGAGGGTAATTGTAAACAGGGGGTAATTGTAAACAAATTCTGTGAGAAATACAAAACTGTCAATATAAAAATTTTAATTCGGGGGAATATTTAAATAAACATGTTGGCTAACCTACAAAGCAGTTTGGCGCCAAATAGGAGTAACTGCTTAGTTGTGAACGAATGTTTTGTAAGTCTACAGAAAAATTTGAGAAAGAATTTTGCTCCATCTTCATTTTTGGCACTGTAAGTAAACGTACGTGCTATTTGTTAAGAATATGTTGTTTTTTATAAGTAATGTATAGTAA
The DNA here is from genome assembly GCA_025594305.2 of Periplaneta americana. Lineage (NCBI taxonomy): Eukaryota > Metazoa > Arthropoda > Insecta > Blattodea > Blattidae > Periplaneta > Periplaneta americana. Next base: position 39,085,987 of record JAJSOF020000003.1, on the reverse strand, counting down.
TTAGCATTTATTACAATGGTTTTGAGATCTCCCATAACCTCAGTTCATTAAATTATGGCGTGTTTACATTTGCCCCATAGTTTTACTTGCTTGGGGGTAATGGTAAACATGTTTTACCATGGTTACATTTCGTACTTTTCAGTAATCAAAGAGACTCCCACCCAACTACACTGTAGAGGATTTAGAAAGGGTTGTCACAGATGTGAAAAATAGTAACTACAGTTATCGTGAAGCTCAGGAGAGGTACTGAGTTCCTATATCCGTCATATATCACGACGAGGTTAAAGGGACGAAATGTACCAGTGACCAAAATTGGAGCTGGAAGGAGTACAGCTCTTTCTTCTGAAACAGAAGAAAAAATGTTCAGTGTCTGATAGTCCGTGCGAAAATTGGTGTTTACAATTACCCCCTCTCAAAGGGGTAAATGTAAGCAGGTGGGGTAAATGTAGACTAGTAATTAAAACGTGAAAAAAAGTCAACCGTTTATTTTGAACCCATTTTCAGGGAAAAAAAATCTAAAGAAGGGAACTGGAATTGGTTCCCAAATCTGTGAATCGGTTCCCATTTCGTCGCAGAGCTATACTCGAGATGGTTCCAGATTGATTTCATCTATGTACTGCAATTGGTTTCCGCACCAGACCAAGCCAGAAAACATTTCTCTTCCCATTTGATACAGACTTAGAGCTGTCAACTACTGTCTACGGTAGTAGGTAAGTTAAAATGTTTTGAGCTTGGCGGACACGCTGCGTCGAAAAACTTCATAATGTTATTTAAATTTGCAGTGGTTATGTTCGACGTTGCATTCCATTATAATATCTGAATCAGAAAGTTTCACGAAACACTTATATCCTCTTTTAACACAAGTATATATTTCCACATCACCAGATAATGTTTTCTGAAAACCGAACTTGTGATCTTTGACCACGAGAGTTTTTTCGCCTTTTCGCTGGCATAGTAGTGATATTCATGCTGTCCTGTACTTCCACTGCCACTACTCTGCTAATCACTGAAACTTATGATCGGTATTTATATTTTAACGTAGGTGGAACCATGGGTCATGATCGATTATAGGTGACATTATAGGCAATAACAACTACCTCATCCCCATTGTTAATATTTTAATGCCTTTGACTACTCTGCTACATCATCGATAAACATTCCCTTCCCATACAGCCTTGGAACCTACTCGCGTTGTTGATATTTGAGCATGGGGAACCTACTCAAGTTGTTGATATTTGAGCATGGGGAACCTACTCAAGTTGTTGATATTTGAGCATGGGGAACCTACTCAAGTTGTTGATGTTTGAGCATGGGGAACCTACTCGCGTTGTTGATATTTGAGCATGGGGAACCTACTCAAGTTGTTGATATTTGAGCATGGGGAACCTACTCGCGTTGTTGATATTTGAGCATGGGGAACCTACTCGCGTTGTTGATATTTGAGCATGGGGAACCTACTCGCGTTGTTGATATTTGAGCATGGGGAACCTACTCGCGTTGTTGATATTTGAGCATGGGGAACCTACTCGCGTTGTTGATATTTGAGCATGGGGAACCTATTCGCGTTGTTGATATTTGAGCATGGGGAACCTACTCAAGTTGTTGATATTTGAACATGGGGAACCTACTCAAGTTGTTGATATTTGAGCATGGGGAACCTACTCAAGTTGTTGATATTTGAACATCCGGAACCTATTCACGTTGTTGATATTCTGTTTGGGAACCAACTGAAGAACAGCACTAAAAATAACACAATGTTTCTTTGTCATGCTTACCGTTACTGAGGGTTGTGAAATGTTTAAATGTATTTGAAATAAGTGAAAAGTGTTTACAATTACCCTGGTATACCCTATAAGAAAAGAATAGACGGCCATCGAATGTGATGAAAATTGTTTTGAGGCCTCCCACTAAAGTTAGATTCTGTAATGGACGCTAAATCTTTTGCTTTACGATTGTTTGGCGTGTGAGCTGCAGGTTTGTTTGGACGTCTGCCATTAGCATTTCGCTTGCCCGAAATGCCGCGACTACCTATAACTAATGCAGTGAATTACTTCGCATGTGTTTATACAGCCTGTTTATCTATGTATCTGGGTCTCTGTCGCGGACTCTGAGACATGCCTTCTAAAATGTATGAGAAGTGCTGACCCTCGCACCAGTCGGTACAAGTGACGCGGTACATTAGCAAACGGACAGAACTAAATTAAAAACAAAAGGAGAAACATATTTTACCGCACCGTTAGCCGAATGACTAGACGCTTCGGGTTCTGTTAAAACAAGAAGGAATATTTTAAGAGGCCGTGTTTTGTTTGTTTTTCTTAATAAATAAATCATGTTAACAATTTTTGCTACAAAATGAAGGACAAAGATTTTTTATTAAACATACAATAACTGGTAGGTATATTCAGAAACTAAATTCAAATTTCAATCTCAAAATTAAGATAACTTAAATTATTCTTATTGTCCATGTCGTACAAATTTTAATTGTCCATGTTTCGAAGAAACCTCACAAGTAAAATATTAATATTATCATTAGTAATAATAATAATAATAATAATAATAATAATAATAATAATAATAATAATAGGCCTAGCTTGCTTATGTAACAGATACCGTAAAATATTTATAAATATGTAATAGAAATTATTTATCCATTAATATTTTAAGAATTATATGTTTAGCAATACGCATACTTGAGTCTATACCTACAGATACAGTATAATCGATTGGGGAGGAATTGCTAAATCACATCTTATTCCGTTGACTCTGCTCCTAGGGTCGTGGAATCGTAGAGACGTGGAGTTGGGGTCACGGAATCGCAGAGTCGTGGAGTTGAGATCTGGGAAATCGTAGAGTCATGGAGTAGGGATCGGGGAAATCGTAGAGTCGTGAAATTGTGGTCGGGGAATCGCAGAGTCGTGGAGTTGGGATCAGGGAAATCGTAGAGTTGTGGAGATGGGATCGGGGAAATCGTAGAGTTGTGGAGATGTGGTCGGGGAAATCGTAGAGTCGTGGAGTTGCGATCAGGGAAATCGTAGAGTTGTGGAAATGCGGTCGGGAAAATCGTAGAGTCGTGGAGTTGGGATCAGGGAAATCGTAGAGTCGTGGAGATGGGGTCGGGGAAATCGTAGAGTTGTGGAGATGTGGTCGGGGAAATCGTAGAGTCGTGGAGTTGCGATCAGGGAAATCGTAGAGTCATGGATTAGGGATCGGGGAAATTGTAGAGTCGTGAAATTGGGATCAGGGAAATCGTAGAGTTGTGGAGATGTGGTCGGGGAAATCGTAGAGTCGTGGAGATGGGGTCGGGGAAATCGTAGAGTTGTGGAGTTGGGATCACGGAAATCGTAGGGTTGTGGAGATGGGGTCGGGGAAATCGTAGAGTTGTGGAGTTGGGATCAGGGAAATCGTAGAGTTGTGGAAATGGGGTCGGGGAAATCGTAGAGTTGTGGAGTTAGGGTCGGAGAAATCGTAGAGTCGTGGAGTTGGGATTAGGGAAATCGTAGAGTCGTGGAGTTGCGATCAGGGAAATCGTAGAGTTGTGGAGATGGGGTCGGGGAAATCGTAGAGTTGTGGAGATGGGGTCGGGGAAATCGTAGAGTCGTGGAGTTGCGATCAGGGAAATCGTAGAGTTGTGGAGATGGGGTCGGGGAAATCGTAGAGTCGTGGAGTTGGGATCAGGGAAATCGTAGAGTTGTGGAGATGGGGTCGGGAAAATCGTAGAGTCGTGGATTTGGGATCAGGGAAATCGTAAAGTCCTGGAGTTGCGATCAGGGAAATCGTAGAGTCGTGGAGTTGGGATCAGGGAAATCGTAGAGTCGTGGAGATGGGGTCGGGGAAATCGTAGAGTTGTGGAGATGGGGTCGGGGAAATCGTAGAGTTGTGGAGACGTGGTCGGGGAAATCGTATAGTCGTGGAGTTGCGATCAGGAAAATAGTAGAGTTGTGGAGATGGGGTCGGGGAAATCGTAGAGTTGTGGATTTGGGATCAGGGAAATCGTAGAGTTGTGGAGATGGGGTCGGGGAAATCGTAGAGTTGTGGAGTTGGGATCAGGGAAATCGTAGAGTTGTGGAAATGCGGTCGGGGAAATCGTAGAGTCGTGGAGTTGGGATCAGGGAAATCGTAGAGTCATGGAGATGGGGTCGGGGAAATCGTGGAGTTGTGGAGATGTGGTCGGGAAAATCGAAGAGTCGTGGAGTTGCGATCAGGGAAATCGTAGAGTCATGGAGTAGGAATCGGGGAAATCATAGAGTCGTGAAATTGGGGTCGGGGAATCGCAGAGTCGTGGAGTTGGGATCAGGGAAATCGTAGAGTTGTGGAGATGGGGTCGGGGAAATCGTAGAGTTGTGGAGATGGGGTCGGGGAATTCGTAGATTTGTGGAGATGTGGTCGGGGAAATCGTAGAGTTGTGGCGATGAGGTCTGGGAAATCGTAGAGTTGTGGAGATGGGGTCGGGGAAATCGTAGAGTCGTGAAGTTAGGGTCGGGGAAATCGTGGAGTCGTGGAGTTGCGATCAGGGAAATCGTAGAGTTGTGGAGCTGGGGTCGGGGAAATCGTAGAGTTGTGGAGTTGGGATCAGGGAAATCGTAGAGTTGTGGAGATGGGGTCGGAGAAATCGCAGAGTCGTGGAGTTGGGAGCATTGAAATCGTAGACTTGTGGAGATGGTGTCGGGGAAATCGTAGGGTCGTGGAGTTAGGGTCGGGAAAACCGTAGAGTCGAGGAGTTGGGATCGGGGAATCGCAGAGTCGTGGAGTTGGGATCGAGGAATCGAGTCGAGATCGAAATCAATTTCGGACAGAGTTGATACAGTTATCAATATAAAATATTTGAAGGAAAGATTATTTCAATGACAGGCTATTAATTACAAGGGCAAACACACTCAGTTTTGACCATGCAACACCTCTATCCCGCCTCTTAAGTATGTAGTTAACTACTAGATGGCAGGTGCTCATCTGAGCTCTGCACTCCCTCCATGGTCGTTACGCCATGAAGTTTACAGTTTGAAAAAATACGTGCACAAAATGTCAGAAATTAAACTATTTTTCAGACGTGTAGAAATTGTTCCTCATTTCCATGAGTAACTTGCAATACCTAAATCGTCTCCATCTGCATTTAACTTTGAGAGTGACACATTACTTTTTACCCCGTAACGAAATTCAGATGTCAGGAGCCATACCGAGACGTTCAGTAGGCACTCTGGTATCCATGGTGACAATTCAGTCCCTTCAAAACTCCGGATTCAGACACCACAAGGTGTTGCGGGGCAACGAACCACCATGGCAGCGCTGCGGTCGCTACCCCTGTCAAGCGCACAACCCGCACATCTGATTACATTTTATCGTTGATCTGTACCTACCGCTTCTGCTGCCCTTCGAGGTTTTGTCAGCAAATTCATTCTTGGTTGTCATCTGCTTAACTGTTTCGCGGTTTCGTGGATTTTGCTACTTGAAGTTCTCCTTGCCTCAAATAGCGTAGTCCGCATCTGTTGTGTCATCTCATAATAGTGATATTTAACTACGACTATAATATAATCTTCATTGCTATTTTTTTCGTCATTTGAATGTTCAGTATGCGAAATCTTGCTGCCCATTATAGCTTAGAGGCGTCTCAAAAACATTAGTACATTTATCAAAGGTATCAAGAGATGAAGAAGAAACTAGGATAAGAAGTCAAAATTCTGCAAGAACTGGAAGGGATGAAGTAACATTAGCAACACCGAATAGAGGTACGTCAGTGGGGAGAAGTAAGGGACAGGAAAGTGATAACTTAAGACGTTGGTGCATGAGTGATAAAACATAGGAAAGTGATAAAGTGGAAATAGTATGCACGAGTGACAAAACTTAGGAAAGTGATAAAGTGGAAATAGTACGCATGAGTGACAAAACTTAGGAAAGTGATAAAGTGGAAATAGTATGCATGAGTAACAAGTGATAAAGTGAAAATAGTATGCATGAGTGACAAAACTTAGGAAAGCGATAAAGTGCAAATAGTATGCACGAGTGACAAAACTTAGGAAAGTGATAAAGTGAAAATAGTATGCACGAGTGACAAAACTTAGGAAATTGATAAAGTGGAAATAGTATGCATGAGTGACAAAACTTAGGAAAGTGATAAAGTGAAAATAGTATGCATGAGTGACGAAACTTAGGAAAGTGATAAAGTGGAAATAGTATGCATGAGTGACACGTGATAAAGTGAAAATAGTATGCATGAGTGACAAAACTTAGGAAAGTGATAAAGTGGAAATAGTATGCATGAGTGACACGTGATAAAGTGAAAATAGTATGCATGAGTGACAAAACTTAGGAAAGTGATAAAGTGGAAATAGTATGCATGAGTGGCAAGTGATAAAGTGGAAATAGTATGCATGAGTGACAAAACTTAGGAAAGTGATAAAGTGAAAATAGTATGCACGAGTGACAAAACTTAGGAAAATTATAAAGTGAAAATAGTATGCACGAGTAACAAAACTTAGGAAAGTGATAAAGTGGAAATGGTATGCATGAGTGGCAAGTGATAAAATGGAAATAGTATGCATGAGTGACAAAACTTAGGAAAGTGATAAAGTGGAAATAGTATGCATGAGTGGCAAGTGATAAAGTGAAAATAGTATGCATGAGTGGCAAGTGATAAAATGGAAATAGTATGCATGAGTGACAAAACTTAGGAAAGTGATAAAGTGAAAATAGTATGCACGAGTGACAAAACTTAGGAAAGTGATAAAGTGAAAATAGTATGCATGAGTGACAAAACTTAGGAAAGTGATAAAGTGGAAATAGTATGCATGAGTGACAAGTGATAAAGTGAAAATAGTATGCATGAGTGACAAAACTTAGGAAAGCGATAAAGTGAAAATAGTATGCACGAGTGACAAAACTTAGGAAAGTGATAAAGTGAAAATAGTATGCACGAGTGACAAAACTTAGGAAAATGATAAAGTGGAAATAGTATCCATTAGTGACAAAACTTAGGAAAGTGATAAAGTGAAAATAGTATGCATGAGTGACGAAACTTAGGAAAGTGATAAAGTGGAAATAGTATGCATGAGTGACACGTGATAAAGTGAAAATAGTATGCATGAGTGACAAAACTTAGGAAAGTGATAAAGTGGAAATAGTATGCATGAGTGGCAAGTGATAAAGTGGAAATAGTATGCATGAGTGACAAAACTTAGGAAAGTGATAAAGTGAAAATAGTATGCACGAGTGACAAAACTTAGGAAAGTGATAAAGTGAAAATAGTATGCACGAGTAACAAAACTTAGGAAAGTGATAAAGTGGAAATGATATGCATGAGTGGCAAGTGATAAAATGTAAATAGTATGCATAAGTGACAAAACTTAGGAAAGTGATAAAGTGGAAATAGTATGCATGAGTGGCAAGTGATAAAGTGAAAATAGTATGCATGAGTGACAAAACTTAGGAAAGTGATAAAGTGAAAATAGTATGCACGAGTGACAAAACTTAGGAAAGTGATAAAGTGGAAATAGTATGCATGAGTGACAAAACTTAGGAAAGTGATAAAGTGAAAATAGTATGCATGAGTGACAAAACTTAGGAAAGTGATAAAGTGGAAATAGTATGCATGTGTGACAAAACTTAGGAAAGTGATAAAGCGGAAATGGCGATGGTGACAGAAAAGAGAGGTGAGGCAAGGGAATTATAGTGAAAAGGGATAAGATAGAAGTAATAACCAGGGAGTGATAATAAGTAAGTAGTGATACAAATACAATAAAGAAAGTGGGAATGGAAATGTAATGAAAGTGTAGAAACTACTTCGACTGAAAATGTATAGATTAGATTAGTGGGAATAAGTGGTTAGTGAACGTTAGTGTGTCAAGTGAATAAATAAGATGACAGCTATGGAAGAGTTCAACTTAATGTAAACAATGTTAGGAGAAAATCCACAAACGATTAGGGAAAACACGGGAATTTTACTTGAAGCAAGTAAAGAGATAGGTTTGGAAGTAAATCCCGAAAAGACAAAGTATATGATTATGTCTCGTGACGAGAATATTGTACGAAATGGGAATATAAAAATTGGAAATTTATCTTTTGAGGAGATGGAAAAATTCAAATACCTGGGAGCAACAGTAACAAATATAAATGACACTCGGGAGGAAATTAAACACAGAATAAATATGGGAAATGCGTGTTATTATTTGGTCGAGAATCTTTTATCATCCAGTCTGCTGTCAAAAAATGTGAAAGTTAGAATTTATAAAACATTTATACAGTATTACCGGTTGTTCTTTATGGTTGTGAAACTTGGACTCTCACTTTGAGAGAGGAACATAGGTTAAGGGTGTTTGAGAATAAGTTCTTAGGAAATATTTGGAGCTAAGAGGGATGAAGTTACAGGAGAATGGACAAAATTACACAACACAGAACTGCACGCATTGTATTCTTCACTTGACATAATTAGGACCATAAAATCCAGACGTTTGAGATGGGCAGGACATGTAGCACGTATGGGCGAATTCAGAAATGCATATAGAGTGTTAGTTTGGAGACCGAAGGGAAAAAGATCTTTGGGGAGGCCGAGACGTAGATGGGAGGATAATATTAAAATGGATTTGAGGGAGGTGGGGTCTGATAGAGAGTGGATTAATCTTGCACAGGATAGGGACCGATGACGGGCTTATGTGACGGCGGAAATGAACCTGCGGGTTCTTTAAAAGCCATTTGTAAGTATTATTATTATTATTATTATTATTATTATTATTATTATCATTATTTAACATTTTTAATGTAATAAAACTATGAAGTTAATATTACTTACTGTATTAAAACTATTAAATTATATATCTAACATTACGTATTATACTAATAGACTACTGCTACCATGACTACTGACGCTGATGGCATTCTTACTCGACGAACATTCGAAGACTGGAGATATATATATATATATATATATATATATTTTTTACATAATAAGGCTCCTGTCACACTTTGACACGACTATGTGTTGGGAGTTTCAACTTGAGACAAAACAAAACATGACTTTGTAAACTGATAAATTTTCAGGCCATACGCGGTATTCGGAACCTCAAGTCCATAGCTTTCACGCAGCTTTAACCATTTCGTACACCAGTGGGATGGATTGAACATGCTCGACTTTCATTCTATTGTAGGCTCATTGTTATTGAGGTAATAGAATCACACACACACTGTATTCCCTCTCGTTGAGTAAATGTAGCCAAGAAAACGCAGCTGTTGAACTAGACAGGATTTCCTATTGAAACAATGCAGTTAGGGGAGACGCTTTCCCGATACAGTCGTTGCTTTAGCGTTGAATGGTTGTCAGGAGTATAAGAATACACCCTGTAGAGCAGTTTGTAGTTTAGCGCCGTTCTTGTGTTTCAATGGGAGGTCATTGTCGTTCAGCCCACGACACAAAGAATTGCCCCTTCGCTCTTCGGGTTATTTCTAGGTTAGCATGGGTGTTATTGCCGAAGTCCCTGTCCGCCAGGGACCGATTTAGAGTAAGGAGAAGCAGTAGAACAAGGGGGACAGATTTAGAACTCTGTTCTTGTCCACATCCCCTCTCCCCGTTGGATGGATGGCGGGATGCGGTATTGGGGGAAGTTTCGGAGTGTTAAAGAAATTCGTAACTGTGGCAGAGTTTCAATTAAAACGCAGACTAATTGAAAAGGAATGCGTCCCTTGCGACCTCTTTAAAAAGGATGGATGTGAGCTTTTATGTTAATTTATTGAGACAAAAGAAACGAATAACGCAGAAATTGTTTACGGACAAATTTTGTTTCTTAACTTGTAGTTCGGAATTCGTGAATTGAAATTTTAACGTTGAATGTCTGGCTGTAGCTTGTCTGATACTGAGTTGTTAGCGCATCGATGTCACAGACTGACCATTTTAATTACGAAGTTAACGGGAGATTAGCTAATCTATCCCGTAAAGCGGCAATTTTCAATTTTCTAATTAGCTATTTAATAACCTATTATTTAAAACAGATGTTGAACACGGTAGATAATGCTCTTTATCACCTACCCTGTTCAACATTTGCTTGGAGAATTTAATGAAGAACTGTTTTCGGAACTTGGATGGGATGATAGTAGGAGGAAGAAGAATAAAACGCATAAGATTTACTGATAATATGGCGTTGTTAGCAGAAGACAAGACGATACTAAGGGATAAGTCAGTGAGCTAAATGACAGCTGTGAGCAGTATGGGATGAAGATAAATGCAAACAAGACGAACACCATGGTTGTCGATAGAAAAATAAAGAGGGTAAATGTGCGAATACTTACTGAGGCAGTAGAGCAAGTGGACAGCTTCAAATACTACAAGCAGTAACATGAGCTGCTGCCAGGAAGTCAAAAGGAGGATAGCAATGGCCAAAGAAGCTTTAAATAGAAAAAGGAGCATCTTCTGCGGACCTCTGAAAAAAAAAAAAAAACCTAAGGGAGATACTAGTGAAGTGCTTTGTGTGGAGTGAGGAATTGCATACATCAGAAACATGGACATTACGACGAAGTGAAGAGAAGCGACTAGAAGCACTTGAAATATGGATGTGAAGAAGAATGGAGCGTGTGAAATGGATAGACAGAATAAGAAAATGAAGCTGTGTTGGAAAGAGTGGGTGAAGAAAGAATAATGCTGAAACTGATCAGGAAGAGGAAAAGGAATTGGTTGGATCACTGGCTGAGAAGAAACTGCCTACTGAAGGATGCACTGGAAGGAATGGTGATCGGGGAAGAGTTCGTGGCAGAAGAAAATATCAGATGATAGACGACATTAAGATACAATTTATTTATCATATGAGGAGACAAAGAGGAAGACAGAAAATAGGAAAGATTGGAGAATACTGGATTTGCAATGAAGGACCTGCCATTTGGTAGAACTGTCTTATACACACACACACAGACACAGACACAGAGACACACACACACACAGTTTCTAACAAAAGTTTAAGGAACCCCTTCAAAGTGATGTTTCACTCCTATCCTTGTATTTATATGAAACCCCCTGATGTTTATATAGGGACCTAATGGCTGTGAAAAGATGAAGTTTTTACTGCAAACCCAATTTCTCTTATTTCAAACTGCAGATTTTATAACAATTTTTCTGCTATGAAAACTTATTAAAAATTACGTTTTTTGTAGGAGAAAAATTAATTACTCCAGAATGAATGTACTCAGATCAATGAATTTTGGGATAGAGTTAGAAATATCTGAAAGGCTTCCTGCGCAAATAATATTTCTTTTTGTTTAAACAAATTGTGACACCCCGTCCACGCATTAAAATCCAGATTTTTCTTGATTTTCTTTAGGAAAAAACGGCCATTTTATGAACTTCTCTTGAGTTTGAAATTTATAGCAAATTGACCCGGGACCGCCACTGGCACTACATCATAACATTGGGAGTTGTTAACGCTGGCCAATCAGCTTATTCCCTCCATTTTAGTAAACAGTTGTGGAGAATGCTACAAGTGTGGAAAGGTTAGATTTCTTCCTTGAAAAAAAGTGAAAATTGGTCGAAATTCCAGAGTGTGGACATGAAGTGGTAGATTATTGGGATGTGGACCAATGAATTGAGATAATTTCTAACTCTATCCAAAAATTCATTTATCTAAATACATCCATTCTGGAGTAATTGCCTTTTTTCCTACAAAAAATATAATTTTTCAGTAAGTTTTCATGAGAGAAAAATTGTTATATAATCCACAGTTCGAAAGATACAGAGATTGGGCTTGCAGTAAAAAACTTAACTTTTTATAGGCATTTGGTCCCTGTATAAATATCCGGGGATTTTACATAAGTAGGCTATAAGGACAGGAGTGAAAAATCTCTTTCTAAGGGATGTCTTAACTGCAATTTTCGGCCACCGAAGAGGGTACTCGGCAAAAATAATATCATGGGCAGATATTCCTGCAACTGTATCAGTCTATTTAAATTTTTACAGGCTGAAGATGCAAGGTATCTAAGGAAAGTGACGCAGATTTTATCAATAAATATAAGCTATAAAAGATTTGTTTTTTAAAACAATGTTGATGTTTGGTTATTTTTTATGCAAATGTTCCATTTTTTTCAGAAAGTATGAATTAGACAAAAATAAAAAAATACCACTTTGACAACTATTTATTAACGAAATGAACGCACATTAAGTGATGTATGTCTGTTAGTTCTATTAGAAAAAATATTTAGGTAAAAAAATAAGAAAGTAAAGTTATTCCTTTAAAAGCTCAAATTTTTTACAACCTGTATTTCTTGATAAACCTTGTACCTTTATCCTTTAAAAATGAAGTACGCTTTCTTCAGTACTTGTTGAAATAATGGGTAATTAAATAAGCAGATTTAAGATTGGCGGTGTAGGGCAGTTAATGTCCCCTTCATTTAAAACTTTGAATTGAAATTAATTGAATTAGAGAGGGCACATTACGACCCAGAGCTACGATCTAGAAAACATATTACGGATACCCTCTAGCTAGGCGTATTCGTAATTGTACCGGTTGATTACGCTAAGGTTCGCTCCGTATCCATGTTTCGAGAGGGCAACCCTCCTCCTCACCGTAGACCAACCCCCTACCTGCGTCGCAAGCCGACGTTTAGGGGAATACTTTTGAATGATAATGTAACGGAGATGGGACGGAATGATAGGCCTACTGATGTCTAATATGAGGAAACAGGAGATTCTTGGGGGAGGGAACCAACTGCAATCTTGTTTGCCTTAATTGTCACTACGGAATTTTAGAGTGAAAAATCCCAGGCCTGACGGGACTTTAGGTCAGTTTCTGTCGGATGCTTTTCCAATTCACTGAGGGCTAAAGCACTATCACATTTATTTTTGAACTTTGCTCTGGAAAGCCCAGGATAACAGACAGGGTTACATCAGCTGCTTGTATATGCGGTACTGTTATATACAATAAATAAATACTTCGTTGCTAGGGAAACATTAACAGCAGATGAACAATAAATTCAGTGTCGTTTGTTTTGCCGCATACTGTAATGTGTATAATTATGTTCTCACAATTATCTTTCGTTTTGTCCTTTTCTTTTGAAAATGTGTTGTCTTGGAATTACTGACAGACCAGCTTAATGTTAGTATTTCGATAGGTAAATAAAAAGCCAGTACATTGCACTACAAACAAATCAGTGTAATCGTAACACTAATCAAAACATGAAACGGCACGTTGATCTCCAGACTTCGACAATGGTGAAACTGCTTTTGAATTCATTGTGAAATTTTGATCAACACACAAAATGACAAAGAGAGAGGCTTTAAAAATGTTATTGTATAATAGGTTAGTGTTAGATTTTTAATATTGTGTGGAAAATATAAGCAATTAAAGTTATTTCTTGCTTTTGAAAAACTCTATATAATTTACAGACAATTATTTTCCTTTTATTATAGCTTACTTTCTTAATCGAAGCATTCTTAACTTCATAGTGTTATTAAATAATAATAATTATTAGTATTTTCTACATTTGAAACTCAAAATCTTTCTCTCAGGTCTGGTGATGTATAAAATATCCAATTTGCATAGATTAAATTTGTATATTATTTTGTTATTAATATATTTTTAATTTATGTCTTTTTTAGAAATGATTTTATTAAATTTTTCAATATCTATTTATATTATTCGGTTGAGAAGCTTTTTTCATCTAGTCTGCTGTCAAAAAATATGAAAGTTAGAATTTATAAAACAGTTATATTACCGGTTATTCTGTATGGTTGTGAAACTTGGACTCTCACTTCGAGAGAGGAACAGAGATTAAGGGTGTTTGAGAATAAGGTTCCTAGGAAAATATTTGGGGCTAAGAGAGATGAAGTTACAGGAAAATGGAGAAAGTTACACAACATAGCACTGCACGGATTGTATACTTCACCTGACATAATTAGGAACAAAATCCAGACGTTTGAGATGGGCAGGGCATGTAGCATGTATGGGCGAATCCAGAAATGCATATAGAGTGTTAGTTGGGAGGCCGGAGGGAAAAAGACCTTTGGAGAGGCCGAGACGTAGATGGGAAGATAATATTGAAATAGATTAGAGGGAGGTGGGATATGATGGTAGAGACTGGATTAATCTTGCTCAGGATAGGGACCAATGGCGGGCTTATGTGAGGGCGGCAATGAACATCCGGGTTCCTTAAAAGCCAGTAAGTAGGTAAGTAGGCCTTTTATTCATGTATTATTAGCGTTACTATTATTTATTGAGTTATTCTTGATTAAGTATTTTAAAGTTATCCGTTGTATTCCGTCCATTCATGATCATTATTGTAGGCTAATTTTCTTCATGTGTAATAATTAACTTTATACACTTTTATAGTAATTTTGTCATTAATTTCGTCAAATTTTAATCTTGCTTTGTGCTGAACTGTTACTGGCCTTTGGCAATTTAGAGCCTATATGACGCGCCGTTTTCGAAGAACAGAATGGGGCAGGCAGACACATTTGGCTTTGCTGTAGGCCTACTTTGTTTTACATAATGAACCTAACATCGGAAACATTATCAAAATTGGTGATCCGAAGAACGTTTCCTTCGCTTGTTAGTCATGGATTGAAGTAGTTATAATAGCTTAATTTATGAACGAGAACAAAAAAAAAAAAGATATACCGTAAAAAATTGGTCCGTCGGCAATTCGGCGCCCATGTTCTGTCTGTCGTAATATATGCGGCTTCCTCCCTTGCCATCTCCCTCTTTCTTCACGCTGCGCGCTGGAGGGATCAGTCACTGCCCACTACGGCCGCGTTCTCCCCGGTCATTACTGACACGTGAGAGTTCCGTGGTCAGGGATATCGGATCTCACGGGACGGGTGGGATTCGGCTACACGATTCGCCACACTAACAAGGCTAAGCAAGGTTCGTCTATCGCTGGATTCCAGCTGAATTTACTTCGAGGTGTTTTGGATATTCTGTCTTGTACATAGCTCTGCAGCTTAGAAAGAAACCTGCTCAAGATCAGTTGTTGTGACGTCGAATAAGTCTTTCCCCGCACCCGTTACGAAATCATCGTGAAAGGAAAATGACAGTGGCGATTCCTCCATGAAGGATATGAGGATGATCCTACAGTTTAATTTCGTACCTCTGAGAATAGAATAGTAATATACGTTACAAGAGCGGTATGTTGACGTTTTCATGGTCGAGGAAAAGATTGAAAAAGCGAAACGTAGTTGAGCTTTTTTAATTTCCGAGAACATGAAAACAAACATACCGCTCGTGTATCGTACATGATTTTGTGCGAAGATCGTTTATTACATACCTGAAAGACGAATTTCTAATTAGTTGCAATGAAATCTCCATGTTGGTTTCTGTTTATTGACGGCAACTTCGGAACACCAAAATATCTATCTTCAACATTATTGCTTTAAAATGTTTTCTGTGTTTAATATACTCCAGCAGGCCATGATGTACGTCTGTCTTTTTTTTTCCCCTAGTCTATAAATGCGAACTTAAAACAAACGGTAAGGTTATGTAATGATTTATTTTTCATTTTAATATTTTAACAATATTATTTATATAACATATTGCAGTAATAACATCGGCATCTGGAATCTTGTCGATTTTTTCACGGCTTCCTTAATGTTACTTGTATCAGGAATGCAATAAGTTTCGTGGAGTAGTAGACTTTACTTAATTTTTGCAAATATTAAAAAAAAACAATAATTAACATTGCAATTTAGGTGAAATTGCAGTGGTAAGTTTCCAATTTATAATTATTACTATGTTAAACGTCTCTAAAAATAATATGTTAAAAGCCTAAAGCAGTAAAATGAATGTCGCGCTTAAGCGGTAAGAAGAGGGAAATTGTTGTGTGTGTTACGTTGGGAATACTGAATGTGGTATTTCACACTTACCGCGTATTGGTTCTGTGCGGAAAACAAGCAAATACGCACGATCTCGCACAAAATATTTTAATTACAGATTTTAATTTTCAGTGCGTCCCGAAGTAATAATTTCCTTTAAGCTTCCACTTTCTGTCGTGAGTTGTCGCCACTGCACAGCTCAGAAATAATTTCCGAGGACCCATCCAAATATCTTACAGCAAACTGTTTTTTCTAGCTGTGAAGTTAGGGGACAGGAGAGAGTGCGTAGGGCGGGGTATGGCTTGAGGATATGACCGCGTATCCTAATACTACGACCCTTACTTCTGGGTGACGGAGACCCTGTCACAGACTACAATAAGAATTTTCAAGTATCCTTGTAGCCTTCTTAAATGCAGTTCATTGATCATTTTAAACGAATAGAATAAACGAAATAATAAATAATTTAAAATGATATAATATAATAAGTAAAATGAATAAAAAACAAAATTACATAAAGATAAATAACATAAGCTATAATAAATACAAGAATTAACAGGACTTTCAGATGACAGGACAGCCGAAAGAATATCTGAAGTTGTATTTGATCATTTAGAAGAATTTAACTGTAGCAAGAAATTAATTGTGCAAACGTACGACAGAACATCGGTAAATATCGGGCAGTACAATGGCTTAGGAGCCATCTTCGCAACTAAAAAGGGGAGGAGAATCGAAATTCACTACAAATAAATTGCCAGTTCCAGAGTCGTGAGTCAAAGACTAACATAGGCCTACTTGTATTGATTTTACATGCTCTATTATTATTATTATTATTATTATTATTATTATTATTATTATTATTGTTATTATTATAAATACTATTATTATTATTATTACTAATATTATATCATTATTAATATTATTTTCTGTCTTGGTCATCAGTCGTGAATCTCATATACTACATACAAAAAATATCACTAGTCGCCACTGGAAAATGATTATGCTGTGTGAAAAATTAGAAAAAAAATAATTGCCTGAAATTAGATTGCTATAGATTTGGTAGTAATAGTGGTAGCGTTTTTATTTTTTTTTCTGTTGCTGAAAAAGGCAACTTTCGGCTATTTTCATAACTTAGAATGGTTGTTCTGAAGAAATTAATTTAAATTTTAAAGTTCAACCTACTTGTGTGTATTCATTGATTTGGAAAATACTCATGAAAAAGTAAATAGAAGGAAACTGGGAAAGTCTAACAGAAATGTGCAGTAGTGGCAAAAAAAAAAAAAAAACCCGGACCGACTCTTCTAGCTGATTTCAGAGCCTTGTTCACAGTGGCAACACAATAGACTGGTAACTAAGACTTTCGTGGTTCGAATCCTGCCTGGGAAGGAAACTTTTTTTTGTTCCTTATTCAAATTTATTCCCAATACTTTTCGATTGCAGCGATATTTTACTACTTAATTAACTTATTAATCCCAGAACATAAATTTTACCAGCTTATTTTCTAATGGCTTTCTAAATGGGTTACGCCAGCAGTCGAAACTACAACAATTTCAATAGATTACTCGCTATCTTGTGAATGCGGGCGTGGCATGCGCAGTGGCTCATTTCGGGGACTTTGATTATTCCGTCGGTCCGAATTTTTTTGTCACTACTGTACTATACATACCTTCTTTAAAAGACCTGCCCTTGGGCAAAACATTAAATAATAATAATAATAATAATAATAATAATAATAATAATAATAATAATAATAATAATAATAATAATAATAATATTATTATTATTATTATTATTACAGATGACTTTTAAGGAACCCACAGGTTCATTGCCGCCCTCATATAAGACCGCCGTCGGTCCCTATCCTGAGCAAGATTAATCCAGTCTCTATCATCATATCCCACCTCCCTCAAATCCATTTTAATATTATCCCCTCATCTACCTCCCCAAAGGTCTTTTTTCCCTCCGGTCTCCCAACTAACATTCTGTATGCATTTCTGGATTCACCCGTACGTGCTACATGCCCTGCCCATCTCAAACGTCTGGATTTAATGTTCCTAATTATGTCAGGTGAAGAATACAATGCGTGCAGTTATGCGTTGTGTAACTTTCTCCATTATCCTGTAACTACATCCCTCTTAGCCCCATATATTTTCCTAAGTACCTTATTCTCAAGCACCCTTAATCTCTGTTTCTCTCTGAAAATGAGAGTCCACGTTTCACAACCGTACAGAACAATCGGTAATATAACTGTTTTATAAATTTCAACTTTCAGATTTTTTGACAGCAGACTAATGACAAAAGCTTCTCAACCGAATAATAACACTCATTTCCCATATTTATTCTGTGTTTAATTTCCTCCCGAGTGTCATTCATATTTGTTACTGTTGCTCCAAGATATTTGAATTTTTCCACATCTTCAAAGGATAAATTTCCAATTTTTTTTATTTCATTTTCGTACAATATTCTCGTCACGAGACATAATCATGTAGTTTGTCTTTTCGGGATTTACTTCCAAACCTATCTCTTTGCTTGCTTCAATAAAAATTCCCGTGTTTTCCCTACCATTTTCACGTCATCCGCATAGACAGGAAGCTGATGTAACCCATTCAATTCCAAACCCTCTCCGTTATCGTGAACTTTTCTAATGGCATATTCTAGAGCGAAGTTAAAAGGTAAAAGTGATAGTGCATCTCCTTGCTTTAGCCCGCAGTGAATTGGAATTATTATTATTATTATTATTATTATTATTATTATTATTATTATTATTATTATTATTATTATTATTATTACTATTTGCACAGAACGACTTCAATCTTTATCTAAACTTTCGAAACTATATTTTATATTAAAATAGCCAACTGGAGTTTGTTAATTGTTATTGTGATGTACAAAACTAGGTAGCCTACATATGATATATTTTTTTTCGTGCAGGAATTCTGCATTATCATATGATGAAGGATGGGTATAGCGGAGAAAACTTCTCTCGGCACCGGGATCCTAACCCGGGTTTTCATCTCTACGTGGTGACGTGCTGACGCTTCAGCACGTAGAGATGAAAACTCGGGTCGGATCCCGGTGCCGGAGAGAATTTTTCTCCGCTCTACCCATCCTTCATCTGGAGTTTGCTTCATAAATAGATCACAGTTTCTCTAGTCGCGAGATTCACAACGAAGATTCTCTCATCTTTGAGAAGCCTCACTTTAAACGTAATTGATAACTTCGTCGTAAGATATAACTGTAAGACGAAATTGTGATGAAAGTTAGAAAAGTGTTTTGGGTATCCCTGTCATGTGCTGTATTGGGGAAAACCGAAACCCTAACCTTCCGGCACGAATTCTTTCTGGCAGCTGTACTGTCACGTTGAGCCGTGATGTTCTAAATGGCGCTGATTGACTCTCCCCTCTGTCTCGCAATTTGTAACCACTGTGGGCAAAAATGATGAGATATGGGGGTCAGGGTGACCCTCGGTGGAATTGATTCATCCATCCTCCGTGGACGCTTCTATTGGTTTTAATGACCTGTTAACGCCGCCAGCGGCTGTAATATGGCACTCGGGGAGTCAATCCCGAAACATTGGTCGCCATTTGCCGATTCTAGGAAGAAACACGCGGAATAATACAGCATGTAGGCAATGACTTTCGTGTGCACGGTGTTAAAGCTCTTAGGAAAACAGGGAGGTAGAGGTCGTATTATTTTCACTCGTAAGCTCTTTTAACTAGTGTAGTAAAAATTCGCCTGTGTGCTTTCAAAGTTAACTAACCACAAACGTAGAGGAGAAGGTGGAAATATGGGTTACCATTTTGTTTTCCTCATAATAATGGAAAATGGTGTGGCACATTGCTTGGACATCTTTATTGACATACAAAATAATTATTCATATACAATTTTTCCAGTCTTAAAGGTCAATAGTTGCAATAGATATTTGCATATAATTACTTTTTGAAAG
Organism: Periplaneta americana; assembly: GCA_025594305.2. Classification (NCBI taxonomy): domain Eukaryota; kingdom Metazoa; phylum Arthropoda; class Insecta; order Blattodea; family Blattidae; genus Periplaneta; species Periplaneta americana. Next base: position 39,066,278 of record JAJSOF020000003.1, on the reverse strand, counting down.
AAAGACGAACTGGTCCTCTATAGCAGGCCTGCACAAACAGCGCTCAACGAGCGTGCGCGCTCCTTCGGAGCGGGAGAGCGGTGTTTACCGCTCGCCGAAACGGAGAGGAAGATCAAAGAAGTTTTATAGTTTAGGAAGATACGTCAGAATGACATAGACTTGCTTTAGGTAGAGGAGAGGGAAACGAGTTATCTAGTGGAGAGCAGTGTGTAGGCCTATTCTCAGTAACTATTTCACGTTGCTTACCTACTGCTACAGTACAGTATGGAGGAATCTAAAAGACGGAACATAACATTTAACATTTAACGATTTACAACTCGAACTTATTGATCTTCAATGTGACCTAAGAGCTAAAGATAGTTTGAATAATACTACTAGCCTGGTTGAGTTTTACAAGACTAAACATTAGCAATAATATCCACGACTACTCATGCTGGCTGTGAAAATGATTGCTATGTTTGACTCAACATTTATATTTGTGAGCTACTGTTTTCTATAATCAACTTTAATAAAGGCAGACATGGAACATCTGTAACTGATGTTTCATAATGATCATTAGGCTACTGTTCCTTTCATCTTCCAACAGCATGAAACCCCGTTTTAATGTACTGATAAATAAAAATATAACAAAATGATATTGTACATTTAAGTAGCTATAGAATTTCTATTAGGCCTACTTTTGTAAAATAAATATTTCTTTATTAATTAACAATAGTACAGGATAGTTTTGCAAACACTCAACGGGAATTCATTTCATGAACACTCGTACTAGTACTTCATTTTGTGTATATTTTGTACGAGATCACCCCTTCTTCCATTCCACCCTATACAGAGCGCAGCTAATATCTGCATTCCGCTCATGAGCTGTGAGCCGGCTCGGAGAGCGCAAACCTTGTGCAGGCCTGCTCTATAGGTAGTGGGATCTAAATATGGGCTAACACAAGAATTTGAAAATAAAATTGGAAAAAGCAAAGAAACATAAGTAGGAAACCTATGTCACATGAATGGCAATATTCTGTAACAAATAAAGCAAATCACGTTAGTGAAAATACGGGACGTGTAAACGTGCTGGTAATATGGGCTATCTATCCCATATTTGACACATAGCGGTAGCCTATATTAGCAGCATCGACTCATGAAGGTTTCTAAGATTATGTATGGCAATTGTTGTTCTAAATAAATATTACTCTTATGTCATGTGATAGAGCTATTCTTAATCAGTGCAACATATCAAGCGTGATTTCTAAACATGAAATATATTTATTTCAATAAAATTGAAACTACATACCTGCAAAAACTTTTAAATTGATGAAAAACACAAACAGCACACCACATCCATACTACAAAGACAACTGGTTTGTCTCTTTGTGCACGCAGACTGATGGACACGAGATGTACTTTTAGAGCTTTTTCGCTAGGTAACAACACCATATATAGTAAAACACGAGGTAGCCCATATTACCACTACTAGCCCATATTTCCACCTTCTCCTCTAATAAAAATTATTTATGTGATTTACACAATATTTCGAGGTATGTTTCAATTCATAAGATACTTTTACCTTACTTAAAATTAGGATAAAGAAAACACAGGTTATGAAACTTGTTTCGTGTAAGTACCAATTCAACTGATAATACTAACTTTCACAGAGTAATGGGAAATAAAATTCGTTTTTATGAATTCTGACTTCACAGGCAACAATCTTCTAGGTCAATTGTTAAAGCAATAAAATGAAATATTTAAAATATTTTCTTTACATGAGCATGTTAAAGACTGTATACCTATACCAATAAAAATAAACCATTTTTTCTAAAATTAAAAAAAAAAATGGTGGGTGGTAGAAAACTTCTGACTTCGTTTTTGGAATCAGCATATGAAATTACATAAGAAACAGCAGAAATTTTACTTACTTACTTACTTACTTACTTCCTTACTTACTGGCTTTTAAGGAACCCGAAGGTTCATTGCCGCCCTCACATAAGCCCGCCATAGATTCCTATCCTGAGCAAGATCAATCCAGTCTCTATCATCATATCCCACCTCCCTCAAATCCATTTAATATTATCTTCCATCTACGTCTCGGCCTCCCCAAAGGTCTTTTTCCCTCCGGCCTCCCAACTACCACTCTATATGCATTTCTGGATTCGCCCATACGTGGTACATGCCCTGCCCATCTCAAACGTCTGGATTTAATGTTCCTAATTATGTCAGGTGAAGAATACAATGCATGCAGTTCTGCGTTGTGTAACTTTCTCCATTCTCCTGTAACTTCATCCCTTTTAGCCCCAAATATTTTCTTAAGCACCTTATTCTCAAACTCCCTTAACCTATGTTCCTCTCTCAAAGTGAGAGTCCAAGTTTCATAACCATACAGAACAACCGGTAATATAACTGTTTTATAAATTCTAACTTTCACATTTTTTGACAGCAGACTGGATGATAAAAGCTTCTCAACCGAATAATAACAGGCATTTCCCATATTTATTCTGTGTTTAATTTCCTCCCGAGTATCATTTATATTTGTTACTGTTGCTCCCAGGTATTTGAATTTTTCCACCTCTTCAAAGGATAAATTTCCAATTTTTATGTTTCCATTTCATACAATATTCTCGTCACGAGACATAATCATGTACTTTGTCTTTTCGGGATTTACTTCCAAACCTATCTCTTTACTTGCTTCAAGTAAATTTCCCTTGTTTTCCCTAATCGTTTGTGGATTTTCTCCTGACATATTCACGTCATCCGCATAGACAAGAAGCTGATGTAACCCGCTCAATTCCAAACCCTCTCTGTTATCCTGGACTTTCCTAATGGTATACTCTAGAGCAAATTTAAAAAGTAAAGGTGATAGTGCATTTCCTTGCTTTAGCCCACAGTGAATTGGAAACGCATCTGACAGAAATTGACCTGTACGGACTCTACTGTACGTTTCACTGAGACACATTTTAATTAATCGAACTAGTTTCTTGGGAATACCAAATTCAATAAGAATATCATATGAAACTTCTCTCTTAACCGAGGCAGAAATTTTACATTTAACAAAATCACTGTTAACCAGTGTGATTAAAGTAAAAATAGCGTCTTACCACTTATTAGATGATAGTCTGTGTTTTCTATTCCTGTTTGGAGGACTCAGAATTGAAATAAATTGCCCCTTCTCTCCTAAAATAAAAAATAGTGTATACGTTTTCGGCCACAACGTCAACATCTTTGATGACTCGTTCAATATACAGAGTTAACCGTAAGTAATGTCATTAATTTCGAGGAGTTATTCTTTGAGATATTTCAAACAAAAAAGTATCATGCAATTTTGCTCGTTTTTGCTTCCTTTTCGAAAAAAAAAATACATGAAATATTTCATAGCGTATTTTGGAAAAGCTACTGAATTAATTCCCAATATGCTCAATCAATTCAAGAAAACAGTGTGTTTAGGCCTATGACATTAAATGAATGAAAGAATTTTAGTTTTGTCCTTTAAATGAAGGGTTCAGAGCCATAGTGGGCCAAGCGCCATTTATTAAAAACGAAGAAAGTAAGGGTTAAAGTTAAGTAAATACCAAGTTTAATGAAGAGTGACATATCATTTAGTTTTAATGTGCATACTTTATCTTACTTGCTATATGTTTCATTAAATTATGATAATCACTTAATTTTAACTGTTTTCTCCGTTTTCAATAAATGGCGCTTGGCCCACTATGGCTCTGAACCCTTCAAATGTTCAGAAATTTAATTAGAACAATCATAACTCTTCGCTCTGAAAAGGAATTTTACAATGTTACATTTCTTCGGATCAGATTTCTGCACATTTAAAGGTCAAAACTAAAATTCTTGCAATAATTTATTATCATAATATACTGCTCTCTTAAATTGACTGGACATATTGGGAATTAAATCAATGACTTTTTCAAAACGCGCTATGAAATGTTCCATATAAAACAATATATCTCGAAAAAGAAGCAAAAACGAGCAAAATTGTATTGAATCTTTTGTTTGATATATCTCAAAGAACAGCCCCCTGAAGTTAATGACGTTACTTAGGGCCCAACTTGTATTTTGAAACGATTATTTGAGGTAAATAAATATACTCAATTATTTTAATTTTTATGTAGCTGTTTGCTACTACATTCGTTTGTTTTGAGCTAATTTGTGTCTAATAAGCAATTCAACATGATGAATGCATAACGAATACTATTAGCAGCAAATGGAATCAAAATCTGTAATCGCAACGATATTAAAACGCTTCTCTACGCAGATGACCAAATTTTAATTGCAAACACAGGGAAACGAGTGGCATTCTACTGCAAATAAATTAAAGCAAATTGCTCAGAAATACACCACGGGATTTTCAGCCTGTAACTCAAAATTCAGAGGCAATTTATTAAGTGAGCTTCGAAATTAATAAAGCTATTCAACAAGTGGAAGCACATATCTAGCTAATGTTTCCAGATAATAAATAAGATATTAATGTAACAGTTTAGAGGTAAAATGCCATTAATGTAAACTTACTCAAAATTCAAGAAAAAAAAAACAACGTAGCAACAGAAACTTTCTTATACTGTGGGAATGAAGCATGGTTTTACACATAATAAAAAATGTCAGTAAGTGAAATCAGCTTCCTAAGGCACTTCACTGTTATTGGAAAATGAATTAAGAAATGAACAGAAATAGAAAGATTAGTGTATAAGAAGTAGAGCAGTTAAAATGAAAGGCAACCGGCAAAACAGGCTACATCAAACAGAAATGGTCGAGAATATACCAAGACTTGTCCTCAATTTCAACTGAGTGTATTAAGTAATATAATAATTGTAATCATATATTCAGAGGCTGTGCCCTTTGACTCCCTTCATCGTTACTGGGGTGATGCAGCAGTTTGGACACCGTTTGCAACAAAGGGTAAATAAACGTCATATGATTGGCACAAGATGCAGAAACTTTCCAAGATTTTATTTTTATAGCAACAAGGCTAGAAATCTGTAAAACAAAACAAGAAAATTCAAGAAAAAAAAAATATATACTGCTTATCATTGCGATTTATGTCACGAATTGTTAACGGTGAACATTAATCATTCTAATAATTGAACGTAAAATGTGGAATATTCAAGGAACCTGCAACCAGTAAGTATGAGTGGATGTGAATTAGTGACTGTAGTAAAGAAATAGGGATGGGACAGAGAGAGAGAGTGAGAGCGAGAAACAGTAAATACAGAGAGAGAGAGAGAGAGAAGTGAATACAGAGAGAGAGAAAAGGAGTGCAAAGAGGGAGAAAGAATAAATACAGAAAAAAAGAAAGAGGGATTGCGGAGAGAGAGTGAAAGAGGGAATGCAAAGAGAGATAGAGAGAGAAAGAGCGAATGCAGAGAGAGAGAGAGAAAGCGAATGCAGAGAAATGCAGAGAGAGAGAGAGAGAGAGAGAAAGAGCGAATGTACAGAGAGAGAAAGAGCGAATGCACAGAGAGAGAAAGAGCGAATGCCCAGAGAGAGAAAGAGCGAATGAAGAGAGAGAGGGAAAGAGCGAATGCAGAGAGAGAGAAAGAGCGAATGCAGAGAGAGAAAGAGCGAATGCAGAGAGAGAGGAAAGAGCGAATGCAGAGAGAGAGGAAAGAGCGAATGCAGAGAGAGAGGGAAAGAGCGAATGCAGGAGAGAGAGAGCGAATGCAGAGAGAGAGGGAAAGAGCGAATGCAGAGAGAGAGAGGGAAAAAGCGAATGTAGAGAGAGAGGAAAGAGCGAATGCAGAGAGAGAGGGAAAGAGCGAATGCAGAGAGAGAGGGAAAGAGCGAATGCAGAGAGAGAGGGAAAGAGCGAATGCAGAGAGAGAGGGAAAGAGCGAATGCAGAGAGAGAGGGAAAGAGCGAATGCAGAGAGAGAAGGAGCGAATGCAGAGAGGGAGAGAGAAAGAGCGAATGCAGAGAGAGAGGGAAAGAGCGAATGCAGAGAGAGAAGGAGCGAATGCAGAGAGGGAGAGAGAAAGAGCGAATGCAGAGAGCGAGAAAGAGCGAATGCAGAGAGAGAGGGAAAGAGCGAATGCAGAGAGAGAGGGAAAGAGCGAATGCAGAGAGAGAGAGGGAAAGAGCGAATGCAGAGAGAGAGAGGGAAAGAGCGAATGCAGAGAGAGAGGAAAGAGCGAATGCAGAGAGGGAAAGAGCGAATGCAGAGAGAGAAGGAGCGAATGCAGAGAGGGAGAGAGAAAGAGCGAATGCAGAGAGAGAGGAAAGAGCGAATGCAGAGAGGGAAAGAGAAAGAGCGAATGCAGAGAGAGAGGGAAAGAGCGAATGCAGAGAGAGAGGGAAAGAGCGAATGCAGGGAGAGAAGGAGCGAATGCAGGGAGAGAAGGAGCGAATGCAGAGAGGGAGAGAGAAAGAGCGAATGCAGAGAGAGAGAGGAAAGAGCGAATGCAGAGAGAGAAGGAGCGAATGCAGAGAGGGAGAGAGAAGGAGCGAGTGCAGAGAGGGAGAGAGAAAGAGCGAGTGCAGAGAGAGAGAAAGAGCGAATGCAGAGAGAGAGGGAAAGAACGAATGCAGAGAGAGAGGGAAAGAGCGAATGCAGAGAGAGAAGGAGCGAATGCAGAGAGGGAGAGAGAGAGAGCGAATGCAGAGAGAGAAGGAGCGAATGCAGAGAGAGAAAGACCGAATGCAGAGAGAGAGGGAAAGAGCGAATGCAGAGAGGGAGGGAAAGAGCGAATGCAGAGAGAGAGGAAAGAGCGAATGCAGAGAGAGGAAAGAGCGAATGCAGAGAGAGGGAAAAGAGCGAATGCAGGACAGAGAGAGCGAATGCAGAGAGAGGGAAAGAGCGAATGCAGAGAGAGAGGGAAAAAGCGAATGTAGAGAGAGAGGAAAGAGCGAAGGCAGAGAGAGAGGGAAAGAGCGAATGCAGAGAGAGAGGGAAAGAGCGAATGCAGAGAGAGAGGGAAAGAGCGAATGCAGAGAGAGAAGGAGCGAATGCAGAGAGGGAGAGAGAAGAGCGAATGCAGAGAGAGAGGAAAAGAGCGAATGCAGAGAGAGAAGGAGCGAATGCAGAGAGGGAGAGAGAAAGAGCGAATGCAGAGAGCGAGAAAGAGCGAATGCAGAGAGAGAGGAAAGAGCGAATGCAGAGAGAGAGGAAAGAGCGAATGCAGAGAGAGAGAGGGAAAGAGCGAATGCAGAGAGGGAAAGAGCGAATGCAGAGAGAGAAGGAGCGAATGCAGAGAGGGAGAGAGAAGGAGCGAATGCAGAGAGGGAGAGAGAAGGAGCGAATGCAGAGAGGGAGAGAGAAAGAGCGAATGCAGAGAGAGAGGGAAAGAGCGAATGCAGAGAGGGAAAGAGAAAGAGCGAATGCAGAGAGAGAGGGAAAGAGCGAATGCAGAGAGAGAGGGAAAGAGCGAATGCAGGGAGAGAAGGAGCGAATGCAGGGAGAGAAGGAGCGAATGCAGAGAGGGAGAGAGAAAGAGCGAATGCAGAGAGAGAGAGGGAAAGAGCGAATGCAGAGAGAGAAGGAGCGAATGCAGAGAGGGAGAGAGAAGGAGCGAGTGCAGAGAGGGAGAGAGAAAGAGCGAGTGCAGAGAGAGAGAAAGAGCGAATGCAGAGAGAGAGGGAAAGAACGAATGCAGAGAGAGAGGGAAAGAGCGAATGCAGAGAGAGAAGGAGCGAATGCAGAGAGGGAGAGAGAGAGAGCGAATGCAGAGAGAGAAGGAGCGAATGCAGAGAGAGAAAGACCGAATGCAGAGAGAGAGAGGGAAAGAGCGAATGCAGAGAGGGAGGGAAAGAGCGAATGCAGAGAGAGAGGAAAGAGCGAATGCAGAGAGAGAGGAAAGAGCGAATGCAGAGAGAGAGGGAAAGAGCGAATGCAGGACAGAGAGAGCGAATGCAGAGAGAGAGGGAAAGAGCGAATGCAGAGAGAGAGGGAAAAAGCGAATGTAGAGAGAGAGGAAAGAGCGAAGGCAGAGAGAGAGGGAAAGAGCGAATGCAGAGAGAGGAAAAAGAGCGAATGCAGAGAGAGAGGGAAAGAGCGAATGCAGAGAGAGAAGGAGCGAATGCAGAGAGGGAGAGAGAAAGAGCGAATGCAGAGAGAGAGGGAAAGAGCGAATGCAGAGAGAGAAGGAGCGAATGCAGAGAGGGAGAGAGAAAGAGCGAATGCAGAGAGCGAGAAAGAGCGAATGCAGAGAGAGAGGGAAAGAGCGAATGCAGAGAGAGAGGGAAAGAGCGAATGCAGAGAGAGAGAGGGAAAGAGCGAATGCAGAGAGGGAAAGAGCGAATGCAGAGAGAGAAGGAGCGAATGCAGAGAGGGAGAGAGAAGGAGCGAATGCAGAGAGGGAGAGAGAAAGAGCGAATGCAGAGAGAGAGGGAAAGAGCGAATGCAGAGAGGGAAAGAGAAAGAGCGAATGCAGAGAGAGAGGGAAAGAGCGAATGCAGAGAGAGAGGGAAAGAGCGAATGCAGGGAGAGAAGGAGCGAATGCAGGGAGAGAAGCAGCGAATGCAGGGAGAGAAGGAGCGAATGCAGAGAGGGAGAGAGAAAGAGCGAATGCAGAGAGAGAGAGGGAAAGAGCGAATGCAGAGAGAGAAGGAGCGAATGCAGAGAGGGAGAGAGAAGGAGCGAGTGCAGAGAGGGAGAGAGAAAGAGCGAGTGCAGAGAGAGAGAAAGAGCGAATGCAGAGAGAGAGGGAAAGAGCGAATGCAGAGAGAGAAGGAGCGAATGCAGAGAGGGAGAGAGAAAGAGCGAATGCAGAGAGAGAGAAGGAGCGAATGCAGAGAGGGAAATAGAAAGACCGAATGCAGAGAGAGAGAGGGAAAGAGCGAATGCAGAGAGGGAGGGAAAGAGCGAATGCAGGGAGAGAGAGGGAAAGAGCGAATGCAGGGAGAGAAGGAGCGAATGCAGAGAGGGAGAGAGAAAGAGCGAATGCAGAGAGAGAGGGAAAGAGCGAATGCAGAGAGAGAGGGAAAGAGCGAATGCAGAGAGAGAAGGAGCGAATGCAAAGAGGGAGAGAGAAAGAGCGAATGCAAAGAGGGAGAGAGAAAGAGCGAATGCAGAGAGAGAGAAAGAGCGAATGCAGAGAGAGAGGGAAAGAGCGAATGCAGAGAGAGAGGGAAAGAGCGAATGCAGAGAGAGAAGGAGCGAATGCAGAGAGAGAAGGAGCGAATGCAGAGAGGGAGAGAGAAAGAGCGAATGCAGAGGGAGAGGGAAAGAGCGAATGCAGAGGGAGAGGGAAAGAGCGAATGCAGAGAGAGAAGGAGCTAATGCAGAGAGGGAAAGAGAAAGAGGGAATGCAGAGAGAGAGGGAAAGAGCGAATGCAGGGAGAGAAGGAGCGAATGCAGGGAGAGAAGGAGCGAATGCAGAGAGGGAGAGAGAAAGAGCGAATGCAGAGAGAGAGGGAAAGAGCGAATGCAGAGAGAGAGGGAAAGAGCGAATGCAGAGAGAGAGAGAGAGAAAGAGCCGCAGTAGAGCAATGGTGGAATTGAATTTACAGCAAAATTTGAAGTTCTTGTAAAAGTCAGTCGCACCTAAGAGACCCGAACCCAGGCACGCAAGGCGTTACTGACGCTCCAGCCAATTCATCGGTGGTTTGTGGTCTCCACACTCAAATCCCTTTGTTGTTGGAGAGCCGCTCTCCCGTAATTAAAGCTTTCCGACGGGATGGCCGGTAATAAATAAAACTCGTGAAGAGGTGGCGTCCAACTGACCGCGACCTGCGTAAAGCTTGACATCTGTGAGAATCCTATTGGCAAATTACCTGAGCAGTCCTTATAGGCATTTGAAGGTCGTCTGCTTTTGGGTAATTTCGTGTCACTTTCTCGAGCGAATATTGTAGAGTGTCTTCTACAGCTGTGATATCGAACTTTGCCACTGAGGGTGACTCTTGACTGTGTTATCCTGGCATGAGCCCAGAGGATTTCGCTCCGAGACCTGCAGTCCAGTGAACGGCTGTGTTTGTGGTCTTGGTTTGTTACTTTATACCCTGAAGTTGCATCTACACGGTTCAACTTTTCTTTCAAATTTTACGCATGCAAGCAATGCTTGCAGTAGAGCACGAAACGTGTTCAATTGTGCTTGTTTTTTTTTTCTCCCACTAAAATTATAGCGCATGCAGCAACGGCACGTTGGATATCATGTGCGTTATTTCTTTCAAAGTGGCGAACAGTTCATTGTTGTAGGTGGCCGTGAGTAAACTGAAAATATATTCTTTTGTTTGGTGATCGTGGACCTTTTAAACTGAAAATGGTGGCAAGTACGATTAACTTTATTGAAGATTGTCACAAGCAAGAGTGCGTATGTAGTATTCAACCATAATTTTGAAAATCAAGTAGGCCTAGATTTTGGGTTGATATTTAATATTTATTAATTTATAAGTCTGCGTTTGGTTACTTTGAATACGAGTTAGTTATTGACGTTCTAATTTACTCCAGTTTTATTTTGTTAATGCCAATAGGCATTGTTCCATTTGAAAAAATGAAACTTTCTAAAAAAAAAGTATACACACATACATACATACATACGCGTTCTGCCGAAGGGCAGGTCTTTCACTGCAAACCCAGCATTCTCAAATCTTTCCTATTTTCTACCTTCCTCTTAGTCTCCGCATATGATCCATGTATCTTAATATCGTCTATCATCTGATATCTTCTTCTACCCCGAACTCTTCTCCCGTTCACCATTCCTTCCAGTGCATCCTTCAGTAGGCTGTTTCTTCTCAGCCAGTGAACCATCCTTTTTCTCTTTCTGGTCAGTTTCAGCATCATTCTTTTTTCACCCACTCTTACCAACACAGCTTCATTTCTCGTTTTGTCTGTCCACTTCACACGTTCCATTCTTCTCCATATCCACATTTCAAATGCTTCTACTCGCTTCTCTTCACTTCGTCGTAATGTCCATGTTTCTGTCCCATACAATGCCACACCCCACACAAAGCACTTCACTAGTATCTTCCTTAGTTATTTTCCCAGAGGTCCGTAGAAAATACTCCTTGTTCTATTAAAAGCTTCCTTTGCCATCATGTTACTGCTTATAGTACACCCGAACTATTTGAAGGTGATTTACTTGCTCTAATGCAGCGGTGACCAAAGCGGGTGTCGCGATTTCATCGTGTAATCACAGACATTCAAGCGGGTACGAGAAGTTTCCTGTACATTGCTGTGTGTTTCATTCACATACTGAAGGCAAGCAGTGGCGGTATCATATCGCTCTACAAACTCTGTCTCTATAAGCAGTAAGAGGTGGTTTTGTAAAGAATGAGAAGGAGAACTTCTTTGTTGTTCTGTCGGACAAAATGTAATATGTTCACTTTGCTGAACGGTTACGGTTCAATTAGGATTATATAGAAACATTAATTGCCACGCTGAATAATGTATTATTATTATTATTATTATTATTATTATTATTACTGACCATTAAGTATGTGTTTCTATAATTCTTCTGTACGTAGATGAATATTGATATTTTTAAATCTTCTCCTTAGAAGAATAAAATTAGGTTTTATCTCAATTTTAATCTTCTTAATATTTAGATGAGGATAACTGTTTATTAGTTATTCATTTAATAATAATAACAATAATAATATTGTAGAAAAACTGATTCAATATTAAGTGCCAACGAACTGTTAAGCGCCAGGAATTGACATGTCTTAAATCATAGCCAGGAAGAGAAAGATGAGAGAAATAAGTGTAAGGAAATCAGCTACCTAATGGGGTTTGAAATATCTAGTGCTCTAAAGCCTTTTAATAGAACAGAATTTCTCAAAAGAATAATGATTAAAATAGCTTAAATAACTTGTCTGTAAGAAGTTTTAATTTTGAAGAACTACGAATTTCTCGACCAAGTATCGAGAGAAGAATTTAGAAAACTCCTGATTATATTCAAGATGAAGGTTAAAACAAAGGAAGAAAAATCGTATATTATTCACTGGCTCTTGATGACAGCAGTGACATTACTGATACAGCAAAGCTTGAGATTTTTATCCGCGGGATTGATCAAGATGTTAGTACAGGAACCCCCACTGGTTGTAGTTTTCATGTCAAGTACCTTTCCTCCGTCTCCTTACTTCGTAGGCTGTCTGTCGCATGTAATCACTGCAGCTCGAGTTTTGGTCAACGCTGCTCTACTGCCTCATTTAGAAATTCTAATGATTATTAAAATCTGTGTATGAGCTACAATTATGAGCCCTTGGTTGCACTTCAGTTCTGTGAAAAAAGCACATCAATAGCATCTTACATTTCAGAAATATTTGGTGTTCAAGTTTTAAATGATTCACTCTATAGTCCTACCGAAAACATTTCACGAACAGGAGTTCTATTGTATTTATTTACACTGCAAGTGGGCAAGCACCCGGTGGCAGTGGTATATACAATATTAACAATACACAATAAAATGATAACCAATACACAATAAAATTTACAATACACAATACAATTTTACAACACATATATAATTTTACACACAATACAATAATAATACACAATACAATTTAACACAATAATAATAAAACATAAAATAAAATACCTAATTTTACAATACAACCTACATAATTATGTGTAGGTCCTACATCAGTTTCAATAGTCTTTCACTTTACTCTCATCTCATTCCCTGTAGTGGCACTATGACGCATTTCACTGACACCTTAGCACACATTTCACTGACACTATAGAACATATTTCATTGACGCCATAAATTATCACTGATCGGAACTATTCACTACACTATAAAACCATAACTTCACTGACTCACCTCGCTTCACTGATACAACAGTTCAAATAAGTCAAATAATTACATCCTTATGCATACTTATAAAGAGAACTACATTTAAACTAAACATTTCTAGTCTAAGGCCTTCTTACACGCTATTTTTAAATAATTTACAATTCAAACCAAGGAAGTAAACTCGTCAGGCTAAATAAATACATGTCACCTTAAAAAATTAAATGTTGAATGTCACCTTAATTTTAATTTACACTTTATATACAACTTTTTAAATTATTCTTGAATCTCCTTAAGGAAGGACAGCCCTCAAAGACCGCTGCAGGTAGGTCATTCCAATCATTTATAGTTCTATTTAAAAATGAGAATTTACCTACATCCGTAGGCGTCACTACGTTGGGTCGAAACATAAGTGGATATAGGTTTCATATTTGAGCAGCCAGTTCCAACTAAAATAATAAAGAACAGATAAAGGATCATTGTGTCATTAGATAGGTGTAACTGTTTGTAGTACACAATGAGAGAGAGATTCCAAGAGACGAAACAGGATGAGGTCGTTCGCCTGGTTCCTCCCGTCAGGTCGTTGCATAATGCTCCATTCAAGAAGCGTGGTGACGTACTGTACAGCGAAACATTCGTGTGTGTATTACCCACACCTGAGTCCTTGACGTGCCGGGAAGGAACTCGTAAACATGCTTGTCGGCACCCAGTGCTATTGTTCGTCACATGAATTACTGTTTGTCTCATATCGGTCTTGAGATGCGTCACCCAGCTGTTATCTGCAGTGTTCCTCCAACTGTATCGTAATTATTATACAGTTAAGGGGAATGGAGGTAGTGTGGTAGTATTGTCTTCTAGCTACGTGATTATTAGATGGTAGATTTTAGCATTGTTTTGGAATGGGACATTTTTTACAGAAAGTTTGGTAGTAGAAATTCAATGTCATGAATATCTTAACGGGTGCATTTCCTACATTTTCCAATTAAAATTTTTGCAGATAATAAATAAGTAATAGTTATTTACGATATGAGTATCGTAACGTTTCATATTACAATACGAGTATTGTAATATGAAGATACGTTAAGTAGGCTTATGTCGTACAACGTTTTATCCATTTTGATAAAAAAATTAAATACCAGCAATTGCATCATTTTTGTTAATTTTGCACATGTCTTTTCTGGAGAGACAATTGTATTATTATTAGTTACATTTATTATTCGGATAAAATTTCTCACATTTAAAGGAGAAAGTTAAAATTCTTTAAATCATTTATTATCATAATGCACTGCTCTCTTAAACTGACTGAGCAGATTGGGAATTAATTCAGTAGCCTTCCCAAAAATGCACTAAATATTTTTATTTAGAAAAGGAAGCAAAAATTGTACAATATTAAGATTTTTTGTTTGAAATATCTAAAGGAATAACCCCCTGAAATTAATAACATTACTTACGGGTCACTCTGTGTAAGTATGATATGGCCTTGTTTTCTTTACTAGTTTTTTATAATCCATCACTCTATCATATATTCCACAGACCCAAAATAACCCTCGCGCTTGATACAGCATAGTTAAATAACCTCTAGATTGTAACAGTATTTCATTTGAACAGTCCACTGCAAAAATGATGGATGTCATTTGGAATACATTTTGCAGGAGAAGCAATTGAAAGTTTGAAATGCTTAGCGCTCAAAGCTTAACTGTGATTTTCCGATCATTACTGGACAATGACTATCAGTGTTAATGCCATATAACTCTCTATGTACATTCTATATGTCTTAAGCTATGCATTGACAGTCTTGGTTCATTTTCGACAAGAAAGTGACATCCATCATTCTTGCAGTGGACTCTTCATTTAGATAATTCATTATTTGTAATTCTTCATCAGTATAAAATAATAAATGAATGCATGGCACTGTGAAGTAAGGGGACTACTTCCCCCTTCTATAAAATTGAGTAATAAAATTTCATGCTTGAGTTACACTTGCTTTCAAGACCTCAGCTCCAGTAAATTGAGTTGTAACTTGTGCAATGTCGTAGGACTTCACACCAATATGGACATAGTCCATTCACGCACGGAATCAGTGTAGTGTTTTTCCCCAGAGATGTCTCTGAAACCAAAGCAGGGACAATTTCCATGGTTACAGCCATAACCTGTGCTTCCAGGACTCACCAAATGTCCCACGCCGACTCTAACAAGAGATTTCTTTCGAACGAACAGTTTCACTACTTCGGATTCTCTCTCGCCTCGGGTTCTTGAAAACTGTTTTGTAATATTTATAAACGACTGTTGTTGGACATAGTACACGCAACGTATAAGAAACCCAGCTTTAATTTTGCGTGGAAGCCAGGTTAGTAGGTTCTACTTGATAGTGCACTTAAATTGGGATAGTAAGTACAGGCGATATACAGACGTGGACAAATTATTAGACTAAATTAATTATATATGCAACAAAGCTGTATTTATCGGTAGAAATAATGATCAAAAATGTATTTTGCACAGATATAATGAACAGAAAATTGAATATTGAGGTTACTAATATTTTGTGAACTTTCCCATATTCTTTATTAACACGTTGATTTTGTCAGGGATGCTGGAAACCAAAGTTTGACCTTTCTTTGAATATCAGCATCATTTAGCCAGATATCAGACAGTGCTTAAATGAGTCCATGTTTTGTTGTAAGCCTCTTTTTGTACACTTTCTTCTTCAGTATAGATCACAGATTTTCAATTTCGTTCATGTCCGGTCTTCTTGCAGGCCATGGGAGAATATCTTCTGCAGTATAATTAAAACACCAGTAGTACCAACATAGGCAGAAAAATATACTTAATCATTGGAAAAATATAGCTGAAGATGTAAACAATCATATTTACAACAATAGAGACTTTGTGACTTATACTGATAGTTGATATGACGAATTATATTATTTTTCCAAGAAAACGTTTTAGTCTAATAATTTGTCCACGTCTGTATAAATGAAGATAGAATGAACTATATAAGCCAAAGGTCAAAACAAAAGTAGGCCTAGTAGTGAATGCCTCAGGACTAGGAGAGATGGCGGTTTACAACTTCTAATCACAAGATTGTGCACCATTATGCGTGGGTTAAATCCCAAATCTCGCCGCAGTGCATATTATGGAGAGAAGGCATATGTCACTGTTGATAGCGATTCGTCCGTCGGACTGGGACGTTAAACCTGGCGGTCCCCTTGGTGCTATTCGGCAGGAGTAGGCTACGTGCCGGCACCGGGTTTCCCCTTCTCCCTTCCTCATCATCATCACCACCAGAGACCGGATTTTAAAGGAAAAATTTTTCATCAAAAAAAGGACAAAAAAAGGGGAAGTTATAGCAAAAAAAAAAAAAAAAAAAAGGACTTGGAAAAGGACTATATTACTCCCCAACTTCAGCACATTCATGGACATACATGGCACTCACAGTCTTACATTTATCTCTTCACAGTATAAGGAAAATGTTGTATTTGATATAGTCAAAAAAGAACTTCAAAAAAACTATATATTACTACCTCAAAAGGGTGCTATTTTAATTGAAAACACACTTCAGCACATTCATGGATACACATAGCACACACAAGCTTATATTTATCGCTTCACAACATAAGGAAAGTTTGTATTTGATCACAATTAACATTTTAAATATGTTTCAACTTGATTCTGCTTCTTTGAATGCAGAATGTCTTTATAAACAGAGAATGGCCGCTCAACATCAACTGAAACCAGAGGTGAAAATTTTCTTTTTATCCTGAACTCTAAATCAGCACACTTTATTAGTTTTTCAATGTCTGGAATCAGAAGAAGAACGATATTTATATTCGCTTGCTCAGAAAGTTATAACCCCATCGAAAAATGTATGAAAATTAAATGTTTGTGATATTCTGTCAAAAAAGGCCCAAAATAAGAGACGTTTTTAAAAAAGGGGGTGAGGGATTATGGATTAAAAAAGGGGGAAAAAGGAAAGTCAAAACCACATAATTTGGTCGGTGGAAGATAGTTTTGAACATCGTAATTATTTCACGTTTTTTTTTTTTTTTTTTTTTAGTTGGTTATTTAACGACGCTGTATCAACTACTAGGTTATTTAGCGTCGATGAGATTGGTGATAGCGAGATGATATCTGGCGAGATGAAGCCGAGGATTCGCCATAGATTACCTGGCATTCACCTTACGGTTGAGGAAAACCTCGGAAAAAACCCAACCAGGTAATCAGCCCAAGCGGGGATCGAACCCGCGCCCGAGCGCAACTTCAGACCGACAGGCAAGCGCCTTAACCGACTGAGCCACGCCGGTGGCTTTCATGTTTCGTGTTGAAATAAAAAAAAAGGGATTCCTTTTAAAATCCGGGCTCTAATAATCACTCATTCCATACACTACACGAACACTTACACAACTCTCCACAGATACATATCATGTACTTCACTTCACTTCACTTCACTTTCGGCTTAACGACACTACTGCCTACTTAAAAGGCTACTGTGTCATAAATTCGATATAAAAAAGATCCTAGTTGAATAACGTAGTGCTTGATACTATTGAACGTATTTGGATACTTAAAATTTCCTAACAATATTGTTAAAAATTTAATAAGTTGAAAAATAATCTAATGTAATATTTCTTAAATCTAATGCAGTACTGTTACTCATCCGCACTTCACCGAAACGGGCAGGAGAGTGATATCATGTACAACGTGGCCCGCCGAAGTGGTGTGCAACAAGAAAATGAGTCACAGTCCTGCCATCTATCTGCAATATGGGGAACCCGAATCACGTAAAGTGAAGTGGGTAGGAATTGGATACATACATTTTTTCACTATGAGTTGGCAACACTGCTAGTTACATTCCGCCCAGCAGTAACCGACTCCTTTGTTAACTACGGTAGTTCGTTACCGCTCAAACGAGATAGTCGTTTAAAAGAGTAATTTTGTTTATGTAGTAGGTTACTCAACGGATGTCAATCCATTTTCAATATGACGTCTTGGGTTACTTTTTAAAAGCAGAGGTCGGGAACCGGTAACGCGATATTTTAATGAAAGCCAAACCAAGTTGTAGGGTTTTGAAATTAGATTCCAGCTCACGTATAATGCCATTTGTAAGCTACGCCGCAAACTGCATGGAGACTGCGTAACAGTATAGACCCGCCCTCTTCTTGGAAAATATACTGTATACAGTTAGGGTTTTCTGTATTTCCCTTTCCTGACATTGGAAATAAATAACTTCCTTCGATCAACTCCGCTTATTTATCCGTAGGCCTACTCTTTCATGACATATCTCACAACTGGACACGAAATTGTTATTTTTTTTAATTCGGAACTCATCACACAAACACTTATTTACTTAAGGCTTTTATAGAACCCGGAGGTTCATTGCCGCCCTCACATAAGCCCGCCATCGGTCCCTATCCTGAGCAAGATTAATACAGTCCCTAGCATCATATCCCAACTTCCTTAAATCCATTTCAATATTACCCTCCCATGTAGGCCTACGTCTCGACCTCCCCAAAGGTTTTTTTTCCCCTCAGGTCTCCCAACTAATACTCTATACGCACTTCTAGATTTACCCATACGTGCTACATGCCCTGACCATTTCAAACGTCTGGATTTAATGTTCCTAATTATGTCAGGTGAAGAATACAATGCGTGCAGTTCTGCGTTGTGTAACTTTCTCCTTTCTCCTGTAACTTCATCCCTCTTAACCTCTGTTCCTCTCTCAAAGTGAGAGTCCAAGTTTCACAACCATACAGAACAACCGGTATAATAACTGTTTTATAAATTCTAACTTTCATTTTTTTAAGAGCAATATAGCTTTTCAACCGAATAATAACAGGCATTTCCCATATTAATTTCTTCTCGAATGTCATTTATATTTGTTACTGTTGCTCCAAGGTATTTTAATTTTTCCACCTTTTCAAAGAACAACTTTCCAATTTTTATATTTCCATTTCGTACTATGTTCTGGTCATATACTTCGTCTTTTCGGGATTTACTTCCAAACCTATCTCTTTACTTGGTTCAAGTAAAATTCCCGTATTTTCCCTAATCGTTTGTGAATTTTCTCCTAACATATTCACGTTATCCGCATAAACAAGCAGCTGATGTAACCCGTTCAATTCCAAACCCTCTCTGTTATCATGGACCTTCCTAATAGCATATTCTAGAGCGAAGTTAAAAAGGAAAAAAGGTGATAGTGGATCTCATTGCTTTAGCCCGTAGTGAATTGGAAAAGCATCAGACAGAAACTGGCCTACACAGACTTTGTTTCACTGTATGTTTCACTGAGACATTGTTTAATTAATCGAACTAGCTTCTTGGGATTACCAATTAATAAGAATAATATATAAAACTTCTCTCTAACCGAGCCATATGCTTTTTTGATACCTACACCAACACTAACATTGACTAAAATGTTACATAAATTTCAACGTCTGACGTCACTTAGCAACGAATCACTCTTGCATCCATATGATGTTTGCTAAAGTTATAGATAGGCTTACTTTCTTGTATGAATTGTATTCTTTATTTCTCTTAGTACAAATTCATACTAACGGCACTCCAGCAAACCAATTCAGACGGAACACAGTACATAATTCCATTGTAAATACTTTTACAGATATATTGTGTATTCAATAAATAAATAAATGAATGGATAAATAAATAAATAAATAAATAAATAAATAAATAAATAAATAAAGGATATAATCATTAATAATGTAACATATATTATTGATTTACATTTATATCACTATTATATTCACTATCCTTACAAATAACCAATTCCTGGGATGTGCGATTTTATGGTGATTATTTTACCCTGATATCGGTAATTAAAATGATTTAATTTCGGTGAATATTTCGTAAAAAAAGAATCAAATTCGCGCATATTTCGCACCCTAAAGAAACTTACAAGTAATAAAATAGCATTTTTAAAATTCTTATTAAAACAATTCTTTTGAAACTAAGAGAAAATTGTTTGCATCATTAATTAAATTCATAATTCAGTTTCATCCGACTGTGAGAGGATGA
Organism: Periplaneta americana; assembly: GCA_025594305.2. NCBI lineage: Eukaryota > Metazoa > Arthropoda > Insecta > Blattodea > Blattidae > Periplaneta > Periplaneta americana. The sequence continues at coordinate 39,046,590 of JAJSOF020000003.1, read as the reverse complement.
CGGCACTGCTTTCTTGGCCTCACGACGGCAGCTGTTGTAGAAAAGAGAAATAATCGTCGTCTGTTTGCGCTGCTCCCTGGGAGTAGTCCCTCAAACTATGTATACATCGTTGCTAGGTGTTACACGTAGGAGAGAGTTGGGTAGCCTATCGGGCATCGGGTAATATCGGACAGTGCGTTTCTTTCATTTACCACCAGATGATAGTACCTGAATGACATGGTTACGTTTCTGTATGCGACATCACAGAAACGTAATCATGTCATTCAGGTACTATTATCTGATGGTAGATGAAAGAAACTCACTGTCCGATAATACCCGATGTCCGATACTATCCAACTCTCCCTACTCGTATGTAATGCTGAGCGATCAGATATGTAGAAAGTATTCATGTATATTTTATAACGAAAGTTTTCACGTTTTATTTGGAAGAAAGAGTCATTTTTCGTGCCAATTCTCCATGAAACGTGATTTTTGCTGAAAATGTGATTATGAAGTAATTTTGTGGATTTCTATAAATTTCGCGAAAATTGGCGGATATATTTCACTTAATTCTTTTTTTTTTTCCATTAAGGCATTTACATTTTCAGTGCATAACATTAAGTTTTTAACACATTTCGCATTAATACCGAAAAAAAAAAAAATCACACCCCTACCAGTTCCTTAAAAATCTAAATACCCAAACAAGAGCATATACATTTCACACAATTACAGGGATCCAATGAATTCCCTGTCGCTTTTGAACACTTCAGCAGAAACACAACTGGCCATGCTCTCTGACCTTATAACGGGAGTCATTGAAGAGCTTTTCTCACATCTAGGACGTCGCATACAACGAGATTGCAGTAAACTTCAGTTAGAATGTCGCCATTTTCCGTATGCCTTCCTTTCCCTCTGTGTGTTTTATTTTATTGATCTTTTCACAAGAAGTAAGACCACCTATGGTTCCCCCATTCCTGCTGCCTTTCACGGCAAGACGAGGGTAAGTTCCTGGTTGTCTTACCATTGGGGGTCTTCACGCACCCCCACCTACACGTATATCAACCCCATTAGCTCGGCCTTCCGCAAAGACAACGGCTACTACAATCTGTAGGGATTTAGTTTGTAGTTGCTTCCCTTCTATTTTCTTGTTTGTCCGCCTTGAGGGTGGGGGGGCTGTTGATAGAAAACACTGTGCAGTCTTCTCAATGCATCCCTCTGCTTGAAAGGGTTTCATGTTTTCGAAATGGATGTCCTCCCTTCCCAATTATCTCCTGAATTAATAGAATAACATTTGTTCGTGTTGTGTCAATAGCCCTGCCAGCATCGCCCCCGTTAACCCATTCTTTTCTCTCTCAATTCGAGATATAGGTTGGCTACCAGCGTGGGCTGAAGATAGCGAGAAAAACTCAAGCCCATAGACTGAAATTGTCGTGTTTCTTTACTAAGTTAATTAACTTAAGCCATGAGTGAAATTTGAACCAGATATGATTGAAAATTCAATTTTTTGTTTTAAGCTACAAAAATTCTGCTACTATTCGGTTGAGACTAGTTCGATTAATTAAAATGTGTCTCAGTGAAACGTACAGCAGAGTTCGTATAGGTCAGTTTCTGTCAGATGCGTTTCCAATTCACTGTGGGCTAAAGGAAGGAGATGCACTATCACCTTTACTTTTTAACTTTGTTCTAGAGTATGCCATTAGGAAAGTCCAGGATAACAGAGAGGGTTTGGAATTGAACGGGTTACATCAGCTGCTTGTCTATGCGGATGACGTGAATATGTTACGAGAAAATCCACTAACGATTAGGGAAAACACGGAAATTTTACTTGAAGCAAGTAAAGCGATCGGTTTGGAAGTAAATCCCGAAAAGACAAAGTATATGATTATGTCTCGTGACCAGAATATTGTACGAAATGGAAATATAAAAATTGGAAATTTATCTTTTGAAGAGGTGGAGAAGTTCAAATATCTTGGAGCAACAGTAACAAATGTAAATGATACTCGGGAGGAAATTAAATGCAGAATAAATAGGGAAATGCCTATTATTATTCGGTTGAGAAGCTTTTATCATCTAGTCTGCTGTCAAAAAATCTGAAAGTTAGAATTTATAAAACAGTTATATTACCGGTTTTTCTTTATGGTTGTGAAACTTGGACTCTCACTTAGAGAGAGGAACATAGGTTAAGGGTGATTGAGAATAAGGTGCTTAGGAAAATATTTGGGGCTAAGAGGGATGAACTTACAGGAGAATGGAGACAGTTACACAACACAGAACTGCACGCATTGTATTCTTCACCTGACATAATTAGGAACATTAAATCCAGGCGTTTGAGATGGGCAGGGCATGTAGCACGTATGGGCGAATCCAGAAATGCATATAGAGTGTTAGTTGGGAGGCCGGAGGAGAAAAGACCTTTAGGGAGGCCGAGATGTAGATGGGAAGATAATATTAAAATGGATTTGAGGGAGGTAGGATATGATGATAGAGAATGGATTAATCTTGCTCAGGACAGGGACCAATGGCGGGCTTATGTGAGGGCGGCAATGAATCTCCTGGTTCCTTAAAAGCCAATAAGTAAGTGAGTAAGTATTTTTCGGTTGAGAAACTTTAGTCATCCAGTCTGCCTAAAAAATGCTGAAAGTTAGAATTTATAAAACAGTTATATTACCGGTTATTCTGTATGGTTGTGAAACTTGTACCCTCATTTTAAGAGAGGAACATAGGTTAAGGGTGTTTGAGAATAAGGTGCTTAGAAAAATATTTGGGGCTAAGGAGGATGAACTTACAGGAGAATGGAGAAAGTTACACAACGCAGAACTGCACGCATTGTATTCTCCACCTAAAGGTACGGTTTGTTTACGGCGATCATCGTCGGACGCACATCGCCAGCGATTGTCGCCTTAGTTGCTAGCAGTTGAAATGAATGCGCAAGGTTTCTTTACAGCGAAGATCGCCAGCGCAGTTCGTTGGACGCGACGCAGATCGCTGGAGGTTGCTTCTGAAGCAAATTGAGGTCGTACATCGCCGCATACATGTTCAATAATCAACATTTAGAGAAGGCCATGTAGAAATATTGAATCGAGTTATGACAGCAAAACAAATGAAAATTGACAGCGATGCACCCTGATAAAGAAACCACTTCCTGACGATCATCACTAGCGTTTATAATCGCTGGCGATGTGCGCCCGGCGATGATTGCCGTGAACAAACCGTAGCTTAACATTATTAGGAACATTAAATCCAGACGTTTGAGACGGGGAAGGCATGTAGAATGTATGGGTAAATCCAGAAATGCATATATACGAAATATACAGACACACAAAAACACATCCAAATGAAATTCTCAACACACAACTCAATTTCAGAACACACACACTCTTTGACTCCACATTACACTACACAAACACACCCTCACAGGAAAGAAATGGCGCCAAGACCAACAACAACCAGTTCTGAAGATGGCTAATAGCAGGCTGAAACATGTTAACGAGATTTAACACAAGGACGTCAAATAATACGTTTTCCGAAGCATATAGAGTGTTAGTTGGAAGACTTTTGGATTTGAGGGAGTTGGGATATGACGGTAGGGACTGGATTAATCTAGCTCAGCATAGGGACCGATGACGGGCTTATGTGAAGGCAGCAATGAATCTTCAGGTTCCTTAAAAGCTATTTGTAAGTAAGTTTTAAAAATTATTCCATACTTCAGAAAATGTCTAAAGAAGAATAGAAGAAGTAGTCTGAGCGGGTAACATATGAAGCATTGCAGTTCTGAAACAAGATACGTGGAAATCTTTGGTACCAAATCTTTATTTACTTATTTCTCAAAACAATTATTTTCTGCGTCTTGCATCGTATAAAAGTTCTAGGTGTTCTATTTTTTAGTCCTGTTGAGATAAAATTTTGCAAGTAAAGGTGAGTGTGAGGAACAAGAATAGATATCGTGTTTTAACGCACCGGTTAATGAAGTGCACATTTCAGATGTTTAATTATGTATTATGATTGTTTTTATTCTGGTTTTAACAATAAAACAAAACATTTCTACGTGCAAAACTAATGAAGGTATAAAAAATTGGTGTCAAGTTTGAAAATTGTATCCATGGGGAATGTCTTCACAAAAACATTGACACATTACGTAAAAGAATTATATCACGGGGGATATTTTTTCTGACGTACTTTAGAAATAAAGATAAATTATTTTATGACTCAAATTATTTAGCCTAGGAATTTCAAATTTTGTCACTTGTTTATTGTAATTTATATAAGATTATGCGGGAAGAATTTCAAACGGAATGGGTAAATAGTTTCACATTTCCAAATTTCACTCATGGTTTTCCTTAATGACTGTATCATCTACTGGGTTAATTGAAACTTATATGGAAGGTATTAAAGAAGAAAAAATGTGATTTCATGCTTCACGATTAGATTGAGTAACTACTCGACATGTTATATTTAGGTCATGTAGGCTATAATAGAAGTTGCTAAAATTAAATTTATCTTTATTCCTAAGAGACGTTTGTGCGAGATCGTGCGTATTTGCTTGCTTTCCGCACAAAACCAATACGCGGTAAGTGTGAAATACCACATTCAGTATTCCCAACGTAACACACATATCAATTTCCCTATTCTTACCGCTTAAGCGTCATATTCATTTTACTGCTTTAGGCTTTTAACATATTATTTTTAAAGACGTTCAATATAGTAATAATTATAAATTGGAAACTTACCACTGCAATTTCACCTAAATTGCAATGTTAATTATTGTTTTTAAATATTTGCAAAAATTAAGTAAACTCTACAACACCACAAAAGTTACTGCATTTGTAATGCAAGTAACATTAAGGAAGCCGTGAAAAAATCAACAAGATTCCAGACTCATCATAGACTGGAGGAAAAAAAAGACAGACGTATATCACGGCCTGCTGGAGTATAGTAAACACAGAAAACATTTTATAGGAACAATGTTGAAGATAGATATATTTGTTTTCCAAAGTTGCCGTCATTGAACAGAAACCAAGATGAGATTTCATTGCAACTAATTAGAAATTCCTCTTTCAGGTATGTAATAAACGATCTTCGCACAAAATAATGTACGATACACGAGCGGTATGTTTGTTTTCATGATCTCGGAAATTAAAAAAGCTCAACTACGTTTCGCTTTTTCAATCTTTTCCTCGAACATGCAAACGTCAACATACCGCTCTTGTAACGCATATTACTATTTCATTGCCATTTTGTGTGTGTGTTTTTTCACTAATTAAGTTCTATCTCACATTTTCTCCAACTAAATAAAATGTTTCGCATTCGTAACTTCCTTAGATATACAAAGAAAAAAAAAATCGGGAGTAGAGAATCATTGGCTTAGTTATTTTAAAACAGGGGGTCCGCAGTCCTCCGATAATGGCGAACCATTGTTATAGACAGGGGCAGGTATTAATGGAGATTAATTTTTATCATTTGTGTTTTTTAATATTAGCGTAGGCGGAGATTGTTGGGTTGGGCTGTCTTAGCTCTTTTCTGAGAACATTAATTTCTGTTAGGAATAGGACATCTACGTAATATTATACAACTGTTTAAAATAACTTAAATAAAGAGCCTCGTTAAGTAATTAACTGTCACGTGATTTCCCCCCTTTCTACGACCCTGCGACATAACCACTTGGACGGACAGTAGGTAGTATGTCTGGGTAATTTTATCTTTTCAGATCGGGCTGAAGTGAAGATTGAATTTACAGTACATAATGTACTCTTTTATAGATTAGGTACAGAATTATTTCAACATGAGTTACTAGTATGAAGGACGAAACTGGTAATTGGAATTACACACAATAGTCTATAGTGCGATAATATGCACATTAGAATTGAAACCTGTATCGAAATGAACGGCCACCATTTTCAAAAATGTGTTTAAATAATCCATATTATGGTTATTTTTCAATGTAACATTCTCTATAGTGTAAGCTAATGTGCTGTAACAGTATAATATACACTGCATAATGAATACGTCCGCATGGATAGCTCAGTTCGTGAGTAAAAACACTTATTGTTAATACTGTACTGTATTTTGATTAAACAAAAACCTAATGAAAATTATCAAACTCAAAAGCGTGATATTTCCTAGTTCACGTAAATGGATGAATTACATTTTTTTTTCCTCCTATACCTAGTAAAGTGATTTGTTTGTACAGGGACATCACTTTATTTTTACCAACATTTTTAACATTAACCTGGCTATACTCGGAAACACTGTTTCCCCCTTCCATTACAGGAGTTTGATGTTACTAGTGCAATATGTAAACAAATCATTTTACTAGGTATAGGAGGAGAGAAAAGTAGTGTATCCATTTATGTTGTAGGGAAATAGGATATTACGATTTTCAGTTTGATCATCACTTTTACGGAATTTATCAAAATACAGTAGAGTAGTAACATTTTTTTCAAAAACTCAACTTTTCAGGCGGCTATGTTCGTTATGTAATGTCTACTTTATTTAGCATAATAATTATTGATGTTATCATACAATATAGAGAGTGCATTTAAATTGAGGGGGTCATAAGTAAAGGGCTGTAAGTGCACTTAAGTTACTTTTGAGAAAATGGGGTTTAAATATTTAAGCTTTCGTAAAATCGGTGAAATATTTTATTTAAATTTTAATATGTGATGCGATTAAAATATCCCTTTGCCACTAAAATTTTAGATACTTTTGCTTACACTGGATGCACTTAACTCATGTTATTACAAATGTCACTAGCATTCCTTTGCTTCTAGCCACGTCAATTCAAAAAAAGCTAATCTGAATTTTTAAAGAAGTTGCTGAAAATGGTTGCCGTTCATTACAATGCAGGCTTCAATTCAGTACGCATATTATTAAAAACATTTTGAAGCATATTCTATGAAATTGAATTTATCGTTTCTTGAATATAATTTTTTAGTACGATATTATTAATATAGGTTCTTTCTTCTATAGAAAACGCAATCATATTTATGAAACACACTATACACTGCAGTGTTTACATCACTGCTTGAAGACTTCGAATGCAACAGCGGCCGTAAGTTTGTGTGTCTGACGGGAGCAAGGACATTAGTGAAGGGGTGAGAGTGAAGTACATTCAGAAATGCAGGTACAATAAAAATACAAGTAAAAATAAAATTATATCCCTGTATATTACGCCAGTATCATCGAACTCCAGTCGTGGAAGGGGGTAGCAAACGATGTTTCCGGTTCTCAACCGTTGATCCAAAGGTATAGCCAGGTTAATATTAGAAATGTTAGTAAAAATAAAATGTTGTTCCTGTATTATTATTAGTATTATTATTGTACATGACGTTGTGATTTTACTCTCTTTGGTGGTATCTGGCATTAGTTGGCAACACTGAAGAGACGGTAAAATTAGCCTTTTAGGAACTGTTCTTACGTGGCCCTCACTATAATGCACGATGTATGGAAATGTTTGATGCTGTATTCCGGTTTGGACGCGGCGCGGCGTTTTCAACCAATAACGACTCCGTAATCTGCTCGCCGCTCCATCTCTGTGTGGCTGCTGCGGTCGCTCTCACGTGACACTTCATCCCCTGCACAGGAATGTCAAGGACACGACAGACTCTTGAGTTTGACCCCAGGGCTTCAGAGCTTGGATGGCCGAATGGAGTAAGATTTCAATGGAGGAGAATAGCTTAGCGTATCAGAAGGGAGCGTGCGGCAGTACTTAATGCCTCGACGTTGGGAAAGAGAGGTCCTCTGCTCTTGCTCTTTTATGTATATGTTGTTTTTTTTTACTTCCTGATTAGTGTTGTTCTCACCTCGTGATTATTTGTTACTCTTTAGTAGTTTTGTCTTTATTTCTTTGGCATTTTTGCCTGTTTGTTTTGTTTTCTTTTTCGTATATTTGAACTATTTTATTTGCTCACTTATTTTAGCTTGTCTGTTCACTTTTTTAACTTTGTGTTCACTTGTTTTAGTTCTGCTCTTTAACTTATTTTAGCATGATGTTTAACTTGTGTTTAGCTCTCCTGTTCAATTTGTTCTTAGCTCTGCTGTTTAATTTGTTTTCAGGTCACGTGTTTCATTTGCTTTTAGGTTAGCCGTTGATTTGTTTTACCTCTGCTGTTCTCTTGTTTCAGCTCTGCTGTTCGCTTGTTTTAGCTCTGTTGTTTCACTTGTTTTAGCTTAGCTGTTTCACATGTTTTAGTTGAGGATTTTGACTTGTATTAGCTCAGGTTTTTCATTTATTTTAGCTCAGCTGTTTCACTTGTTTTGGATTTGTTACCCATTGCTTTGGATTTGTTTTTCACTTGTTTTGGACTTGTTTCTCACTTGTTTTGGACTTGTTTCTCACTTGTTTTGGATTTGTTGCCACCTTGTTTTAGATTTGTTGCCCACTTGTTTTAGATTTGTAACCCACTTGTTATGGATTTTTTGCCCACTGTTTTGGATTTGTTATCCACTTATTTCGGATTTATTGCCCACTTGTATTAATTATATCCCCCACTTGCTTCGGATTTGTTGCCCCTTGTTTTAAATTTGTTGCCCACTTGTTTTAGATCATTTGCCTTTTGTTTTAGATATGTTACATATTTGTTATGGATTTCTTGCCCACCCATTTGTTTTAGATTTGTGGCCCATTTGTTATGGATTCCTTGCCCACTATTTTGGATTGTTCCCCACTTGTTTCGGATTTGTTGTCCACATATTTTAGATCTGTTGCCCACTTGTTTTTGGATTTTTGGCCCACTTGTTTTGGATTTATTGCTCTCTTGTTTTGGATTTGTGGTCCACTTGTTATAGATTTTTTTATTCGTCGCTCGTTTGTTCTTTTTGCTCAAATCCTATACTCGGACATGGATTCGAATTCTGTTAGATTGATTCCTCCTTTCGTTTTGTTCCGAAGTTTTCCAAAATTGTAAAATGAATGTCTGATAATCCCATAGGAAATCCTCGTTGTCACCAATTCCATCGACATTTTGTGCTACACAGATAACATATTGCCATTAAATAATGGGTTTGAAATACTTATAATATCGATGACCATATTGTTGCATAAATGGTCGTCTTTGAAAATCATTTTTGAATCTGAAATAATTATATTGCTTATAGTTTACGACTAATAAAAATATTTAATTAGCAATGTAAAAACTTCTGACATTTCTTTTCTTTGTTGCAGGTAAGTGTTACGGCCAAACGCTTCTCCTTACGTGATGTCAGAGAATGTTCATTTGCTTGGTGAGTCTTAAGGAAGAATATCGTATAATTACATGTGCTATCTGAAAGATTCTTTGTATGTTTTTAATTTTGTTATACTTGTAGTTATTTTGTGTAATTTTCTTTATTATTTTCATTCTAACGTTGATTATCATTAAATTTATGGTGAATAATGGAGTGAGACAAGTGACCAACTGGTTTGGAGCTAACATAGATTATTTCTTACAACTCTAAATTCCATTGAAAGGATGCGCGATAACGTGCTGTTTAATTTTTTTTTTTCCTCCCATTCTCTCCTCTTTAATTCATCACGTTTGTCATCATTTTACATGTCCCTTCAAATTATTATTATTATTATTATTATTATTATTATTATTATTATTATTATTATTATTAGTAGAAAGGATAATTGTATTCTTTAACTTTTATGCACTACACAGTCCCTAATTATGCCACTTTCTACGCATCCTCGCAGTAGAAGGCAGAAATGTATTTTTTTAATACGATTGTGATTCTTCTTTTTTTGCCTTAAAGCGCGATATTGCTGCTTCATGAGTTACACTACTTTAATTTGGTTTACTATTGTCTATGTTATTTTACTACATTTTCGTTTTACTGTAGTTTACTGCATCCATCTTCTATTCCTTTCAACATTCGTTGTACTTCTGTTTACCTTATTTCATATTAATTTGGTTTGGTGTAAATAGTTTACTTCACTTTCCTTTAATTCCATTCAATTCATATTATTTCAATGTACTTCAATGTGCCTTGATTTAATTTACTTTTCTTGTTTTGATTAACTTGAATGATCTTCGTTTTTATTTGCTTAAATTTTGTTTTCCTTTACTTAGAATTCTTTGCTTTATTTTATTTAAATTTCTTTGCATTACCTTACTTAAATTCTCTTTACTTTACCTTACTTAAATTTCTTTGCTTTACTTAAATATCATCTTTGCTTTACTTTACTTAAATCTCTTCGCTTTACTTTATTTAAATCTCTTTGGTTTTCTTTACTTAAATCTCTTTGCTTTACTTTACTTAAATATATATTACTTTACTTTACTTAAATAACTTTGCTTTACTATAGACCACTTAAATTCCTTTGCTGTACTATAATTAAATTTTTTTGCTTTACGTCATTGAAATTTCTTTCTTTATGTCATTAAAATTCCTTTCCTTTACGTCACTGACATTTCTTTGCTCTACGTTACTAAGATCTCTTTTCTTTACTTCATTTAATTTTTTCCCTTACTTCACTTAAAGTAATTTTATTTTGCTTTACATTACATAAAATGGTTTTATTTTCACTAATTTACGTAAATTTGGTCCTTAAATTTATTTGTTGTGCTTCGCTTGCTTAATTTACTGAAACTTATTTTGTTTACTTTATTTTACCTAAACTTGTTTTGCTTTACGTAAATTTGTTTTGATTTTAATTCCCTTTAATTTTTTTTTTTATTTATTTAAATTTCTTTTGGTCTCCCCTTCTTTACTTAAATTTTCCTTTCCTTTGTTTCACTTTAATTTTTCTGTGCTTCGATTTATTTATATTTTCATTTTCTGACAATTTTGTTGCTTTGCTTTTCTTTTTTTGCTTGACTTTACTTAAATTTTCGTTTGATTCACTTCACGTTTTTGTTTCCTCTTTTTCAGTCACATTTTCCTTTGCTCTACTTAATTTCACGTTTTCCGTCGCTTTACTTCTTTTCACGTTTTCCTCTGTTCTTGTTTCAATTTGTGTTTTGCTTTACTTCATTTTACAATTTTCCTGTACTCCGTTTCATTTTACTTTTTCCTTTGCTTTACTCCATTTTACGTTTTCCTTCGTTTTAGTTCATTTCACGTTTTTGTTTGCTTTACTTCATTTACGTTTTCTTTCGCTTACCTCACTTTACATTTTGCTGTGCTTTGAATTTATGTTTTCTTTTGCTTTTATGTTTTTTCTTTAGCTTCTTGTCCTCTTATGGTAAGCTTGCAATTTTGTTTACATTATTTTATTGTCTTACATCATTTCACTTGATTTGAATTAATCTTGCAAATTTTTTCTGATTATTTCTGGAAACATTTTCAGAGGAAAGTTTTAGCTTAAATTGTCATCTGAAGAGTTTCACAGCCAATCCAGTTGCACAGAAAATACTCGTATTATAACAAAGAAAGGGAAACCCACATTGGTACGCTTATTGGATATGTTGTAAGATGTACATGGTCATGCGCATAAAAAAATTGTGGACATGGCTCCAATAGAGGGAATTCCAATCAGAAGTGCAGCTGCCGAATCTCTCTATATTAGGAACGTTGTGAGAGATCTGGTTGCATCGCCGATCAGACCGGACGGCCGCGGAGCGGGCAAGGCAACTTGGATTCCTGGCGAGTCCGATGACCTTGAGATTCCCTGCACTTTATTGCGGGCTCCGCGTCGATTCTGTGACACTAAACTCCTATTGAGGGCCATAAATCCTCTTCATCGTAAGCTGATTTGGTGGATTTTACACGCCTGAATGCATATTTCTGAGTATACCGAATTTTGCACCTATAAAACTTCCATGTAACGTGCTTCACACACGAAGGTTCATGTAAGACAACGCGATGTTCCAGCGGTCGCGGTCTGTGCCAACAGTAGCACAATAACCTGACGGCTTCTCAACAAAGGAAACAGGAGTTCGGTTCCCAGATTTTGTTGGACGAAGCGCTTGCTTCCTAATAGTTCTTTCACTCTTGCCATTTTCATTTCACTAACGACGTACTGCTGTCTCCATAACATCTCATTTCTCAAGATCCTCTGTGCTTTACTTACTACGTTGATTCGTTTCATTTCATTATTTTCTTTGGTTCCTATACACCTTTGTTTTGTCTTTTTATTCCTTTCGTTCATTTTCTGTCTTCATTTTTCGCCATCTTTCCGTATTTCTTAGCTGAACTCCCTTAATCTATATATCTTGGCTTCTTTTCATTCATTTTTATCATCAAATTATTCTTCTATTGCGTTGCTTCGTTTCCATATTCTTATTTGCTTCATTTTCTTTTCTTTATGCCTCTCTTAGTTTACTTTCTTTCTTTCTCCTTTCATTAATTTCGTTCCTTCGTCTTCTTTCTTTTCTTCAATATTAGGCCTACGTTTATTTTCTGTATTCACTTCCTTGGTTTTCTTTCACTCCGTTGCCTTTGTTTTTTTATTTCGTTACTCCACTTTTCTCTTCTTTGTTTCTTTGCTTCGTATTGCTCTTCATTTCGTTGCTCTTTTTTGTCTTCTTTCTTTCGTTGCTTCGTGTTCCTCTTCTTTATTTCATTGTTCTGTTTATATCTTCTTCATTCCGTTCCTATTCTTTATTTCGTAATTTCATTTTTCTTTTCTCATTTCGTTTCTTCGTTTTTCTCTTCTTTATTCCGTTGCTCCGTGTTTCTCTTCTTTATTCCGTTGCTCCGTGTTTCTCTTCTTTATTTCGTTGCTTCGTGTTCCTCTTCTTTGTTTCACTCTTCTGTTTATATCGTCTTCATTCCGTTCCTATTCTTTATTTCGTAATTTCATTTTTATTTTCTCGATTACGTTTCTTCGTTTTTCTCTTCTTTATTTCGTTGCTTCGTTTCTCTCTTCTTAATTTCGTTGCTCCGTGTTTCTCTCCTTTATTTCGTTTCTCCGATTTTCTCTTCTTTATTTGTTGCACCATTTCTCTCTTCTTTACTTCGTTACTCCGTTTTCTCTTCTTTATTACTTTGCTCCGCTTTTTTCTTCTTTATTTCGTTGCTCCGTGTTTCTCTCTTTTATTTCGTTTCTCCGATTTTCTCTTCTTTATTTGTTGCTCCATTTCTCTCTTCTTTACTTCGTTACTCCGTTTTCTCTTCTTTATTACTTTGCTCCCCTTTTTTCTTCTTTATTTCGTTGCTCCACTTTTCTCTTCTTTATTTCGTTGCTCCACTTTTCTCTTCTTTATTTCGTTTCTCCGATTTTCTCTTCTTTATTTGTTGCTCAATTTCTCTCTTCTTTACTTCGTTACTCCGTTTTCTCTTCTCTATTACTTTGCTCCCCTTTTTTCTTCTTTATTTCGTTGCTCCACTTTTCTCTTCTTTATTTCGTTTCTCCGATTTTCTCTTCTTTATTTGTTGCTGCATTTCTCTCTTCTTTACTTCGTTACTCCGTTTTCTCTTCTTTATTACTTTGCTCCCCTTTTTTCTTCTTTATTTCGTTGCTCCGCTTTTCTCTTCTTTATTACTTTGCTCCGCTTTTCTCTTCTTTATTTCGTTGCTCCGCTTTTCTCTTCTTTATTTCGTTTCTCCGTGTTTCTCTTCTTTATTTCGTTGCTCCGTTTCTCTCTGCTTTGTTGTTACTTCGTTTTTTTTCTTCTTTATTTCGTTGCTCCGTTTCTCTCTGCTTTGTTGTTACTTCGTTTTTTTTCTTCTTTATTTCGTTGTCCCGTTTTTCTCTTCTTGATGTCATTGCTTCATTTCCTTTCTTGATTTCGCTGCCCCGTTTCCTTTCTTTATTTCGCTGCTCCGTAAATTTCTCTACATCTTTGCTCCGTTTATTTTCTTTATACAATATCATTCCTCAGTTTTCTTTCTTTATTAAGTTTTTTTCATTACATTGCTCCGTTTCCTTTCCTCATTATGTTACCCGTACAATATCTTTGCTCCGTTTCCTTTCTTCATTTCGTTACTCCGTTTCCTTTATTTCGTCGTTTCGTAAATTTATCTACATCTTTGCTATTTTCTTTATATCTTTGCTCAATTTCCTTTCTTCATTACGTTGCTCCGTTTTCTTTTCCTTATTTTGTTGCTCAGTAAATTTCTCTATATCTTTGCTCCGTTTATTTTCTTTATCATTGCTCAATTTCCTTTCTTTATTTCTTTGGTCCGCTCATTTTTATTTCTTACTCTTAGTTTTCTATTTTGTTTTCTTTCTCTCTGTTTTTTCTTTTTCATTATTTCATTGCTTCTCTACTTTTCTTTATTATTTCCATAACTCACTTCCCCATCAAGTGTTTTCATAATCCATTTGAGGTTCACTCAAGGACATAATCTTGTGTAATAATAAAGATAGCGATGATAATGATATAAAACTCAACTTGAATAACTGGAGGTAGTAAACTCTTCGCGAGACCTCCGGTGTGAATATGCTGAATCTGAGTGACGTCTCACGGCCTCTTGCTTTCGGGTGACGTGTTAATGACTGAATCTCACGAGGCAGATTTCCGTATCGTCCTGTAATTAAGTATTTTCGGCTTGGGCTTCCTCTTTTTGTATGAGCGGAGCTACAGAACTTATATCCTGTTCCGGTTGATCGGTGATTAATAACACAAGAGGGGGATCTCGGCTGCGTCGTCCTAATTGGTTGCTTCTTGCGAGGCATATTTATTCAAGGCTATTGTGGGTGGGCATTACGTCATTTGTTTTGTGGCTCATTTGTGTCTTCATATTTATGGTCATCTTCTACAGCAGTTGATGAAGGTTTAGTACCGGCTAATGCAGTTCATGAGCAGTTAGTTACATTGAATTCAAAATTCAATTCCATTTAATTTAATTACTTGTTATTCCATTCCATCGTCTTCTTTCTACTCCACGTACTCAACGACTTATTTTACTGTTTTTTTTATCATCCTCAGCATTCTTCTTCTTAATGCCCTTTATATTCTCCTCAATGCTCATTTTTTTCTCCTAAACTTCCTTTTCTTCTCATGAACACCATCTTGATTGTCCTCCTCAACAACCTTTTCGACGTCTTTTCTTCTTCTCAACAACCTTCTCTCCTCCTCGACGTCTTTTCTTCTCAACGATCTTCTCTTCTCGACGTTTTTTCTTCTTCTCATCAACGACCTTCTCTTCTCCTCGATGCCTTCTCTCCTCTTCAACGACCTTGACTTCTCCTCGATCCCTTTTCTTCTCCTCAACGACCTTCTCTTCACCTCGACGCCTTTTCTTCTCCTCAACGACCTTCTCTTCTCCTTGATGCCTTTTCTCCTCCTCAACGACCTTGTCTTCTCCTCGACCCCTTTTCTTCTCCTCGACCCCTTTTCTTCTCCTCAACGACCTTCTCTTCTCCTCTCCTCGACGCTTTTTCTTCTCCTCAACGACCTTCTCTTCTCCTCGACGCCTTTTCTTCTCCTCAACTACTCTCTCTTTTCGACGCCTTTTCTTCCCCTCAACGATCTTCTCTTCCCTTCGACGCCTTTTCTTCTCCTTAACGATCTTCTCTTTCCTTCGACGCCTTTTCTTCTCTTCAACGACGTTCTCTTCTCCTCGGCCTTAACTCTTCCCTTTAGTATTATTATTATTATTATTATTATTATTATTATTATTATTATTATTATTATTAGGTCTGTTGTTACTATTATTATTATTAGGTCTGTTATTACTATTATTATTATTATTATTATTATTATTATTATTATTAAATGCTAAATTATAATATTGAAAGTGCTATAAAATTCTAAATTTGATTTCTAAAGTACTAAATTTTTTTATTACATGTTGCTAAAATCTACCATCTCTAAATTATAATATAATCTGCGAATATGTCCACTCACCTAAAATCACATGCTATTTTCTGGAATAAAACTGATCTCACAATACATAGAATTCAGAAGCTATCCTTTGTCGGGAGCTGCATGTGACGTTATGGATCTCTGTGATCACTAGTTTGACTTCAGGCGATTAAAATTCAGATCGCGCAAGAGGCGGCAGCAAGCCTCGGACAGAAGAGGTTCATGGCTGGCTTGCTGATTAGAAGAGTAAATAGCGGGAGGAAAGTCGCTCGCCTGACGACGCCTTTCAGATTCAAGAGTTTCAATCTTATCATTCAATGAAAGAGAGATGCTTGGTTTCGTAATCCTAGATAACAGAGTTTCCGTAATCTTATTTCCAGTATGATAATTTACTTTCCTTATAAGAGCTTGTTCGATATCAAGTTACTATAGCAACAGTAGGCTACTAAAAACGCCATAAAAGATGTCGTTGCTGTCTAACAAACACATTCTTTGAACGAAACATGTGCCAAAAATAATCGTGGTTATGCTGTATCGGATACTGCCGCAAGTATTTAGGGTGGCAGCCATGTCAATTGATGCCCATAGGAGCAAGCGCGCGCTTTAGAGCTCAAGAGAGCCTGAGCGCTTTACAGCTGAAAGGAAAGATACAGACGAAAGAGGTAGTATATGCCGCTTGGTCGAGCTATATTCAGGGATGGCCAGCACTGATTCAATAGATAAAGGGAAGAGAACTTATTAAAACTGTATCCATGTTAATTTTTAGATTTGTCTGAGAAGTATAAGTGCATTATAAGAATGTAAGTTTTAATTTTAATGCTCATCTTTCACAAGTTTGCTTTTTTATTCAAAAGAAATATTTTCTCAACTTTCTTTTTACAGAAAAGTGAAATTTTCAGATATAGGCCTATTTATTTAGTAGCCTTACAGAATATTTTCGTAAATCTAATATACCGTATATACGTATTACTGAAGATAGTGTATTGAAAATTTTTAAAATATTCATATGGAAATTATTTGTAAGGAAATGAATTAACAAAGGAACTGCTGTTACATCATAAGCAAAAGATACGTGCCCATGTGTTGTAAAAATGTCAGCTCTATAGCTTCAGCACATTTCAAGAAAATAATTTAATATTCTGATGATAAGAAGTTTATCACCAATATCACCTTAAAAGCATAATGTGATAAGAGTTTTGTTATGGAATATTAGTTACACTTAAAACATATATAGCACCTAGGTAACTTTGCTTTGTACTGTAATATTGTTTTGATTGGTTTATTGATTACTTTTATAAGGCTAAAGGTACCATCAATATCAATTCCAACTTACCATGTCATAATCTCTTTTTTTGAGATATCACTTTCTTTATGAATGATGTGTTTCATACATTTAGTACAGTATAGTTGTACTACTATGGAATTTATGTGAATATTCCTTCTTAACTCTTTATTATGTTATTAACATTTAAAATACAACTACAATATTAAGAAATTAGTATTAGTACTTTTGTTTTACAGGCAATATAGATAATATCAAACAGAAGAAGCCATATAAAAATAACGACATAACATTTCACGTTCCGTTTGAAGTTTGTGCACCACTGTTTTCTTAATCCAACAGGCTGCTTATATTCATATACACAACCCTTCCACTTTCCATACTTAGCGCTTGATCCCCGCGCACGACATCAAGGTCAGAAAAATGCGCTTGCTTTGACATCATTGTTTTAGAGTGACAGCCTTCGACATTTTGAAATTCTATCACCAAATTTCTTCGCCTTCTGCCGAAACAATTGGAAGACTATAATTATACGAGAAGAAATCGAGGCTGTCAATGATGTGGAACTTCAGAATGTTGTTCGTTCGTTTATCGGAAGATGTCAGTTGTGTGTGGCGGCAAATGAGGGTCATTTTCGGCAGCCATTGTGACCATACTGTCCAAATTATTGAATATTTATTGTTAGTACTGTTACGTATTGTAAAAATGCCGGAGAAATGATTACGCTCTCGCCGAAAACCACCCTAACAGTGGGCCATGAGTCACGTCATAATAATGTCTCTGTATTGCTCTGTTACTTTCTCATCTTAATTTATCGTCTTAAGAAAATAAGTATTATAATGACTTCTTTCCATGCGTCTGGTATCAATTCTGTCTGCCAGATGTCTGGAATTATTTTGTGTAGTTTGCAGATATCTTTTCCTCCAGATTTCAGTAATTCTGAGCAGATTCCATATCCCCTAGAGCCTTTATATTTCTTCAGTTTTTGGATGGCAATTTTTACATGTAAGATGTCTGGTTCTTCCATTCATTATATATTACAGAACATTTTATTTTACATCTTGAGTACACAACTTTTAACACAATATTACTACGGAAAACGTATTATTTGTCTTTCTTGTGTTAAATTTTATATTACCTCGTTAACATGTTTTAACCTGCAATCCGTCATCTTCAGAACTGGTCGTTGCTGGTCTTGGCGCCTTTTGTTTGTGTTTCCTGTGGGGGTGTGTTTGTGTAGTGTAATGTGGAGTCAAAGACTGTGTGTGTTCTGAAATTGAGTTGTGTGTTGATAATTTCATTTGGATGTGCTTTTGTGTGTTTGTATATTTGGTATTTATTTTTATTTATTTTATTAGGTTATTTTAAGACGCTTTATCAACATTTTAGGTTATTTAGCGTCTGAATGGGATGAAGGTGATAATGCCGGTGAACTGAGTCCGGGGTCCAGCACCGAAAGTTACCCAGCATTTGCACATATTGGGTTGAGGGAATACCCTGGAAAAATCCTCAACTAGGTAACTTGCGCCAATCGGGAATCGAAACCGGACCACCTGTTTTCGCGAGCAGACGCGCTAACCGTTACTCCACAGGTGTGTACTATTTCGTATTGTTCTAGTGTGTTTAGTTTCTGACTTTTTGGTTGGATGTGTAGAATTTCCATGTCCCTGCTAACTACACCTACAGAGACATCAACACAGACATGGAAATTCTATACATCAACCAAAATGCCAGAAACTAAACACACTAGAACAATACGAAATATATAGACACACAAAAAGACATCCAAATGAAATTATCAACACACAACTCTTCTTTTGTGTTGTTTTGTAATCTATCATATAATTTTGTATTTCATGCAATATTATTGAAACCTGGTTGAGTGGAAGAGAAGGCCTTATGGCCTTAACTCTGCCAGCCAAAATAAAACTACTACTGCTACTACTACTACTACTACTACTACTACTACTACTACTACTACTACTATTACTACTACTACTACTACTACTACTACTATTACTACTACTACTACTACTGCTACTGCTACTGCTACTGCTATTCAATTTCAGAATACACTCTCTGTGACTCCACATTGCACTACACAAACACACCCGCACAGGAAAACAAACAAAAGGCGCCAAGACTAGCAACAACTAGATCTGAAGATGGCCGATAGCAGACTGAAACATGTTAACGAGGTAATATAAAAAATATATTTTATTTATCCCAATTTCTGTATAAACGTTATCTACTACTGCTACTACTACTGCTACTACTACTGCTACTACTACTACTACTACTGCTACTACTGCTACTGCTACTACTACTACTACTACTACTACTACTACTACTACTGCTACTACTGCTACTGCTACTACTACTGCTACTGCTACTCAATTTCAGAACACACTCTCTGACTCCACATTGCATTACACAAACACACCCGCACAGGAAAAACAAACAAAAGGCGCCAAGACCAGCAACAACCAGTTCTGAAGATGGCAGATAGCAGGCTGAAACATGTTAACGAGATAATATAAAAATAAATTTTGTTTATCCCAATTTCTGTATAGACGTTACAATCATATGGATTTCATCGAATCCGCTCTCTCATTCGTATTCTCATGCAATTATTTCGTCCTACATGATGTGAGTTTTTCTGTTCCATGAGGATTTTTATCATGTCATCATATTTCGACTTCTGTTGTCGAAATCTACTGGGAAATTATACCGACAGGGAAAAGATCCTACTGTGATCTGACATGTAGGATATTAAAATATTCACGATTCACTTCGAACAGTGTTAGATACTTTAATTTCGCCCCTCACAAAGATGCGAGGAAATAATAACGCAGCAACAATAAATGAACTGGAAACCAGAGGCAAGTGTTGTTTCTTGTCGTCGTAAATTTTATCGAGGACATCGAAATCTCGTCACCAGCTACGACGAGAATGAGAACCGGCATTATTGTGTGCGTTCATGTGTTTATGCGTTTGCTTAAGTGGCAGTTTATGTAATGTGCCATCTAAATAATTCATATCTACTGAGTGCAGTCGCTCATGTATCTTCCCGTCTAAGTCTACAGTACTCTTGTGCATGTTTACTTAGCGCACAGTCTATAGTGTGTTGGGTTCATTATTAAGTCACTGTTTGCTCATACCTGGTCATCGTGTTTGTATAAGTGGACACTCAAATATAATCAAGTTTAGCTCAAGGCTTCCATATACTGATAATTTTGCTATAAACCTATACTAGTACTAATAGCTAAACACAGTGGAAGATGTCGCAGTCTCTCACACTTCAATTTATAAGTAGAGAAATTAGATTTTCGCCATCACGATAAATATAAAATGTGCCCAAATGCAGAGAAAATATGTAATTTTATGTTTGAAAGCATGTTGAGTATATTACTGTAGTGTTTTAATTCGCGATAAAATGCGAAATTCAGTATGAGGGGGTAATTTGGGTATAGTGAGGTAATTTGGGTGTAAGTTGCAGTTTATTGAATAAAACTTTACTCAATCTTCAAACACGTGCCAATTTAATAGGGTGAAGCAGCCGTGGTGAAAATATAATCGTGCGCCGAGCCATTGTGTAACCCGCAACGTGCATAGCACCTATGGAGAGAGGCGGACACCCGAAGGGGAAGTGAAGCAACTGTCTGACTTATTAACGGATTTTCATTTTCCTTACGTCAAGCACTTAAATATAATTTTATACAGTACAAGGCCACAAACTAATGTTTAGTACGTGTAACGAAGAAAGAAATGAACAATAAATGAACAATATCACAACCTAAAATTAACTGTCTTCAGAATGTTTCTGCGACAAAGTTTAAAAATCAGGAATTATGTCACTTACTGCCAGTCGTAGTTGATCACGAAGGTATTTGTCTGTCAGTCGTGATCTAAATTTGGTTTTTACTATTTTAATTGTTGAAAATAATTTTTCACAAACGTAAGTTGTAACGAACATGGCTTCAACAGAGCAAGCGAAAGAACGAAGCTTCGGATATTTATTTTTTGGCAAAGATTTGAAAGTTCAACATTTGTCAAGTCCTTACATCTAGCTTTCATTTGACATCACATAGTACCGTAAATCAGTGAGTTCAAATTGAAGAAGTAACCGCATTATTCGTACATCTGCTCAAAAAGGATCGACGTACAGAGATGATGATGATGATGATGATGATGATGATGATGATGATAACAGTAACACTTAACCTTTTAATGTTTCTTCAGTAACATGTAGTATAATGCCGTTTTATGTTATACAACCGTTTTCCTCGTAATACTCGTGAACAAATCATACATTTAATATTCTCATCATATTGACAGCAAAAAATGCGTCCTCCCAACCCACTTGGAACTTTCGTACATGGTTTCGAGAGAGACATAAGCCACTCGCAGGTCAGAAACAAATACAAATGGAACGGAGTTTGACTCCAGTGAGTGAGAGGGTGGGGGTTGGCGGAGGTTAGAAGCAAGCGAAATGCACAGCTATCACTGCGAGTCACTATGTTTCGCGAGTGACGTTCTCGCCATGGCTGGGGTAAAGATTGGTGATATTGTGATACGAACCGTGACAGTTCTTTTTGAGAATTTATTACAATTTTACTGAGCGAGAGAAGGACCGATTTTGTGCACCAACTTGCCCACGTTGACAAAAAAAAAAAAAGATCTTTCTCTTGCTCAGTAAAATTGTAATAAATTCTCAAAAAGAACTATCACAATATTACTCATATCACAGTATTACTAACCTTTACCCTGTACCGGGTGTATCTCTTGCTCCCATTTTTCGGAACGTTCGGAATGTAGGCAACATTTCATTTTATAGGATGACATTGGAATTCAGGTGACCTTCGTATATGGAAATCGACCTGCACACAAGCCACACGCTTTACCCCTACTCTACTGTTGACTTTGATGAAGAAGAGAACAGTTAGTTGTACCCTAGATTATATATACCTCAGATAGGTCGGTCTTATAGGCTTTGACGTTAACAACTTTTGTCAGGTTTACTACGCTGCCATCTAGTTTTTACATAAGGAGTCACGGAGGGTGGGAGTGCATTATATAGCGAAATTTATAAACTTGTACTTGCTATTTGGGAAAAGGAAATTGTACCAGAACAATGGAAGGAGTCCATAATTGTACCTATTTTTAAAAAGGGGGACAAAACGAACTGTGGCAACTTTCGAGGAATATCACTTTTGTTGACGTCGTACAAAATTTTGTCCAATATTCTTTTGAGAAGATTAACTCCGTACGTAGATGAAATTATTGGGGATCATCAGTGCGGTTTTCGGCGTAATAGATCGACTATTGATCAGATTTTTTGTATTCGACAGATAATGGAGAAAAAATGGGAGTATAAGGGTACAGTACATCAGTTATTCATAGATTTCAAAAAGGCTTATGACTCGGTTAAGAGGGAAGTATTATATGATATTCTTATTGAATTTGGTATTCCCAAGAAACTAGTTCGATTAATTAAAATGTGTCTCAGTGAAACGTACAGCAGAGTCCGTATAGGTCAGTTTCTATCTGATGCTTTTCCAATTCACTGCGGGCTAAAGCAAGGAGATGCACTATCACCTTTACTTTTTAACTTCGCTCTAGAATATGCCATTAGGAAAGTTCAGGATAACAGGCAGGGTTTGGAATTGAACGGGTTACATCAGCTTCTTGTCTATGCGGATGACGTGAATATGTTAGGAGAAAATACACAAACGATTAGGAAAACACGGAAATTTTACTTGAAGCAAGTAGAGCGATCGGTTTGGAAGTAAATCCCGAAAAGACAAAATATATGATTATGTCTCGTGACCAGAATATTGTACGAAATGGAAATATAAAAATTGGAGATTTATCCTTCGAAGAGGTGGAAAAATTCAAATATCTTGGAGCAACAGTAACAAATATAAATGACACTCGGGAGGAAATTAAACGCAGAATAAATATGGGAAATGCGTGTTATTATTCGGTTGAGAAGCTCTTATCATCCAGTCTGCTGTCGAAAAATCTGAAAGTTAGAATTTATAAAACAGTTATATTACCGGTTCTTCTGTATGGTTATGAAACTTGGACTCTCACTCTGAGAGAGGAACATAGGTTCAGGGTGTTTGAGAATAAGGTGCTAAGGAAAATATTTGGGGCTAAGCGGGATGAAGTTACAGGAGAATGGAGAAAGTTACACAACACAGAACTGCACGCATTGTATTCTTCACCTGACATAATTAGGAACATTAAATCCAGACGTTTGAGATGGGCAGGGCATGTAGCACGTATGGGCGAATCCAGAAATGCATATAGAGTGTTAGTTGGGAGACCGGAGGGAAAAAGACCTTTAGGGAGGCCGAGACGTAGATGGGAGGATAATATTAAAATGGATCTGAGGGAGGTGGGGTATGATGATAGAGACTGGATTAATCTTGCACAGGATAGGGACCGATGGCGGGCTTATGTGAGGGCGGCAATGAACCTTCGGGTTCCTTAAAAGCCATTTGTAAGTAAGTAAGTCACGTCATAATTCCCATTTGAATTGCATTAGCGACTGTACTGCCATCTCGTGTTCGTGTACGGCGGACGGGTGGTGATCCTGGCGGTTGTTCTCTTCAAAGTGCAAACGAATTTAATATAGCGATGACCTATCTGTTACATATGTGATTTGGGGTTGTACTTAAACTGCCTCCACAAGTGATACGCACTTCGGCTTCAGGAGCAAAGATTTGTATTTACGATACTGCCCGTTGAATGTGAGGGACTATATAACTTCGAAAGAAATAGGGGCAAGAGTTTTACATCCGGTTAATTGTCTATTTCACAATTGCCTATCATGGAGTGTTAAAAATTTGTATTGATCACAGTGATACTTCCTGGTAGAAAAAAAAGTGTTTCTTATTTACCAATCTGTGAAATGATCCATCACATTCAAAGCAATATTGTTGGCAAGCCAGCTGAGATATAGTAACCAAATTCATGTACAGTATGTGTACATTGCACATGTTTTTAATAAATGTAATAATTTATCAATAATAGTTTGTTAGTAAATTGCAATTTTAAGACTTAGGGCAATTTGGATATAAGTTACAATTTATTGAATAAAACTTTTCGTAAATTCCAAACATACTTATGCCAATTTAAAATAAAATATTGTCTATTTCACAATTGCCTATCATAGTATGTTACAAATTTGTGTTGATAACATTGATACTGCCTGGTTAAAAAAAAACTGCCTTTTTATTTACCTACCAACCTGTGAAATGACATATGACATTCGAAGCAATATTCTTGGAATACCAGCTATGATACAGTAAGCAAATTCATGCAAGTGCACATTAACTTACACATGTTTAGAACATGTTTTTAATGAATATATCATTAATAGTTTGTTAGTAAATTACAATTTACAAAAATGGGTTAATTCGAGCATAATTCTAGGTTAATTGGTAACAAATCTAGTTTTCGTTCCAAATTATGAATTGGTGAAAGACAAATAAATATCCGAAGTTTTCTGTTCCTGATTTTAATGGGAGATACATTCTTTTTACTTGGTTATTTAACGACGCTGTATCAACTACTAGGTTATTTAGCGTCGATGGGATTGGTGATAGCGGGATGATATTTGGCGAGATTAGGCAATAGATTACATGACAATCGCCTTACGGTTGGGAAAAAGCCTCGGAAAAAACCCAACCAGGTAGTCAGCCCAAACGGGGATCGAACCCGCGCCCGAGCTCAACTCCGGATCGGCAGGCAAGCGCCTTAGCGGACTGAGCTACGCCTGTGGGTGCCTACCTTTTTTTGTTAATTTTTGAATGACAGTCTTGATTTTATGCAGAGTATTTAGAAAATGTCGGCTGAAAAGAACAGCACGTGATAGAAGAAGTTAAATTACGTAAACTCAGTATAGGAACATATTCTCTAACTTGCAATTTTATCTCCCTCTAGTGAAATGGGGAAAACACGTTTAAACAGGTTATTGCAAGCAATCTATCCTATGATTCACTACAAAGAACTCGATTCAAAATAGATTAGGAGTGAATCATATCATGCAAACTTGAATATGACAACGTTAACCAACATAAACATGCTGTGTCCAATTTTACTGGGGGGAAAAACGCCCGAGTTAGAGAAAATGTTCCTACACTCAGTTTACATGATGTTATCTATCACATGCTGATCTTTTCGACGAAATTTATAAATATTTATGTATGTATGTATGTAGGCCTATGTATGTATGTATATATGTATGTATGTATTATGATAGGATTAAGGCCATAAGGCCTTCTCTTCCATTCTACCAGATAGCACATATAAATACAAAAAAGAAATAAGAACACTGATGAAAATAATACAAATTAAATTAAAGCCCTATAGAAGGTCAACAGGATCAAAAAACACTCTAGAGCTCTCATCGAGCTAATACAAGAAAAAAAAAAAAAAAAAAAAAACAGAGATAGCAATCATAATATGATGATAATAATAATAATGATGATGATGATGATGATGATGATGATGATAATAATAATAATAGAAATAAAAGTAAATACATTACATATTAATAATTTTAAATGTATATGTTATAATTGCACAGTAGACATAAGACAAATTGTATTGTATACTGTAATTATTAATTTCAATTCAGGAATCCGCCCCTGAGCACGAGTTCTACTCTTTCAGGGGCGAGCTAAAGTTTTTCTGTATACATTATATTTTATGTTACAATTATTAGCGAAATAATAAATAAATAAATAAATTGAAGGGCTCAGAGCCAAAGGCGACTAACCCACAATTACAAAATGAGTAAATAAGAGTTGATATTAAGAGGATGCTTACAAAAATGATTGGTTTCACAATTTATTTTAAATGGTCTACATTGAATAAATACAAAAAAATATCATGAATCTATAACAACAATGTAGAGTTTTGAAAAAAGGCTTAATAATGAACAATACAAAGTTGTGGGTTGGTCGCCTTTGGCTCTGAGGCCTTCAATTGTCAATTTTATAACAGCATAGGTATAATATTTATTATATGTCATGGGCTAAGCCGAAGTTGCGCAACCCGACAGGCGTTCAACAAGCAATTCCGTGAACTAGAATGTGATTCTTCAATTTAAATTTGAATTTTTGATATTGTTCGACAGTCTCTGACATGGTCAGGGAGAGAATTCCAGAGGCGTGGAATCAATATGCTGAAATATGATGAGTAGAAGGATGTTCTGTGCAGAGGAATAGAGAGAAGATACATGTTCCGGGTTCGAGGTAGTGAAAGGTAAACAAAACGAGATGCTAAGTAAGAGAGTGTGGAGGTGTGGATGATTTTAAATTGTGATAAGAGGGAGTTGAAGAATCTTCTTTCTGTAAGTAGATTCCAAGACAACAATTCTAGTGACGGTGTTACATGGTCGAATTTTCTAATGTTACAAACGAAACGAACGCAGATATTGTGAATACACTGTAATCTGTGGACAAGATCAGTATTTATATTCGTAAATAGAGAATCGCAATAATCGAAGTGGGGCATTACTAAAGTTTAGATCAGGTTCTTTTTAAGCCTGAGAGGTAAAACGTTGGTTAAGTGTTTAAATACTCCATATATAGAAATTCACTTTATTTTGATTGAAAGTTATGAACATTTTCTTGCTGCAATGTAATTCTGTTTAACGATTTCGCATATGAAATACTGTACCTACATTTATACCTTCATAATATCAAGCAATTCGAACACGTATACGGTGGGGTGAAGCTGCGGGTTTCTTACTCGACTGTGTTGGAATTATATCCAACCCCATGAAGGGTTGAACTGTTAATTGATGGGGTTTCGTAGGGTGGAAACATCAAACGCATCTTCGTGAGTTACATATAAAATGCTTCTGTAATTTGATTTCCAGTGCCAAAATGCAGTACGGGTTCTTTCTGGAAACACTAGTACAGAATTATTTCTGGGGAGGGGAAGAGGAAGGGAAGGTTTACTAGTTACGCATCCAAATGAAACACCATACATTGTAACTATGGTCGTTTTACTTTAATTTCATAAACATATATGATCATTCTGCCGCTTGGATGGTGGTTTCCATAGCAGTTTTACTATTAAGAAAAATGAAACAAGAACGAAGCAAATGATGTGTGTTTGTTGATGATTTTCAATTGAATCGGTTATATGAGAAACCACACAAGTCCATTTTTAGCCAAAACAAGTTTATTGTGTTTCTAACATTAATAAATGTATTTGCACGTCTGTAGGAGAAAGTATACATGTCCGCCTTGTCTTAAGTGACGATGTCATGACAGTATTTCCCTGAAGAGGATGAAGTCAAAAAGATTTTATGAAGATATATTTTCCTGGCCTAGTCGTAACGAGAGATGACGCACTGGAGAGCTGTAGTGTGGGACTTCAGTAAGATATCTTTTTTTTTTCTCTTCAAAATTTTTAAAGATTTTTTTTCATGTTGTAATATGAAGGACAAAATACATTATGAACTAGATGTATACTTAAATAGCTTTTCTTCTCATTAGCTTACATACAAATTAAATATGAACTATTATAATTTTTACAACAAATATTTCAGGTATCTGAGAAACAACACATGTCCACGAACTTTAAGGCACCCTGGCACTTTCAGATATGATCAAAATATGCTTTAAAATATTTGGAAATGTAACAATTCTAATGAAAAATTTGACATAAATAGACAAGAGTGCGTACATGTAATCAATATTTATCAGCTGCAGAGTTTTTTTTTTTTTTTTGCGGTTTTCTTAAAACTGATAGTTAAGAATATGTGTGTTTTCTCATATAACCGGTTCATTTGCCCTCGTTACCGGCTCTACATATATTGCTAACATTCACAAAATCGGACAAAATGAGATACGTTTCACAGATATGTTAAATTATATATTTACTTGATTTATTTTTTTGTGTACGTTATGGTTAAGATATAGATCAGTGTTACATAACTGCCACGATTATTTAAAAGGTAATTTTATTTTATTCTTCAATTTATATTAATAATATCCACAAGAATGTCAGTTCTGTGACATCTCAGATCTGACAGTCACAGAACTGAAAAATCGGATTTTCAATTTTTTATCCCTTAAATATCATGTTGATTATTAGATTTAAGAATATGTTGAATATGCACACACTCATATTATCTGACTTAACATAAATCTACATGATACATTTTATATATTTTACAGAATTTAACTATCTCTGAACTGACTGGTAATAAAGGTACTCGCCGGAAAATAATTAGCTTCTTTCTCTGATACAAAAAAATTACAAATCACCCTTTAACTGCACACTCATACACTGTGGCCACACCAAACAACTGAAGAGCTATTTTGGACTCTTGCTGTCATCCAGTAAGCTTGCAGGATGTGCCACAGAACTGACATTAACTATTAGGGACTGATTTAAATAATATTTAGAAAATTAAAGAAACAATCCAATGAATATCTTTTGTAATAAACTAATAAATCTGTAGTGCTCGGGGAAAGTGGCACAAGTCAAAAATGTTAATTTTACAGGAGAAGGAAAACAACTGTCTTCACACTGGTGTATGTCGATTTGATTTTCTTCTGTATGAATTATTGTAATGGGAGAAATACTTATGTCTCCTTTCCCAAGCGAGCAGATGTTCCGTAAGTTGTCAATAAATTATTTTTAAAATGTTTGTGGAAACTGACTTATTCCACTTTCTCAAGCACTGCAGAAATGACAGGGATATGCTAACATTTAATCCTGTGAAATATTGTGTATCACTCTTTTAATTGCTAAATGACAATAAGATGTAAGAATCAAAGACACGTCACAGATCTGACATTTCCATACTCAGAGTTGCTGCCCATGCATAATATGGTTTAATTACAATTGCTCAACTAATAATTAAATTACAACATGATGATTGTCATTGTTTTAGTAGGTAAAATTCTATAATTTTCAGTCAGTTGCACAATGAATTTCAAGGACATGTTTTGCTCAATTACATGCTGAATGTATCGACTGTTGAAATGTAAATATTTGTAACTTAATTTACTTATTGTATTTTGTCAAATATATTTTTAATACTCCCTCCGTTCCAAAATATGGTATAGTAACAAACAAAACAAGTTTGATTATTACGCATGCGCGCACGAAATGTTTCGCGGTGTGGTATTCTGTTCAGTAATGAAGGGACTATCAGACAGTGCAGTTGTGAATGTTTCTAGTCTTCTGTAGTGCATCAAACTATAATATTTAAATAGTTCATTATGAACAGAAATCAAATAGGCACCTGCTGTGGTGTTCCTGTTGCAGAAAATGTAACGCCAACCCAGTCAATTTTGAACCGGACATCTAAATCTCAACAGTCGTACAGAAACGGGTTATAAATTATTGCAGTTTTTTATTTTAATATGCCTCTCTCAAAACAATGTTTATCTTTTCTTTCATTAATTTGACATCACACGGGATGAAATGCACTTTATTTGTTAATTTTTTATGTTAATTTATCAAAGAAAAAAGTATCTAGAAGATGTATTAAAGTTACATTATATTACTGAGAACTTTAACAAATGTATACCATATTTTGGAACGGAATAAATGACAACTTTCTATACAATATTTTCGAACAGAGGGAGTATTAAATAATTCTGTTACATATTCACAAATTACTGTACTATAAACTGTTCCGGAACTTGATGTAAGATGTTCATTATTTCTCTTTTTCCATTTCTGTGCAAACGATGCCAAAATATCTCCGAAAAAGGGAAATTTCCTTTAACTTACCATCATTCCGCCAGCGATATATGCTGTTCTGAATTTGAAAAATATTGTAGTAAACCGATTTTCAACATTATCGGTTATACGCCTGCAAGTTGCTGAAGACTGGAAGCTGATAACTGTCATATAGGGCACCAGTTGAAGTAAATATTGGATTTATCTGGTTTGATTGGGCCTATATATCAAAAGTTGAATGCATGTAACCAGGCATGAGTAAATGCACAGGCAGTCAGACTTGGGGAGTTCTGTATCCCGGGGGAATAGACTGTGCTGGGATCACTAGGGGAAGAAGGAACAGGTTGTGCGGATCTCGCTGACAGTGGAACCTGTGTTTATTTTGTAATGTTCCCAACAAACTTTTTCGCTTTTGAAATACAATACTTCTACTTTCTCATTAGGCCTAGTCTATATCAAGTATAAAGAGAGAGTACCTGCTGAAGACACGTTTAGAGATTTGACGACAATACAGTTTAGAATGTAGACACTTTTTTAAATCGATTATACTGAGAAGTTAGTTTCTAAACATGTTGTTAATCAGTCAACACCTGTTCATCAGGTAGGAAGTTCGTACCCAAACAGTAGATTCCAGTTGAGTACAGCGAGGAGTATAGATGTCACCCGCGCCTCGCCCTGTTCCCGCTCACTACAGATGATACACAGTTCACATAAACAACGCATAGTATCATTCTGTAGAGCTGTATACAGTTGTGAATAGTTTGAAGAACATTATTAATTTATACATCTTGATTACACAACTTTTAACACTATATCACTTCGAAATATGTATTATCTGTCCTTCTCGTGTTAGATTTTACCGTACCTGGTTAACATGTTTCGGTCTGTTATTGGCCTTCTTCAGAACTGGTTGTTGCTGGTCTTGGCGCCTTTTGTTTTGTTTCATGTGAGGGTGTGTTTGTGTAGTGTAATGTGGAGTCAGAGAGTGTGTGTGTTCTGAAATTGAGTTGTGTGTTGAGAATTTCATTTTCATGTGTTTTTGTGTGTCTGTATATTTCATATTGTTCTAGTGTGTTTTGTTTCTGACTTTTTAGTTGGATGTGTAGAATTTCCATGTCTTTGTTGATGTCTCTGTAGGTGTGGTTAGCATTTATGATGTGTTCTGCATATATGGAAGTGTTTTGTAATTTTGTTATGGCTGTGATGTGTTCTTTGTAACGTGTTTGAAATGATCTGCCTGTCTGTCCTATGTAGAAGTTGTTGCAGGTGTTACATTTGAGTTTGTATACGCCTGTGTGGTTGTACAGTATTTGTTTGTTTGTATGCTGATATGTTTTTGTAGTATTATTTGTTCTGTTTGCAATGTTGTAATTTAATTTCTTGAATGAGGTTGCAATCTTGCGTGTGTTTTTGCTTTCGTATGTTGGTGTTATGTATTTTTTGTGTTCTTGTGTTTGTGTTGTATTCTTATGTTTTTGTGATTATGTTTTGTCTTTCGTATTATGTTGTCTATTATGTTGGGGTTGTATCCGTTTTCTTGTGCTATGTATTTGATTGTGTTTTAGCTCTTCTTTGTAATCATGTTGGTTCATTGATATGTTGAGTAGTCTGTGTACTCCACATTACACTACACAAACACATCCCCACAGGAAACAAAACAAAAGGCGCCAAGACCAGTAACAACCAGTTCTGATGAAGGCCAATAACAGGCCGAAACATGATAACCAGGTACGATAAAATCTAACACGAGAAGGACATATGATATTAATTTATATTAATATTTTACATTATGAACAAAGTGAGCTACTCTGTTGTTACTGTATAATTTAAGTATACAGCCTAGTCGATATCAGAACTTTTTCGAGGTCTAATTTGGGCACTAGGGTTACCAACCTTCCCTCCACAGAGGCCCAAATTTGAAAAAACAAGGACAATTTTGGTTCGCATATTTCCTGAATGTGTGTGAAATCTATATTTTTTCTAGAAAATATTGAAATTTTTTCCTGGGTTTTTCCTCAACCCAATATGAGCAAATGCTGGGCAGCTTTCGGTGTTGGACCCCGGACTCATTTCGCCGGCATTGTCACCTTCATCTCATTCAGACTCTAAATAACCTATGATGTTGATAAAGCGTCGTAAAATAACCTACTAAAATAAAAATATATCTAGAAAATAAATATAACAGCTTGTAGTGATAGATTTAGTGATAGATTTATTGATATTATTTCTCAAAAGTACAAAACTTAATAATTAAAAAAAAAAAGATCTATATACATAATAAATATACAGTTTCCTAAACTAATTAATTTATCGCAAATCTCAATAATTTATTGGTTCAAACTTGCATTTACGTCTGGTTTTAGTGCATGTTTAAACCAATCATAATATTCATTAAGACTGTAAAACCTTATTTATCTGCTGCTTTTCACAATTTACTACCATAAATATTTTTAAATCAATTATTATTATTTTTTTTAATTTTAACATCTAAATTTATTCTTTAACTTTCGTTTTTATGTTTAGTGATAGGTTCACTTATGCATGTTAACTAATTATTCCGTGTCATCAAACTGCATCCAGGTTAGCAGTTGTTGACATATAGCCAGCACACTGCAATAGCTGAATCGGTATTTTTCAGTGCGTACAGTAGGTCAGTCTAAATTCCTTCTACATCCTTGGCAGCAAGTATAACAGCTTGTAATTGCTATAAGTAATAAATATTAGCTTTCGATCTACTGAATCATTGAGCTCGGTTACTGGAGAAGGAGAGCATTTATGTGGAATAGATTATTACTCACTATTCACTTGTTGAACGAAATCGGAACAGTCACATAATTAACGAAGAAGGCATCCGATCTGTAGGTTGGAGATCGATTCAACACAAGATGGAACTCAAGTAATGTGGGGTCAGCAAAACATCCATGTAAGACATAATAGCTGCTGTACATCACGCCCTAGGCGAGATTCGAACTCACGACCTTCGCAACCACGCAACGTTAAAGTCGCAGCTGTTATACAGTACCGAGGTGGTACAGTCATTACCAACTGGTCGAGTTGTGACGTCGGAGCACGCTTTTCCCCTCTGAGAAGAGGCCGGAGAAATAGAGCCGAGCTCGGATCTGTGGCGGATCGTGGATTGTCAGGCTATTAGCTCTGGTTGAATGTATAGGTCTAATAGTGTAATGTAGAGAATAAGTAAGATAAAATGAAAGTAGATATCGGTTCCTTCCTGAAGCCGTGCTGGCAGCCGTGTTGAAACATAATAGTAATATAAAAAATACAAAAATGAAAATGTATTAGGTACAGGATTAGACTTATTATAGAGAATACAGTAGTAGTGGTAGTAATAGTAATAATAAAAAATAATAATAATAGCGTAATAACAATACTAATTATATTTACATATTATCAATTTACAGTTAATCTGACTTCCTTTCAACACCTGGCAGACGAAAAATTTTACAACAAATCTCAAAACACAGGAAAGTTTTCTCTCTAAAGTTCACGATATCAAAAAACAGATAACGCTTCCTACTAACAAAGAAAATTTACTTCTTAAAGTAAACCCGTTACAAATGCTAGATATTGAACATTATACAGATCTACTGGAGGATGTCAAAAAAGATGACAGTCCAAAAGACGTATTGAAATCATTAGCCTTAGAAACAATCCATACAAGATTTTCAGAACAACAATGGCTCCATATTTTTACTGACGGCTCCTTGCTAACAAATCAAATCGGAGCAGGTCCTGGAGCTACATTCCGTCTGTTCTCCTTTCACAAACCCCTTGGATTTGGTACGGTACTACAAATTTTGATGGAGAAGTCGAGGTCATATGTACGACACTTCAAAATCTTCTATACAGAATAGCTTAATTCCAGCAAGCAGTAATTCTTTCTGACTCAGAAGCAGCCATTTTAGCTATAACATCCACTCAAGAATTTGTTGACTTTTTGGTGTTAAAGTCAACAAATTCTTGAGTGCTGGAAATGCCTATTTCACTTCAACAACCTAAAGAAAAAAAATAGTTTTTTTTCAATGGATACCAGCACACTGTGGATTGAATGGCAACGATGCTGCTGATTATCTTTCCAAAAAGGGCTGTGGTACTATTCAGAAACCTGCTACACAATTATCCTATTATACAACAAAACGAATGATTACTTCACAATACCACAAAATTATAACAAATCATCATCTCCAAATTTACAGAAATAAAAGGTGGGAATCTGTCTTAACCCAAAACATCCCTGGATACCCAAGGAAGAATGCAGTTGCAATTTTTAGACTGTTTACGGGCCACGACTACTTGGTCAAGCATCTTCACAGGATTGGGATATTTCCTTCACCACTCTGTGATCTTCAAGAGGAAATGGATCAAAATCATCTTCAACACTGCCCAGCCACTTTCAACTTGGCGTCCTTGAGTGAAAAATACTGGAGAGCGAGAGAATTAATGATTTCGTTGTCAGAAATTCAGCATTAGCAAACAACAACACTATATTTACATATTATATACGGTATGCAAGGAATACCATACTTAAACGGGCAGTGCCTTTTGTCTCATTTTTTAAATTCCCATTCAATTATGAAGCAACTACAAATATGTAGAATCTACATTGTAGACCTACCAGTTCATGCCAAACATAGATTAGGTACACATTTGAGTGTACAGTACCTGTATTACCTAATCCTACTATTTCATCATTCAATATGAAATAAAAAATAACATTTCACCTGAAATTAAGACAATATTTCTCTGTCTCACTTAAATTACTAAGTTTCAACTTTACAACAGAAAATATAAATTAATTTGGGGCAGGAAAGTACTGCCATTTTTCTGCCATTTTAGACAATTATTGTAGTACTGCATAAACTTATAAACATTAGGACTTGAAAACATCGTTAGAGCCATAATTTTCAGTTCCTTTGGGTATCACATTCCTTTCATGCTACGATCCCGTAAATCCACTTGAATTTTCACAATGTGTGCTAAATCTTTACGGTAGTTAAAAACATATCACATACATTTTTAATTGGTCGCTATTTCCACCCGCAAGCTGAGAATCACGTCACTTTTCTCCTACTTTGTACATGTCGTTTTTTAAGTCATTTTAATTCCCTCAATCTTTCTTTCCTAGGATTGTGAGCTGATAAATGAACTTCACTTCCGACAGAAATAGTTATTTTGAAATACTTTGCAGAAATTTCAGGGTTGGTGCAATTACTTGCATTTTCATTTATATCTCCAACCTAAAAAATAAGATATAAAATTATTTAAAGACATGTTGTTCTGATATCTAGGTTATATCAGGTGACTTTCTACATCAATAAAATATGCCTACCTACTAAATAACTGCATTTAGCTTGGGTTGACACGAAGGGTTTTTAATAAAAGGCCAAGCCGCCCAGAACTATAGTTTAGTCTAATAATGAGTCCACATAGCGAAATTTATAAACTTGTACTTGCTATTTGGGAAAAGGAAATTGTACCAGAACAATGGAAGGAGTCCATAATTGTACCTATTTTTAAAAAGGGGAACAAAACCAACTGTGGTAACTTTCGAGGAATATCACTTTTGTTGACGTCGTACAAAATTTTGTCCAATATTCTTTTGAGAAGATTAACTCCGTACGTAGATGAAATTATTGGGGATCATCAGTGCGGTTTTCGGCGTAATAGATCGACTATTGATAGATTTTTTGTATTCGACAGATAATGGAGAAAAAATGGGAGTATAAGGGTACAGTACATCAGTTATTCATAGATTTCAAAAAGGCATATGACTCGGTTAAGAGGGAAGTATTATATGATATTCTTATTGAATTTGGTATTCCCAAGAAACTAGTTCGATTAATTAAAATGTGTCTCAGTGAAACATACAGCAGAGTCCGTATAGGTCAGTTTCTATCCGATGCTTTTCCAATTCACTGCGGGCTAAAGCAGGGAGATGCACTATCACCTTTACTTTTTAATTTCGCGCTAGAATATGCCATTAGGAAAGCTCAGGATAACAGGCAGGGTTTGGAATTGAATGGGTTACATCAGCTGCTTGTCTATGCGGATGACGTGAATATGTTAGGAGAAAATACACAAACGATTAGGGAAAACACGGAAATTTTACTTGAAGCAAGTAGAGCGATCGGTTTGGAAGTAAATCCCGAAAAGACAAAGTATATGATTATGTCTCGTGACCAGAATATTGTACGAAATGGAAATATAAAAATTGGAGATTTATCCTTCGAAGAGGTGGAAAAATTCAAATATCTTGGAGCAACAGTAACAAATATAAATGACACTCGGGAGGAAATTAAACACAGAATAAATATGGGAAATGCGTGTTATTATTCGGTTGAGAAGCTTTTATCATCCAGTCTGCTGTCCAAAAATCTGAAAGTTAGAATTTATAAAACAGTTATATTACCGGTTCTGCTGTATGGTTGTGAAACTTGGACTCTCACTCTGAGAGAGGAACATAGGTTCAGGATGTTTGAGAATAAGGTGCTTAGGAAAATATTTGGGGCTAAGCGGGATGAAGTTACAGGAGAATGGAGAAAGTTGCACAACACAGAACTGCACGCATTGTGTTCTTCACCTGACATAATTAGGAACATTAAATCCAGACGTTTGAGATGGGCAGGGCATGTAGCACGTATGGGCGAATCCAGAAATGCATATAGAGTGTTAGTTGGGAGACCGGAGGGAAAAAGACCTTTAGGGAGGCCGAGACGTAGATGGGAGGATAATATTAAAATGGATTTGAGGGAGGTGGGGTATGATGATAGAGACTGGATTAATCTTGCACAGGATAGGGACCGATGGCGGGCTTATGTGAGGGCGGCAATGAACCTTCGGGTTCCTTAAAAGCCATTTGTAAATAAATGTAAATGAGTCCACATGAACTTAGAGTACATTAAATATATCGGAAAGATACCAAAATTAGTTTAAGTATAGTAGCGAGTACCTATCTAGTTCCTAAGACATTAATATATTATTATTAGGTACTGTAAACGCTAAGTTAAACTGGTTTGCCATACACCACTGCTTTGATAGGGTCTGGCGTTGCGGTCTGCTCCGAGAGTCTATCTGAATTGCTACGGAGAACGAGAGAAGCTCGCTATGACGTCACAGAGCACTGAGCTGGAATTGACTGGTCTCGTACAGCGTTTCTCAAACTTTTTAGAAGTGGGGACCACTTTTTAACTCAGAACAGTTCTGCGGACCACCTTAAACTTGTTCCCTTCGAAAGAAAATGTATCATTTTTGTAGCATATTTTAATACCAGTATACTTGTATTTTAAAACAGAATTAATTAATTAAAATTAATTTAATTCAATTAATTTTATATCAACTAATTAAGTTAATGTTATTAGAAGAAAATTCATTTTTGTTTTTTTAATAATTCAAGGCTATTAGAGAGTGGATAATTTAAACAAAATAATTAAATGTTGGTACTCACATTAATGAGATGGATGAGCCTGCGGATTCTTCTACAATTATATATTTGGATGTATGCTGGTAAGCTTAAGTCGGAGATCATCACATACATTGAGTCGATCTCGGTACTTTGTTTTTATTAGAGTTAGTGATGAAACCCCTTTCCTCACACAGATACGTAGAAGCAAACTGAATTATAATCTATAAAGCACCAATGTACAGTTCACTATATTCTCTTTTCACTAGTGTTGAGGTCCACAAATTAACCATACCTTCCGCTTGGAATTTCATTTTAAGTCCGGTGTCATTCGAGAGTTCAATTAACTGTTCTCTTTCACTCAATGAAAGTTTGTTAGTTTCTATATCGCAATGAAAGGGATCACGAACCCATGAAAATTCATCATATTAACTTGGAAAATAAATTTCAAATTGTGACCTCAGAGTTTCAAAATGCAAACATATGTCACTGCGTAATTCTTTTCCAATAACGAAATAATTTTCAACCAAAAAGATTCTAGGGCTGGAAATGGTGGACAAATCCTTTGTTTTACGCAACTGACCTACAAGTCAAGTTTTCTCTCGAACCCCTATATTTTCTCATGCGCATTGAGAACAGTCAAAGAATTACCTTGTAGACAGAGATTTAATTCGATTAGTTTTGAGAATACATCTGAAAGATATGCCAATGTACTTAGCCGCATGTCATCAACTGATGTGAAACACCACGTTCATAGTGCTTTAAATCCCTCTTTTGTTGCTGAGAGTAGAGTGGGAAGTCGGTAGACGAGTAGGGTAATAAATTTAATAAAATGTCAGTAGGTACTGGGAGAAAAAGTGAAAGGCAATTGACATGTGTCATTTTCAAACTCAGAGATTTTCAACTATAGTGTCATACGCTTTTCGTTTGAATTTAATTTTTTCTTCTGTTCTTTTTGAAGGACCACAAGGGCAGACCTCGAGGACCAGAGGTTGTCCGCGGACCATAGTTTGAGAAACGCTGGTCTGGTATATACAGTCACGAAGCTAGAGTTGTGAAGGCACTAGGAACAAAAGACTGTGCAGGTACTATTTCGCATTGTCTATGATGAGGCGATAGCAGCGATCCTAGTGGTTAGCAACTATCCATGGATGCATATTTACTACGTATTGAGCTTCGTGACTATATACTAGACTGTGGTGGTATTCTGAGATAAGTCTCATGTCTTCTGTAGAGCTTCAGTGATTAAATACTTATTGTAGTTGTAAGTACATGGTCATAAACGATTTCCATAAGTTCGTCGTGTTGGTAGATATTGTCTAGAATTTTCCGGCCATGAATAGTGGGTTAGAAATGTATGACCTCTTGTTTAATAGCAAATGCATTCTAATTGCCGTTTTTTTTTCGGTTTGAAACACAAAGTTTCGTAGTTTAACAGAGAGTTCTAGAGTTCGTGATGTTATGTGCAGGGATAAACTTGTAACGGTTGAAATAGCAGTACACGAACTAGACACCGCCAGTTATGGAGGACTTAAAAAAAAAATAAAGAGGGAAACTAAAGGCATTAAATGAATATTCATGCTACTTCATACGAATTATAACATTGCATACGTCATCATATTTCACATCTAATCATCTATATAACACGCAGTAAAAATATTAACGTTACGAAAGCGACATAAACATTATAAGTTTTATGCATACATCATATTGTGAATGTTATTACTAGACCACGGAACTTTATACACTAAAAAACCCTGAACATATGCATGCAACTATGTAGTAAAAAACTGTTCAAATATGCGCTAAAATTGAAGTATATGCAGTAAAAAATACATTTTAGAAGTTTAATAATACGATATAAATGAAAGTAATTTAAAGTAACAAATATCAAGAAGCCATATTGCACAGACGACGATTTTCCATTCAATAGAAAAACATTAATTCAGAAATTCATTTATTCTCTAAAGCTTTTCTGCTACTTTTTTCTTTCGACATGTCGGCGGTTAATCTTGTAAGCAGATCGATCATATAGGCTACTCTTTTTTCGCTTGATTGTATAGTAAAACTTGTTGGAATAAA
Source organism: Periplaneta americana (assembly GCA_025594305.2). Taxonomy (NCBI): domain Eukaryota; kingdom Metazoa; phylum Arthropoda; class Insecta; order Blattodea; family Blattidae; genus Periplaneta; species Periplaneta americana. Next base: position 39,007,430 of record JAJSOF020000003.1, on the reverse strand, counting down.
AATTTACACTCCGTATAACTTCATTGTTGCAGATGTTTAAATACTGTACATTCAGTTTTGTTTCTCTGAGATCAAAGAGCACTAGCAGCATTGTTTTCGCAGCATTCATGACGTCAACAATATATGACTTTTTTGTCATATAAGAGTAAAAGGTGGTAAAAGTCTGAATGACATCTAGACGACGCACATTTGTGCCCTGACTTGAAAAATTACACTTACACGGCTAGTATGTACACAGAGCAACAGTTAGTCTCATGGTAAAGTAGAAAACGACCCAACTGATACACTAGGGACAGCGATTTCCTGTCCTCAACAGTAATTAGCTATTGTTATATTTCTCACAATTTTTATGTTTCTTGGAAATTGTTCTTATTTTTATCACAAAGGAATTTTGAAATTAGATAATGAATCGGGCTAAAGAAGGGAAGATGTTAATATAGGCTATGCAATATATATATATATATATATATATATATATATATATATATATATATATTGCATGCATTTAAAAGGAAAACCTCGAAATATGAATTTATGCAAAATAAGGTCGACTTCATCCGAACGTAAAAACCGCGATCGACAAAGATTGATTTTCACTTTTCCAATATGCCAAATCAATAAAAACATGCAATTGCGTGAAGTTCCGCAGTCTATTACTATTATAGTATCATTACTCAAAATTTGTGTGAAGAGAGAAATGTAGGTTCGTGACCTATTTCTTTTAGAGCCCCTTCAAACGAGACCATTTTTAGAAGCGCTGCTGAAGTTCTGCCGCTTGCGAATAATGGATATAAATGGGGGGCCTTCACATACAGCCACAGCCACAGAATAGTGGCGCTGCAGATGCTCTGAGTGGTTGGTTTTGCCACTGGTGGCTGCTACTAAAAGTGATTCGTTCCGTCGCGATATAAAAAAATTAAATTCTAGGTTTCACACAGTGACGTCACTATTTTAGTGGCGCGTCTGTGGCGCTGCTAACGCATGACTTTTGGGCCACCAATTCCATACACCGCCTATTGTGCACGGTTTTTTTTTTTCGAATTTCATTGGTAATTCGTGCTAGAAGCTCTTGAAATGACTTCTTAGACATGCGAAAATGCGAAAAAAAAAAAAAAAAAAATTATCGTTCTGATGTAAATCAGCACACAAAGTATGAAATAGTCCTCAATTCAGTATTCCCAAGAACAGTGAATGGAATCAGACTCTTCTTCTATTCTTACGTCTATTCTTTCTCCATATGAGCAAATTTGCCAAAAGTATGTCTCCTTCTATGTCCATGTTCACTGGAAGATTGAAAAAATCTCTAGTTAAAGCAGGGCTTCAAACGCACGTTCGCAGCGCCACTAACGAGCCGCTAGTGGCGCTGCTAAGTGGTTTGTCTGAAGGAGTCCTTAGGTCTCATCCCGACATTAATTGTCTTATGAAATGGAGGCACATTAAACAGAGACTGTAGTAAGCCGGACCGAATGGAAAACTAACTGGCACGAAATTATTCTTACACTTCTGTTTCCATGGATCAAGAGTGACATTGTTACAATTTTTCTCTCCTTGTAGGTCGAATATAAACTTTTTTTAGTTGGTTATTTTCGATGCTTTATCAATTGCTATGGTTATCGAGTGTCTGAATGAGATGAAGGTTATAATGCCAGCGAAATAAGTCCAGGATACAGTGCCCGAAGTTACCCAGCAGTTACTTTTAGTGGGTTGAGGTAAAGCCCCGGAAAAAATCTCAATTAGATAACTTGTCTTAACCAGGATTTGAACCCGGGCACGTTCGTTCCACGGTCAGGGATGCTAACCGTTACTGCACAGTGGTGGACTTTATTGTGAACAAAACTAACTGCCGCTCTCGCTCGCTGTGTTCGTTGCATTTGTCTTTCGAGTCTCGTCTCGTAACTCTTGTGCGCTTCGAGTCTCGCTCATCATTCTCGAAATAGCATTTGGTCGGCGTGGAAAGATTTCGTAACTTTGAATAACATACATCATTGAAATAAATAACATTATAAATGTTTAAATGAAACAAAAAGACAAAACAAAACTGTATATTAGTTATCAAAATGTTCTGGTTCTATTATGTGAAGAGTCCACTGCAAGAATGATGGATGTCACTTTCTTGTCGAAAATGAACCAAGACTGTCAATGCATAGCTTAAGACATATAGAATGTACATAGAGAGTTATATGGCATTAACACTGACAGTCATTGTCCAGTAATGATTGCAAAATCACAGTTAAGCTTTGAGCGCTAAGCATTTCAAACTTTCAATTGCTTCTCCTGAAAAATGTATTCCAAATGACATCCATCATTCTTGCAGTGGACTCTTCATGTGATATTACCTATGGTTATGTAAATAAAAAAAAAACAATTCTCAAATAAATTTGCATTTCTAAGAAACATAAAACATGACATTAATATCTTTTTACTTGAGATTGCACACTTGATCTCAAACATATGGAAAGAAAATTCCTAGCCTTTTAATAAGGGCCTAGTAACTAAATAAAGACTGGGGAACGGATTGTTATAAACTGAAAGGTAGAGATGATGTTTGAAATAGGCTACATGATTGTTTATACATATATATAACAGTTGCCAAAGTAGATAAAAGTTCAGTCAGGTATAAACAACTGCTGACTTCGGGACTTGATCACAATATCGGGTCTCGGAAGACTCACAACCAGTCTTTACGTCAAGGACGCGACGCAATACAACATTGTCATGCGGGTTTTCGGCTTTGCGGGCGCTCTTAGTCTCATTTTCTCGATCGCTGTTCATCTCTAGTGGACTTATAGATATTTCACACCAAAAATAAATTACAATACTGTCACTTTGCAAGTCCATTTCTGCACACATTTTCTGCTTTCCAGTTAGTTCATGTAACTGCAGCCACAAAGCCGATATTGCTGTGTCGAAGCCTGTACAACCTCTCACGTCATCGGGTACACTAGATCTTTTGTCGTACATTCAAGGTCACATTTCCAGCTCCATATACAGTACCTTGCATACAGTCTGATTACATCATACATGAACAATTAAGAGAATGCCAGGGTATATATTGCAGTAGTAAAGACTTCATTTAATGCAAACGACTCAAATTGTGGGTAATATGTATTCTGTTGCTATTAATTCTGTTACACTTGCTTTAATGGTGTGTGTCGATGTAGTGAGGGCTGTAAGTTCCCTTGCCGTTTGATCAACTATGTAATTACAGAATCTAGAATGAAAGTGTTTAATTAATTGGATCAGCTGACGACTTCTCACCAAACGTGACAGAAGTTTGATTAATGCCACACTTTATGATACACTAAGCCTCTGAGGAACAGGTTTTCTCCTAGTAATTAGATTTAATTCGCTACCATTTCATTTTTACATCAGTTATATAGCCTTATCCTATATACAGTACAGTAACAATAATAAATCGCACAATAAAGCCTGGCCAAGGAAACAAACTCTTAACACAGCTTCCTCAACAAAGAATGTAAATCATGTATTATTAACGGAGAAAAATTCGGAATCGAACCCAAGACCTTCAGCTCTACGCACCGAGCGCTCTACCACTGAGCTACACCGGAGCTTCATCCACAGCACAGGATCGAACTCCCCTACTTGGTTTCCAGTGCTATGGATGGAGCCCCGGCGTAGCTCAGTGATAGAGCATTCAGTGCGTACAGCTGAAGGTCCTGGGTTCAATTCCCAGTGCCGCACAATGTGCAATTTTCGCGATCTAGGTGGACAAAAATCAAATTTCGACTTGTTTAGTTATCAATATTTGAGGAGAAAAATTCGCCCCGGCGCCGGGGATCGAACCCGGGTCCTTGGTTCTACGTACCAAGCGCTCTGACCACTGAGCTACGCCGAATTCAATCCACAGCACCGGACCGAACTCTCCTTCTTCAATGTTTCCCTTTGTGGCCTGACTCCAAGTTAGGCATATAATGTTGACGAATATGTCCAATTGTCAACTGCCATTATATTAGGAGCGCACTCAGTTGAGTGACTTGTTTGGCCGGGATTCCGCAGTTAAGTGCACAGTAATCTTACAGACATAGGCACTGCAGCTATGAGAATATTATACATTCATTAATTTGTCCTACAGAATAATATCTGTAATATTAACAATTAATATTTGAGGAGAAAAATTCGCCCCCGGCTATAATATTCTCATAGCTGCAGTGCATATGTCTATACAGATTACTGTGCACGTAGATCTGTAAACAGTAATACACCCCGAGGCTTCAGAAGGCATTTTTGTCAAACGCTGCATAAAGGATATATAATTGCTTGCAGTCTAACCTGTTATATTTAAACTAAATACAGCAGTATTTAACATTTTTTAGGAAAATAAAACACGAAAAATAAATGTAAATAAAATTGTAATAATAATAATAATAATAATAATAATAATAATAATAATAATAATAATTTGAATTATTATAGAGTATGTTTTTTTTTTCAATAACAGGCCATGCAGTGAATGCGTAGCATGCTCTGAATATTCGCCACTGGTACCCCCTGTAAAGAGGTACTTCTTCTTTTGGAACTGTAAATATAGTTTGTACACAAAAAATATATCTTACCCGTGACTTCCGTATAATTTTTCATAAAAATCTATTAAATAGGAGAGAAGTTAATATTTTTGTCTAAAACCACCCCGTATAAGGGGGTAGTTTCTTTCACACGATTGTAGTCGGAGTATGTGCTATCTATAAAGTCTGTACAAAGTGTGCCGCAGCGAATTTTTCTCCGTTAATAGTGCATAATAAACTTAGCAGAGAATTATGTTGGCTTAAAAAAATTAATACGGACGATTTCTCTAGGTTAGAGAGGATGTTAAATAGACTACATTTCAAACAGCATGATAAGTTTGGACATCAGGTGGTAACGGAAACTTCTGGAAAGTGATTTCGAATGAATGTGGGGAGTTCGTGAAGGGTTTTATGGAAGACTAATTACTTAATTAAATTTCCAGATGTCTGACGAGTGAAGAGCTTCTACTGGTGCTGCACTGCAGCGAAGGGTTGAGGGTTGAAAATGGGGGTGGTTTTGAGAATAGGGGATCTGATTGAGGAGAAAAGTGGTGAATAAGGATACAAAAATTTGTTCTACCCCCCCTTGTTAAAAACTGCTTTATCCCTCCTTCATTTCGTCTTACATCAGTGATTTCGCTGGAATGCATGGAAGTGTAATTTTTGTATGAGAACACTCCGACAGTGGGGGTAGGAGGAGAACACTATTTATTTTGTTATTGAAGTCTGATTGAATAGTAGTTAAAAAACATGGCGGCATGCCGCACACTAGACCCGCTTTGGCTTTTACTTTGAGCAAACAAACATTAATTGGATTGCTGAATTCCCAAGTCCGTTGTATACTATTCTACCCCTCTTTTTCTTCCCTCTCTTCTTCCATCCACCCTTTCAATTTTTTTTTCCTGTACGTTGCAATTCCTTTAACACTCAGAAACTGCTCCAATGATGCTTTTATATGAGTTGGCCCCAAAAAAAAGAGGAGGATTGCAGTGGGTGGGGGGTTGAAGTTAAGTGCATCCACAAACATGAAGAGGGAGCCAGAGAACATGACGTTAGGGAGTGGGGTTGCGAGGGGAGAGTAAAAACATACAAAGAATAGGCAGTAAGGGGGTTACCAAGTCGATGTGGAGTTGGGAAGTTCGAAAGAAATTAGTAGATGAAAACGCAGTTTCCTGTGACGTAACCAAGTATAGATTCGAGTTGCTTCCAGTGATTAATTGCTTTGTGCTTGCATTGTTGTCCCCCTTGCCGCGCATGCGCGTGGTCTCTCTTAGGCGTTCCTCGTGAATTCAATCACCTTTACATCTTGTCGATTTCCCAGTTAGTTCGAGCGTCCAGAAGTTTGACAGATTCCATACAGGAGAGACTGCTCCTTACTTCGTTGCGCGTATTGAACGATAGAATACATTAATAGTTTACAAGTTAAATATGAAGTGAAAGAGGGGGAAGGAATGGGAGGACAGACTATTAAAATATACGCTATCTCACGTCCTTGCAATGGAAGGGGGGGGGGCGAGAAAGAATCTATGTGAGCTCCAAGCCTGTTGGTCAAACCGTTAACCAATATAATAAACCAATATACAGGGACATCATTTTATTTTTACTTCAATTTTTATTGTACCTGAGTTTTTGAATGTACTTCACTCCCACCCCTTCTACTAATGAAGATCCAACTGTCCTCCAAACAGAACCAAGGCCGCATATAGTAAACAGAACTGAGTTAGTGAGTATAGTACGTTCCAGCAGTGGCGGCTCGTGATAATATATTATGTGTGTTCACAATTTTGTGGTTCCAAAATCGAAGAGTATTTGAAATCGTACGTTTAGTCTAATATGAAATGACATGATTCCAATGTTTCACTATAAAAACCGTATATAAATTCAAAACAACATATAATAATAATAATAATAATAATAATAATAATAATAATAATAATAATAATAATAATAATAATAATAATAATAATGAAACTTAGTCTTTTTATTTCCAATTTTTCTTGGTAAGCCAGTTTACCCAGTTCTTTACTGTTCAAAATTACTTGAACACAGTTCATTGTTTACGTTTGTTAAAAATGAATACATACCACAGTCTCGTTATTTACAAACGCGTGTGTTCAGTAATATATTTTGATTCACAACACACTGATACACTATAGCCTATACCAGTACTGTAATCCCACTCGCATAGATTACTATAAATACATGCCAGTAAGTATTATTCTTAAATATTATACACTGCCATACAGATACTTAAATTCATACCACCACCACAGTCAACCAGCACGTGTTTGAAAGCCAAAGTATGCTATTATGCCGACACTGAAGTATAGTAATTCACAAACTACACTCTCGTAGTAGCACTGTACACACTCCACGTAAGTAAGCGTTCCTACAGCCAGATGCTGACATCTACAGGCTATTAAATTTCCTCCTCGAGATATAGCACGTGAACGATAGGTATCGATGGACCTGACATCTGCAGGTTAGATACTCATCATGTTCACTTAACGCTTTGTGCTCTTGACGAGTCATAAGCGGCCAGCTAAAGACATGCGTATGCGTGAAATTCCTGTAACCATCTCGAAAAGAGCACGGCTTGTACGTGAACGGATGTTGCCAAGTTTACATAAGAAGTTTATGCAAGATGCGGGAAGTTTAAAATACTCGATTCTGATATTATACATCTCCACTACGTCAATACGGTATTAAATAATAAAACTAGTCGTGCATTAATGGAAACAAGGAGTTCACGTACTCTTGTGCTCTTATTGACGCACTGCCGCTGCGTTCCAGAAATATGTTCGCGTTTTCCAGTGACGAAATAGCTTTCAATATTGAATCATATTTTCGCACAGGTACTGAATGTAACCTTCGCCTCGGAATGAACTGTCAGAGTGCCCTCTTAATGTCTCCTTTGACGGCAACGACCTGCGGAAAGAAAAACGTTCCGGTGAATTTCAGTGTTGTGAATGCCATAACTCGGAAATAAAGCATTTCCGGACACATGTTGTAATGAACTATTTTGATTGTCTACATGTGGGAAATACATACCTGAAATTATGCCCCGTATTTTTTAAACACCCTGTATAGATGTATAGTAGGGTGGAGTGAAAATATGAAGTTTATGGAACCAAAATGTAATACCAGGGAAAAGTTGTGGTTTGATATCATAAAGAACAGTGCAAAATATTTTTTCTCTAGCTTAATATTTAGAGGTGTCCCAAGAGCAGCATATTTTGAAATTTTCACAAAATTTGGAAGTTTAGATTTTTTAGTGAGAGAACATTCTCCAATGGTTTAATCTGAACGGGATACAAGGAAAATATAAAAAAAAAAAAAATACATATTAAAAGACTCTGCATATTTTTGGTCCCCTGTTATTTCATCTTAAAGTGTCACAGAGACCTCAATTTATAAGAGAATTGGATCTAATCAAAAACTCTTAGGTATGATATAATTAATGAAAATTTATTCTTCTTATGTTGCAGGGTATTTAAATCAGAACAATGGCTCTAATTAAGACAAGAAATCTGACCTTGTGCCCTGTATTCGGAATGCCGGAGGGGCTGAACCTATCACAATTACCTAGCTATCATGATGTAATGAAATATTATCTATGGTCAAAAATGAATTAAAACCTGACTTAAAATCAAACGAACCTACTGTTGGAGAGATTTCGGAAAGAGTTGCTATCAAAAGTAAGGAAATCTGGGTAAAGGCATCTATTCCAACAGTCAATCATACAAGAATAGTACAACTTACCTTGATGAATGCAGAAAAATACTGTATAGTGCAACCCCAATTTAGAGTCTTTCAAATGAAGTTTAAACATGTGATCTTACAGCAATTCACTAGCTATGTAATGAAAAACAAAATAATAAAACAAATACAGAAAGAGACAAAAAAAATTGTGGTTTTAAGAAACTTCAAAGCCCTTGGGGCACCTCAAAAATTAAATATAGAAACTCCATACTTTTCACATACCTAAGTTAAGTAAAAATATAGATTTTTGCAACTATTACATTTAGAAAAAAGATAAACAATTTTATGTATAGATTCACTCCACCCTAATGTATAGCTTTACTATGGTGCATTGCTTTACGTAGGATTGGAGAACGGGCGGAAGGAGAACAAAGGGAATACAGGGACAACAAGCAAACACAAAGAGAACAAGGGAATGCAGGGACAAGGGAATGCAGGGACAACAAGAGAATGCAGGGACAAGGGAATACAGGGACAACAAGGAAATACAGGGACAACAAGGGAATACAGGGACAACAAGGGAATACAGGGACAACAAGGGAATGCAGGGACAACAAGGGAATGCAGGGACAACAAGGGAATACAAGGACAACAAGGAAATACAAAGAGAACAAGGGAATACAGGGACGACAAGGGAATACAGGGACAACAAGGGAATGCAGGGACAACAAGGGAATGCAGGGACAACAAGGGAATTCAGGGACAACAAGAGAATGCAGGGACAGCAAGGGAATACAGGGACAACAAGGAAATACAAAGAGAACAAGGGAATGCAGGGACAACAAGGGAATACAAGGAGAACAAGGGAGTCCACATCTGTGGAGTAACGGTTAGTGCGTCTAGCCGCGAAACCAGGTGGTCCGGGTTCGATTCCCGGTCGGGGTAAGTTACCTGGTTGAGATTTTTTCCGGGGTTTTCCCTCAACCCAATATGAGCAAATGCTCGACCCCGGACTCATTTCACGGTCATTATTACCTTCATCTCATTCAGACGCTAAATAACCTAAGATGTTTATAAAGCGTCGTAAAATAACTTAAAAAAACAAGAGAATACAAGGGAACAAGGGAAATACCGGGAGAACTATGAGAACACAGGGAGAACAAGGGAAATACAGGCAGGGCAAGGGGAATACCTGGAGAACAAGGGAATAGGGGAACAAGTAGAATAGATACAAGAATGTGAGCGTGAAACTTGTTGGCCATTTGACTCCGTGTTTCACTGTTCTGTTGGAGGTACTTAGAGAATTCTGAAGGGGAAAAAGAATGTAAGAAAGGACAAGAAAAAATCGACGGAAGCATAACTTTACTATGTTGCATATCTTTTTACGTAGAAGGGTTGATGAACAGTTCACGAAACAAAAGAAATGCATGGAGAACAAGGGCAGCAAAGGGAAATACAGGGAGAACAAAAGAATACAAGGATAACAAGGGAATACGAGAACAGAGAAATAGAAGGAGTGAGAAGGGATCGCAAGGAGTGAAAGGGAAATGCTAGGAGTAGAAGAGAAATGCAAGGATAACAAAAGAAATGCGAAAGGGGAATGTGAAGAGAACAGGTAGAAACAAGGCGAATAAGGGGAAATGCATTTTTGATAGTTAATTCTCAAGTTATCCTCCCATATATAGTGAAGAGAAAGACGTAGTTCTACGTGAAAACCCAAAGAAGGACGTAATTTAATAGATCCCACATAAGGCGAAGGAATGTCGTAGGCTACTCGTATAGCACAATCTGTAATTCGGCTGGAGAGTCCCCGAAGATGTTGCAGATCTCATAAGTTTTATCTCTGCCTTTGTGCAACGCCACATTTGCAGTGGGGAAGCAAGAAGATGACAGAAAGTTTGTAATGCTTTTTAATACACTGAAGCCCACGTTTTAAGATAAGCCACTTGAAATTTAACGGCCACTGAGCGGCAGATATAAAATGTAAGATCTGTAAGCCTCCGACGTGGCTCAGTCGGTTTAGGCGCTTGCCTGCCGGTCTGAAGTTGTGCTCGGGCGCGGATTCGATCCCCATTTGGGCTGATTACCTGGTTGGGTTTTTTCCTAGGTTTTCCCCACCGTAAGATGAATTCCAGGTAATCTATGGCGAATCCTCGGCCTCATCTCGCCAAATACCATTTCGCTATCACCAATCTCATCGACGCTAAATAACCTCGTAGTTGATACAGAGTCGTTAAATAACTTACTAAAAAAAGTAAGATCTGCAACAAACCTGGACAGAGCGAGTGGTGAGAGACAGGCGTCGCTATTCTCGCTAGTAGAAGAATGTCTATCGAGCAAGCTCGCCAGAAGTACCGAAAAGCGACACTCGATGCCGAGGCTCTGATTTCTGAAGTCTTAATTCAAATAAAAGAACACACAGACACAGTGTATATACAAGATGAAATGAGTTATTCTGAGGTCTTTTTCTATTTACCGTCTTTTAACATCCTAAACACTTTAAAATGAACGTAAAATTAATGACTGAAATATAAATTAATTCTGGAAAGGTGATGAAGCCTACTGCAATATATAGGAAACTGTGTATTCTTATATCATCGCAAGCATGTTCCCAGAGACATAGTGAAAAAATTACCAGTGTAAATAATTGACGGAAATAGATTCCAGTGACGTAGTTTTCCGTCTATTATCTTTTCGTCAAATTAATTCAGATGTTGAGGAGGGATATATTGCTTCCTGTATTACACGCTGGAAGTGTCGCTTTTTTCCATTGAATGACGAACAACTGCTCGTCCTCAGCATACTGTCGCCACATGATCCTGGTTACAATTTTGTGTATATACAGTTGAAAGCAGTTAGTTTGTTTATTTAGCTTAGGGTTTCCTTATCTAAGATTTGATGAATATGTGACACTAAATAATATCGTGAACAATGCATATTATGAATATCGATGGTATAGTTTACATTCATCATTTCCCCATACTTAATTGTGTTCAATTTCTACTACCAATAGGTGCAAGTGCTGGAAACGTTCTTCACATAAGTTTTATATTTACTGTATTTCAATTGTTTTGATTTACTTTTCTCTAACTCCACGAAGCTAAACTTTAAAGATACGTCGTCATTTAAAAAATGGGACAGAAATGTCAATACAAATCATTGGTGTAGTGCTGAATATAATAGTGGTAATTCTGCTGGTGAAGCAAGAGAAGGGGGACTAGGAAGTAGTGAGCAGGAAAAAGGGAACTAGGAGGTGATGGAGCAGGAGAAAGGGAACTAGATGGTGGTGAAGCAGGAGGAAGGAGAGTAGGAGATGATGGAGCAGGAGGAAGGGGACTAAGAGGTGGTGGAGCAGGAGTAAGGATACTAGGACATGATGGAGAGGGAGAAAAGGCACTAGAAGGTGGTGGAGCAGGAGGAAGGAGAGTAGGAGATAATGGAGCAGGAGGAAGGGGACTAATATGTGGTGGAGCAGGAGAAAGAGGACTAGGAGATGGTGGAGCAGGAGTAAGGATACTAGGACATGATGGAGCAGGAGAAAAGGCACTAGAAGGTGGTGGAGCAGGAGGAAGGGGACTAGGAGGTGGTGGAGCAGGAGGAAGGGAACTAGGAGGTGGTAGAGCAGGAGAAAGAGATCTAGAACGTGGTGGAGGAGGAAGAAAGTTACTAGGAGGTGGTGGAGCAGGAGGAAAGGGACTAGAAGGTGATGGAGCAGGAGGAAGGGGACTAGGAGGTGGCGGAGCAGAAGAAAAGGGACTAGAAGGTGGTGGAGCAGGAGGAAGGGGACTAGGAGGTGATGAAGCAGGAGGAAGGGGACTAGGATTTGGTGGAACAGGAGAAAGAGAACTAGGAGATGGTGGATGAGGAGAAATGGGAGCTGAGAAGTGGTGGTAGTGGTGGTGGTTTTGGTAGTGATGGAGGGGGAAAGAGAAGGGAACTACTAGGAGATAGTCGGTGAGGAGAAAAGGTAACTAGTATGTGGTATTGTAGGAGGACGAGGATTTGGAAATAGTAGTGGTGGAAGAGGAGAAATGGGGACTATTAGGTGGTGCTAGAGGAAGAGGCGAAATGGAGACTAGTAGATAGTAGTGGAGGAGAAATAGGGACTAGTAGGTAGTGTTGAAGAATGGGAGGAGAGAAATGGGGACTAGTAGGTGGTGTTGGAGAAGGAGAAATGGGTTCTAGTAAGTGTTGTTGAAATAGGATAGAAAGGACTAGGAGGTGGTGAATGAGGACAAAACGGAAGTAAGAGGTGGTGCACGAGGATAAAAGGGGAATAGAAGGCTGTTTGTTGATGAGAAGAAAAGTGAGTAGGTGGTGGATGAGAAAAGGGACTAGTAGGTGATGGGTAAGGAGGAAAGGAGTCTATAAAGTATTAGAGGATTAGGAAAGGGCGCTAGAAGGTGGGGATGAGAAAAGTTTACTAGGAGATGACAGTGGAAGAGGAGAAAAGAGAACTAGAAAATGAAAACTGAAGAGGAGCAAAGGAGAACTGGAGGCATTGGTGGAGGAAAAGGAACTATGAGTTGTTGAAGGATAAAGAAAGAGAACTGGGAGGTGAAAGGTGGTGTAGGGAAGGAAGAACGGGGGGATTGAGGTGGAGAAACAGGAAGGGGGAAGGTGGGAAGACAACTGGTGGAAAGGATACTTTTTCTATGACTGGAGCAATGCAGCACGTGCTCTGCACTTCTCAGTCTTGTAAAAAGTTTATTGATTTGTGCTCGTAGCAACTTCCTGTTTGTATTGGCCGCTGAGTGGATGATCGCCACGGATCCGTGCCCAATAGATAACTTATCAGTTGTGCTGTCATGGCAATAAATTGGTCGTTGAAGTGGGGCGTCTACTGCGCTGTGCTACATATGTGAGATGAACTTGTATGCACTAAGAACGGAAACTTTTTGTTGTTTGCTTAGATATAGGCCTACATATGATTGCCATAACACTGAGGAGTTCCTTAAATTTATTCTGCAACGTGCGCCTATGCGCACGTATGCGTAAAGTCCCACCCGTAGCTCAGTTAACTGACGATTTCATCGAAATGACCGGGGTTTGATACGCGAGACAGCGTGTGATTTTTTTTTTTTTACCTACAACGCAGTTCAGAAGAATATTTAGGGATGAATAATTTCAAGGAAAAATTGTTCCGGGGCCGGGTATCGATCCCGAGACCCTTCGCTTAGCGCGCGAACGCTCTACCGACTGAGCTACCCCAAGAACTATACACGACACCGTCACAATTTTTCCTTGAAATTATTCAAACCTGCTTTACAGGGTGCTACTACCTGAAAGCCAGATTTGCATAATATTTAGGGATATTCGTTATCCTTTCCATTTGTTATCATTATTCCATTATTCCTATAAAATGTAAGATCTTAATAGTTCGTTACATTTCTTGTGGTACAAAAGTGATTTCTCTTTCTTTACATTATTCCAACTTCTCGTCTTAACTCTTTTCATCTCTGTTTTTGTTTACTAATCTCTTCTGCTTCATGTCTACTTCGACCATTACTTTCACCTCCCCCTCTCCACCATTGCACACCCCCTTACATTTACCGCCGTCGTCGTGATCTTTTCATTTCCTTTGATATTATTTCTCCATTTTTCTATTATATATTTTCTTTTTCACTTACTTCTCTATTATCTTCCCCTTCTTTCTCTTCTGTATCAATTTCTTTTGTATTCATCTCGCCTCCTCCTATTTTCCTTTTCTCTCAGTCTTTCCAGTGTTATTGTTCTCACTTTCTCTTGTTTTTTCCTTCAATATTTTCTCACCACTCTTTCTCTTCTATTTTCTCTTCTTCTCCCTCTAACCCTACTGTTGTTTCTCTGTCTCTACTTTTGTTCCTCTGTCTCTATTCTTGTCGCTTTTTTGTCTACTCCTGACGCCCTTTTATCTACTCCTGTCGTCACTTTCTCCACTCCTGTCGCTCCTTTTTCCCCTCCTATCGTTTTTTTCTCCACTCTTGTCGCTCTTTTCTTCACTCCAGTCGCTCTTTTCCCTACTCCTGTCGCTCTTTCCTTCATTCCTATCGCTCTTTTCTTCATTCCTATCGCTCTTTTCTCTACTCCTGTTGTTCTTTTCTCTACTCCTATCGCTCCTTTCTTCATTCCTGTCGCTCTTTTCCCTACTCCTGTAGCTCTTTTCTCTACTCCTGTAGCTCTTTTTTCTGCTGTTGCTCATTTCTCTACTCCTGTAGCTCTTTTTTTTCTGCTGTTGCTCATTTCTCTACTCCTGTAGCTCTTTTTTCTGCTGTTGCTCATTTCTCTACTCCTGTCGCTCTTTTCCCTACTCCTATCGCGCTTTTCTCCACTCCCGCCCTGCTTTTCTCCACTCTTGTCCCCCTTTTCTATTGTTTTAATCGTTTTACTGTTCTACTGTTTCATTTTAATGAAGTTCACTTCAAATATAATTTTTACTTCCATTTCTTATTTCGTATTGGTTACCTTTTTCTATGTCTAGCAATCTCGTTTCTTCCCCTTTTCTTGCCTTTCTATTAAGATTTCCTTTTTTACGAGTCGTCCGTTCCTTTTTTCGATCTTTTCCCTTCCTTGTAGCCTATATCTTATTAATTAGTAAGGAAATTATAAGCAAGGCGAAGGGAAAGACAATTGAGAAAGGAAAGTGCATGAATTAAAAATAGAAAAAGAATCAGGGAAAAGCTATGTTAATGGAGAAACAAATGAAGAAGGATGGAAAATAAACGAAAGAATGAAACTTGCAAGAGAAGCATACGAAATCATTACATAGTTCCTTTTCTTTCCTTTTTATTCGTCTTATTTTTATTTTCTTCACTTAGTATTCTCACTCATTTTCTGCCCATGTGCTTCTCTTGCTGATTTTTTCTTAGTTTATTTTCCACCCTTCTAATTTGTCTCTCCATTAACATAGCTTTTCACTTAATTTTATATGCACTTTTCTTTGTCCATTCTCTTTCCCTTCGCCTAGCTTATAATACCCTCAATGCATCACCACATCTCGCCTTACATTACAGTATTTCACATATAAAATTAATTTGAACTGTGTCCAACTCCTTACACCTGTCTCAGGAATGTTTAATAGCACGGCGCCTCTAGCGACACCTGTATTATTTGCAAGTGTGTGGAGGGCGTCGCTTGAGGTGTCCTGTTCACAGGAAGCGTCCATTTCATCAAGCCTTCGTAATTCTCACGTGGTTGGTTGCAAGCCTTCCCTCGCTGCCATTGTCTCGGACGCCCCCACTGCCCTAGGGGCCCGTACCCTCTTAAAATCCGCGCTGGCATAATGACGATACTGAAATCGCAGTAATCTTCTCGAAGCTTCTTTCAAGTCGGGGCCACTCCATCATCGTGAGAGTGGTGCCCCATTTTACGAAACTGTGCGGGTGGGGAGGGTGATAAACGTGTCCGGGCTCCTTAATAAAGTATTATCTTACGGTTCCCTGATAGGTATTAGGTTTCACTACATTATCCCTGGATTTGGGAGCGTCGAAAACACATATAAGCTGCTTTTATGCCGGACTTTATACGGAAGTTGAATCCGCGGCTTAAAACGATGCTTTTACCGTTGTCGAAGCCCTCAGCGGCCAGCAGCAACGGCTTAGGCGTCGGCTTTGTACACAACATTAGTCTGAGGAGCCCTAATACCGCGTATCGTACGTTTAAATGATTTGACAAGAACTTTTAGTAATGCCTGTAATGCGTAAGCCTCTGGTTCCGCGAAGACAAATTGCGGCACGCAGTAAGCTGTGTGATCATCCGTAGATGAACTGGAGCATTGCGGTTGTTCAGGCCGCGATCCAGTTTGTGCTGCTGTGAGTGAACGATATAACACCTGATATTATTAACACTGGGCTCTTCCTCTGTCGACGCAGTCTAAACACCGTGGAAATGAAATTATGATCTAGAATACAGAGATAGGAAAAGGGAAGGAAGGTTTCTAGGAGAAAGAGACAGGAAGAGGAGGAAAACGAGAGAAAGGAAAAAAGAAATAAATTTATATGGAAGTTTAAAGTTTACAGGCAGGGAAAAATGAAGAGTAATGGAAGAAGAGAGAAAGGATGAGATGATAAATTGATGTGGAAGATAAAGGATTACAGGGAGAGGAAAAAAAGAAGAGCAATGGAAGAAGAGAGAACGGATGAGATGGTAAAATGATGTGGAAGATGAAGAATTACAGAGGAAAAAGAAGAGTAATGGAAGAAGAGAGAAAGAATGAGATGATAAATTGATGTGGAAGATGGAGGATTACAGGCAGAGGAAAAAGAAGAGTAATTGAAGAAGAGAGAACGGAGGAGATGATAAATTGATGTGGAAGATGGAGGATTACAGGCAGAGGAAAAAGAAGAGTAATGGAAGAAGAGAGAAAGGATGATGATAAAATGATGTGGAAGATAAAGGATTACAAAGAGAAGAAAAAGAAGAGTATTGGAAGAAGAGAGAGAGAGGATGAGAAGATAAATTGATGTGGAAGATAAATGATTGCAAACAGAGGAAAAGAAAAGTAATAGAAGAAGAGAGAAAGGATGGATGATAAATTAATGTGGAAGATAAAGGATTACAAACAGAGGAAAAGAAGATTAATGGAAGAAGAGAGAAAGGATGAGATGATAAATTAATGTGGAAGATAAAGGATTACAAACAGAGGAAAAGAAGATTAATGGAAGAAGAGAGAAAGAATGAGATGATAAATTAATGTGGAAGATAAAGGATTACAAACAGAAGAAAAGAAGATTAATGGAAGAAGAGAGAAGGGATGAGATGATAAATTGATATGGAAGATAAAGGATTGCAAACAGAGGAAAAGAAGAATTTTATTTTTCTGTACAGGTAGACTAAGTTTTTTTTTTCTTTTTTTTTTTTTGTGAGTTTATTTAGAATATCTGAATAGTTCCATTAGAGTGTATTATTTTTAAACTGCATATATTATTTTAATTTCACGTAGAGCTTTCTCATATACAGACCGATTATTTAGTCCTGACAGCTCAGCGACGCGAAAGAGAGGAAGTAATAGTAGTAGTGGGGAGAGTTCCGGAGTAGAGATAGGAGCGAGCGGTCAGTAAAGCAATGCAGTACAGCTTAACTTTACTGGAAACACACTGCTCTACCTCATGCGTGACATCCGATCGCTCTGAATGCAAGCGACTGACTAATCTGAACACCCCTTGGCGTAACTTATGGACTCGCCAGACCCAAGCGCACATTGTCGGCGACTGTCAGGACTAAATAATCGTACTGTACTTCGGTGTGGATACAAAACCCTGAGCTGCACCAAGCTATCTGTAAAGTGAAACCTCATCACATGTGGCACGTGGCTTGTAACATTTTTGTGAAAAGCAGCCTTAACGGAAGGGAGCACAAGTTTCATTATACGAACATGTGGTGTCACTTTAGCATTATTTCGATTATGGTAACATGTCAGTTTCATATTTTAAGGGAAAGAAATGGCATTTGGCTTATACGAACATGCATTTTTTCCTCTGTTAACGAAAAGAAACCGTTTTCTGATTATGAGAACATCTATTTTTTTCTCTCAAGTGTAGGAAACACATTTTTGGCTACAAGAACATATCACTTTTCTCACTCGTCGAAAGAAAGCACAGTTTTGCCTATGGCTACATATCACTATACTCTCTTTAAAAAGAGGAGGGAAAAACACAGACGCACAGAAAGACATTCCCTTCGCCCCAGTGAAGATATCTCTTTCTCGAACTGGAAGTTGGATGTTCTGGAACACCTGCTTGCTATCGATTTCCTGCCGATATCGGGGCATCGGTTTGGAATAATAGAAATGTAGCTATTTCAAGGATCACGGTGAACAATTATCGGCGTCAAAACAAATCCCTCCCCGCAGACAAGGTTGGATGCCTGCGAGGTTCATTGTCCCGAGTTTCCGCCCGGACACAGTGCAGGGCCGCTACTGAACCTCTTCTGCCTCCATACTTCCCGTGTTCCTTATTGAAGATGACAATAATTTATGTTGGCAATATGTCGATATCCATATTGTATAGTATAATTATTAATTTCAATTCAGGAATCCGCCCCTGAGCACGAGTTCTACTCTTTCAGGGGCGAGCTTAAGTTTTTCTGTTATTTATTATGTTTTATGTTACAATTATTAGCAAAATAATAAATAAATAAATAAATAAATAAATAAATAAATAAATAAATAAATATGTAAATTATGAATATATTTAAAATTTGAAAGAAATGTGTGGAGCTTTGCCGGCTGTTAAATACGGTATTGTCACAGTCTAGTATATAGTCACGAAGCTCAGTATGTAGTAAATATGCATCCATAGATAGTTGCTAACCACTAGGATCGCTAATATCGCCTC
This sequence comes from Periplaneta americana, assembly GCA_025594305.2. Lineage (NCBI taxonomy): Eukaryota > Metazoa > Arthropoda > Insecta > Blattodea > Blattidae > Periplaneta > Periplaneta americana. The sequence continues at coordinate 38,988,892 of JAJSOF020000003.1, read as the reverse complement.
ATTACAGACAAAGCGAAATAGTACCTGCACAGTGTATTGTTCCTAGCACCCTCACAACTCAAGTTTCGGACTGTATATACTGGACTGTGGTATTGTCTCTTCAGAGTTACCTCATTGCAGCGTAATGATTAGATAGCTTTCGGCAAACAAGATTGCGAGATTTGTCTCACACTGCACGTGGGATAAGTTCTCTGCTGTTGATTTTGTTTATTGCCATTCGTACACTGTTATTGCTTTTACATACAACAGTTACTTCTGCTGTTACATACTTACCGTCATAGTTTCTCCATCATCATCATCATCATCATCATCTACCACGGCAATAGTAATAATGGTGAGATGATAATAATAATAATAATAATAATAATAATAATAATAATAATGACAATGCTTACAAATGGCTTTTAAGCAACCCGCAGGTTCATTGCCGCCCTCACATAAGGCCTATCCTGTGCAAGATTAATCCACTCTCTATCATCATATCCCACCTCCCTCAAATCCATTTTAATATTATCCTCCCATCTACGTCTCGGCCTCCCCAAAGATCTCTTTCCCTTCGGTCTCCAAACTAACACTCTATATGCATTTCTGGATTCTCCCATACGTGCTACATGCCCTGCCCATCTCAAACGTCTGGATTTAACGTTCCTAATTATGTCTGTTGAAGAATGCACTGCGTGTAGTTCTGCGTTGTGTAACTTTCTCCATTCTCCTCCAACTTCATCCCTCTTAGCCCCAAATATTTTCCTAAGAACCTTATTCTCAAAGACCCTTAATCTCTGTTCCTCTCTCAAAGTGAGAGTCCAAGTTTCACAATCATAAAGAACAACCGGTAATATAACTTTTTTTATTAATTCTAACTTTCAGATTTCTTGACAGCAGACTAGATGACAAAAGCTTCTCATCCGAATAATAACAGGCATTTCCTATATTTATTCTGCGTTTAATTTCCTCCCGAGTGTCATCTATATCTGTTGTTGTTGCTTCAAGACATTTTAATTTTTCCACCTCTTCGAAGGATAAATCTCCAGTTTTTATAGTTCCATTTCGTACAATATTCTGATGACGAGACATAATCATATAATTTACTTTGTCTTGTCGGGATTTACTTCCAAACCTATCGCTTTACTTGTTTCAAGCAGAATTTCCGTGTTTTCCCTAATCTTTTGTGGATTTTCTCCTAACATATTCACGTCATCCGCATAGACAAGAAGCTGATGTAACCCGTTTAATTCCAAACTCTGTCTGTTATCCTGAACTTTCCTAATGGCATATTCTAGAGCGAAGTTATAATAATAATAATAATAATAATAATAATAATAATAATAATACTTACTTACTGGCTTTTAAGGAACCCGTAGGTTCATTGCCGCACTCACATAAGCCCGCCATTGGTCCCTATCCTGAACAAGATTAATTCATTCTCTATCATCATATCCCACCTCCCTCAAATCCATTTTAATATTATCTTCCCACCTACGTCTCGGCCTCCTAAAGGTCTTTTTCCTCCGGCCCCCCTCTAACACTCTATATGCATTTCTGGATTCGCCCATACGTGCTAAATGCCCTGCCCATCTCAAACGTCTGGATTTAATGTTCCTAATTTTGTCAGGTGAAGAATACAATGCGTGCAGTTCTGTGTTGTGTAACTTTCTCCATTCTCCTGTAACTTCATCCCTCTTAGCCCCAAATATTTTCCTAAGCGCCTTATTCTCAAACACCCTTAAGTTATGTTCCTCTCTCAGAGAATAATAATAATAATAATAATAATAATAATAATAATAATAATAATAATAATAATAATAATAATAATAATAATTACAGAACAGTTCAAATCAAAAGAAAATCTGCTTTAGCTGAAGTTCTCTTCCTTAAAAGGGAGAACTCTCGAAATGTGCATTTGTGAAAAATAAGTTTGCCTTCATTTGAACGCAAAAACCATGATCGGCAAGGATGTACTTTTACTTTATGAATAAGATTATGCCAAATCAATAAAAACATGCAATTGCATGAAGTTCCGCGATCTAGTCGCGTAATAGAGCCATTTGACAAAACCTAACTCAACGTAGAAATTGGAATTCAGTAATATCCTGTTTGATTTCTGCTTCCCTAGATTGAAGGCACATGGACTTTTCCAGCCATTTCTCTGACCATTGTCCCGTCATCGCCGTATAATTGTATATCCGAAAAGGAGCGTTAAGTGCAGATTTATACGTTTCCAATCCGATGCTGCCTCCTCGTCCACGGACCGCCGTTGTATATTTCAGAACGCGGCCTATATTTCTTCCTGCCCCACTCGCTCTCCAGCCCCCAGAGAATCAATTTATGAAGTAGTGTGAAGCTGAAGGGATAAGAGGCCTCTGTGTTGTGCTACTGGATAATTCACTGTCGCTGCAGGTGTATTCTCTGAGGATGAAGCTCATTTCTGGAATAAGATTGGCGCCCCGACTGCGCCTCAAATCCCTTCCTGCCCCTCTCTCTCTCTCTCTCTTGCTTATGAGTTTCTGCGGAGAGCATTCTTAGAACAAAAGGACGCTTCGCTCCTCAGCCAGCTCGGGAAGTAAGCCGTCACGGTTTACAATAGACCGCAGTCTTATTTTTATTACTTACATGCTTTCCTTTGGAGGTTATCTTATTTATTGTTTTTGCTTCTTCGCTGTCATTTCTGTTTTGTACTTTCTGATAGCAAACAATGAGTATCACTAACCATTATTCCCTTGTTACGTTCACTCATTTTGTAACAATTCAGTTCTTGTATTATATTGTCAATGATATAACTGTTCATGTAGTTTATTCTCGAACTGTTATTCCCAAAAAGAAGTATATTTTTGACGTACTTTATAAATTTCATCATTAAATTTACTTTTTATATTTTTGTCGATATTTACTTGAAGTAAGTAAAGCGATAGGTTTGGAAGTAAATCCCGAAAAGGCGAAGTATATGATTATATCTCGTGACCAGAATATTGTACGAAATGGAAACATAAAAATTGGAGATTTATCCTTCGAAGAGGTGGAAAAATTCAAACATCTTGGAGCAACAGTTATTAGTACATTATGCAAAGAGCCTATAGGGTAGTAATTAAGACGCGAGTATGTTTATGAAACGAGCGCAAGCGACTTTCATAATTTTCATACGAGCGTCTTAATTACCATTATAGGCAAGTTCCATACGACTTTTTATGCTCGACCATATTTCTAACTTGAAATTACTCGTAAGTATTCATGTTATTCTTATCTGACTGGGGAGAGGAACTGACCTTGTGCAATATCTCGTAAATTGTGAGATGTGCGCAGACGCGAAAGTATTGATTTTTTCCTAGAAACAAATGTCATTGACCTTAATATAATTTAGAGAGTAAAATAAAAATTAATCTTGATATAACCTTGAAATTGATTTAGACATTGAAAAACGAGATGACAAATTGAATTTATTTGAATATTATTTACAATTAACGCTAATTATTATAGTAACAGAACATAACCTGCGACAGTATTGGATTTCCAGCCTCCGTGACGTTTCGCTAGTTGTCTTTCGATTGCATATCCGAGAATAATTGATACTTGCGCTTTCATATTGCTACAATGGTGTTTTTTGATTGATGGAACACTTGAACTTTAATGAATAGGTGTACTTTAATGAGGTCCATTAAAGGGCTACTACCAGGTGTATAATTACATCTCGGCATGGTCGAGCATAAAAATATAAATGACACTCGGGAGGAAATTAAATGCAGAATAAATATGGGAAATGCGTGTTATTATTCGGTTGAGAAGCTTTTATCATCCAGTCTGCTTTAAAAAAATCTGAAAGTTAGAATTTATAAAACAGTTATATTACCGGTTGTTCTGTATGGTTGTGAAACTTGAACTCTCACTTTGAGACAGGAACAGAGATTAAGGGTGTTTGAGAACGAGGTTCAATATTTGGGGCTAAGAGGGATGAAGTTTCAGGAGAATGGAGAAAGTTACACAACACAGAACTGCACGCATTGTATTCTTCACCTGACATAATTAGGAACATAAAATCCAGACGTTTGAGATGGGCAGGGCATGTAGCACGTATGGACGAATCCAGAAATGCATATAGAGTGTTAGTTGGGAGACCGGAGGGAAATAGACCTTTGGGAAGGCCGAGACGTAGATGGAAGAATTATATTAAAATGTATTTGAGAGAGGTGGGATATGATGATAGAGAGTGGATTAATCTTGCACAGGATAGGGACCGATAGCGAGCTTATGTGAGGGCGACAATGAACCTCCGGGTTCCTTAAAAGGCATTTGTAAGTAAGTAAGTATTGCATTTTGTTTTAGATTAACAGTCTTAGTAGTAGGCCTAAACCTTGTATAATTTTTATATGAGACTTACGCATAATTGGGGCAGAAAACGTGAGTTTATTAACTCTGCATAAGTGATGGATGTAGTACCGGGTCATCATTTTGTTTTTACTAACATTTATAATGTTAGCCTGGTTATACCTTTGGATTAACGGTTGAGAACCTCAAACACTGTGTTATCCCCCCCCCCCCATCCACGACCGGAATTGATGATACTAGAGTAAAATACAAACAAATCACTTTGCTAGATATAGGAGGGAAGAAAAGTAGTGCATCCATTTACGTAAACTACAACCACTGCGTATGTGCAGTAAATAATAGCCCCTGTATATGTACTACTTGTGGACGAAATTGTTGTCTACATACAGGTGGATTCCCAACAATACTCGAAATTTTAATTCCGTATCTGTATTGTATTGTATTGTATTGTATTTATTAACATTCCATGGTATTCGAACATTGCTTGACAGGATATGGAGCAAATCAAAAAACTTAATACTAGAGTACGATTATTTAGTCCTGACAGTCGCCGCAATGTGCGCCTTGGTCAGGCGAGTCCATTAAGTTACGCCAAGGGATGTTCACGTTAGTCTGTCGCCTGCAGTCAGAGCGATCGGATGTCACGGATGCGGTATAGCGTTGTGTTTCCAGTACAGTTAAGCTGTACTGCATTCCTTTACCGCCCGCTCGCCCTTATCTCTACTCCGGAACTCTCCCCACTACTCCGGAACTCTCCCCACTACTCCTGTTGCTGAGCTGTCAGGAGTAAATAATTGGTCTGTACTGTAAAGTCTTAATTTATAGTCACAGTCTAATTGAAATATATACACAGAAGAGGTTTATACAGTATAGTCTACTAGTACAACACAAAGTTTTAGTGTCAATATCATGAAGCGTTTTTGAATGTTGAATTCAGCTACAGAATAGAAGGCGTGAGAAATTAGGTACTTCTTTAATTTGGCTCTAAATAATCTTATGTTTTGAGGTTCATTTTTTATATCCATAGGGAGGCTATTAAATTTTTACTGCCATATAACGCACTCCTTTTTGATAGCAAGATAAACTTGCCGATGGAGTATGAAAGTCATTTTTTGACGCCTACTTATGCTGTGAACTGTTGAATTACAAAGTTTTCACGATTACATACGAGGAAGATTATTAGTGAAAAAATATACTGACAATCATGTGGATTATTTGTAGTTGTTTGAAAAATAGTCATACACGATTCCCTGGATTTGGCACCTACTGTTATTCCAATTACTTTTTTTTTTGTAGTAGGAATATACTGTTACCACAGTCTAGTATATATAGAGTCACGAAGCTCAATATGTAATAAATATGCATCTATAGATAGTTGCTAACTACTAGGATCACTACTGTCGCCTCATTACAGGCAATGCGAAATAGTACATGCACAGTCTATTGTTCCTAGCAACCTTAACAACTCAAGCTTCATGACTGTATATACTAGATGGTGCTGTTACTATCTATGGTATTTCCTCAGAATATTATTCCAAAACTCATTACCGAGCGGAAGAATCAAAGTATATTGGTTTTAAGATATTGATATTTACCACCTTTTGCATAAATCTAATAACAAAACATTCTGAATTTAGTTTATGTATATATCAGTCAAAACCCCAAACACAGGCGATACAGTGATTATTAGTCAGGAGTTTACACACGACTTATGAACAAGCCCGTCACTGTATTAGGCAGTTAAACGTCTGTATAAGAGTTTTTATATTAGTAAAGTCGTAATACGCTCAGAGCCATTTACAGATTATTTTATTTTCAGTAGTGTGTTCAAATGTATTTTCCTTTTCTAAATACTCGTATAATTCCCTCAGATATGATGAGTTCAATATACAATATGCCATTTGTTTAATATGAAAGAGAGCCACCGGCGTAGCTCAGTCGGTTAAGGCGCTTACCTGCCGATCCGAAGTTGTTTTCGGGCGCGGGTTCGATTCCCGCCTGGACTGAGTACCTGGTTGGGTTTTTTCCGAGGTTTTTGCCAACCATAAGGCAAATGTCAGGTAATCAATGGCGAATCCTCGGCCTCATCTCGGCAGATATCATCTCGCTAACACCAATTCCATCGACGCTAAATAACCTCGTAGTTGATACAGCGTCGTTAAATAACCAAGTAAAAAAATATACGAAAAAGAATGTAACACATTTTAAAATATAACTATTGTATTACATTTTATTTGCAGTTAGAATTATGAAACCTAATTAATTCTTAATTGGTATTTACAAAATATTCCACTGTAAACCTAAAACATCGTATAAAAGTCGAATGGCGCTTTCAAGTGTTTTGATTCCATAGTAATTACCAGCAATCGATTACTATTCGATTGTAAAGTCGATCAGTAATGTCCGCCGCTATAATGTAGCTGCTTCATTGAAGGCTGTGTTTAGGATGTGGGTGCAACGGGGCGCGATCTCTGGATCCCACCCATCTTGTGTTCTTGCTCGACCGCAATCGATTATACTTACCCCATACCGTCAATTAATGGACAAGTTTTCTGCGAAATATCATCTGCAGTCTGCCCACTCCACTCCCACTCGTGATGCAGTCGCTGCACTGGACGCGTTCTGAGGCTACTGACTTTTTATCTGTTCGCGATGGTTCGCTGCTCGGGTTCATCTTCTAATTGTCGTTAATTAGCCAAGAATAGATTTGATAATAATCTGACTTTTTTTTCTCTACGTTTCGGAATTAAACATTTTGTATGTTGTAACTCAGTGTTGCCAACACGGTAGCTTACCCACTAAATCTAGTTTTTTAAATTCTTTGTCATTGTCTAAAATTCATTAAACGGTGAGCAGTGGGAAATCTAGTTCATTTTAAGGGGTAAGGTACAGCATACAGCAGTAAAATATTTGGAAATATTCAACATTTTTTCCCTCCATTACTGTATCTTGTACAATAATGAAAATGGTATGAGTAAAACACTATCCTTCTGCTATATGAAACAAAATATTTTTACCATAAAAAAATATATATATATTTTTTCAAAATTCAAAGTTCACTGTACAGTGATGAAGCGTTTCCCTCATAACTCATAAACTTGTTAACTTTTTCATGTTCTCTCTCTTTTATTTTATTGCTGAAACTCATGTTTCCAATATCATGCTCTTTCAACTACATTCCTTAACAAACAATTTTTTTTTATTTTGTGTTACATATTTGACCATTTTTTTTAAATGAATTTATTTTTTATCAGACAATCTATCAAAGGTAGAGGAGTGATTTAACACCATATTGTAGATGCGACATGTATAAATACACACAAAAAATTCCATCACAGAATGTTGGATACTTTTTGAGTTATGAGGGAAAAGCTTCATCACTGCACAGTGAACTTTGAATTTTGAATATATATATATATATATATATATATATATGAGAGAGTCTGGTAGTATCGGACAGTGCGTTTCTTTCATCTACCACCATATGATAGTACCTGAATAACATGGTTACGTTTCTCTATGCGACATCACAGAAACGTAACCATGTCAATCAGGTACTATCATCGGATATTTTATAATATTTAACCACGATGATCCACATTAAGAGAAGACTACTCTAACAACAAGTCACCGAAGTGATCACGTGAACTTTGTTAACATACGTATTTTATCTATTTTATCCTTAAGTTGTGTTTTTATGTAGTTTATTAACAGCATCAATGATGTTCATGAATGTTCCAATTCCACAGTCAAGCAGACCTATTTAAATGTAACAGGCATTCACATTTGAAAATGGTACACACGTACTGAAAACGTTAATGCTATAAATGGTATACTAGATAAGCACAGACTGTTTAATTTATTCAATAATTAAGATTATAACTTGCTTATCGGAAACTTCATACATAATGAAATTCGTAAAAACATGTTTTTCACATAGCAGAAGGACAGTGTTTTACACATACTAATTTTCATTATTGTACAAGATACAGTAATGGAGGGGAAAAAAAGTTGAATATTTCCAAAATTTTACTCCTTTAAGCTCTACCTAACCCCTTAATGTCAGTGGACATTTTTGGTGATTTTACAATAATTCTCAAACACATTTATAATGCAGATTGCATATTAAACATTTACGACTCTTTCGACGATGGCCATTGTCTTTTCAAAATACTTGTCTCGCAGTATTAGATTTCTATCAGTGTACTCTGCAGTTAACTGCACAGCAACCCAATGGCTGGAACTGAAAACAGAACACAGTCGTAATACACAAAGTGAGAAATTATTTCGATGACTGCGCGTTTCTTTTGTTTTTTCTTCAATCAAGCAACTGCTGAAAAGACTTTATGAATGTACCGTATGGAAATATTGAATAATGTTGCTACAGCAAGTTTCCATTATGTTGTACAACAAATTAAGGTTTTCTTAATTCAATACAGCCCAAAAAGTTACTGAACACGTTAAAGTATAGTGGTGCGTAATGAACGTAATGAAATGAAACGAAACAATTTCAGCATTGCTACTAGGTACTTGTAAAGCTTTCCAGTACAAAGAAATATCAAATAAAAACCCGTTAAAAGAATTACCGAGTTCGCGCCATCGATGTTAAGGTATATGTCTTGCTTGGTGAAATTCAGAAGTGGATTCAAAGTAGCATTAAACCAAAATTAGAAATAGTATGGCAATTTCAGTAAATTTTGAAATTAGAACTGCACTAAGACGGAGTGGTGTATGTTATAATTTTTAATAATTATTCATACTGTTATATCTTATCCATGCATTATTTAACAATTAAGTGCAAAAAATCTATAGGAACGAAAATCTGGTGGGTTTTATAACACGATTGGTGTGTTTTTGTATGCGTGCAGTGGTTTTTCGCAAATTGAAGTTGGGAACATTGGATTTGTAGTACACTGCTCCGTCGATATAGAAGAAAGGAAATCTTTATCTACTTAGAAATAACTAGACTTCGAAGTTCAGATCCCGATGGAGGAGATACAGGTTGACTGATAGCGGGGTGGTGGACGGAGGTTGGGAACAGGCTAGGACTTGTTTACATTTTCCGTTCTGGTTGAAGGTTTTGTACGTACTAGCACTGAAGCTGGAATAGTTGGGACTACGTGAAGTCATTGCGATATCGAGAATGAAATTCAACTGGATCAAATTTTAAATATACATTATTAAATTCCTTGCACACACACACAAAAAAAAACTTACAGTAGAAATAAGTAATTTTATTTGAAGTGGCAAAATGCGTCACAATTGCTGAAAAAAAAAACAGCCTTAATTTATTATAGACATGATTTTGAAGTACCGTTATCTATATTCAAAAATTACACCGTATAAATCCAAATTAGAAATTAGTATTAATGTATTATTATATTTAACATATTGTATATTTTAAAGAAGTATCTTGTTAATTTGTGATACCGGTACTTCATTTTACTTCATTTGATTCTTAGTTTACTCTATTTTGTTATCAGTTAACCCACAAAACTTTAATTTTGACTTCTTACTAATATTACAGCAAAATGATGTAAGATGGTAAAATAAAATTTTGAATAGCATTTATGTTGCTCTTTTTATTTATGTTTATAATGGAAGAGATCATAGAGTATTAGTTGGGAGGCCAGAGGGGAAAAGACCTTTGGCGAGGCCGAGACGTAGATGGGAAGATAATATTAAAATGGATTTGAGGGAGGTGGGATATGATGGTAGGGACTGGATTAATCTTGCTCAGGATAGGGATCAATGGCGGGCTTATGTGAGGGCGGCAGTGAACCTCCGGTTCCTTAAAAGCCAGTAAGTAAATAAGTAAGTAAATGGAAGAGATCATTCTGCCGGCTCTGCACTAATAATAATAATAATAATAATAATAATAATAATAATAATAATAATAATGATACAATCGCCTTTTCACAAAAGACATGTTCAAAACTAAAAAAACTAATACAATTACTTGATTAAAATGGATTTTTATCAGAGTTTTTATACTCATCACTAGTTCATATTACAATACTTGACTGGTTATTACTTGATTAAAAAATTAATTTTGATCAAAGATTTTTTACTCTTCGCAATTTCATATTACAATACAAGACTGTGAAGTTGTCAAACGAGGCCGATACTGATACTGATATCGTAAATAACTATTCAATATCTCTAAATCGTTTTTACGCCATCACAATAATTTTTACGTATAAATCTCGCAAAATGAGAATGAATGAACAGTTTAAGCCGATATTAGAGAGAATGTGTTGTATAACATTAGTTTTCTGACAAACTTTCACACTGTTTTCAGAGATTCGAAGTGGGGTCCCTTTAATAAACTGCCAGTAGACCGTGCTAAAACACAACTAGGTCTCTGTCTAATCTGATGGGCTTTGAACCCATTTTCTTTTGGGAGAGATTGGGATCGGTTCCATAAAGATTCTTCATTGTCAAATGCCTTGGCGAGGTCAGTGAATATTGGAGTCTGGCACCGGTGAGCCTTCGTTTCGTAGAATAAAATCCCTGAGCCACTTGAGTAACTTGCGAGTGATCGCGTTCACACGGCTTCGACTCCTCCACGGTTCCTGCACTGCAGCTTAGCCGATGCAAGGCACATCTCTCTGTCTTTCTCTCTTGGGTTCGTGCTCTCTGCTTCAAGTATAGCCAGGATTCTCCTCTACATCGAGAAGGAATACAAGACGAGTGGAGAAAGATAGCGATAATAATAAAAAGAGAGGAATTCTGTAACGGCATGATGTCTGAGTAAGGGAAGAGAAAAAAGGAACTAGCGACCTTGGAACCGCTCCTTTACCTCTCGAAGATTACGAAGTCGTCACAGTGCAAGAGTGGCCTACCAGTGTATTAGTGACGTGTACACTTGCTTAATTCTTCAGTTCACATTACGAGGAAACGGATTTCTAGGTGCCAAAAAGAGAGATTTAGGAAGATTTAGGACTTTATAAAAATCTAATTTAGGACTTTTAGGAGTTTATATAACATTACCAATAAAATTACAGTAATAATTTTAATTGTAGTAAATATTCCATTTAATTCATCCTTCGAAGAGGTGGAAAAATTCGAATATCTTGGAGCAACAGTAATAAATATAAATGACATTCGGGAGGAAATTAAATACAGAATAAATATGGGAAATGCATGTTATTATTCGGTTGAGAAGCTTTCTTTTATCGTCCAGACTGATTTAAAAAAATCTTAAAGTTATAATTTATAAAACAGTTATATTACCTGTTGTTCTGTATGGTTGTGAAACTTGGACTCTCACTTTGAGAGAGGAACATAGGTTAAGGGTGTTTGAGAATAAGGTTCTTAGGGAAATATTTGGGGCTAAGAGGGATGAAGTTACAGGAGAATGGAGAAAGTTACACAACGCAGAACTTCACGCATTGTATTCTTCACGTGACATAATTAGGAACATTAAATTCAGACGTTTGAGGTGGGCAGGGCATGTAGCACGTATGGGCGAATCCAGAAATGCATATAGAGTGTTAGTTGGAAGGCCGAAGGGGAAAAGACCTTTGGGGAGGCCGAGACGTAGATGGGAAGATAATATTAAAATGGATTTGAGGGAGGTGGGATATGATGGTAGAGACTGGACTGATATTGCCAAGGATAGGGACCAATTGCGGGCTTATGTGAGGGCGGCAATGAACCTCCGGGTTCCTTAAAAGCCAGTACTTAAGTAAGTAAGTAAGTAAGTAAGGGAACGGATTTGTAGGTGCTAAAAAGAGAGATTTAGGAAGATTTAGGACTTTATAAAATCCAATTTAGGACTCAGGACTTTTAGGAAGTTATATACAATTAGCAATAAAATTAATAATTTTAATTTTAGTAAATATTCCAGTTTAGGTGGAATTTATGTATAATGACCAGGGCCGGGTATTTATGGAGATCGCTAAAATCACGACATAATAGATATAGAATAGATTTTTACTAATCTTTACGAATTAAGTGATTTAGATTAATAGCCTAATATGCGAATAAAACAATTGCTACAAATCGTGAAATAGAATTCTAATAGCTATGTAGAAAACAGGAGTATTAAAATGATGAAATCAGTTGTGTTAAAATGTTAAAAATTGTGGTGTTGAAATTTAAAAAATAGTGGTGTTAAAATGTTGAAAATACTGGCTTAAAATGTTGACGATAGTGTTAAAATGTTGATAGTAGTGATGTTACAATATTGAAAATAGAGGTGTTAAAATTTTGAAAATAATTGTGTTAAAATGATGAAAATAGTAGTGTCAAAATGTTGAAAATAGTAGTGTCAGAATGTTGAAAATACTGAGTTAAAATGCTGAGGATAGTGGTATTAAAATTTTGAAAATAGTGATGTTACATTACATGGTATTCCAGGTTTTCTGGGGAACGTTTTAATCAGAATTTTTCTGAAATGGAAAGGCGCTACCAGGAAAAATGGAGCCCAAATATTCTGTCAGACTACTGCTGGACACTCAAAAGAGATGTTTCTCAAGCGAAGTGTAGCCTAAAATCTATTTCACACACATTTTAGGTAAATAAATATGGTTTTAGGTAAAATTTTACAAGGTATAAATACTAGAAAAGTTTGAAGTATATTTCATATAATTACTCAAAATCTCTGGGTGATAGAAAAATTTTGAAAACAGATTTGAAATCAGCACGAAAAATGCTATAGGAATCATCTCCCTTCTTTAACTTTTAACAAAAAATATGTTTAATTTTGGTGATCAGTGTTATATTTGACTCCGTAACTATTGTAACATTTTTTTTTTTTTAACTTTTGTGTTTAACGTTGTTTATGTTTCTAAATAAAATATGAATGTATGTTAATAAGGTGTTTTATTTGTTTTGTAAATCATCTCGCGACCCACACTTTGGGAACCACTGGTATGAGGTAACTATTTATGTAAAAAAAAAAAAAACCTCAGTCCTAGTGTCCCTTAAGAAAAGTTAGTCCGTATGATCCTGGGTAATCTGACAAGACTTCACTTAATACAGTTACATTAGTTGCTAACTAGAGTGTAATGAGAAAGATAGTGTCTTATTTTGATGATTCCTAATTTGTAACTCTCAGCGGTGCAGATGTTACGTTCATTGTTAACAGATTCGGGACTTTAGATCTTCTTTGTCGCTGATTTTACCGGAAACACTGACAGATACTGCAGTGTTGACACAAGAACATGGTGTTGCGCAAATCACTTCCAAATCTCATGCTCTCGGAGGATATAACCGTAAATCGTGTTTAAGCCCATGAACTGGCCGTTAATTGTTAATCTCATCTACACGGAGGCAGGACGTTGTTGATGTTGTACCTGTATTCCGTGATCACAACATGATTGTAACCAAGAGAGAGTATGGGTTCGATTTGTGACACGGACGTTCTCTTCAATTTGTCCATTTCACTTTACTGAGCTTATGCTGGTCCATCGATTAACTTTCTGTACGTTCTGGTTCAAAAGTAGTAGTAATTGTGATGTTAAAGGCTGTACATTTTGCTTTCATTTGATTTATTTAGATTGTTTGCTGCTTGTGGTGTTATCTTTGTTGTTTCTGACATCACTTTTGCTTATGGTGACACTTTTGTTGTTTTGTTTATACCATTGTTGCTTTGGTGACAACTTTTTTGTTTTTGATTTCACCCTTTTTGTTTTGACGTGGAACTTTTTTTGCTTTTGGTAACACTTTTTTGCTTTTGGTGACACTTTTTTGTTTTTGGTGACACTTTTTTGCATTTTGTGACACTTTTTTGCTTTTGGTGACTTTTTTTGCTTTTGGTGACCTTTTTTTGCTTTTGGTGACACTTTTCTCTTTGGTGACACTTTTTTTGTTTTTGGAGACCTTTTTTTTTTTTTTTTTTTTTTTTTTGCTTTTGGTGACCTTTTTTTTTGCTTTTGATGACACTTTTCTTGCTGTTGGTCAATTTTTGTTTTGCTTTTGGTGACACTTTTTTTTGCTTTTGACGACATCTTTACAACTACAGCTTAGTTGTTTTAGAGATAATTTTATTGATTTTTGGCAACACCTTTATATCTTTCTTGCTTTTGGCGAAACCTTCACACCTTGTTGCTTTTGGTGATAGCTATAGTACTTTAATTCCGTCTTTATGTTTTTTTGTTAGTTTGTTATTATAGTTAGGTACTGTTGTGTTTAGGTAGCTTGGTCAGTGTTACGCGCGAATATTTGAGTAGGAATAATGTACAGTGAGTCAGTTGTCAGTTTCTCAGCATAATCAGTGGGGGAGGAGAGAGAAGGAGGAGAACTGCAAGCATGCTGACATAGGTACGTCATAGGTATGTTTAAAAAAACATTCGCGTATAATGTTATGACCGGCAAAGCTCCGCCAAGCTATCTAAACACAACAGTACCATCTTCGTCGTTTTTATTACTATATTTTTTTTTTGTTTCTGTCTGTTTCTATTGTTGCCGTCTGTTATTGTGGCCGCCTTTGCTCTTGAGTCGTGGGCGTCTTTGTATAGGTATCAGGTTGTCAGATTTCTTGTAATCATCGTCGTATTTTGTCCTCTTAAATATCTTTGTTTCTCTTGTCCTGCCAGTGTCTTGATTTGATTACAATACTATTTACTCTCACCATTGTTACTGGTGTCACTACCTTTACTATCACAATTTTTGAACTTTTATAGCTCCATTGTTCGAAACTCAATGTGCAAAACCTAAAAAATCTCGTGCTGCTACTGATGCTACTGCTACTACTTCTACTGCTATCGCTGCTATTACTATTATTGCCACTACTGCTTCTGTTTTGAGTCTTATAAAATGTAATAAAATTGACTAGGGACTGCAAAAGTGTAACTTAATAATTGAAGGGTGTTCAGCAAAAATATCAGTTGTCCAAAATCATATTGAAAAAACTTCACAGTATCAACAATGATTGGCATTTGGCGTTGGTAATTTGTATGAACACATTTCTTAGTTATTGGATTATCTGCAGGATGTTGTTTACACATAATGCTTAATATTTGGATAATGGGAGCAAAAAATCCTTTGGACAAGTGACATTTTTACTTAAAAAGTTCCAAATTTACAATGCAGAATGCAAAATGCAAGAGAATGCACTAGCGCATGAAAATGTTACTCTGATGTGATGGTGCTGCCAACACTGTATACATCAATGAAACCTGGACAACTGACATTCTTACAAGAAATATTGTGGACTTCTGACGTTTTAAGAGAAGTACAATTTCTTAGAAGCCATTTTAAAGAACTGAATACATGTGTTCATGCATGTCCCAGAGGAGCATCAGATGGCCGCTCTAACTGAAATTACCAGATTTTGGACAACTGACGTTTTTGCTAAACACCTCCCAATTTATTCAATATAAGTGAAAATAATTGTGTAAATATCACTTTTTTTTTCTTTCTTTTCTTTTTTTTTTTTTTTTGATTTCGTGTTTTCTTTATTTCAGGTAAGTGTCTCTTCGATATTTATTCAGCAGGATTAGAAGAATTTCATACAGAGTGTGGATGTGTTAACATAAATCTGCAACCCAGGTAATTAATAAATAATTATAAAATTTTATTTTGTGAAGTATTATGGTACATTTTTAGACCGCCATGCCATAGTAAAACACACGGTTAAGTTCCGCCGGTCTATTCAGTCTTCATAGTGTTTGTCTTAGTCTCGAAGGACCGTATTCATAGACATTCTTAGCGCGGACTTCCGGTGGATGTTCAGCGAAGCATTCATAAACCAGTGTTAGCGATATATGTTATGAATCTCGTACAAGTAACCAGTCGATAGCCGGGGCTAGTTTAGCACGCTAGCGAGATGTCTATGAATAACACCCAGAATGTTTTCTCGGTTCGGCAACATTCTTTTAGTTCATATTTTATATCTTCTTTTGTATTTTAAGATATCCTGATTTTTTTTCTCTTTTATACACAGTGTATAAATTTTGTACTTGCAATTACTCTAGAAATGGCTAAAAAATATATAAACATATACTGTTGCAACAAACTGCCTTGCCCTCCTTTTAGTTCTTTGTCTACTATTTATTAATACACATGGAATCGCCAAGGCACAATTATCGATGTCCAGTATGGAGGAAGAAGCCAGGAAACAGAAGATGCAGGAAAAAGCAATGAGAAAGATGATCAAGATATCATGGGGAACAATAAGGCATGTCAGTATAAACAGTGTGTGAATCTTTTATTGTAGTTTTCTCGATTATGCACTTTCCAATATCAAGGTACACAAAACTCTGGAACTGTAGTCCTATTTGCCTAAGAGATTATATTTTGTGGGGGGGGGGGGAAGATTGAATACTTGAAAGAGGAATTCTTTTAATATTGAAAGTTTCACTCATATGAATAGAAAAAGGAAATTTTATTATTGTTTTCCCATCAACAAAAATTGAAATCCTTTTTACAAAAAAATTTTAGCTCAGTTATAAAATTTTTGAAACAAATATATTTCACATCGTAGGCCAGAAAAATTTACTTTTAGAAAGTAAAATTAAATGAATTAATGAATAAATAAATAAATAAATAAGTAAATGAATGAAATAAATTAATAAATGAATAATGCATAAATAAGTAATAGTCTAAATAAATAGAAAATAGATATTTTCATAAATAAAGTAAATAAATAAACGAGTCAATAATTAAATAGGTAAACTAATACAATCAAAATAAAAAAAATTAAAGTATAATTAATGTAGACACTGTAATTATTATAAATCAAGTTTTCTTGTTTAGATAGGATATTGGAGAATCAATATTCCTGTACTGAATTACTGAAAAACCTATTGCAGTAAATTTTTAATGAGACATTTTCCTTTAGTATCTTGTCTTCTCCTTTAAGTGCCACAAAATTTCAAATCATCTTTTACAAAAAAGTTTTAGCTCAGTTGTAAAAATTTTAAAACAAATGTATTTCACACCGTAGGCAGAAAAATTTACTTTTAGAAAGTAAAATTAAATTAATTAATGAATAAATAAATAAATGAAATAAATAAATAAATTAATTAATTAATTAATTAATTAATAATAAATAAATAAGTAAATAAATAAATAATGAAATAAATTAATAATAAATAAGAGAATAAATAAATAGAAAGTAAATAAATAAATAAATAATTGAGTAAATAATTAAATAAGTAAATAAATACAATCAAAATTAAAAATGAAAATATAATTAATTAGACACTGTAATTATAAATCAAGTTTTCATTGTTTAGATAGGATATTGGAGAATCAATGTTCCTGTACTGAGTTACTGAAAAATCTATTGCAGTAAATTTTTAATGAGACATTTTCCTTTAGTATCTTGTTTTCTCCTTTAAGTGCCACAAAATTTCAAATCTTTTTTTACAAAAAAGTTTTAGCTCAAACATTAAATTTCCCATAGTGAATGTTCAACACATAGTTTTATCAAGAAAGGAAGCCAGTTCAACGTTTCCTTCAATGTTATATTGTGATCGGAATGTGAGCGTTTTGTGAAGGAAGGGCATCGGTCCGGACAGTTTTTCTTAATTTCCCACAACTTAGCTAAAATGGACTGATGCCCTTTCTTTATGAAGCAATTCAAATGCATTTTACACTATAGGCCAGAAAAATTTACTTTTAGAAAGTAAAATTATTTAATTAATTAATTATTATATAAATCAATGAAATCAATTAATAAATGAATAATAAGTAAATAAATAAATATAAAATAGATAAATAAATAAATACATAAATAAATTAATAATAGTACATTATGCAACGAGCCTATAATGATAGTAATTAAGACGCAAGTATGTTTGTTTATGAAACTCGCTTGCGCTCGTTTCATAATTTTCATATGAGCGTCTTAATTACCATTATAGGCAAGTTTCATACGACTTTTTATGCTCGACCATATTTCTAACTTTAAATTAGCCTATTCAGAAGTATACATTTTATTTGTATATGACAGAAGATCGGAAGTGACCTTGTTCATAGCTCTTCAATTGTGAGATGTGCGCAGACGCGAAAGTATTGATTTTTTCCGAGGAACAATAATGTCATTGACCTTGATGTAATGCAGAAAATGTATAACCTGGAAATTGATTTAGAATTGAAAAACGAGATGACAAATTGAATTTATTTGAATATTATTTACAATTAACGCTAATTATTATAGTAACAGAACATAACTTTCTGCGACAGTATTGGATTTCCAGCCTCCGTGACGTTTCCCTCGTCTTTCGATTAGCATATCCGAGAATAATCGAAAACCTGAACTTTAATGAATAGGTGTACTTTAATGACATACATTAAAGGACTGCTACCAGGTGTATAATTACTACATTTCGGCATGGTCGAGCATAAAGTAAATAAATAAATAAATGAGTAAGTTAAATAATTAAATAATTAAGTAAATAAATACAGTGAAAATTAAAAATTAAAATGTAATTAATTTAGACATTGTAATAATTTTGAATCAAGTTTTCTTTGTTTAGATAAGATATTCGAGAATCAATGTTCCTGTTCTGAGCTATTGTAAAACCTATCGCAGTAAATTTTTTAATGAGACATTTTCCTTTATATCTTGTCTTCTCCTTTAAGTGCCATGGTTTCGGTCTCCTGTAGATACTATTAAACCATATTTATGATTTTTTTTTTCTAAGTCCTGTATGCACTGTTGTAATGAGTATTCTGTTGTCAAGACTTGATAATCGGGATAAAGGAATAGCCTCTGTAGTTACCACCGAAACTTGCCAAATGACGTAATAAGCAAAGGATTAGAAACCAAACAACTTGAAAGCTTTACTCGGTTAGTCCGTGTATGGTAGAGTATCCGCACCTCGGTTGTTTTAGCAGTAATGATACAAAATGAGATTTTTGACTTCGCGCAGGGCGGTGTTACACAGGTGGGGGCTAAATCCCTTTAGCCGCAATTTTCCGCAAGAGTGCAAAACATAATGATACAACCCCTTGATAGCGGGTTACACTCTTCTTCATCCCCCCTGTCACCTACCACCCCACTAATTTACCGTGAAATTTGCTGCAACATCTACAGATTTTAAAGACACGCCCCTCCGTCATGAGCTTTTTGTCTTCTGTGTGTGGCGTAGATCAGCTCTCTTGCAACTAACAAATCTTGACAAAAACTCCACCGATTCCTCTCTCCCCCTTCGCCATTAATCACATACGCTGTAACAAAACCCCGGGTCTTGCAAGGGAAGCCTTGTTTGTGTTAAAGGAATATGCAAATTTGCCAGCTTACTTTTCTTCCTCATGCTTCTTTCACGGTGTTTTACTTTTCTATTTTTTTACTTACAATCTTACTAATAAACCGTATATAGTTTTTATACGAGACTTATGCAGAGTTGAGACAGAAAACGTTACTAATAAACCGTGAATAAGCTATGGACGTATAAACAGGCTGTAACTATACAATGGGAATTGCTTTGCAGTAATATACACGAAGCCCCTTGTTTAAGAGTTGTATATACCGAAAAAATGGCCGCCCCTCTAACAGCTGTTCGTATCGACTGTCATTTTATGATGATGGTTACCTTGTAACCACAGAAGAACAAACCAAAGATCATAGAATTATTAGAATAATATTGCTGTAGCTTGTACTCTTTGACCAAAATGTAGTGTGGTAATCGATTAGAGCCAGTTGTACTATCGATATTTAACACGCCACACTAGAGCGCTATAGCGGATGCAATAGAGAACCTCAGATATTCTATTACCTTTCGTAACGAAGTAATGACGAAACTATGACGTAGCTGTGTAACAGTTATATTGTTATACACGACGAATGTAGTGATTATTAGTAAGGAATTTACACACGACTTATAAACGAGCTACTCATTGTATAAGTATAAGACAGTTAAACGTCTGTATATAGAGTTTTTATTAGTAAGACCGTTAGTCATTGCACGAAATGTATAGCATATATTGGCCCGTCGTGATGTACACTTTGAAGTCACAGACCTACTGATAATTAGAGAGCGGACTTTAGGCAAAAACCTATTTTTTTTTTTTCCTTGATACAACCAGGCTTGAGATTTAATATTTACATTTTTCATGGAAATATAGGTATAAATAAAGGGATTTTATAGTGCCTAAAATGCCTACTTCGACCGTTAGTGCCTATTTTTAAGATATTTTTAAACTTTTGCATCTGTTTCATAACTCTTTACTGTTTTTCTTAACATTCTGTACCGTTTACATTCCAAGACGTATAACAACAACTCCTTCCTAGCAGTGAACAACACAATAGAGAAGTACCTCCAGGCCACCACTTCTCATTGTTACAATCTCTCAATCCTAAAATTCCAACTTTCAGTAGGGCTGGGTAACGTTATCGGTATAGCGCTGGCCTTCTATACTGTTTTCGCTGTAAGAAAAATCCTAATGTAAACATAAGCACGTTGCTGTCATACCTGTGATTTGCTCCCAGTCGAAACACTCGCATGACGCAGGAAAATATAGTTCGTATTTGTAAACCACAATCTTGTATTATTTGAAAATAAAAAATTGAATTCTAGTTGTTAAATACGATGAAACAATTTACTTCACTCATGTGTAATACGCTATGTAAAAGAAAAGCTACTTTTATATTTTGTTATGTACTATGAATGCGGATGAATATCAACACTAATACCGAGGTTGTCTGTTCTTGTAACAAGCTGGCGTCACTTGAGCTCGTAGTTGTTCACGTAAGCAAGTGATACTGAAGTATGATTCCGTATCCTCAACTGTCCATCGTGAAGACATGAGACTTAAAAATAATTTAATTGCAGTAATTATAAAGTAAATGTTTCCTAAGCAAACGAATGCGTAGTAGTGAGGTTAGGCCTACTTAACGAGTAACGGGAATTGCTTAGCTTGAAACAGAATGTACAACAGTAGGCGGGAACATGTAGGCCTAATGAGAATCTATGGCGCCAAACAGCGGCCAATGAAGCCTCACTTCAGTCACGTGCTATCGTTTTCATTAGGATTTTTCTTACAGCGAAAAGATTATATGCTCGAGTTTGCGGGTTCGATCCCCGCCCAGGTCAATGGCATTTAAGTGTGCTAAATGCGACAGGCTCATGTCAGTAGATTTACTGGCATGTAAAAGAACTCCTGTGGGACAAATTATTATTATTATTATTATTATTATTATTATCATCTTCCTCTGACTGTCATAAATTTAACACAAACTCGCAGGATTGTACCCGAATAAGCATTCTCTTACATTGAAAGACAGATAACAATCCCTTCCTTTTTTCTCACCAATTGTGAGCGACACAATACCCACAATAGGTGCTGATCATCTACTATGAAGCAGACTATGGAAATGTGATTGGTGAATGAAAAACACTAACTTAAAGACAGAATGTCTTGATTTTGTGTATGCACTTGTACCCTTGTGAAATGCGTGGAAGTTTCTTTTAATCATAGTATTTTGCATTAAATAAATATTGAATCTTATATTAGTGACATTCTTTAACAAAAAAAGCCTGTTTTTTATTTTATAGAGCCTAAATAAAGGAGTTTAAAAGTCTATTTTAGTCCCTAAAATGCCACTTTTTAGGGCCTAAAATTCCGCTCTCTGATAATACAGTTTCACAGAAAACTCCCTCTCATAGTCGCACAATATTCAGTACCGGAAATAAAAATTTAATTCTTTAACTATAAAATAATGTTAATAGAATGTAGGTATTAACTGTTTAAGATTCATCATATACAGGCTGTATCAAAAGGTAAGGTCAGTCTCTAAGAACGTGATGGAGGACCTGATTTTCTGCACAATATGTTCCCGTTTTCGAAATGCACGATAATAAAATTTCGATGAATGCCAGATTTTATGGATTCCTTTTACTTATTTTCGCTAAATAATCATAGTAAGTAGGCCTATTTGAATAAGCATAACTACTCTAGGATATGATTAAAGTCTATTGGAGTAGATGTTGAAAATGTTACACGTCTCATCACGCGTTGCAAGTTGTTCAAGCAGTGTCTCCCCCAGAGCAGTCATTCACCCTAGACCTCCCACATACCACTTGCGCAGAAGTCTTGTTTCGTCTTTCTACTCCACAGATCCCTGGGACGGACCATACCAATGAAGGGTCTACTTATTATCTACCTACCAATTTATCGCTTCTGTCCTCTTACCTAATATGTTTTACCTTTACTTGAAATAGTGATTAAATTAATAGACGTGGGAATAATTGTGTGAATACCTGGCTGAATAAATGAGTGAATAAATCTGCGTGAAAGAAATCGGGAGAATGAATTAGTGAATGGGTAAATGAATAACTGAGATAAATGGATGAGTGAATAAATTAAGAAGTGACTGACTGGATGAATGATTGGATTTATGAATAAATAAGTAAGTATGGATGAATGAGTGAAGAAGGTATGGGATATCAGAATTGAGTTTTGAAATGTTTACAATTTTAACCCGATTTATTTCATTTTGTAACCGTTTGTTAGATGCATTAGGGACAAGGTGTGTTCTTATTTTGAGCTCAGTCGGGCTGCTAGTTTCGAAATTAAATTTATTTTAATTATGAAAATTAGTGATGGAATTAAAATGTTACATACGCGCACAATACAGCAAATTCATATATATATATATATATATATATATATATATATATATATATATATATATATATATATATAGACACACACACACACTACCGTCAAAAGTTTTCGATCAGCTATGAAAACAACTATATACTTTATTTCAATGTACAAACACAATCGGAAAAACTAAATAGACAACAAAATAAATATTTTCTCTCTCTAGCATTATGATATGATAGAATATTCAAAACGAAATCCCTGTTTTAACCACAAATCCATAGTTGTGATAGGTGATCGAAAACTTTTGACCGGTAGTGTGTGTATGTATTTATCTATATATTTATATATTTCATTTGGACCCAGATTCACTGGCAATATTTTAACGTAGAGAAATTGATGACATCTAGTTTGGGTACACTACATTTTTCAAAATCAAACATTTATTCATATATTTTTTTTTACATAAGGAGGAGAGCAATGACCAAAGAAGTTTGGAATAGAAAAAGGAGCTTCTTCTGCGGACCTCTGTGGGGGGAGGGAACTAAGCAAGATACTAGTGAAATGCTTTGTATGAAGTGTGGCATTGTATGGAGCAGAAACATGGACATTACGGCGAAGTGAAGAGAAGCGGACAGAAGCATTTGAAATGTGGATATGGAGAAGAAAGAAACTTGTTAAGTGGATAGAGAGAATAAGAAATGAAGCTGTGTTGGAAAGAGTGGGTGAAGAAAGAATGATGCTGAAACTGATCCAGGAAGAGGAAAAGGCATTGGTTGTGTCACTGGCTGAGAAGAAACTGGCTACTGATGGATGCACTGGAAGCAATGGTGAACGAGAGAAGAGTTCAGGGTAGAAGAAGATATCAGATAATAGACAACAATAAGATGGAGGGATCATATGAGGAGGCAAAGAGGAAGGCAGAGAATAGGAAAGATTGGGGAAAGTTGGGTTTGCAGTGAAAAACCTGCTCTTGAGCAGAACACTGAATGAAATTAATAATTTATTTACCTCTTAGTTTTGAAGATACTAAAATGTCTCAACTTTATATCTCAGATAATAATTATGTGCATGGACGTGTATGAATATTTCAATTGAGTTTGGTGCTCATGGAGCATTATAGAGTTCAAAAATTTACTTTCGAGTAAAAGGCAAATTTGTGAAAAGAGATACAATACAGTAGAACCTCTATTATCCGTGGTAATGAAGGGGATAGAGTGAACGGTTAATCGAAAAAGTCGGATAATCAGTATCATAAAAGTTTCCATAAATTAAGTGCATAATAGAATTTCGTAATTTCTTCCGTGGTTTTTTGTTTCAACAAGCTTGGTAGTGGATCAGAAATTAACTAATTTAAGTCTGATTTTCAGTTACGGGTTTTTAATGGCCAGGAAACTCCTTATGACGGCGGTCTGTGGAAAGATAGGAATAGTAGAGGTCTCATGTTGTAGATTTACATACTTTACATTTGTTTTCATTAAATCGCGCACAGTTGTAATTCCTATCTCGTATTTTGATGCGAGATGAACCATAGTTTCTCTTTTCCCAAATCACTCAATTACTTATACTTTTTTTCCGTAGCACAATACGTTTATTTTTGACATCTGTGGAAGACATTTTGCATAGAGTTAGATGCTAGGATCATTCTAGAGTAGACCACTGTGCAAGGGTAAAGGTTTGTAAAAAACAGCCCATAAAAAATTTGTACTAATGTGATGTACAGTGCTTCATATTTTTTGCAGCAAAAATAAAAACGAGCGATAGAAAGAAAGACGGTCGGATAATCCACCAATCGGTTAATAGGGTGACGGAAAATCGGGGTTCTACTGTATTGTCATATTGAACAGTCCTATGTAAAATTCACTCGTCAAGCAAAACGAAGTCGTAGAGACAAAAAAAAACTGCTTACTTCCAACTTTCTAAGTGCCTAAGGATCATTTTAGCACAAAAACACCGAAAAATGATATTTTGGCCATTTTTTGTAAAAACAGTGCTCATGTCTCTTAAGAGGAGAAACTATGAGAAAACTAAGCGTTATTTGAATTTCTTTTTATCGACTTTTTGATTTATAGAATGCTGGAATTTGAAATAAGTAATTAGTAAGTTTATTGATAGGAAAAATATGCAACAAAATTATAAATATACCAAAAGAGAAATGACAGTACTTCTAGAAAATCTGTTTCGTACCACTTTCGCCTCTCACAAATTTCACTTCAACTGAATTAGACTTGAACTCGGTGCCTCCGGCATGCAAAAACGGCGCTCCATCTATTCAGTTGACAGTTCGCCACTATCAGCTTTGCAGTTGAAAACTGATGCCGAAGGAAGCCTTGCTTGTGTAAACAAAATGCAAAATTTTCTGAAGTTTTTCTCCTCGTCTCGATTCTTCCGCCGAGGTTTGCTCTTTTTTCAAGTTTCTTTCCATTGTTCTGCCTGCGTGCTGACGTATCCAGCGTCCAGGCTTCCCAAGTTTCAGTCCGTGCAAAAAAAAATCGATTGTCCCCACCCTCCCGCGGCCCCTCGTTAACGAACCCCTGCTGTTGTGCGATAGTCAAATAGCACTGCGAGTATGAAAACAAACAGGCGAGGAAGCGGGACTCATATTCCGTGTGTTTTTTATATTATAAACTGGTCCGAGCTGTGTTGTTGCTGCTGCTGCTGCTGCTGCTGTTACCAACACAGCTGATATTACTGCTACTATGGATACTAATTTAACTAGATTCTTAGTGATGTTATTAATAAAATTACTGAATCCTTCCAGATCTGGAGGTTTCGGGTTCGATTTCCGTGCTCCATTTTCGGGGTATTTTCCTTGAAGAAGAAAAGTTCCCTGGGTGTCTAAAGTCTGGAAATTTGTATGAATGTGAGTGTGCCGGGTTAATAATTAAACAATGTTCAAAATAAGAAATGGGCTTGCCCATGGGAAAGTGTCCAAAATATTTACACATAATCTAAAAACGCTACCCTAATCAAAAATAAAACCATAATTATTCCATTCTCATTATCTGAAAAAATATAACAAACCTCCTACATATATATTAAGTATTAAATTACATAACTCTGATTGTTGCCTTATACAGTGTAAATGTCAGATTATTAAGGACTCCTCAGAAGTTAAGTATTTAAGCATAATTTTCGATAATCATTTAAAATGGAACCAACACATTAATTATCAAGAGTAATCTCACTAGACGTTTTGATTTATCTAGAGAAAATCAAAACTCGAGTGGGATTTAATTGACTATTACACGATTAGAAGAAAGTATATAAAGATTAGAAGTAACGAAGTACTCCAATACAATAAAATATTAATTGACTTACGAAAATACAACTGTTTTCAAATGTATTATTGTACCATCTCAACATTACAAATATTACGCTACATGCATGCTAGATGACAGTAGTGAGCAATGCCTTCTCGTCGAGAAGTTCTCGATCTATTATACACGATGGCAATGTTACTAGTCAAGAAGGCTTTGTTGATTCAGTTTCATTTTTATTAAAATGCAACATTCCACTTCAATTACCCGAATCCCAGTAATCAACGTCACTTGACAGATGATTTTCAATAAATCTTAATATTAAACAATCTCTGATACGTGACTATCCATAATATCATATAGCAGAAGCTATAACATAACCTAACTAATATACACAAGTGTTAGAAAAGTTTTAATTAACGACGATAACATAAAAAATAAACATGAATAATTTTAAAAGGAATAATTATTGAATGTACAATTTTCAAATTTGAATGTGGTTGGTGGTTCAATTGATGTTATATTGGACGTGTGCGTAATAGAAGTGAAACTCTTTGATTTAGGCCTACATGGTGTATTCAACTTATTCAGGATTTCCGAATGAATAATTTTAAAAGGAATAATTATTGAATGTACAATTTTCAAATTTGAATGTGGTTGGTGGTTCAATTGATGTTATATTGGACGTGTGCGTAATAGAAGTGGAGCTTGTTGATTTAGGCCTACATGGTGTATTCAACTTATTCAGGATTTCCGAATGGTGCTCTTCATTTATTTGTAAATCGGATTTCAGAGGATGCATAGGTATGATCAGTGATTTTTATTAATTCTTGTTCTTGAATGCCAATGCGAGTCATATTTGAAACTGCTGTGCATCGACTGGAGTGGTTTGTAATTTTATATAGCCTATATATATTTTTTTGACGTCCAGACCAGCGCAGTTTCAAATGTAGGCAAACAAAGAAACAGATGCTAGGGACGCGATAAAATTAAACAAATGCTAGGGACGCGATAAAATTAAACAAATGCTAGGGACGCGATAAAATTGTGCGATAAGCAGCCATGATTGGTTGAAATACGTCCTTTCGTACCGTTTTATTGGTCAAAAGTAGTATGACGTAATAAGAGTGTAATAGTCTTTGTAATAAATTACGTAAAATGATATATCATTTTGTTTTATTGAGGAATTACTTGTCAATAAGTTTAATACGCACAATATACTTAACTTTATTTCAGTCGGTAATTATGTATGGAATTATAGGATGGGGTAGCTTATTTAAATCCAATTTTAATCCACTTTATTTATTATAGAAGAAAATAATTAAAATATGTCTTCATAAACCTATTGATTTTCCATCTCAAAATTTGTTTCTAGACTTTAATGTGCTTAACGTAAGACAAATTTATTATATTGTATTAATAAAATTCATACATAAAAATCGAAATAATTTTGAATTGTATTCTCATAGTTATGAAACAAAAGGTATGAATTGTTTAAGGTTGTTTGAACCAAAATGCAACACTGTTACAGTATTTAATCATAGTAGTAATTTAGGCCCAAGAATATATAACAAATTTATATTTAAATATCCTAATCTTGTCAATTCTAATATTTCTAGTATTAAATTTAAAAAGTTATGTATAGATTTTATAAAAATTGAAAAATTGTAAATTTAAGTTTATATACTATAATTGCACAGTAGACATAAGACAAATTGTATTGTGTAATTATTAATTTCAATTCAGGAATCCGCCCCTGAGCACGAGATCTACTCTTTCAGGGGCGAGCTAAAGTTTTTCTGTACATATTATATTTTATGTTACAATTATTAGCAAAATAATAAATAAATAAATAAATAAATAAATAAATAAAATAAGTAAATAAAAAGTTCTCATTAGCAAATAAAAAAAAATATGTTAACAACAATAAAACAAAATAAAAGAGAGAACTTACGATTTACTGCTGCAACTGGAAACTGGAAAAGTGTCTCTCCCTCAATACTGAGTCTGTTGGGCGAGGTACTGGTGCAAGTTTTATGGTAAAGATAGATTCAGAGGCTCTTCTTCAGGTAATGTATTTGCATGTAAATATTCTGGAATTTTTTCCATGCGTTGTTTCCAGCCCTCGTCACTTGGCTTGTATTTTTGTTTCATAACCCATGCGCCCGAGAACAGAAGTATAAGAATTTTCCTCCTTTTTTTACTTTAGGCTTTCATTTTGTAAACTAAGAAGTGACAACTGAAGTTCAAATCAAAATTTGCAAAGATAATTGCTGGAATAGAACCAAGGATCTTCCTTGTTATTGAAGTCAATGCCCAGATCTTAAAAATTCTGCGTTTCTGTATGCACGATACAATAAAATCCCAAAAATGTTGCAGCATGTTGAATTGTAAAAACCTTAAATCACACCCATGAACAGCCCTTGATTACATTGTTAACGCCTTCTGTTTTGAGCATGTTCTACTACAGAACCAACACGCTAACCTTAGTGAAAGTGTAGGTGTACATTTCAGGGTACAAATTCCAGATATAAAACTGTTGGTTAGTAGCAAATTACCCGTATAAACACTATTTTCAACTAGGTAAATTGTTTTATAGCTGCGGTTTCGTTTAATGTGAAATACCTGTATTTGGCTCGTGTATAATTTTAGTTCCAGTGTGTTCTTATTCCATTGTTGTATTAAACTGCATGGTCTGGCCTTCCTTCACCTCGTTGCATTATACTGCATTACATCTCTCAAGTCAGTGGTCGACATTTTTAAACGTATTTATACAACAGCATTACCAGCAGAACGACGTAAAATAGTTTCACGAAAGTGTAAGAATATAACAGTTTTATTCTCGCCAAAACGCGTTAAGGTTTATAATGGAAACGGAGAATTGTAAGTTACTGTTTTGTTTGCGAGATAAAGAAGGGACAAAATAAAGGATAAAACGTTTCTTGCCTCTCTGGGCCCGGAAACGAGAACGCAACGACAAAAACAGGTGATAAATGACAGTTTTTGTGGAAGTATGTGGACGAATAGGCTCTCGTGTGTTAACTGAGCTCTAACAAGATGAGTTTTTGCACTAGTATTTGAGCTTAAAGGACGGATAAATCTTTAGCGTGGCTTTTCTGTGCTACAGTTGTTACGAGGCGTTTGAATGCGCAGAGAGATAACTAGGAAATTACTGCTTCTTGCATCTGTTCTAATGTGAATGATAATTCATTTTGAATTGTACCTACTACGTTTGCAAAAATAGGCTCTTTAATAAATCTGTATTTTATCTACATTATAAAATACTTACTCTGCTAGTCTTGTGTGTGGCCCAAATGTCGAGAACAGATGTGCTACACGCGGGGAATTCCATTCACGGCTGTTAAATATGTTCAGAACGTGCCTAATAGCCCCGAATCCTGTGTTCGAATCAGTGAGGCGAGGATTTTATGTGGAATTTTCACTGTTGCCAATATCATTATTTCATCACTACATTTACTATCATATCATGTTTATTCCCTCCTCATCAAAAATCATTGATCTGATTAACCTTATCACAGTTATCACCACCAACACCTTCGTCAATACCATCATCACCAACATTATTAACTTCTTTACACCATCACCACATCATCCTAATAGTTTCCTTGGTGTAGTTATCACGCTGTACGTTAGATTCGAGACACAACGGTTCAAATCCGGCCGACAGCGATGGATTGTAAGAGTAAAAAAAGCCTTTTTTCAAGATGGTGTGTTTTTCGTCGTTACAGCAAACGGCCGCCACTATTGGAAGTTGATTTTACTGAATTCAGAGTTGCCAGTGTAGAGAAGTGTGTTGAAATATTACAAATAACTGCTCTAGGGTTGTAATTAAAACTACTTCTGCCACCTATGTCAAACTTCTTGCTGAGAATCTGTCAACTGTTCATAGTGTAACATACTGTAGGTAGGCACTGTATATTAATATTTTAAAAAATTGTACAGAAAATACTGTACAATACACGTTTGTGAAGTGCATTACAAAATATCAGATTTTGTAAAAAGCACATCTCTTCCTTGTACCGTTGCTTCTTGCAGAAGGGAAGTAAAAGCTTGGGTTACGGATCGTAGAAGTACGGTATATAAAGGAATCCCGTCCGTGTTAGTGAGCTCCAGAAAAAAATCAATCATTTTCTCGCTCATGTTGAATTTCGACGCTGAAAAACTCTGCAGTTGAAGGCCTCGTTAAATAAAATACTGCTAACGATACCAGCAACGCCTTCAGGAACACTACTACCACTATCACTGCCTAAAACCAACACTATCATTGACTCAACGTCAACACGAACATAATTAATCATTGACTCTTTAACACCATCATTACTAACTTCTAAACACCAACATTATCAATTCCTTAAAACCACCGCCATCATTAACTCCTTAAATTCTCCGCCAACATACTTATTTTACACCACCACTGTCACTATCTCTTTAACACCATCACTGTCAGTAATTCTTCACTGCCACAACCACCATTACCTCTTTATTATTATCTTCATTATTAACATTTTAACACCACTATTTTCAATAATATAACACCACTATTTTCAACAATGTAACACCAATATTTTCAACATCTTAACACCACTATTTTCAACAATTTAACACCACTATTTTTCAACAATTTAACACCACTATTTTGAACAATTTAACACCACTATTTTCAACAATATAACTCACTATTTGCAACAATATAATGCCACTATTTTCAATATTGTAATACCACTATTTTCAACATTGTAACATCACTGTTTTAAACATTTTAATACCACTGTCGTCAGCATTTTCACTCAGTATTTTCAACATTTTAACACTACTATTTTCAAAATGTTATCACTACAATTTTCAACATTTTGACACTACTATTTTCATCATTTTAACACTATTATTTTCGTAATTTTAACACTACTATTTTCAGAATTTTAACACCACTATTTTCAAAATTGTAACATCACTATTATCAATATTTTAACACTATCGTCAACATTTTAAGCCAGTATTTTCAACATTTAATACCACCATTTTTTTTAAGTTTAACATCACAATTTTTAACATAGCACTACTGTTTTCATTATTTTAACACTATTGTTTTCTTCATTTTAACACACTGTTTTCATCATTTTAATACAACTGTTTTCAACATTCTAACACTACTGTTTTCAACATTGTAACACGATTGTTTTAAACATTGTAACACTACTGTTTTAAACATTGTAACACTACTGTTTTAAACATTGTAACACTACTGTTTTAAACATTGTAACACTACTGTTTTCAACATTGTAACACTACTGTTTTCAACATTGTAACACGACTGTTTCAAACATTGTAACACGACTGTTTCAAACATTGTAACACTACTGTTTTCAACTTTTTAACACTACTTTTTTAACTGTTTAACACTACTGTTTTCAACCTTTTAACACTACTGTTTTCAACTTTTTAACACTGCTGTTTTCAACCTTTTAACACCACTATTTTCAAAATTTTAACACTGTCATTTGAATACTTTAGACCGTTATTTTTAAACATTTAACACTACTATTTTGAAAGCTTTACACCACAATTTTTTAAATTTTAACACTAATATTTTCAATATTTTAACACCATTTTAAACCTCCTAATACCATTTTCAACGTTTTAACACCATTTTAAACATTTTAATGCCATCACCTTATAAAAAATTGGATGAATGTATAAATAAATAAGTCAACAAGTGAATAAACAATAGAATAAGT
Source organism: Periplaneta americana (assembly GCA_025594305.2). Classification (NCBI taxonomy): domain Eukaryota; kingdom Metazoa; phylum Arthropoda; class Insecta; order Blattodea; family Blattidae; genus Periplaneta; species Periplaneta americana. The sequence goes on along the minus strand of JAJSOF020000003.1, from coordinate 38,957,055 downwards.
AAATAAGTGTATAAGTATATAAACAAATAAGTGAACAAAATAGCAAATAAACAATTGAATAAATAAACATGTAATTATGAACATTTTAATACCGCTATCTTTACAGCCATCTTAAAACCACCAGCATCATTAACTTCTTAACACAATCACGATTAACATTTTGACATCGGTGTCATCGTGAATGTCAGCATCATGTCACTATATTTATAAGCAATTATTATCAGAAACTAATGCTGATTGTAATCATCTTTATACTCACCTTCGCCAGACCTGCACCGAAGACATCAGTTGCATCAGAGGTGCTCCTCACCCTTTTCACGCACCACATTGAGATTAGAACGCTCTTCTGTTGCATTCGAGATCACCCACCCCTCGTGTCGCAGATTGCCCGCGTGTTGGTACATGTGCGGTGAAGTATGAATCGTCAAGTTAACGTATCTGTGTCACTTAGCCGCAGATGACGGGAACATCACATTAGTCGTGAGGGTTCATTTAGACGGAAAGAGGAGACTGGAGTGCGCTCCAGACAAATGCACATTACTGTGTCTCCAGCACAGACGCTTCTTTGTTCTGCACGGGTTAACGAATGCGGTGGCAAGCAGTGGCGGAGAACGGCTTTTAAAATTCAAGATGTTATTTTGGGTTGACTTGAGAATTGCCGTTTTCATGAGAGAAAATCGGTGTTTTATGATGGATTATACTTATAAATAGGCAATGAAATATGTAACATTTATGTAATAGTTACTTACGATACTAATGTCGTAATGTTTCATATTACAATGCTTCGAAATTTGTCAAACGAGGCCGAAGTTACGATATGTGTATCGTTCAAAGTTTTATTCGCTTTGATGAAAAAATTAACGTAAAATTGAATAGGCTGTTATCTAAATGTAAAATATTTATGGCCGGTAAAAAAAGGTATTGAGCAATACTGTAGATGTTCAGGAATGGATTTCAAAGAGTTGGTGCAATTTATGTTAAGTTAAGTGAACAGTTTATTCTACTTGATTTATATAATTCCATCGCATACTGTAAATTGTGAGCGAAAATTTAGTTGCGTGAATCTTGTAAAAACTGGAATTAGAAACCTCCTTTCAGTAAAAAGAGTTAGCACTCTGCTAACAAATCTTAAAGGGCCTACTCATAGAAAATTTAAATATTTAGAGTGGTCATAACATAACGTATTTTAATGTGACGTAAATTCAGCAGTAATTGATTCTAAACATACCTACGTGTAATGATTTACTTATATAAATATACCTAGAGTGTAGTAAGTTGTATTGAAAGTAATAAAACTCCAAGAAACAAATTACGTGACCTTTTTGTTTCTGCATACTTTATTCATTTTATCTTTCTGTAGAACTATTTATAATACTGTGCAAATTTTTCGCAATTTGCACAAATATAATTTAGCATTTGTGCATTTTTGCGGCAATTATTTATTTTCTAACTTAAACCCTGATTTGAAGAATGCTATTATTGTCGGTATTGGTACCGTGATTAGTTAATATATATATTAAAAATATGAGTGTTAATGATATTGAATTAACAGCAAATGCTGCTATTGATTTATTAATTGCATCAAAATTGCGAGAAAAGTATGAAGAGGAATATGAAAAGTTCGAACAGTAGTGTAAAAAAAAAGGTACAGAATGTTTCTGAAAAGGTTATGCTGGCATATTTTTCAATGAAAAGTGAAAAGGAGAAATCAAATTTTTACTTTACAACATTCAGTGCGGTAAAGTTGGTCATTACAGTACTCGCTTCAATGTTTTTATGTTTCACTTTATGTTATCGAAGGGGTTAAAGGGCGTTTATTTTTGGGCAGGTTGTATCTATGTTGTAGTTATTTTAAGTAAAGAAAGAGAGGGTCGCAAACATATTTCTGGCACTGTGCAATGCCAAATTGCCGCCTCTCCGCCTGGAGGTTAAGCATCCGGCGGGACACTTAGGTCTGCTGTTGTGTTCAGATGGTTTGACTGGCATTGTGCACAAACATATTATGAGTAGAAGTTATGTGGAGTGAGTTTCTCAGCATATTCAGTGGGGCAGGGGCGGGAAGGAGGACTTATTACCCGATCATTCTGTTTGTGGAACAGCAATTGCTTGTACTAATACACAGCGCGTCGCTGTTACGTCAGTACTTACATAACTTACGTGACCGTTAAGGGGAGGCAGAGGTGAATATTTCAAAATCCACAAAATTTATCTGATTTGTTTGAAATTGATCATGGATACTAAGTATGTTATTAGTAATGGACATACCAAGTTTCAACTTTGTAAGTACAATAGGCCTATTTCTCTAAATATTCATAGTTTTATAAAACTTTATATCGTTTGATATAAAATGCTCCATGCACCATATTGTAAGAAATTTTCAATATTTCTTTTTATTTATATGTTCAGAGAAGGTATATAAATAATGATAAGTATTAGTTTATTATGGGAATAATATAGTAATACAGTTATCTTGGTTTTAATTTCATACTTCTAAGGGCACAAAATAAAAAACTAACATCGGAATATCAAAATAAAGATAATAAAAATGGAAAAAGCCAAATTTTCATTTTTTCTTCAATTTTGTTCGAAAATTTCACTTCTGCCTCCCCTTAAGAGTTTAATAATTAATCTTTAAATAATACCTTTTTGTAACCAGGGTGTAGGCCTAATACACTGCATGATCTTTCTTTCTTTATTTTTCTTTCTTTCTTTCTTTCTTTCTTTCTTTCTTTATTCCTTTCTTTCATTCTTCAATACCTACAGGGCCGTTAAGAGTTAAATAATCTATAAATACCTTTTTGTAACCAATGTATAATGTGTGTAATACACCGCGTAATCCTTTCTTTCTTTCTTTCTTTCTTTCTTTCTTTCTTTCTTTCTTTCTTTCTTTCTTTCTTTCTTTCTTTCTTTCTTTCATTCTTCAATACCTACAGGGCCGTTAAGAGTTAAATAATCTATAAATACCTTTTTGTAACCAATGTATAATGTGTGTAATACACCGCGTAATCCTTTCTTTCTTTCTTTCTTTCTTTCTTTCTTTCTTTCTTTCTTTATTCCTTTCTTTCATTCTTCAATACCTACAGGGCCGTTAAGAGTTAAATAATCTATAAATACCTTTTTGTAACCAATGTGTAATGTGTGTAATACACCGCATAATCCTTTCTTTCTTTCTTTCTATCTTTCTTTCTTTCTATCTTTCTTTCTTTCTTTCTTTCTTTCTTTCTTTCTTTCTTTCTTTCTTTCTTTCTTTCTTTCTTTCTTTCTTTCTTTCTATCTATCTTTCTTTCTTTCTTTATTCCTGTCTTTCATTCTTCAATACTTACAGGACCGTTAAGAGTTAAATAATCTATAAATACCTTTTGTAACCAAGGTGTAACACACCGCATAATCTTTCTTTTCTTTTCTTTTCTTTTCTTTTCTTTTCTTTTCTTCAGTACTTAGGCCTACAGGACCGTTAAAATATAAAGAATCTATAGTCAACTGTAAATACATTTGGTAACCAGGCTGTAATACACCGCACAATCATTTTCTTTCTTTCTTTCTTTCTTTCTTTCTTTCTTTCTTTCTTTCTTTCTTTCTTTCTTTCTTTCTTTCTTTCTTTCTTTCTGTCTCTGTATCTCTCTCCCTCCTTCCCTCCCTCCGTCCATCCATCGATCATCGATCCATCTTTCCTTCTTTGATTAACCTCCCCTTTTATCAGACTCTCACACCATTACTCTAGGAGAGAACGATTCATTGGATCGTACACCAGACACTGCGGCGTCGTAAATACAGTAGAATTGGAACCTAACCAATTAAAGAAATCCTCAGGTACAATGGGGCAGTTTGTACTTGCACAAGTAATGTTTCCGTATTGTCAATTTAAAGTAGGAAAAAATATTCCTCACATAACTTCGTCGACAATTTCACCGTCCAATTACAGTTCCCAGCATTAGAGCGTGTATGAAGTGAGAACAGATCACATCTGACTATCTCGCATAGGTGACGCAAAGCTCATAGTATGATTATTTCTCTGCTGAACCGTCTGTCTTTTCCCAAGTTTTTCCCAGTAAACTTTCCATGCAGCCTAGAAAAGACGAGTTCCAATTTTTTCAGTTTAAAGATTCAAAGAGAGCCCTCCAGTCCACATCTCCCGTACTTACTTACAAATGGCTTTCAGAGAACTCTGAGGTTCATTGCCGCCCTCACATAAGCCCGCCATCGGCCCCTATCCTGAGCAAGATCAATCCAGTCTCTATCATCATATTTCACCTCCCTCAAATCTATTTTAATATTATTCTCCCATCTACGTCTCGGCCTCCCCAAAGATCTTTTTCCCTTCATATCCCCAACTAACACTTTATACGCATTTCTGGATTCACCCATACGCGCTACATGCCCTGCCCATCTCAAACGTCTGAATTTAATGTTTCTAGTTATGTCCGGTGAAGAATACAATGCATACAGTTCTGCGTTGTGTAACTTTCTCCATTCTCCTGTAACTTCATCCCACTTAACCCCAAATATTATCCTAAGCACTTTATTCTTGAACACCCTTAACCTATGTTGCTCTCTCGAAGTGAAAGTCAAGTTTTTCAACCACACAGAACAACCGGTAATATAACTATTTTATAAACATCTTCCGTACTGTTTGTTTTTTTTTTATATTTGTGTCGTCACAGTTGGTTGCAGCTGTTTGTCATCTGTGTATAAATTCATTTGTTGACGATGCGAGCTTTGTGTACGAGTTTTTGGGTATTTACATTATGATGTGGGGAGGACTGATTCCTTACGTCATTTCTCTTCAGCGAGACAGTTCCCTGTACGGCATGATGTAAATCCACAAGAACAAAAATCAAAACTCAACTCTAGTAAGAACCTTGACTTGTATAACAGTTTGAATTTTCTTCTATAATATATCACAGGTCCACCGCTGTGGAGTAACGGTTAGCATTCCTGACCGTGGAACGAGCGGGCCCGGGTTCAAATCCTGGTTGGACAAGTTACCCGGTTGAGAATTTTTCCGGGGTTCCCCCCCGACCCATTAACAGCAAATTCTGGGTAACCTTTGGCGCTGGAGTCTGGACTCATTTCGCTGACATTATCACCTTCATCTCAGTTGATAAGCATCGTAAAATAAACCACTAAAATATGTATTACATCCTGAAACACGAACGAATTAAGACCACTTCTCATAACTTCCACGTCTACAGTGATCAACACCATCAGGCTATCGGGGTTAGAGTCTCCATCACACCCGATATTTTTCGCAGTGACTTGACTTGGTTTGATTTCGCTTGCCTTTTCGAAGGCTTGATCCGGGACCAATCTTTGCTTTGGTCCATTGTGCGCATAATTTTTGTAATGATTATTGCGTCGTTTTATAGCGAATTTGATATTTTGAGGTTTTTTTTTCGGATTTTTTTTCACTTGAATTTGTTATATAATCTTATCCAAGTAGGCTACATTACATGGTATTCCAGGTGTTCTGTTCAAAAGACGGAGAATTCAACATTTCACTAATAATTTGAAAATGTTAATTTTAGGGCTGCAGGTTTTTTTTTTCGTTTTTAATTAATTTGTGTTAAATACAGTCTCAATCCAACAAATATTGTCTATTGGCCATACCGCACCTTGACCAGAATCCAACGAACATTTAATGTTAATTATTTGGAAAGTAATATACTGAGTTAATTGTATTTTCCAAAATTTCCATTATTCTCCGTCAAGAGTACAAATCAATTTCCAACTATGTCCGCCGACGCCAATATTAAAAAACACAAAGGATAAAATTAATCTCCATAAATATCTGTCCCTGCACATGGATTTATTTTATGTTCCCCTTACAATTGGCGAAAACCTCGCGAAAGAATCTAACCACGTAATTACTCCAATTGGGACTGGAACCTATTCCAAAGCTATCTTAACTCTAGAGCTAGACCATTTATGTGAATAGATAGTTATTGTGACTGAAATTAGAATTGCATAACGAATTTCAAATACAGTTTTGTCATCTCATCGCCTCTGAGTGTCATTTCTTGTTGAAGCGGAACGTTAAACAAAGAATTATTACAATTGGAATTATCGTTTTATTTTCTCTGAATAGTATTCGCTAAATAAAGTTAATTAAAGGCTCATAATTATACTTACCGTCCCTTATTAATCTGTTATTGAGAAGTAAATTTAAAGGAAGTATTATAATTGAAATTATTGTCATCGCTGTAAACGAGCGCTTAACTAAGATTTAAAATAATCATCTCAAGGTTTCTGAATAACTGTGCTGTAGTTGGAAAAAAATTTTAGAGAGTACTGTTGAAATCTTCTTTGTTAGAATTGACTCCATACGGATTCGTACTGCACTTCTTTTTCAAGCTTATTTCATCAGCATACAGTCTCATCTGCAGACCTTCCAGTTCGCAGCCACAATTGCACATAAGGCATGGGGTTAAATGCTGACAGTGATGGCCCAACACAAGTTTGGAAAGAAAAGCCTAGAATTTCTTTTACTAGAAGAGTATTCCTTTTCTTATCATCTAGTCTGCTGTCCAAAAATCTGAAAGTTAGAATTTATAAAACAGTTATATTACCGGTTGTTCTGTATGGTTGTGAAACTTGGACTCTCACTTTGAGAGAGGAACATAGGTTAAGGGTGTTTGAGAATAAGGTGCTTAGGAAAATATTTGGGGCTAAGCGGGATGAAGTTACAAGAGAATGGAGAAAGTTACACAACGCAGAACTGCACGCATTGTATTCTTCACCTGACATAATTAGGAACATTAAATCCAGACGTTTGAGATGGGCAGGGCATGTAGCACGTATGGACGAATCCAGAGATGCATATAGAGTGTTAGTTGGGAAAAAGACCTTTGGGGAGGCCGAGACGTAGATGGGAGGGTAATATTAAAATGGATTTGAGGGAGGTGGGATATGATGATAGAGACTGGATTAATCTTGCACAGGATAGGGACCGATGGCGGGCTTATGTGAGGGCGGCAATGAACCTTCGGGTTCCTTAAAAGCCATTTGTAAGTAAGTAAGTTGTAAGTATTCCTTTTCTTAGTCCAGACGTCGTTCATATACTAATGCGCCTTTATATTCTGAAGTTAAAACTTGAATAGAATCTATTATAGGCTTATGTAACAAACTACAAAGCTCTGGAGGTTTTACATTGAAGTCATTATATTCCCTGAAGGCCTGAATGTACTTTCGATTCTCTTCAAGATGGAAATGTTCATACAAGTTTGAGATGCATGTATCAGTACAGGTTATATTTTATTTTATTTAATTTCTTCCTGTAACCACTACAGGTTGCCATCGACAAAGAGTACCACGATACAATAGAGTAAATGCCTTGAGGCTTAGTGATACATTGTTGTTAAAGTAAAAAATAACAATTTGAATTAGATTGAAACACATGATAATAAACGAAGTAACGTCAAGTAGATGCGAATTAGTCCTGGTCCATATGAATGATGCCTGAAAATAGCTATTGTATTTACAAATCAAATCTTTCAACATTCTCTTTTTTTACCTGTCTTCCATTTTGTATCACTATACCTGGTAAGGTTTATCTTGTCTCAGTAGCAATAAAACCAAGTCCCTTCAAATGAGGGTGGAGATTATAGGAGGGTTGTAAATTTTTCAGGATTCCTTTCAAAATCTTGTTATTGTACAGGCTACCGGAACTCAGTTTCTTGAAAGACAAGCTCAGTGACGGAACTATACATTGCGAAGAGAGATATTTTGTTACTTTATTTTGCGCTACAAAATATATCAACTAGTCCCTTCCGCCACTGGCATCGCTTCACTCCTCCCATCGGAATAACAACACAGACGAAGTAAGACATATCTCCTTTCTCTCTCTTTTCACAGTGAGACAAGATTCATCACACAGGCTTTTAATCTTAGATTGTCAATGTAAGTAGGATGTTTCTGTGGGATTGATAAGCCTCTCCTTGAAATTTTCAGGCTTCTGTAAAATTGACTAGGGCTTATTTTGAACTATCTTTGTCCTGCTGTGTAGCTCACTGTTTTTTAAAACTTTCTATTTTGAAGCAGATAATTCCTCCTCAACATGAGATCTTGGCGAATGTACGATAGATTCAAAAACTTTAACAGTACAGCACGCTTTTAAACTTCTGGAATTGTTAGAGCTCTCATAATAAGGCCATCACAGACTACTGCCATATTCTGAACAAAATTAACAGACATCATAATTTTAGCTGAACTTGCTTATTTAGATTTTTATTAATTTAGATCGGAAAGCAACTGGTCTTAATGGTATAAATACAGAATTACTCAAATATGCAGGAATATTATTTCATCTCCGCCTTCTTCATCTGTACAACATGTGCTGGAAACTCGGACAAATCCCAAAAGAATGGTACCAGGCGAAAGTCATCTCACTTTACAAGAAAGGCGACAGAACAAATCCGAATAATTACAGAGGGATAAGCCTGCTAGATACCACTTACAAGATATATGCAAGAATGCTAAATGAAAGACTAAAGAAAATAGCCGACCACTTGATATCAGAAGAACAAGTAGGATTTAGGAAAGGAAGATCTTGCATGGATGCAGTTTTCACACTCAAAAGAATAATAGAAGAAAGAAGAGAGTTTAATTGTGAAACACATTTAGCCTTCATAGATCTGGAAAAGGCCTTCGATAATATAGATAGAGAACTACTATGGAATATACTTATAAGAAGGGGATACCTGAAACACCTTGTGGAAGCAATTAAATCTCTCTATAAAGAAACCAGCATATGCTTAGTGATAGGAGGAAACTTGACAGAAGCGATTCCCACTAATAAAGGAGTAGGACAGGGCTGTAGTATCTCGCCGACACTTTTTAATATTTACATTGACGACATGTTTAGAACATGGAAATCTTATGTTAATCCAGGAATATATTTAAAGAACAACACTTTCTTGAACTCCCTTTTATATGCTGATGATAAAGTAATTATCCAAGACAGTGAGGATAAATTACAGAAATCAATTTATGTTTTAAATAAAATAACAAAAGAATATAATTTTAAAATTGCAGCTCAAAAAACCAAAACAATGGCATTTAAAGGAAAATACCCAATAAGGACAAAAATAGTAATCGATGAAATAATAATAGAACAAGTTAAATATTTTAAATATCTGGGATGCTACATTTCATATGAAAGAGATATAGACCTGGATAAAAAACTTAATAACTTTCGAAATGTCTGTGGAACAATCCATAGATCTTTAAAAAACAAAACAAGAAAAGATACACGGATAAAATTTTTCAATACAATCGCAGTACCCATGCAAACTTATGGAAGTGAAGCGAGACTAATGACAGAAAAAGATAAATCAAAAGTCCAAGTAGCAGAAATGAAATTTATGAGAAGTACACTAGGATGTACAATACAAGATAAAAAGAAGAACATAGATATACGGAAGAAATTAGAGGTGGAACCATTGCTGGAGAAATTAAAGAGAAATAACAGAAGGTGGTGTGAACATCTACAAAGGATGCCGAACTACAGACTGCCAGCTTTAGCAATGGGATATAAACCAAAAGGAAAACGAGATGTAGGAAGACCAAGAACGAAATGGGCGCCGGAACAGGTTCAACATGAACCTAATCCTTGAAGTGAAGAAGAAGAAGAAGAAGAAGAAGAAGAAGAAGAAGATTAATTTAGAATATCTTTAATTATTATTATTATTATTATTATTATTATTATTATTATTATTATTATCATCAGTTATTCATAGATTTCAAAAAGGCGTATGACTCGGTTAAGAGATAAGTTTTAGGCTATGTAATATTCCTATTGAATTTGGTATTCCCAAGAAACTAGTTCGATTAATTAAAATGTGTCTAAGTGAAACTTACATCAGAGTCCGTATAGGCCAGATTCTATCTGATGCTTTTCCAATTCATTGCGGGCTAAAGCAGGGAGATGCACTATCACCTTTACTTTTTAACTTCGCTGTAGAATATGCCATTAGGAAAGTTCAGGATAACACAGAGGGTTTGGAATTGAACGGGTTACATCAGCTTCTTGTTTATGCGGATGATGTGAATATGTTAGGAGAAAATCCACAAACGGTTGGGGAAAACGCGGAAATTCTACTTGAAGCAAGTAAAGCTATAGGGTTGGAAGTAAATCCCGGAAAGACTAAGTATATGATTATGTCTCGTGACGAGAATATTGTACGAAATTGAACTATAAAAGTTGGAGGTTTAGCCTTCAAAGAGGTGGAAAAATTCAAATATCTTGGAGCAACAGTAACAAATATAAATGATACTCGGAAGGAAATTAAACACAGAATAAATATGGGAAATGCGTGTTATTATTCGATTGAGAAGCTTTTGTCATCTAATCTGCTGTCAAAAAATCTGAAAGTTAAGAATTTATAAAACACTTAGGCCTATATTACCGGTTGTACTGTATGGCTGTGAGACTTGGAATCTCACTTTGAGAGAGGAATAGAGATTGAGGGTGTTTGAGAATAAGGTTCTTAGGAAAATATTTGGGGCTAAGAGGGATGAAGTTACAGGAGAATGGAGAAAGTTACACAACGCAGAACTGAACGCATTATATTCTTCACCTGACATAATTAGGAACATTAAATCCAGACGTTTGAGATGGGCAGGGCATGTAGCACGTATGGGCGAATCCATAAATGCATATAGAGTGTTATTTGGGAGGCCGGAGGGAGAAATACCTTTGGGGAGGCCGAGACGTAGATGGGAGGATAATATTAAAATGGATTTGAGGGAAGTGGGATATGATGGTAGAGACTGGATTAATCTTGCTCAGGATAGGGACCAATGGCGGGCTTGTGTGAGGGCGGCAATGAACCTTCGGGTTCCTTAAAAGCCAGTAAGTAAATATTATTATTGGAGACTTCAGTTTTGAGGCGCCATGTCATCACATTAGTAGACCCATTAATTAGAAATACCACGACGGGCTTTAAATTAACAGATAACAATTATTCTTGTGCTGCCAGACCATGGTTTTCGATGAAACAACGAATTTACTAGCGTTTGTGCAAAGGATATGAGATGCCAGCCATTACTTTTATGCCAGATATCAAAATTAAATGTTTTGAGACATCTTACATCCTCCATTTCAAAGTGTATTAAAGAATGGTTGAACATAATGAATGTTTTCGAGTCTATATTTTTTGCCGGTACGATAACAGCGAGTTTTTATTTTAGACGGTACGGCATACCGGCCCGTACGGCCCAACTGCAACACTGTGTCTTAATAATCCATGTATTTGTTGTAAAGGAAAAATAAATAATTACAATTATTATAATCTCGTTGTCTCTGGTTAGCTTCTATAGTTGAAAAGTAACTTTAAATAATGCATTATAATTATAATTAAAGATATCCCATCGTTTGTGAGTAGTCTCTGTAGTTGAAAATGACCGTTAAATATGTAAATGTAGTTACCATCATGTTTCTCAGTAATATTTGTTTGTTGATGACGCATGTTATAATTATATAGAATTATCACGTCTGAACAGCCTGTTTATTTGAAAAGCAACGTTAAATATTGAATTACGTACACAGTCACTACTCTGAATAGCATATGTAGTTGAAAGTGAATGTTAAATACAGAACTACTATTACATTTTATTTCATCGCCTAAAATAGAAACTCTAGTCGAAAAGCGATGTTAAATAAAGATTCAGCATTACCGTAATCGCCTCTGAAAGGTCTTTGTAGTTGAAAAGGGACGTTAAATAAAGAATGACCACCATTATTAAATAATCCTTTCAATTTATAATCGTCCTATGTATATTCTGACGACGATGAATAATTTCCAGAGTTGAAAGCGAGGTTGAATAAAAATACAGTATATAAACGCAGTCTGCTTTAAACTCAATGTAATGTGTTTGAAACATGAAGCGGCTGAAAGTCTGTGTTAAATGCTCTCGTCAACTAGAAGGGCCAAGTTTTTCTGTTCATTTTGTATGTAATTGGATTCCACTCTCAGTAACGAAAGAACAAGACCTGTTCAGGGCAAACTGCAGGAGGAAGGACGTAGGACAGGTAATGATCTAATGATACGGTGTGCTCAAGTGCAGTGTACTGTGACAAAAGACACGTCTCTCAAAAAAGAAGAACTGGATCAGCTACTACTTCTTTTCATTTCATGTAGAGTAGAGTAACCTGCCACGGTTTTGTTCACAGACTGGATGTATAAGCGATGTTCCTCTCAGATTGCTGAAGAGCCGTACCTGCTCCTACCTACCTGGTCACAAATGAATTAACGAATGCTTATTATTCAGTAAAAGTATCTATATTGCTTATCAGCCATTCCAGTTTTCACGGATGTTACATTTTAAAACTTTGAACTATATTAGTTGTACCACAGTCTACTATATACAGTCGCGAAGCTTGAGGTGTTTTTTTTGCAAATCTCGTGATAAAGCGCTCCAAGCGGTTAGCAACTAGAAACAATAGACTGTCCATGGTCGACTTTGGACTGTGTCGTATTTCTATCGAGTGCTAGCTCGTTGCGTATTTCACATTGATGCTTGTGAAATGTTCGTTATTTGTTATAATGAAAATGTTAATGGCTAAAATATAATAATTGGAATAATAATATGGGACAAGGAGGAGACGTTTGTAGTGCTATAAATTGTAGCAACAGTAAGAGAAAGAGGCCAGAGTTATCCTTTTTCCGATTTCCGAAAGATTCAGAAAGGTTCCTGGGTTTCCACAAGAATGATGTGCAGAAACAAAACTGTTAATTTAAAGTTCTTTGTGACTGTTAGAATACATTATATCCTTAAATTTCACAATGAAATGTTTCAGTCTAACCGAAAGGACATTAGATACCGGTCAAAGTTCTGTCACTTTGGCTGCTAAATTTCCAGAGAAATAAAGGTTAGGTCTACTTTTTTTTCAGAGGATATATTTTTAATTGTAGCTATTAATGTTGTTGTTATTTTTATGTGTTATTTTACTAAAGATCTAGAAAAATTAAGTTTGTTTTAATGAACTTTACTGATCACGTTTTATTTTCAATTCTGGTGGGATTATTATTGCTTAGGCCTAATTTTTTCTTCAAAGGATATGTTTTTAAATATAGCTGTTAATTCTGTTGTTATTTTTATTTGTTGCTTTAACTAGAGACGTAGAAAAAGTCTGTTACAATAAAATTTATTGATCACGTTTTATTTCCATTTCTGGTGTGATTATTATTGCTTAACCTTATCCCATTTTGTTAACTACGTAAGCCTACACTACAAGTACCGGTACACGTAAATTACTCCATTAATTCATATTTCCATTATTATTGTTGTAAAGAAAAATGCAAATTAATATTTATTGGTTTCAATTCCCAGTTAATTATCGCTATAATCTTGAATGAGTGAAGCTGTTATAGTAAATTTCAGTTCGTTTTGCACAAACAAAAATTATATTAACTTATTTCTTGCAGGTATCTTCGAGTTTATGGTGGAATTTAATATACTTCATTAAAATAATAAATTAACTTTATGCGTTTAATATTTCAATAATGGAAGGAAGGTGTTAATTTTTCCAAAAGAACACGACAACGAAAGTGTAACATATTTTGTCGGCTGCTGGGAGAGAGATCTACGATGATGAGGCGATAGTAGCGATCCTAGTGTTGGGCAACTACCCATGTTTGCATTTTTACTACATATTGAGCTTCGCGACTGTATATAATAGACTGTGGTTGTACCGTTAAAAGTGTTAAAATTTAAACAGACGGGTCCTCGTTTCAACACAACACCGGTGCGAAGTCATCTTCAGTGTCCTACGAACTACTGCTGTTTCAGCTGATCTTGATTTCCGGCGTTTGCGTTCGTCAGTTGTAGAGAGAGGGGTGTTGCTCTTATGGTGGGGGGGGGGGTTGTTTCTGTGTTATGTATTATAATGTCGAATAATGTTGGATATTGAACTGTAATTGTGTATTAAGTATATGTATATGCTGTGAGTATGTTACTGTGTTATTATACAGTGCGTTCGTAGCTCGGCCGGACCGTTCCGCGGCGACCTTGGACTGGGTGAAAATTGGCGCACCTGCCGCTAGAGTTACACGTAAACGACCGGCAAGTCATGGGTACGGAACACTACTCTACTAACATTAGGCTTACCTGCATCTCAACAAATGTTGAAAGTTATGATCTTCAACTCGAACACATTCCCTATATCTTCGAAAACAATTTTGGTTCACTCGCAAAAGTTCATGTCGACTGATTGCCTGTATTTCTCTCGTGATGTTGTCCTTCAATTCTTGTAACGTGTGCGGATTTGATGCGTAGGCCTACGCTTTATTCTTTAACGTTCCCCATAAATAAAAATCGCATGGAGGTAGGTCAGGGGAACGAGGTGGCCACAATCCTCGACTGATTATTCTGTCACCAAAGACACTTCGCAATTCATGCATGGAATTCGCAGCGGTGTGCGCTGTATCTGAATTGTGCTGAAACCGCCACTCAATCGTTCATTTCTTGTTAGTTGCGAAAACAATTATTTAAAATTGAAGTTACATAAAAGTGTAAATCAACTGTTGTATCGAAAAATATGGGACCGATAATTCTACTCGCACTCTCTGCACACCAAACCCCAACGTTTGCAGCGTGGTGAGGAACTTCATGAATAATATGGGGATTTTCTGTAGCCCAGTATCTATTGTTCTGAGTAGAAACGTGACCGTGAAGATGAAACCACGCTTCATCAGTGAAGAACGTTAAAACTGGGTCCACGTCGCCATTATTAACGGAATGCACAAACCAATTGCAATAATTAACCCTGCTTACAGGATCTTGTAATTGTAAAGCATGAACTACAGTTACCCTGTACGACTTAAGTTTAAGAAGTTTCGTTGCCACAAAAGCTGACGTCTTGGAAATGTTAACCGCTTCTGCTAAACGTCGCAGTGATTTGCGGAGTGAGTGCTCTAACCGGGCCCCTATTTCATCAAGCTTCTCTTCTGTCAGTAGGCCTACACGGCGTTGTTGAACACGTTTCTTAAAAAAAAAGATCCTGTACGTTTGACTTTATTGACAAGGTCATGAAGTCATGAATAGTTGATCTGCTAGGAATTCGAACACCTGCAAACCGATGTTTAAATTCTCTTCGACACCTTCTTGCAGAAGAGTATTTCACATACGCATCATAGAGAAAAATACGTTGTTCTAAAGTGTACTCAACCATTATTAATATACACTTTATCACTACGAGACAACACAGTTTTACTCACAACACGCGCACAGACGTCTTTCCCTCACGACAGAGCCTACTCGACTGAGTGGCGCGTCAGCGGTAGCTGCAGCGCTACTCTGGCGCCGCCAATCTTCACTCAGTCCAAGGCCGCCGCGGAACGGTCCGGCCGAGCTACGAATGCAATGTATATTTCGTATTCTTCTAATATGTTTAACTGTGGACTTTTTGGTGTGATGTTTAGTATTTCCATATCTCTTTCTGTGTTACTGTAAAATAAATAACACAACACAGAAATATCTAAATAATCGCATCAAACATACAAATAAATATAATTCAACTGGTGTTTACAAACTAAAATGCAATAACTGCCCAGATTTTTACATAGGATAAACAGGCAGATCCTTTCAAACAAGATATAATGAACACATCAAAGCTATAACTAAACCCTACATCACATCAAATTACGCAGAACATATTATGAACAACAATCACGACTACAATCTACAATAACATTATTATTATTATTATTATTATTATTATTATTATTATTATTATTATTATTATTAATGAGTTGTTTTCCTATAATTATATTCGATTCTGATACACTATTCCCTTGTAAGTTGTATGTCATATTTAATCCGTAGGTCCGCCTCTAGCAGAAGGGAGCGACAAACGCACACGGGCCATCTGTTAGGTGGCAACACGCCATCTTGTCGAGGAGGTTCGCGTGTGATTTTTACTGTACGTCGCCATAAAAGTGTTATATCTGTCCTTAGAGTTTTACAACAAAATGGCGGAGGACGTATCGAGCATAAAAACAAATGTGATAGCGTCCTAAAACTCGCATGCAAACACTTTTCCGTTCTCCATCTTCCGAAAGTATGACGCAAATGGCTGTCGTCCCGAGAACGATCGGGTGCAGAGGTCATAGCTTTGAATCCGCGCCGGTTTTCCTCTGCCGAGCTAAAAATGGAGTACGTAAAAGGAGAAGTAAGTTACAATTCTGATAGTTTAATTTATATAATTGAAATATGACTGCGAAGAGGCGCACTGTCAGCAGAACAGTTATACTTGAGATTCCACTGTCGAAGTTCAGGTTCGATGCCCGGAGAGCCAAAGTGCCCAAGTGGAATTTGTTGTGAACAAAGACGTTTGAATAATTTGTTTCTTTGACAGCACTTCGCCATTACTTTGTGATTCAAAATTGACACCACATTCATACAATATAGGCCTACATTAATTCATTATGCACCACGGTTAATATTCCAAGAAGGCGAAGGTTGTCTTTAGTAGTAGGTATAGGGCTCGATATGCTAGCCGATGGGTTCGAGATTCGAATCTGGGCGAAGAGAAATGGATTTTGGCATGGCTTCCTCTCGGAGGGAAGTGAAGCAAGGAGACCCGTGCACTAGATTCATTCATCTATAGTATTCTGCCCAAGGGCAGGTCTTTCACTGCAAACCCAGCATTCTTCAGTCTTTCCTATTTTCTGCCTTCCTCTTTGTCTTCGCTTATGATCCACATATCTTAATATCATCTATCATTTGATATTTTCTTCTGCCCCGAACTCTTCTCCCATTCACCATTCCTTCCAGTGCATCCTTCAGTAGGCAATTTCTTCTCAATAGTGACCCAGCCAATTCCTTCCTGATAAGTTTCAGCATCATTCTTTCTTCATGCACTCTTTCCAATAGTCGGCCTTGGTAGCGTACTTGGTACAGCGCTAGCCTTCTACGCTCGAGGTTGCGGGTTCGATCCTGGCCTAGGTCAATGGCATTTAAGTGTGTTTAAATGCGACAGGCTTATGTCAATAGATTTATTGGCATGTAAAACAACTCCTCCGAGACAAAATTCCGGCTCACCGGGGATCCTGATATAACCTATGCAGTTGCGAGCGTCGTTAAATAAACCATAATTAAAATTTTCAATTTTTTCTTTCCAACAGAACTTAGTTTCTTACTCTGTCTGTCCATTTCACATGCTCCATACTTCTCCATATCCACATTTCAAATGCTTCTAGGTTCTTTTCACTTCGTCGTAATGCCCATGTTCCTGCCCATACCATGCTACACTCCACACAAAGCACTTCACTAGTCTCTCCCTTAGTTCTTTCTCCCGAGATACTCAGAGATTCCCCTTTTTCTATTAAACGCTTCCTTTGCCATTGCTGATCTCCTGACTTCTGGCTGCAGCTCATATTACTGCTTATAGTACACCATAAGTATTTGAAGCTGTCCACTTGCTTTATTGCCTCATTTAGAATTCGCAAGTTTATCTTCTTTACTTTTCTTCTTATGACCATGGTCTTCGTCTTGTTGGCACTTTCCTTCATTCCATACTGCTCACAGCACGGCGATGTATTGTACAGATTGTCGCCTGCGGCGAATTTGACTTTACAAATACAGTGAAATCTTTTCAAATCGGAACCTGAATAATCCGGAATCCTCTCTATTTCGGAACAATTTATTGGTCCTGTCGAAATTCGTATGTATTATGTATAATTTTTTCTGAATAAAACGGAAACTGTCCAACGCGGAAACGGAAACTGCCTGCTACTGTTCAAAACGAAAATAATATTTTGGAAACACAGCTTTAAACTATATTTTGAAAGAGCATGTAATTTCAAGGAATATACGAAATATGTAGGTCACTAAGATAAAAACAAGTTTTCTTTGCAAAATTTTAGAGGGTACGAAGGTGTGTTGGCCTGTCGGTCATAAATTGTAGTACCCTGTTGACTAGGCAGACGAGTCCCTTCAAAGAGTTTCAATGCTTCACACCCGTATACTGTCGTAGCTATACAGAGCGCAAGTGTAGTGATTTCCTATTTAAAAACGTTGCGTAAAATGTGGCATTAACTTTAAGTGATGAAGTTAAAGTTGTCGAGTTACAGGAAAAATTAGAAACGAAGTGTATGTGAAATAATGTTGAAGTTCAGTTGTGGAAAACTCAGATGTGACAGTAAAAAATAAAGATCATAATGAGTGAGTGGCTTGTGACCAATATTAGTGAAATAAAAGGAACCAGAAAGCAAATGTTTATGTGGAAATAAATGAACTGTTGTGGGAGTGAGTTCTTGATGACCTTTCAAAGAATATGCCAATTTCTGGATCTGTTTTGTAAAGCAAACCCTTGAACTGGCAAAGATATTAGATAAACCAGAACTCAAGGCTTCTAATGGATGGGTCCTACTCAAACTAAATTAGTAACGTGCAGTGATATACATTACAGCATTATAGTGTAGTGTTGGATATTAATTTGAATGAGATTAGTAAACTTTAGAATTAGAATTAGAAAAGCCCATTACATCCTTAGCAGGCAGGGGTCTCCTACCATCGGTAGGGCAGCTCTGCTTTTGATGACGGGGTGAGCTAGTCCCTATAGGCCTTACTCAAAGTTGAGTCACTTCACTTCACTTCACTTCACTTTACTTCACTGTTTTGTGTTGTACTGTTACTTATTCTAAATCTAAAATTATGTATTTCCACTTTTCTCTGTCTCTCGCAATACGCGTCCACTGCGGTCCTATCACTTTAACGAAGTCCTGTGCCCATCTTCTTCTTGGTCTTCCCCTCCTTGGGTCCCAGACTGTAGTGGCGTATGCTCATCTGTCGGCGGGTAGTCTGGTTACATGTCCTCCCCATTTCCATATATATGCCGAAGTACATATGATATTTCCATGCAGATATTCTGCATCATCATACGATGAAAGAGTACTTCGGTACATTAAAATATATATGATATGCGTAAATCACTTCGTGATTTAAGACGGCGCTTATTCCGTCGGATCCTAGCCAACCAGTCACTCATAACGAGTGCACCCCAGCACATGTGTGGACTTCAGTCCTACGTTCATAGAAGTCTATGACGTAGTGCAGAAGGCGGCCACTAGAGGGAACCCAAGTGTTGGAACTTAAACTGAGACGATTCTGTCCGACACCGGGATGGGTATCCGGTGTGGCTTAGTGGATAAAGCATCAGCACATAGAGCTGAAAACCCGGGTTCAAATCCCGGTGCCGGAGAGAATTTTTCTCCGTTCCATTACTCTTTCATCGTATGATGACGCAGAATATCTACATTGAAATATCATATGTACTTCGGTACATCAAAATATATGAAATATTTTGTACTTCTTGCAGTTTCCGGCATGCCATTTTGTTTTTTATGTACATGAATGATAAAATATTCCATTTTAATTTCACACCTGAATAATACGGAAACCTCTCCACAACGGAAAAAAAAACAGGACCATGTCACTTCCGTCTTGAACAGGTTTTACACTATTAAGTTTCATTGGAAGCAATATTTGCTGTTCCCAAGTGTTTCTGTACTTGCAAGCAGTCCCTGTTGTAGTCACACAGAGATTTGTCACCATCGTCCAGACGAGCTGCCTGGTGCTTGGCACCATGTTTCACATCGTAAAGTTGTGTTTGCTTTTCTTGTGGTCTCTGTCCCCTTATTGAACGAGGCATCAGTAACAGATGTTGTATAGACAGATGCCTCACGCGACGTTGTTATTCCCATCTTTTGTCAGACGTTATGCAGTTATTTCTGCCCCTTTAATTCATGGTTCTGTTGTGTTCTGGGTTCGGTGATTGAATGAGCTCCCATCCCCTTGCTACCTCTTTTGTATCCGGCCGTGGCACGGATTTTATTTCGAGGATTTGCTCATGGCGAAAGAAAGCGTACCACGTTAATAGGAATACAGACAGATAATTTGAATTGGATGTAATTATAGCCCACATTGTGTGTCTCAGGGATATTGATTTTACATGATATGTTACTTCTTTGTTAAGCAACCTTTAGAAATATTATGGTCGATGAATGTATCAACTTAGCTTATTAGAATTTACTGTTAGGGTTTCAGCTGTAGTGCGTATAACAATCCTTGTCATTGTTATAATTAGGGCTAGGATTTTGATGAAATTGCATCTTTTTTCTATTAAACCAGAAACATAGCTGAATAATTTCGAGGGAAAAATTGTTCCGTGGCCAGGCACTCAACGTTGGTTGCTCGACGGTTGTCAGCCCACTTTGAGGTCTGTGGATATAGAGGGGAAAAATTGGATCGGTGTCTGGTAGAGTTCCCGGATAGCTCAGTTGGTAGAGCGTTGGTACGTTAAACCAAAGGTCCCGGGTTCGATATCTGGCCCCGGAATAATTTTTCCCTCGAAATTATTCAAATCAACTTTACAGGGAGTTATACCTGAAAGCTTGATTTGCAGAAACATAGCTGCTTAAGTATTTATATGTTATGTGATAAACTGGGTGTTTTAAGACATATTTTTTTAGGGCATTTTTTGCATATTTTGTCTGTTTCAACTCATAAGAGAATTTTTTGTTTTATTCGGTCATTTTTGAGGCATTTTCATTTAATTTTGACCATAAATCCTTATTATTATTTACGTTTATTTCCTTTGATATTTTCTCTACATATTTTGTCTATTAATACTCATTATTTTGTACAATATTTTAATCGTTTTTCTACACAATATTGCCATTTTAACGTAGTACACCCCCATGTAATGGATCAGTCCAACCACCCCTTCAATATAGACTCCTCTATGCCTGCTAGTTCCGGATAAGAGTGACCTTGTGATGGGCTACATGGAAACTACATCAGGTAAAATAATTAAAGTGTACTACTTAGAAAAATTATGTAAAATTAAATCAACTTAAATGTTGGTACTAGAATTTAATTTAATTACTAGTCTAAATATTTAGTACAAAACCTTTTTTTCTACTAAGCCAATTATGTAAGTTAAGATCAATTTTTAGGGCATTTTAAGGACATTTTTGAAAGATTTTCGGGTCATAAATGCATTGCTTTTAAGACATTTTTTCATGATTTATAAGTCATCAAAATCCTAGCCCTAGTTATAATAATGGTTAGGATTTTTAGGGGAAATTTTCATAGGTAAAAAAACTAAAACTAAGATAATTAAATCGAACCAAGACAAATCTATATAATATAAAAAAAAACTAATCTGAGAAATTAAAAATAACCTGTAGAAACCAAACCAAACTAGCCACACAAGAAATAACCTATAAAAAACTGAAACTAAGAAAAAATCAAAATGATTTGAAGAAAAAACTAACCTAAGGAAACTAAAGCTAACCTACGGAAACCACATTTGGCCAATCGCGATTTATGATGCGCGCACACACATATATGTACATATATGGAATTCTATTCCTTGTTATTTTATGCTTTGCCTTTGTAGACAGCCTAGAATGGTAGGAAGAATTCAAATTGTGAGGAATATTTTATGAGTACAATTATGAAACTTAGGAAAACCAATACTCTAATAACATTGCTTATTGAAAGACAAAAATCAGGGCAATTTTGAAATTACGTACATCAGTACAACAATAATGAAGTTTATTAAAAGCAATAAGGTAAAAAATATAAAAAAATAAGTGGAAAATATTCAGGAAAATTTATAATTATATCAGCATAATTTTTTATTTATTCATTAAAGACATCAGCTCAAAGAATTTGCGTGACCACAAGGGTTCTGAATACAATAAACATGTACAATATAATGTGATTTGAAACATTAAAGAAAAAATAAAAGTTAATTGTTGAAGGCAAATATATAAGTGGATTAATTGAAATAGAGATGATGATGTAATATTTGAAGAGAATCCTTGATAATATTTATAAGGACAGACATTACATAATCAAAAGGAATGTGAAGTTCCTTAAGATAATTCCATGTGAATTTTGTAATAGTACCTCTACTGCCAAACAGCAAACCAATGACAGACCATTGTTTAAGGGAGATGTTAGACTTTTGAGAGAGATAAGGCAAATAAGGTTCATATATAGACTTCTTTTCGATATCAACTTCGGTGGCCTGATTTAGGTTCCTTTCGAAACGGATAATAGAGTCAAGAACAAGAGCCCGTTTTTAGCGTTCGTTTATAGCATTAATGTCTGCCCGTCTAAAAGAACCATCTGATGATAAACAATGTACTTCCTCATGAATCTCCCAATTTAAAGTTTTTAACGATATCGCCAAAGCATGTCGTACACGATGATGTCTAGCATTGATCAGCAGCTCGCCTTTAGGACATTGTCCAAGCACGTGTCCAAGAGTTTCAAGCTCGCTACAGTCTGGATGACGGCAGCGGGTTGTGCTTAGAGTTCTGCCCGGTTAAACTTAACAAATTCAGTAGGCCTAAAATAGAAAATAGTGAAGTGTTCATACTAGCCATCACTGTTCTGTGTCATAGCTGTTGCCACGGCTATTATTATTATTATTATTATTATTATTATTATTATTATTATTATCATCATCATCATCATCATCATCATCATCATCATCATCATCATTGATGTGTTGTGTTATGAAGTACGAGACTATTATTTAGTGTCGGTGCAATTGGCGATAGCGAGATGAAGTTTAATGAGATCAGACCAACGATTTGCAGTGAAACTGACATTCGTCTTGCAGTTGAGGAAAATTCTGGTGGAATTTACCACCAAATTATTTTAAACACTCGTAATCCTGTAATTTTAATTTTAATTTTATTGGATTATTTTACGACGCTGTATCAACATCTAGGTTATTTAGCGTCTGAATAAAATGAAGGTGATAATGCCGGTGAAATGAGTCCGGGGTCCAGCACCGAAAGTTACCCAGCATTTGCTCGTATTGGGTTGAGGGAAAACACCGGAAAAAACCTCAACCAGGTAACCTGTCCCGACCGGGATTCGAACCCGGGCCACCTGGTTTCGCGGCCAGACGCGCTGACCGTTACTCCACAGGTGTGGACGTAATCCTGTAATAAAAATCAACTTACTGTATTTAACTTTTCGCATTCCAGGAAGCAGCACTTGAACATTATAATCTCTCTTTGGATTTAGGGTACGTTAGAGAGGTCAAACACCGCTGTGTGATTTCGCGTCAAGACGTCCGTATAAGTTGGCAGCCCTGATAAGGGAATCACAAAAGCGGTTCCTCAGTGGCATCCTGCTCGCAGAACCGGAGCGGGTCTCTTGTAACCTGTGTTTTACGGGCACTCTTAACTGCCAATGATAATCATTAAAGTCACTCTTAGGTTTGATTTATGGAACAACACTTCCGGCTTGTCCCAGTAAGATTTGTTGTTTCTACCACTTGTGTGAATTCTTAGCGACATTAAAGCTCGGCACACAAAATAAGAGAATATATTTTTGCGCACTAAAGATGCATTATATATTTTTATACATCCCTACTAGGACAGCGACTTTTTGATCTCATTTTAGTTTAAAAATTACATTATTTTATTTTTCGTAACTTTGAATAACATAATATATATTATATCATTGAAATAAATAAAATTGTAAATGTTTAAATGAGACAAAAAGACAAAACAGAACAGTATCTTAGTTATCAAAATGTCCTGGTTTTATTATATATTGTCTATGGTTATATAAATAAAAAAAAAACATTCTCAAATAAATTTGGATTTCTAAGAAACATAAAACATAACGTTAATATCTTTTACTTGAGATTGCACACTTGATGTCAAACATCCGAAAAGAAAATTCCTAGCCTTTTAATAAGGGCCTAGTAATTAAATAAAGATTGGGGAACGGATTACTATACACTGAAAGGTAGAGATGATGTTTCCAATAGGCTACTTGATTGTTTATGCATATATAACAGTTGCCAAAGTAGATAAAAGTTCAGTCAGGTATAAACAACTGTGGTAATTGAAGGCTGCTTGACGTTCGGGACTTCGGGAGTGATCGATCTCGACGTCTCGGAACACTCACAAGCAGTCTTTACGTCAACGACGCGACGTATACAACATTGTCGTGCGGGTTTTCGGCTTTGCGGGCGCTGTTAGTCTTGCTTTCTCGATCGTTGTTCATCTCTAGTAGGTAGCTAGGTGGATAGGTATAGCTAGATAGGTAGGTAGAGAGCTATAGGTAGGTGGATAGGGACAGGTAGGAATATATTAAGATAGAGATAGGTAGGAAGATAGATACACGTAGGTGGGTAGATACAGGTAGGTAGGTAGATAAATAGGGACAGGTAGGTAGATAAATAGAGAGGGAGGAAGGGAGGGAGAGAGATAGCATACATACATACATACATACATACATACATACATACATACATACATACATACATACATACATACATCAAACAGAGAAGGAAACAAAGAAACAAATAAACAAATAAAAATAAGTAAATATTTAAAATAGAATTATTGAAATTAGAAAATTGGACATTTGGAGATGTAACATAGGACTTTTTCCTCTTGGTGAGTTTGAATATGATCTGCAGCTGAATATAATAGAATTCTTGCTTTCCATTGTTGCTCGCTTACTTATTTACTGGCTTTTAAGGAACCCGGAGGTTCATTGCCGCCCGCACATAAGCCCGCCATTGGTCCCTGTCCTGTGCAAGATTAATCCAGTGTCTATCATCATATTCCACTTCCTTCAAATCCATTTTAATATCCTCCCATCTACGTCTCGGCCTCCCCAAAGGTCTTTTTCCCTCCGGCCTCCCAACAAACACTCTATATGCATTTCTGGATTCACCCATACGTGCTACATGCCCTGCCCATCTCAAACGTCTAGATTTAATGTTCCTAATTATGTCAGGTGAAGAATACAATGCGTGCAGTTCTGTGTTGTGTAATTTTCTCCATTCTCCTGTAACATCATCCCTCTTAGCCCCAAATATTTTCCTAAGCACCTTATTCTCAAACACCCTTAACCTATGTTCTTCTCTCAAAGTGAGATTCCAAGCTTCACAACCATACAGAACAACCGGTAATATAATTGTTTTATAAATTCTAACTTTGAGATTTTTTGACAGCAGACTGGATATATAAAAGTTTCTCAACCGAATAATAACAGGCATTTCCCATATTTATTCTGTGTTTAGTTTCCTCCCGAGTATCATTTATATTTGTTACTGTTGCTCCCAGGTATTTCATTTTTTCCACCCCTTCAAAGGATAAATTTCCAATTTTTATATTTTCATTTCGTACAATATTCTCGTCACGAGACATAATCATATACTTTGTCTTTTCGGATTTACTTCCAAACATATCGCTTTACTTGCTTCAAGTAAAATTGCCGTATTTTCCCTAATCGTTTGTGGATTTTCTTCTAACATATTCTCGTCATCCGCATAGACAAGCAGCTGATGTAATCCGTTCAATTCCAAACCCTCTCTGTTATCCTGGACTTTCCTAATGGCATACTCTAAAGCAATGTTAAAAAGTAAAGGTGATAGTGCATCTCCTTGGTTTAGGCCACAATGACATTTACTTCTACTATTCAGTTTCGGCAGGTGGACTGTAAAACTTCAGTAACAGTATCTGTTCCTGTGATGTGGAATGTAGACGTACAATAGAGACAGACACACTTGTTAATTTCTCCCATGCGGGATCACAGCGTCGCTCATTCAACTGTCTTTATTAATCTGTGTGACAAACTGTTAACGCATCGTTGACAGAGATGTATTTGGAGTGGCATTAAGCCATTCATTACGGATTGCTATGAATTGTTGAGTGGGTAATAATAGCTTGTTGATTTGTGGTTTATTCGGGATTTATTTACACCTAGTTAGTCCTGGAGTCATTACAACAGGTCTATAATCTACATTATTGCAATTGTCGTGTATTCGCGTCATTGTTCAGCCTGTGATATCATTTTCACTGCATTACCAATGCGGTTAAGACGTGATATAAACATGCATAATGACGTGATTTAGTCGTCATCAACATACAGTAAGTCGGTTAAGTTACTTATTACTCTTTGGTACAGACCTATGGAGTTGAAGTTCTTAGACATATGTATCTAATATTAAAAAAAATATATATATAATAAAATTGTAGACGTTTATTCGCTTTCAAGTTATTTCATACTTAAGTTTCTGCATTATTTTAGATTCTTGATCAGGTATAGTAGTTACCTTAATTTTTTTTTATTTTTAGTAGGTTATTTTACGACGCTGTGTCAACATCTATGTTATTTAGCGTCTGAATGAGATGAAGGTGATAATGCCGGTGAAATGAGTCCGCGGTCAAACACCGAAAGTTGCCCAGCAGTTACCTTATTAAGAGTACTAATTCGTGATGATGAAGATGGTGAGATTTAGAAAATAAAGTATTATTTGTGAAAGTTTTCTTCATTTATACAATGAACCTGCAGGGTAAAGTTTGGTAATATCGTGATATGAGTAATATTGTGATAGTTTTTTTTTTTTTTGAGAATATATTACAATTTTACTGAGCGAGAGGAAGATCGGTTTTTTGCGTCAACGTATTAAGGGAATGTTCGTGGACAAGTTGCTGCACAAAACCGGTCCTTCTCTAGCTCAGTAAAATTGTAATAAATTCTCAAAAAAACTATCACAGTATTACTTATATCACAATATTACCAACTTTTACCCTAGAGCTGTTAATAATAAACCTAACATACTTTTAACTGTATTAGTTCTATAATTACCTCATTATGAAAACAAGAAGGTACAGAAGTGTTGAAGATCTTAGACGTACTGTGTTTGTTTGAATATGGTAACAAGTATGAAATTGTAGAAGTTCTTGGAAATACAGTATTTTTGTGATTATGGAAAGGCATAGAATTATAGAAATTCTTTAACATATTTCTCTGATTAGGTAATAGCCAATAGAATTGTGTAAATTCTTAGACATACTTAATTTCCTTGGATATGTAAAAGAAAAAAAAAAGGTCTAGATCTGTGGATATTATTGGACTTATTTACCTGATTGTGGGAAAAGTGTGGAATTTTAAAAATTCAAACGTATAGACTTATTTAACTTACATTTACTGTATTTACCTGAACATGGATGGAAAAGAAGTGAAGAGGTGTAGAAGTTCATAGACATATTTATCTGATCATGGAACGGAAGTATAGAATTACAGAAGTTTTTACCTGCGTTTATCTGATAATGGAAAGGGAGTTGGCTGTAGAATTGTAGAAATTCTTACACATAATTCATTTCCTTGGATATGGAAAAAAAGTTTAGATCTGTGGAAATTAATTGTTGAAGTTCTTAAGTATAGACTGCTATATTTATCTGAATATCTTGATATCTCAACATATATAATGAACTATGGAGAGTCAAAAGTAACCTTAATAATTGTTTTATTAATTGAATATGTACAATAAGACTACAAACACTTCATCAATTTTCAGCATAGTCCCCCTACGTTCATTGGAAGTGTTCCTGTTATGCTAGGCCTATGTTAAAACTGATGAAGTGTTTGTAGTCTTATTGTACATATTCAATTAATAAAACAATTATTAAGGTTACTTTTTGACTCTCCTTCGTATTTGAGTTAGAAGATTAAAATGATTTGCTTTTGTGTTTTTTTTTTACACTGAAGAATACTTCATAAAAATTTTTATCGGCTTATTTTTCAGACAACTGTGTTTGTGTATATATGGTGTTTCATAGTATACAAAGTGTAGAGGTTGGTAGAGGGCAGTAAAACAAGACAAAAAGTTCTAATAAACACGTCCGCAAACTGGCTGTTTCGAAAATCTATAGGGTTTTATTATATCTCATCAGAACAGGTCCTCTGGGATAAACATAACATCCGATATGCACTAAAGAGAACGTTATAACATGTGCTCAATATGACGACCGTTCGTCACGTTCCATATTGAAAATCGTACACGTTCGAATATCCCTGGCGTATCTCTGATGAGTTGACAAACTTTGCCAGTGCATTACCGGAGTTCATTAACATTATTAAGAAAGCTGAATACACAAAAGTTTCAAATATCCCCAAATTAAAAATCCGGAGGATTCAAGTGTGGGGACTTGGGAGGTCATGGAGTTGGTAAGCCATGGTCGATATATCTGTTGTGAAAGCTTGTACGTAAGAACTCTAGAGCGTTTAAATGAAGGTGAACCGGTACACTGTCATGCAAGTACCACAGCAGGTGCCTTTCCCAATGAAGCACATTGTCCAAAATGTCATGTAGGTCATATTAGAGAAAATGGAGGCACGCATAAACATTAAGTCTGCTAGGTAAGAAATCATGTTGCAAATGCACGAGATTTATTCAGTTCATGACCACAGTGATGACATCTTGGAAACGGTTGGTTTTCGGACCTATGTTTGTTAGGACTTTTTGCCTTGTTTCATTGTTCTCTAGTCACTCCTACAGTTTGTACCTATACTAATATTATGAAACACCCTGCATACATGCCTCTATATTACAGTATAACATGCATCTCATCAATTTGTAGGCTATATCACCTGAATTGATATCTCGTCTTACGTTTCACATGAATTCATATCTCATCTCATATATCACATAGATCACAATCATCTTGTGTAGGCCTACCACGTAAGATGATAATTATGTCATCTCGTGTACCAAATTGAAAATAATGTTATATGATTGTCATATCAAATCATGTCTCTTACGTCTTATCAGATAATATCTTCTATCGTTTGCCAAATAAAATATTCCTTCCATGTGCTCGGTAAATGCAGTAAGCTAACTCTTATGTAGGACTCTGGCCCGAACAGAGAGAGAGAGAGAGAGAGAGAGAGAGAGAGAGAGAGAGCGAGAGGATGAGAGGGAGGGAGGGAGAGAGAAGTGCTATGTAATAGAGATCAAGAAAACTAACTGCCGCTCACGCTCGCTGTGTTCGTTGCATTTGTCTTTCCAGTCTCGTCTCGTCATTCTCGTGCGCTTGGAGTCTCGCTCATCATTCTCGAAATAGCATTTGGTCGGCGTGGAAAGATTTCGTAACTTTGAATAATATACATCATTGAAATAAATAACATTATAAATGTTTAAATGAGACAGAAAGATAAAACAGAAAAGTATCTTAGTTATGAAAATGTTCTGGTTCTATTATACATTATCTATGGTTATATACATAAAAAAAACAATTCTCAAATAAATTTGGATTTCTAAGAAACATAAAACATAACGTTAATATCTTTTTACTTGAGATTGCACACTTGATCTCAAACATATGAAAAGAAAATTCCTAGCCTTTTAATAAGGGCCTAGTAATTAAATAAAGACTGGGGAACGAATTATTATACACTGAAAGATAGAGATGATGTTTCAAATAGGCTAGATGATTGTTTATACATATATAACAGTTGCCAAATTAGATAATAGTTCAGTCAGGTATAAACAACTGTGGCGATTCAAGGCTGCTTGACGTTCGGGACTTCGGGAGTGGTGAATCTCGACGTCTCGAAACACTCACAAGCAGTCTTTACGTCAACAACACAACGTATAGAACGTTGTCGTGCGGGTTTTCGGCTTTGTGGGCGCTGTTAGTCTTGCTTTCTCGATCGTCGTTCATCTCTACTATGTATGTAATCACGATTTTACCTGAACACATTAGATAATCATTTGTGGCAACCATAATAATTCAGAAACGAGTCTTCGAGTCCAGAACTGGACGTGTTTTATGTATTTTGCCCCAGCTGTAGCGGCGTGTTGGTGCTTCTTTAAACTTAATGAGTTAAAACACAGAGGCTCTCCAGACCAGAACGCTTACAGAGCTGCTTAAAGCGGGAATCCGTGTCCAATTTAACCTCGTTTGCCACTCCGTGGTTTGCCAGGTGAGCTTCCACTTCCAAATGGAAGATAATCATTTGATTAAGCATGGTGTGCATTGCGTTTATCCTCGTGTGGTGGGATCCATTAGACTTCAGACTGTGCAGCAACGCTTGGAAATCTGTTTACGCCTCTCTGAGTAAACAAACCAGATCAAAACTAACAAACCGAATGTCAGTTATTGTTGGGTGTACGTTAAGTTAGGATCCGCCCTGTTTCAGAACATTTCTTTCTGTACACGTGGCCACTTGGTGTCATATTAGCTAGCCGATCAGCTTTAGCATTTGTTGTTTTCGTTTACATAGAGTGGATCGAGGGAAGATGTTTGAGAATAAGGTGTTTCGGAAAATATTTGGGGCTAAAAGGCATGAAGTTACAGGAGAATGGAGAAAGTTACACAACGCAGAACTGCACGCATTGTATTCTTCACCTCACATAATTAGGAACATTAAATCCAGACGTTTGAGATGGACAGGGCATGTAGCACGTATGGGCGAATTCAGAAATGCATATAGGGTGTTAGTTGGAAGGCCGGAGGGAAAAGACCTTACGGGAGGCCGAGACGTAGATGGGAAGATAATATTAAAATGGATTTGAGGGCGGTGGAATGATGATAGAGACTGGTTTAATCCTGCACAGGATAGGGACCGATGGCGGGCTTATGTGAGGGCGGCAATGAACCTCCGGATTCTATAAAAGCCAGTAAGTAAGGATCGGAGGAAGATGCCTGATTTTTTCTTTGATTGAAAATTTAAGATACTGTTCATTTAGTTTTGAATTTAAAATTGAAAAATCAAAGTCGGGGAGGTATTTTGCAACTATATTTTTTGGCACAAAACAGAAAAACCTTAATTACCTTGTTTATAAATACAGGTTTTCTTCTTACCTGCACTGTAGGGATCTTTCCCCGATAGTTGGGTAAGATGGCAAATGCAATTAACACATTTACCGATATATGTATTTTACTTAGTTTGATACATGTATATAACATATTTGACTTAATCTAAAGCTCATGGACATTTTCTCACTCGTTTATCACTACTTAGGAACACAGTCACTGCACATATTTTATTGCCGTGTGCAAGACTCGTGAAATTACTTCTTGCACACAATGAATTCAATCCAGTACATTTTTTTTGTCAGCAATCTTTTTAGGAGACGTTTTAAGGGTACGGTAAGAAATCCTGTATGCTTGCGATGCTCTAAAACAGTTTATGCCCTCTATTATAACATGTTCCATCGCAAGTTTAAGACTGTACTCAATCCACCGACTTCTATCAGATGATCTTGCATAATGTTTACACATTCCCTGCAATAAAACAAAAAATAAAACTCTTGCAATAAGTTGCCATCTTACCCCGAAAAAAGTGACCATCTTCCCCAAGTAAAGGGGTAAGATGCCTAGTGCTGTGACGCAACCTAAAATGGCGGAACAAGGTCGTTGGTTGTTAACAATACAAACTTTAGAACCTTTACTACAATATCCATTATAAAGGTTTGACAGTTATTACGAATTAAGGAATGTATTAAAATTTTAACATATCTGTACAATATTTTATAACAGAAAAATGAGCTTTTTCTTGCTTTTCTTCTTCTCACACAAGAACACGTGGCAGAGTGAGTTAGCTTCCACTCTACAGACATTCAACTGTGTCAGTGATCATGAAGACTTGCGGGTGGTGTTCTCTCTTGGAAGAATGTGAAGCTACAAAGAAATAAGCATCTTTCCCCGATAGCCATCTCCCCCCGATTCACTCTATTCTGAACATTGCTATGGAAATTAGCATTATGAATACTATTATTTAAAACACAGGCATAATTTTATTGCGGTGAAACTATTGTCACACCACTGGTTACCAGTTTGATCATCAACAGTAACATCAGGCTTAACGGCGTTAAGGTTAGAGAATATAAGAACGTCCCGTCGCTCTTATTTCTGGCAGCCAATCACGTTGTAGGTCGGCTACATTGAAACGTGTGCGTCTTGTCATTCGCTGCTGATGACGTTATGGACTTCCTAAGGCTCGATAAATACTTAATATAATTGCCCGCCACTTTGGTTCGTTCATTGGCGTTCGCAAAAAGCACACGAGGACGTTATTTGCCGCTCAATTATGTGCTGAATTACAGTGCGTTTGATTTATTATCATAGGAGCTACGACGTGATAATGTTTAACGGTGCGGCAAATATATTCCTCGTTTGGTAGCTCGACAACGCAAGGAAAAAAAAAAAAAAGGCGAACGATACTACCTACCTAGACTTTATAGAGCATTCACTTCCTAAGGCGTAAAGCAAAGAGGAGGAGTCACGTCTGGAATAACAGCGACGCGACTATAGTACGAGTATTTCTGACGTAGTTCGCATATTTTCTTTTTCACTCTTCTTTCCTCTTTGTCCTCTTATTTCATCTTTTTTCCTCTTTCACTTAATTACCTATTTCTTTTTGTTTCACTTACCTTATTCCTGCCCTTTCACCTTTTCTTTTTCCTCTTCAAGTTTCCCTTTTTTCACTTTCACTTATCCATTTCCCTTTTCCTCTTTTCCCTGACTTGCATTTCCGCCTTATTTCCTCTCTTTCACTCATTTTTCCGTCTCTCACTTCGCATTTTTCCTCTTTCACTTCTCCTTTTATTCTTTCTCACTTCCACTTTATATTTTCCACTTTTTGTTTCTTTTCCACTTCTCCTTTTCCTCTATTTTTCAATTCTCCTCTTCTCTATTTCATTTCCCCCTTTTCTCTTTCTCACTTCCTATTTTCCCCTGTATTCCAGTTCCCCTTTTTCCAATCACTTTTACCTCCTCTTTTTCCCCTTTCACTTTAGCTTTTCCTCTTGTTCGCTTCTGCTTTTATTTCCTCTCTTTCACTTCCACTTTTCCCTTGCTTTCAATTCTTCTTTCCCTCTTTCATTTTGTCTCTTTTTCCTTTCATTCACTTCCCTATTCTTCTCTTTTACTTCCCCGCTCCCGTCTTCTTCACTTCCCTCTTTTTTCCCTTTCATCTCTCTCATTTTTCTCTCTTTTACTTGCCCTTTTTCTCTCTTCCGCTTGCCCATTTCCCTCTCTTCCGCTTGCCCCTTTTTGTATGGGTATATTATCCAATTGGTGCACCCACCTATCACAACTACAGTACGACAATCCTGACAGTCGACGACAATGTGCGCCTGGGTCAGGCGAGTCCATTAAGTTACGTCAAGGGGTGTTAAGGTTAGTCGCTTGCCTTTAGAGCGATTGGATATGTCACGCGTGCGGAGAGCGTTCTGTTTCCAGTACAGTTAAGCTGTATTGCATTTCTTTACTGACCGCTCGCTCCTATCTCTACTCCGTAACTCTCTCCACTTCCCCTCTTTCGCGTCGCTGAGCTGTGAGGACTAAATAATCGGTCTGTACACTGTCCTTTGAAAGGTAATGAATATTAAGAATTTTTTAGAAGAACCTCCACTGTAGTGGTAGATTAATTTTTTTTTTCTGAGAATGCTTCGATTTTTCCTTTCTTTCTCATTTTACCTTTACTGCATTGCTCCCCTGAATATCTTGTGTAGGCTTAGTGTAAGAACAATGAAAAAAAAATAGGCTAAATAGAAACCTAACTGGGTCCACCCAAATTCGAATCGACGTGGAAGACGAATGCCCTGATCTTTTTGATAACGGTCCGTCGCAGTATTATTCTTCTTCTATTGGCACTAGTGTGAGTCGATTGTAAGTTCGAAAGTTCAAAGTTGGAAACGCTGTTGTCATTAGGCCTACTTTAACTTTTAGATTGTCCATCATATAAATGTTGGCTATAAGAATCGTATAATGTTATTGCTACATGATTACTCTCTTCCATATGGCTTTTATGCTGCCAATTGGCCAGTTGTAAACCCAGTTGCTGCCCTAATATAGAAGAGTCTGTTCGTTGTAAAACAGTATTAATTTAATGACTCATAACAGAGGGTAATGTGGGATCACTTTCATAGCAGTACTGATTGAAGTAATAAAATTGATATTTATTAGCAGACATATTATATAGACAGGACATCTCCAAACGGATTAGTGACTCTTAATTTCTTCCTTGTTAAGAAAGTAGGTCTACTGAGATGACTTGTAGAAAATATTTAAGTTGCTTAAAGTTTTAGGATATACAAAATCTATAAATGACAAGCTAGTTGGGTCATAATTGAATTATAGAAGTCCATTTCATCTTTTTTCCTTTTAGTATATCTTATGTTAAAACTCCCTTTAAGGATAAATGACCAGATAGTTTCAGAGATTGAATTATACAAACTCTGTTTAATCTCGTTTTCTTTCAATCAAAAGTTGCTAAAAACTTACGTACCTATATAAATAATTTTAGGGATAAATGATCAGATAATTTGAGCCACTAATTGAATTATGCAAAGTCTACATAATCTCGTTTTCTTTCAATCAAAAGTTGCTAAAAACTTACGTACCTATATAAATAATTTTAGGGATAAATGATCAGATAATTTGAGCCACTAATTGAATTATGCAAAGTCTACATAATCTCGTTTTCTTTCAATCAAAAGTTGCTAAAAACTTACGTACCTATATAAATAATTTTAGGGATAAATGATCAGATAATTTGAGCCACTAATTGAATTATGCAAAGTCTACATAATCTCGTTTTCTTTCAATCAAAAGTTGCTAAAAACTTACGTACCTATATAAATAATTTTAGGGATAAATGATCAGATAATTTGAGCCACTAATTGAATTATGCAAAGTCTACATAATCTAGTTTTCTTTCAATCAAAAGTTGCTAAAAGCTTAAATATCTATATAAGTAAAATTTAGGGATAAATGACCAGATAATTTGAGCTAGTAATTGAATTATGCAAAGTCTACATAATCTTGTTTTCTTTCAATCAAAAGTTGCTAAAAGCTTAAATATCTATGTAAATAAACTTTAGGGATAAATGACCAAATAATTTGAGCTAGTAATTGAATTATGCGAAGTCTTTATAATCTCTTTTTTTTTCAATCAGAAGTTGCTAAAAGGTTAAGTACATATATAAATAATCTTTAGGGTTAAATGACCAGATAATTTGAGCTAGTAATTGAATTATGTAAAGTCTATATAATCTCGTTTTCCTTCAATCAAAGGTTGCTAAAAGCTTAAATAAGTAATCTTTAGGGATAAATGAGGAGATAATTTGAGCTAGTAATTGAATTATGCAAAATCTACAAAATCTCTTTTCTTTCAATCAAAAGTTGCTGAAAGCTTAAATAAGTAATCTTTAGGGATACATGAGGAGATAATTTGAGCTAGTAATTGAATTATGCAAAATCTACAAAATCTCGTTTTCTTTCAATCAAAAGTTGCTAAAAGCTTAAATAAGTAATCTTTAGGGATAAATGAGCAGATAATTTGAGCCAGTAATTGAATTATGCAAAGTCTATTGCATCTCGTTTTCGTTTGACTATTTTTCAGTCGCTAAAAGTTAAAGGATATAAAAACATCTGTGAGTCTATTTTATGTTGTTTTCCTTTCATTATTTCTTAACTCGCTAAAAGTTTAAGGATGTAACAAACTTGTGAACGACTTGATAGTCTAAGAGAATAATTTTCTATTTCTGTTTTCGGTATTTCATAAAGGTTTGAAGGGTATAAAAATCTGCAAATAAGCACATAGTTGGAACTGTTCTATAATTGTCTCTTTCATTCCGTTTTCCTTTCAATTCTTCTTAAATCTCTAAAAGTTCAAGGATGTTAAGTCTCTTTATGGATAAATGGCGAAATGGTTTGTGACAGTAATTGAATTATACAAAGTCTGTTTCATCTTGTTTTCCTTTCATTATTTCTTATGTTGATAAAGTGCAACGATATTTATTTATTTATATATTTATTTAACTAGCTAGCTAGTGAGTACAAATCACATTTATAAAACAAAAATGTTTCTAGCCACTACCGTAAGAGCCAGGCTCGTGTACGGTGTGGTCTTAAGGTACGGTCACACGTCGCTACTTTTGCAGCGCTGCAGTACAAAAAACTGCGCAACTCTCGTACTGCGACATGTGAACAAAGGTGCAACCCGAAAAGTAGAGGCTGCCTAACCTGTTGCCCGCTACTTTTTCATGCTGCGCGCAGCTTAGAAGTAGCGACGCGTGAACAGGATTCTCAGGGTTGCAACCGCAGCATTTTTGATATCGGTTTTGTTGAAAATTTTGCTGCGGTTGCAACCAGTGTTGCCACCCAAATGTGCCAATGACACTTTTATTGTTTGGTTATATTTTAATGTTAGATGTGATGAAAATAAATTATTTGTAACAGTTATTAAATACACAACACAGTCGTCCACATCTGTTGAGTAACGGTCAGCGCGTCTGGCCGCGAAATCAGGTGGCCCGGGTTCAATTCCAGGTCGGGGCAAGTTACCTGGTTGAGGATTTTTTCCGCGGTTTTCCCTCAACCTAATATAAGCAAATGCTGGGTAACTTTCGGTGCTGGACCCCGGACTTATTTCACCGGCATTATCACCTTCATCTCATTCAGACGCTAAATAACCTAAGATGTTGATAAAGCGTCGTAAAATAACCTGCTAAAAAACACAGTCTGAGCATATTTGCTGACGATATAATTCATTTTTTTAATTTTCCGTAGCGTAGTTTCAAACAAAGAGGGTTGCAAACATTGATTACGTGAATATGCTGTTGGTTATCATTTAAGTATATAGGCGTTTTTGAAAGCTTTATAGTAAAAATAATGCCAATTTCTGAATCCTAGTTAGGACAGAAAAGCAAATAATAGATAAGTAAGCTATCGCATGAGTTTCATAATAATGCGAACATAACCACAAAATGTATATTGAGAAGTCAACACGGAGCTGGAAACCTGCAGCAAGACTGCGGATGCAAAAGCACCGCCTTGTGTGTGAACAGACTCGTAACCTCCAGTTGCAACTTTTGCAGCACTCGGGTTGCGCAACACGAAAAGTAGTGTGCAGTGCACAACTTTTGGCTTACGTGTGAACACGACACGCAACTTTTGCAGCTGCAGTACGAAAGTTGCGCAGCAAAAGTAGCGACGTGTGACCGTACCTTTAGTCAATAATATAACACAAAATTTACAAGGACAGTTTACTAAATACAGTAAGTAACTTAATTCAAACTAATAAATACAACACAAGAGCAAGAATAAAGAAGAAAGAGAAAAAGAGAGAAAAATACAAATTAATATAAATTGACAATCCGACAGAAGCCAGTGATATTCAGTAAAAAGATTAATATAGTCGACAGAAATAAAAGGTAAAAAAAATACATTTGTTAATATTATATATCATGTATAATTTTACTAATTTCTTTTTTAAAAGCTTCAACTTTAAAATATTTCAAATTTGGAAAATGGTTTGTAATTTTATTATAAAGTCTTGGGCCGAAACTAGCACCATGTTTAAGAGCGGCACTTGTATGACATTTAGGCTCAATTAATGGGAAAGTAGACATTTTTCTTCGAGTACGATATTCATATCCATTAGATTTATGTTTTATTTGAGTTCTGTGGTAATAAGTTAGTAAACTATAAAATTTGGTAAGTGATCAAATAGTTTCAGTCGCTGATTGAATTATAAAAATTCTATTTTATCTTGTTTCCGTTTGCATAATTCTTAAGTCGTTAAAAGTTGGAGGATATGAGAAAAGTTTGTGAGTCTATTTCATGTTGTTTTTCTTTCAGTATTTCTTAAGTTGCTGAAATTTAATGATAACAAACTTGCAATGATTTGGTAGTCTGAGAGAGTAAATTGTCTAATTTAGCTTTCAATATTTCTTTAAAGTTTCAGGCTATAAATAATCTGTGAAGAACATACAGTTTGAGCAGCTGTATAATTTTCTATTTTAACTTGTTGCCCTTTCAATAATTAAGTTTTTGAAAGTTTAGCGATACCTATAGAGAAAACTGTAAACATCCATATAGTTTGAACTGAACCAGTAATTAAATTATACAAAGTATATTTTATCTTGTTTTTCCTTCTTTAAAGTTTTGCTTTCTTACTTCTTCTTAACTTTTATTTTTTCCAATGTTTTATTCTTAACATTTTTACATATCATTGTGTAGATTAGGGGCCGTGAATACGTCGGTAGCGATCTACCGGGAGTTATTCAGACAAAAATTTCTCAAGGAAATCGTAATATCGAGCGTTATTCATGACCTCTCTCCGAATTGTTTAAACTGATTACATTGAAAGGCGATAGAGGGGGTGAAGATATTTATTTTGCAGTGAAGTAGTTGCTCATTTCGGACAAAATCCCAATACATAAGCTTATAAGTATTACTAGTCATGGAGCTCTATTTCCTGGAGGTTCCAATACTGACTTCCTGGCGCAATGCCGAAATGATAAAAGTTTTCCGAAATTTCTCTTATATCACTGCATCGTATATATCACTGATCGTATATCAGCAATTTCTGTGTAGGAACTTCTTATATATTAAATTATAGTGCGGATTGTTAAGAAAATACTTTCCCTTCCTCTCCAGAGAATATCCTTCAAAGAGTTGATGAGTGAATTAGAATTAGAGTATGGAGAGTTAGTTCTGTATTGTAAGGTGCGTTGGCTATATAAGAGAAAAGTCCTGCAACGCTTCATTAAGCTATTTTCTGCCATTACGGAATTTTTGAAAGAAGATAAATGAAATACTCTGTTAAAAAATTATTGCCATAATTTAGCTTTCTTAGTCAAGCAGATGGAAGAACTTAAATGATCTAACTTAAAACGTTCAGGAGAAAATAAGGAAATTGTGGAGACGATATCAAATACAGTATTTCATTGCAAAGTTAAATTTCTGATGGAAGAACCTAGAGTTAGTGAATTAAGACACTTTCCTAACTTAAAAACTTAAGTTAGAAACGAAGAGAAACTATATAAAAAGAAATCTAATACAAAAAGGATCACTGATTTTAAAGATTATTGTGATGGTAGTTTTCCAGAGTTAGAAAGTGTTTCATAATTATTTTAGTTTGTATCTTTTCTATGGTCGAACCTAATTCTTGAAGATTCTCCTTTTTCAATGATAGGAGACTAGCTGCTGAACTTGAAATTATCTAATTAAAATGTGATTTGTGTGGAAAATGTTGCAGAAACTGTAAGAGTGTCGTTCCTAAAGATAATTATCCTATTGGTTTACGTTTGAGGTTCCTTTCGAGATATTTAAATTGATATTTAGTCCGTAGACCTTGCCTAAAGCCACATTACGTTCATTACCCTATTTTATCTGGGGTGAAAATTGCGAGTTAAAGGATTGGTTCCTATCCTTATTTCAATTGTCATGATCCCATTGGCACGGCCTCTGATTATTGGACGGCATTTTTCGTACATCCTGAAGAGGTAATTAATTCAAATCAAGATACAGATTTGATCAATAGACCTATTGGATAATATCCACATGTTTCAACATCCACTGATGATTAATAGAACAATAAGAAAGAATTACCTGTTCCGCTAATAATACTCTCATTTCATTTTGATATTGCTCTACAGCTGTAAGGATTAATGACTTACTATTGATTTTGTATATCTTGTCCTATTCTTTGTACCAGTTCTAGTGGTATGTCTCTCTCATAATCTGTCATTGGTAGCGTCTTATCTTCGAAGTCTTCTATTGTTTTACACTGAAATAATAATAATAGGCCTAATAATTTTTTATCAATGCCACCAGGTTGTCTTTTCGACATTGGCTTATTTGTAACCCACTTCTGAGGTTGGGGCACCTGGAAGGCCGAGTTACATTACCCCCGATGACATGATAGAATGATTATGATTTTGATGTGTGGTGCCAGGAGAGGTCTTAAATCTAAACTTAACCTAAATTCCAGACCATGGATGAACACAGGAATAATCCCCTTTAATGAAAAAAATTCTGTGCTCTAACCGGGAATTGAACTCGGGACCTCATGAACTATAACCAGAAGCTCTGGTCATTAGAAATAATTATAATAATGCTGCAAGAATGGCTAACAATTGCTTAACGTCTACCGATGTTCAATTGTTTCACTAATTTGTGACTCAAAAATGATTTTGATTGTAGCAATGCCTACTCTACTACAGATGTACAGTAGTGGCAAAAAAACCGGACCGAACCTTGACGTTGATTTCAGAGTCTTGTTCACTCCAGAGCACGATACACTGGTAGCTAAGGGTGCTATTCAGAGACATTTCGCTAGCCCGCGCTACGAGCGTGCTAAACTAGCCCCGACTATCGATTGATTACTTGTACAGGATTCATATCATATTATATCGCTAACACTGATTTATGAATACGAAAAACGTTAGTTCACTGATCATCCACCGGAAGCCCGCGCTAAGAATGTCTATGAATACGGCTCTAAGACGTTTGTGGTTCGAATCCTGCCTGGGAAGGAAACTTTTTTTTGTTCCTTATTCTAATTTACTCCCAATACTTTTCAGTTGCTGGTAAAAGTCATGTTCTGGGAATAATAAGTTAATTAAGTAATAAAATATCGCTGCAATCGAAAAGTATTGGGAATAAATTTGAATAAGGAACAAAAAAAATTTCCTTCCCAGGCAGGATTCGAACCACGAAAGTCTTAGTTACCAGTCTATCGTGCTCTGGAGCGAACAAGGTCCTGAAATCAGCTACAAGGGTCAGCCCGGTTTTATTTTGCCACTACTGTACATTAATTTGATTCGTTTAGAAGGCTATGATTGTGATTGCCAACATTAGAACAAGATTCTCAAGTCTCGACTTACCAGAGTCAAAGTCTCAGAAGTATTGTATATGAATAGGACTTTCAACAAAGTTAAACTTTGCAACGAAAATCGACTTTGGGAAGTCTTCATCCACAGTCTCGTTTATGACCACCACCCTTAATGCTTATAGTGGTAATTATAGGAATATTTCGCATTCGTTTTTAAATATATTTGTCATACAAAAGTTGTAGGAATGATTTACGTAATCGAGAAGTGATAAAGGGGGAATAGGAGAGGATCCTACTTCATACTGCATTCGTCTACCAAATTCTCTGAGGATCTCTCATGGTGGGAACTACAGTTTCACCAACAATAGAATATTAGTTGTTTCTGTGATGAGAAGTGTCAGCTCAGTTTCACATGGGAGGAGTCACAGGTCTTTTAATTGTTGATGATTTAAGAACATTCGTGTGGCATGGCACTGAATCAAGGTGATGCCGGCTGAGATAAATTGCATGGCCTTGCGGACAAGGAAAGGAACGTTTTGACGAACTTTATAACACAGGCATATCCCCCAGGGGGCAGTGACCCACCGTTTCCAGCCTGTAATTACTCAGTTATGCCCGCACGTGATGTGATTATAGCGATAACACGACCGCAGCCAGAAACAGAATTTGTGCTCGGTGGTCTAGGGAATAGCGCATCTGTACTCGTCGGTTAAGGAGTTGAATTCCATTTGAGGTTAATAGAAGTTCTTTTTTTCTACAATGTTTTCTGAGGAGCCATAGTTGTCTTTTTCTTTATTCTTTATTTTGAATTGTAAATTATGTATTCCTGATTATCAAACAGATAAAAGGGTATTAAATGAATATAGGGTAGAAGAGAATTCACTGTGGGCTAAAGCAAGGGGATGCACTATCACCTTTCCTTTTTAACTTTGCTGTAGAGTATGCCATTAGGAAAGTCCAGGATAACAGAGAGGGTTTGAAATTGAACGGGTTACATCAGCTGCTTGTCTATGCGGATGACGTGAATTTATTAGGAGAAAATCCACAGACGATTAGGGAAAACACGGGAATTTTACTTGAAGCAAGTAAAGAGATAGGTTTGGAAGTAAATCCCGAAAAGACAAAGTATATGATTATGTCTCGTGACAAGAATATCTTAAATGGAAATATAAAAATTGGAAATTTATCTTTTGAAGAGGCGGAAACTGGGAGCAACAGTAACAAACATAAATAATACTCGGAAGGAAATTAAACACAGAATAAATATGGGAAATGCCTATTATTAGGCTTTTATCATCCAGTCTGCTGTCAAAAAATCTGAAAGTTAGAATTTATAAAACAGTTATATTACCGGTTGTTTGTTTTTTTTTTTTTGGTTGTGAAACTTGGACTCTCACTTTGAGAGAGGAACATAGGTTAAGGGTGTTTGAGAATAAGGTGCTTAGGAAAATATTTGGGGCTAAGAGGGATGAAGTTACAGGAGAATGGAGAAAGTTACACAACACAGAACTGCACGCATTGTATTCTTCACCTGACATAATTAGGAACATTAAATCCAGACGCTTGAGATGGGCAGGGCATGTAGCACGTATGGGCGGATCCAGAAATGCATATAGAGTGTTAGTTGGGAGGCCGGAGGGAAAAAGACCTTTGGGGAGGCCGAGACGTAGATGGGAAGATAATATTAAAATGGATTCGAGGGCGGTGGGATATGATGATAGAGACTGGATTAATCTTGCTCAGGATAGGGACCGATGGCGGGCTTATGTGAGGGCGGCAATGAACTTGCGGGTTCCTTAAAAGCCAGTAAGTACGTAAGTAAGTAAGTAAGGGTAGAAGGGAACCTATTACATTAATTCACAGAGGTAATAGAATAATATATCAAGTCAATGCTAACAAGTTTTGTTAATTTTTTTAGACGTATAATAATTTCGAGAATACGAAATGTAACATGTTGTAACGCTGCAAAGAGTACTAGTGCTCTTTGAGGCCATTGCTCCGCAGTGTAACTTCACTCTACAAGACTTGCGAGAGGAAAATGTGAACAAAGTATCTCATCAGATACATTTCTATCAAATTACTGTAGATACGAGTACGTAACATTTAACACATTACTTAACGTTACTGTGAACTCATTTTTTCCCTAAATTAATTTATGTTTAATTTCTTGACAGATAATAATTTAAATGGAGACTGAGTTACAAAATGTAGGGCAAAGTTGCCTAATTCCGTGACATTTAATAAAGTCTATATTTATGCGTAAATTGTAGTAAAAATGTTCAAATAACACCGAAATGACGTTATTTGGACCCTTAGGTACAGTTTTTACAACATTCAGTGTCAACAGTTTCACAAGTTTGATATATAATATATGATTCTTCATTGTTATACAATGGCTCTTAAATCCGTGACAGGGATCCATATTCCGTGATAGTGGTTTTCTAATTCCGTGAGTGATATCTTAATGCCGTGATACTAAAATAATCCTCATTAACTGCTTAGAAAACAAACGTGTATTTGGAAAAACACATTGAAGTCACGGTATATGGTTTTAATATGGATTAAGCAAGAAATTATAACACAGAAAAATGGCCTAAGTGACAAAT
This sequence comes from Periplaneta americana, assembly GCA_025594305.2. NCBI lineage: Eukaryota > Metazoa > Arthropoda > Insecta > Blattodea > Blattidae > Periplaneta > Periplaneta americana. The sequence continues at coordinate 38,914,039 of JAJSOF020000003.1, read as the reverse complement.
TTCATAGAAAATACTTGTGTCACTACAGGAATACATATTACATATTAATACATTATCAAGAAAATAAACCGAAAGTTAAATTCAATACAAAATTAAATTTGAATAAATTGAATTATAACACAATTATTTCTCATTATTTATATTCCTAACAACAGCAGTAATTAAGTTAAATATATGCCCTATTATTTTATTATCATTATAATTGATGTTTTCTACAACTTATTTCTATTATTATTTCCACAAACTATTTTCTTTCATGGACATTAATTTTCACAATTTAGCGTTGGCATCATTGGTCGAGTGAGCCAGGAAGGAGAAATATGAAAATAAATCCGAAAATGGGAAAGTTCCTTTTGCATTGTTATTGTCTCACAATGTTTAAATATCATACACCTCGACTCAGCTGACTAAAATCTACAGTAATATATCATTTTTATAATGCTATGTTAATTGTTACCTCAAATATAAAATGTTTCGTCAGGAGCGGTCACAAGTGAAAGAAAAACTTGCTGGTCAATCACCTTTCATTGGGGGAAAGAGCTTCTGCAGTAGACTGCTTCTATTCAAAAGCCGGGTAGTCAATAGAATTGAAAAGAAGACATCTCCTGGCATCTGTTAGGTATTTCAAAAACTTAAAAGTCAGAGACCACAACTCCATGGCAGTCAATTGAAATTTTATCACTGGATTAGGGATATCACGGAATTAGGCACCTTTACCCTATATTCGTATCAATGTTATTTTTAGTTTACATAAAATGTAAAGGAATCTTTAACGAAAATTGTTTTGTTTTATGATAAACGTACATTCATTACCATTTTGTAATTACGTAAAACCAAAGAAATCAACAGATACTATGAATATGAAATATGTTTCATGGTATTAAATTTAGAGTTAAAGAGGTTATAGCGTAATAAAGAATGTTAAAATCAAACAATTTGTGTAATTAATTCCTGGAATACTTTACGTTTTGATGTACAGTAATTTGATCTAAACGCATCTGATGAGATGTTTTTATTACATTTTCCTCTCGCAAGTTTTGTAAAGTGGATGATTGGAGTTACACTCACCCCCACTGCGTAGCAATTGCCTCACGGAGCACTGCAACTCTTTGCAGCGTTGCAACACGTTACATTTAGTATTCTCAAAGCTGTTGGAAGTATCAGAAAACTTAGTTGACAAAAGTGACTTGATCTAGTATCTGTGCGAATTGATGTAATATGCTTCCTTACACCCTGTATATTAAAACTAATAAAATACGGGAAGATACTTTAACTTGAAAAACTTAAAAGTTCTTAAGCAAGTAGGAAAATAGGTCAGGGGAACTAGCTCGAAAGTTACGCATGTTTCGAAACGGTGACCTTGGAGGGGAGTAGAATATAATTAAAGGTTTTACATTATGCTTGACTTTCTTTGTACGCAAGACTAAGAATGAATTTAATATATGCCATAAATGTTTTATTAGCTTGAAGTCTCTTGCTTTGTTTTTATCTGGTATTATATTATCGCTTTCACTGCGGCCCTCTTTACATTTAAAACAATAATGCCTTTGTGTTCGCGTGTCTGCCTACAGAAATGTTGCATGAAGCTGTTAGGCACTTCAGTCACAATACAACTCTTGTGGATAGTTGCGGCATGCTTGGTTAGTATATTATGTCTTAGAGTTTTCATTGGCGATTCGTAGGTTTATTTATTTTTGTAAAGAAATGAGTGTCTACAAGGTGACACATTATCTACGCTATCCGCAACAGTTCACTTCCTTCATTGTGTCGTGAATCACATTACTGTTCATTTTTATTTATTTATCATTCAAAATATATATCGTACATTAAAATATAAGCATTTAGTATGCACCCAAATATGGAGGTAACTCTTCTTTCCTGGATTCCACACGAAAGAGATTAGCTTTCTCCCACAATTCTCTCTTCCTCACAATTTCTCTCCTCACAATTTCAGTCCTTCTCCCTCTTACAATCTCTCTTTTACTCCTCACAATTTGTCTTTCTTCCTCTCAAAATTTGTCTCTCTATGACAATTTTTATCTTTTTTCTTCTCATTCTGTCTCTCTCTCACAGTCTTTCTCTTCCATAGTCTGTCTCTCTTTCTTAATCTCTTCCTCTCACAATCAGTTTCTTTCTTTCTCTCACAGTCTGTCTCTCTTCACCTCAATTCCTCTCACAATCCCTCTCTTCCTTGTCATAACCTGTCTCTTTTCCTTTCAAAATTTATCTAACATTTTGTCTCTCTTACTCTCAATCTGTCTCTCTTTCTCTCAAATCTCTCTCGCTCTCTTGTTCTCAAAATCTGTGTCTCGCTCTCACAGTATGTCTCTCAATGGTTCTCACAATCTGTATCTCTCTTGGTCTCACAATACCTCTCCTGATCTTACACTATATCTCTCTTTTCCTCTCACAGTCGTTCTCTTGCAATCTTTCTTCCTTTCACAGTCTGTTTCTCTTCACCTCAATTCCTCTCACAATCTCTCTCTTCTTTCTTGTCACAATCTCTCTTTTCTGCTTTCAAAATGTGTCTCACAATCTGCCTCTCTTGCTCTCACAATATGTATCTCTTTCAAAGTCTGTCTCTCTCTTGCTCTCAAAATATTTTTCTCCCTTGCTTTACAATCTGTCTCTCTTTCAAAATCTGTCTCTCTCTTGCTCTCAAAATATTTTTCTCTCTTGCTTCACAATCTGTCTCTCTTGCTCTCACAATCCGTCTCTCTCTTGCTCTCACAATCTGTCTCTCTTTCAAAATCTGTCTCTCTCTTGCTCTCAAAATATTTTTCTCTTGCTGTCACAATCTGTCTCTCTCTTGAACTCACAGTCTATCTCTCTTGCTCTCACAGTCTGTCTCTCTTGTTCTCACAATCTGTATCTTTTGCTCTCAAAATCTGCTTTCTTGCTCTCACAATCTGTATCTCTTGCTCTCACAATCTGCATCTCTTGGTCTCACAATCTGTATCTCTTGCTCTCACAATCTGCATCTCTTGGTCTCACAATCTGTATCTCTTGCTCTCACAATCTGTATCTCTTGCTCTCACAATCTCCATCTCTTGGTCTCACAGTCTGTATCTCTTGCTCTCCCAATCTGTCTCTGTCGCTCTCAAAATCTGTTTCTCTGTAGCATTTACAATCTGCCTCTCTCTTGCTCTCACAACGTGTCTCTTTCTCTTCCTCTGGCAATCTGTCTTTCTCTTGCAATTTTCTTTCTCTCACAATCTGTCTTTCTCTCTTACTTTGTTTCTCTCACGATGTCTCTTTCTCTCACAGTCTGCACCTCTTTTACAACGTGACTCTATCTCACAATTGGCCTCTCACTTTCTCTTACAATCGGCCTCGCTCTTTTTCTGTCACAATCGGCCTCTGTCTTTCTCTCTTATAAACAACCTCTTTCTCTTTCTCTCACAATTTGTCTCTCTGTATCTCTCTCTCAATCTCTTTTTCTGTTACAGTTTTTCCTCTCTTTTCCTCTCGTAGTTTCTCTCATTTTCGTTTACAGTTCCATCCCTCACTCCCACAATTCCTGTCTCTCCCTCTGCATCTCTCCCATTCTCACTTGCACACTGTCTTTCTTCAACTTTCTTACCCTTTGAAACGACTTATTCTCAATCGTTGTATTTTACATTCTCTGACACAGATACAAGTTTTCGTCTGCAAAAGCTACGAGTAAATTAACTTGAATTCTTCGCTTTATTAAAAAAGAGGGAACTTTCGTCATAAATCCTCATATAAGAAATACATTTTTCATTGTTCACAAGCAAGAACAAGCGCTTTGGGCTATCGTTCTTTAATTCCGGAATAGAGGCTTCCAGTTGAAAAACAAAAAAAGAAAGAGATGGAATGCATTTGTGAAGGAATTCCAGCTTCGAATCATTCCAAAGAAATACATGGAGGTTCGTATTGATTTTACCATCGTTCAGTGGTGGAGGGAAGAGCAGATAATTTTGTAGCATGCAAATTTGTGTAGGGAGACCGACGTATTGATTGCTGTCTGAATTGGTTCACAAAACGACGCCGTATCATCTGTATAGGTTGTTTCAATAATATGTCTATCGTGAATGACATTTTTAAACATCAGCCGATATGAACACTATTTTATATTATATAGCGGTAGTGAAAAATGGTAAATTGAGAATGGAATAGAAGGCTATCAAACAGACGGAATCAGAGACACAGAAAAATAAGCACACATATTAGGAAATTACTTAGAAAAGCGCATTGGTTACGAGTTACGGTCTGAAATAGTTATCATTAAAGTACAGTGGAAAAATAAAATAGAAAGGGGATTTAAGGAAATCCCAGTCATTGCTGGAAACGTCTATCTATAGGATACTCGAAGTGAAGTAATAAAATACTTAATGTACTTTCTATAACACTATGCTGTAACGTATTTCATTTGGTATATATATATATATATATATATATATATATATATATGCACATACACACATAACCCATACATGCCGTTGTTCCAAGACTTTTGTATGGAAAACAAACAAACGAATGAATAAATAAATAAGTAAATAAATAAATAAATAAATAAATAAATAATTTTGCTGGGGATGGAACCACAATGAGCGAGTTTAATGGCAGGTACAATATTATCTCATGCCTCCATGTTAACTTGTAAAGTAAGTGCTCTCATTTGAACGAGTTACCCAGCCGCTAAAGCCTTCAGCCTTTACAATCAGAGAGTTGTTCATACTTAAACTATGCCTACTAGAGATGAACAACTATCGAGAAAGCAAGACTACAGCGCCCGCAAAGCCGGAAACCCGCACGACATTATTGTATACATCGCGTCCGTTGACGTAAAGACTGCTTGTAAGTGTTTCGAGACGCCAATATTGATCACTTCCAAAGTCCCGAACGTCAAGCTGCTTTGAATTGCCGCAATTGTTTATACTTGACTGAACTTTTATATACTTTCGCAATTAAACAGTTAAGTAGCCTATTTGAAACAGTATCTCTACCTTTCAGTGTATAATAATCAGTTTCCCAGTCTTTATTTAATTACTAGGCCCTTATTAAAGGCTAGGAATTTTCTTTTCATGTGTTTGAGATCAAGTGTGCAATCTCAAGTAAAAAGATATTAACGTTATCTTTTATGTTTCTTAGAAATGAAAATTTATTTGTGAATTGTTTTCTTTTTCTATTTATATAACCATAGGTAATATCATATAATAGAACCAAAACATTTTGATAACTAAGATACTGTTCTGTTTTGTCTTTTTGTCTCATTTAAACATTTATAATGTTATTTATTTCAATGATGTATGTTATTCAAAGTTACGAAATCTTTCCACGTCGACCAAATGCTATTTCGAGAATGATGAGCGAGACTCGAAGCGCACGAGAGTTACGAGACGAGACTCGAAAGAGAAATGCAGCGAACACAGCGAGCGAGAGCGGCAGTTAGTTTTGTTCATCTCTAATAAAAATACTTTTTAAAAATAATTTTGATATGTCCATTGAAAGCAAGCACGTGCAGATCATTCCATAATTATTAACGCATTACTCGTGGAAAACCTCGAGGCGCTTTAAATAGAGAATGGAGCGAGACTTACCACGTACACTCTATTTTTGTTGTATCACAAATAACGTCACTTTTCGTGTCAAAACGTTACATTTTTTCTCGAACTTAGACGTTTCACAAAATCTCACATGTCTGTATATTGGGATGCCTATCGCGTAGGGAAACTGTACGAACAGATCGGCTATAACTCTTCCAATATCTGCATGATTGCTCTGGCGACAGAAGAATTTCCGTCGTAATGCTATAGGACTATAACCTCTTGATTCCTAAGACATATTTGTTTTACTTTCAAAGTTCAGTATAATTCTACACTTCAATAGAAAAGTAATTGAAATGAGGAAAAATGCTAAAAAAAATTCTACAGGTTACAGTAGGCCACAAATGCAAGTATTTTATACTATACTTCGAGTTTCTGCACATAGCCTACATCTTATTTCATATACATATTTTACCCTTAAAATAGGCTATTACGTTTACTGTGTACTTCGAAAGCATGTCCTACGGTGCCTTGGGGTTAAGTTGCTGGTCGTCATTTTCATTTAAAGATATTTGAAACGTGCATTTTGAATGGTTGAATCGATCTTCTTGTGCTTGCTATAAGTTCCAAGAGATGTCAGGAGCTTGACAAAGACAGGAAAGAAATGACTGATAATTATTCCACCTAGTGGCAAATTTGAATGAAGTACATTATGCTATACTCCAGGATCCAGAAGCGTACTCTTGTATAGTCTGTGATTGCTAGTGAGTGAAATTTTGGAAGAGTTATTACAAGAGAATTAAGTTATATGTACCTGTATATTTTTATGGAAACAGCATACCTTAATAAAACTTTGTAATTAAATGTTTGGTGTTTAATAAATTAAGACGATGGACACATACTGTATATTTATGTTGCTTATGTGCATATCTTGTACTTCAGTGCATATTTCGACGCTAAGAATATATTTCCGATCTCACATCTTTCCATCTTTTGGAGGGCCTTCCTACGGAGCTTCGTCCTTTAGGCATGTAGTCTAACACTTGTTTTGGGATTCGTTTCTATGGCGTTCTGTATTTGTTCCGTTCTGTTATTATTGTATTTCTGATCTGGTCCATTTTTGTACATCCCTTGACAGTTTAAAAAATCTCATTTCTGCAAACTGTACTTTACTAAGTTTTTTTTGCATAATAGTCCATGTTTCACTGCCATATATAGCATTATTGGGAGTGACATTGTCTTACAGTATTTAAGCTGCATGTCTTGTCTTCTCTTCCCTTTTAGTGTTCTAGAGATTGTGCCACATATATTCTGAAACTGTTGTAATTTTATATTAATATCATTATCTGGTTTATAGTTGATGTCACAGCCTAAATATTTGAAATGTGATACTTGCTCTGTAGGTGTGCCTTCTATTGATATTTTGGTTCTAATTGGTTATTCACCATGGAATGCCATTTCTTTAATTTTTTAGCAGATAATTTCATGTTATAATTCTTACCTATTATATTCAATGTATGCATTGACTCTTAAACTTTCTCTTCAGTGTTATGTCTTAAACTAATCTCTTTACCTACAATTCTTTTTTGTTCAAATATTCAGGATGAGTCAGGAGGAAAAGGTAATTGTTTGAGGGTGATAATATTGGTGATTCTGAACAAAAAAAAAGTTTATATGAGCATTAATGTCCTATTCTTAACGGTTTCGGAGGAAAATAATGGAAAACAATGAGGAACGGTAAAAGTGCAGGTGATAGTAAATTAAAACATTGTTACCATGTTCTGTGTACTTTTCTTTACAGAACATGTTCAAAAAGTCCACTAACAACTTCAGTGCACTTTGCAGCTCTTGTAGACAACTGCCGTGTTGCTGATCTGAGCTGATTTGGACATTCCTTTACTTGAGCACAAGCATGTAAAATGCGAGCGAGAAGTTCTTCCCTTGTTTACACTTTGCGCTTGTAGACTTCGCTCTTAAGCCAACCTCACACACAATAATCCAACGCCCAGGACACGTTTCATTGATCCTACTACAACTTAATGTCGTTTTGGTTGAATCCGCATGTGAGTGTTGATGAAGGGCATATGTTCAGATGCATCTTCTTGTTCAGAATCATCAATATTATCACCTCTCAAACCATATACCTTTCCTCCCGACTCACCCTGTAAGTTCTTCCCTTGTTTACACTGTGCGCTTGTAGACTTTGATCTTAAGCCAACTTCACACACAATAATCCAATGGGGTAAGGTTGGGTGACCTCGGTGGCCAAGAAATGATTCCACCGCGACCAATCCAACACCCAGGACACGTTTCATAGATCCTACTACAACCTAATGTCGTTTTGGTTGAATCCGCATGTGAGTGCTAAAGAAGGGCATATGTTCAGATGCATCTTCTTGCTTAGAATCATCAATATTATCACTCCTCACACCATGTACCTTCCCTCCTGACTCAACCTGTATATTAAATAAAACTTGAGAGGCTACTTCCTTGCTTAACACCCAGGTTTGTTTTTATTTCGTTGGATTGTGTACCTACCTTTTCAATTTTATTTTTTTTTTCCGTTTAAAAGCTTTGTGTTACTTGGATTAGATATAGAGGGAATCCCTTTTTAAAAAATTATGTTTCATGATACATGTCGTTTGACTTGGTCAAATGCTTTATTATAATCAATACTCAGCCTATACCGTGAATTGATGGAAGAAGAAGAATATATTTCTTGTATATATTTTAATTCTTATAGTTAATGTGCGATCTACATTAAATATATATAAGCATCTCTATCAGGAGTCGCATTGAAGTCCTTTGGATTTGTTGTATTCTGAAGTTTAGTACTATAATACAATGGAAGTTGATGAAAGTGTCTCTCATAAACATTTGAAGTAATTGGTTATGGGGTCTCTTGAGCGCTGGAGCACCCGCACAGCATGAAAAATTAAATTGTAATCCTCATCAGCGTTATGTCATGCCTGCCGTTGATTTATGAACTACTGAAAATACATTTGAATTTTCCATGAGTAGACTTGTTCGTTCTTCTATACAGTGTGCACCAAAATGTATCTTACACTTTCGCTGTTAAGCTCGTACAATCCAGGTTATTTATATGACCGTGTCAATACACTAAGGTCGAAATTCAGCTAATTGAAATGATGCCATCTCATCTTACTTACTTACAAATGGCTTTTGCAGAAACCGGAGGTTCATTGCCGTCTTCACAAAAATCCGCCATCGTTTCCTATCCCGAGCAAGATTAAACCAGTCCCTAGCATCATATCCGAACTCCTTCAAATCCATTTTAATATTATCCTCCCATCTACATCTCGACCTCCTCAAAGATATTTATTTTTGCCTCAGGTCTCGCAACTAACACTCTATACGCATTCCCGAATTCACCCATACGTGCCACGTGCTCTGCCCATTTGAAACGTCTGGATTTAATGTTCATAATTATGTTAGGTGAAGAATACAATGCGTTCTGCGTTGTGTAACTTTCTCCTATAACTACTAGAACATCTGTTTTAAGAAGTTTGTGCCGGTGGTTTTGATTATAGGCTTATTAATTTCATTGTGGATCATTCCATGCAAAAAATATGCTTTTGAACCATGATGTCTTAAAAGTTAAAAATATTGTAGTAGGTTATTTTGTATGTTCTAAATATGAATTTCACGCAATATTATATTTATATCCTTCATAGTTTGGCAGCAATCAGCATTTAAAATATTGGTTTAGCAAAAAAAAAACACGGTTTCATTCATAGAAGTTTTCTTACTATGTAAAAGAAGATGGAAAAGTGATTTCAATGTAGTTCGAAAGAGGAGATCCTTGTTTAAAAATTTCCTCAAAATGAAAAAAATGTATAATTTTTTAAGTAGGTACCCGCCGTAAAATAATTTAAAAAATTATACTGCAGAACACAAAATGCAATTCATTTTTACAGACGAAAAAAAAAACATGTGTTTAATTCTTTAGGGTATATTGATTCCACTGTGAAGATTTCAGAAAGTTGACTTAAATAGCATGTCAGTTTTTAATAAAAATAACTCACCGGAACAAAGGAGCTCAGAAGGTAGGCTCTCCCGTCTGTACAGAATGTTGCGCGATCAAGGTCAGGGAGACGGTCGTTTGAGATTACTCATCGTTATGAAGTCTCGCGAACTCTGCGACCGTCACACAGAGCAAGCGATTTTCAATCGTCGGAACAAAAATTAATAATTTTATTAATTTAATGAGAGATGGGTTAAGAATAAGATTTTCTTCAATACGAATGGAATTCCCATTAATTTAAATTGGTGCATTCGAATATAAAACTATTTCTTTTTTCCAATGAGGTGTTTTTATGAAAATTCCATTATATTATTCGAATTAGTCTTTAAGGTATTAAAATATGGTTGTTCAGGTTTACAATGACGTCTCTTTAGTTTCCATGACACTTCATATAGCGTGTCTAGAATATTTCATATTATGGATAGCATGTAACTGCCACCCATTTTTCAGTCATCCGTATGACTAAACTATTAATGATATGGCGGTCATAGTTGGCAGTTTAATTTATTTTCATAATAACGTTATTATATTAAAAGCCCAAAAAAATTCATGACATTACTGGCATATCCTTAAAATTTTGTACGGAATGGCCCTTGTATAATTAGATTGAAGTTTTTACTGCTTATTGATTCATATGAATCTTGATTTGCAGAAACTCAACGTGTCCAGCTGAATTATTTAGCGTCTGAATGAGATGAAGGTGATAATAATGCCGGTGAAATGAATCCGGGGTCCAGCACCGAAAGTTATCCAGCATTTGCTGAAAATGGGTTGAGGGAAAATCCCGAAAAAACCTCAACCAGGTAACTTGCCCCGACCGGATTCGAACCCGGGCCACCTGATTTTCGCGGCCAGACGCGCTAACCGTTACTCAACAGGTGTGGATTTACTTGTCAATGTAGGCTACGTTTCTGCTTTGGTATTCTGCTATTTGGTGGCCACGATTGGACTTTCCCACCTACTACACTGCCATGGTGAGCAACGCACATCATCATGCATTCCCCTCCGATTCGAATGCCTTCTTAAACACTCCACTCTCACATAGACTTAATCCCTGTTTCTCCCCTACAATAAGAGTTAAAATTTCACAACCGCGTACAACTCAGGGGCGTCGTATGCTATCTTTATGACACACTCAAGTTTTACGCAACGAAAACGATCTTAAATGTTTCAGTGTTTTGCGTAACTGCGCTTTCAACAACAGGGACTTCACGCAAGGGTAGAAAATTTAGTTTATAAAGCAGATGTAACAACCATTTGAACAATTGTATTTATAAATAATAATAGTAATTTAAGTAATAATGTAGTATAATTAAAATATTTGTGTGTATTTACTCACACTCCAAATGGGCAGTATATATACGCGATGGCAGTGGTAACTAATTACACTCAATGAACACAATTAATAATAAACACAATCATAATAATATACAATTAATAATAATTTAATAATAATAATAATAATAATAATAATAATAATAATAATAATAATAATAATAATAGTAATAATAGTAGGGAGAATCCTAAATTAAATGAAGCACGATCATTTAAAATAACATTTAAAGAAAATCTAAATTGTATCTTAACCCTAAGTTCGAACTAAAACCCACGAGTGTGATATGTTAATACCTGCACAAGTACCTTTCAGCACTACACTCTTTTCGCTGACAACTCACTCACTGCACTGGAACTACGACACATTTCACTGATACTATCCTGATTTCACTAACACTTCAAAAACATTTCATTGTTCAAATACTTTGCACTGCCACTATAAACTATAAAACTTCACCGACAGAAACACACTTCACTTGCACAACACACTTCACTAACACAACACACTTCTTCACTGATACAACACTTCAGATAACAAAATATCAATTACACCCTTTAAATAGTGTGTATAATATACTACCTTCTATTAGTAAAGTCCTTAAGCCTATTTTTAAATACATTTTTGGTTATTGGTAAAGCCTTTAGTAAGTCTGCAGGTAAAGCATTCCAGTCCCTAATCATAATTAATAAATAAATGGTTAAATCAATGCATTATAGTAGTAGGTTTATTTTGCCTGGCAGAGTTAAGGCCATGAGGCCTTCTCTTCCACTCAACCAGGTTTCAATAATATACATGAAATACAAAATTAGATTACAAAACAAGGCAAAAGAAAATACCATAGAAATTACATAAAATATAGTGGAAAATTACAATAGACAAGATCAGTTACATAATATAAAATTACAAATAGTCAAGATCGGTTACATAATATATAAAATAAAGTAGAAAATTACATATAATGAAAATCAGTTACATAACATAGGTAGGGGCAAAGCGATTTATTAAACAAGGAGAACAATCCGCCATTTTGAATCCCACAGTTAAGGCAACATAATTTTAACATGATATCGTGTATAAGGACACGCTTATGTATGCATTTTTGATGTTGGGAGACAGTAACTTTCACTATAGTTACCTGTGAAATAAGCAAATGCAATGGTGAAGTAAATCCATGTGTAAAGAATTTAAGTTTGAAAGATATTAAAAATATGAAGTAAAGTAAATCCTATGTGAATTAATTTAAATGAAAATTACTGAAATAATTAATTTGAAAATACAAAATGTAAAGTAAAGTAGACCATATGTGCTTTAATATTTAGATGAAAATTAATTAATTCAGTAACTAATTTAAAAAATATAAAATAAAGTAGCCCCTATGTAGATTAATGTCTTGATGAGAATTTGTTACAAAATAGGTTAGCCCCGAAACAATTTTTCCCTCGAAATTATTCAAATCAACTTTACAGCGAGTTACACTTGAAAGCTTGATTTGCATTTTTAAGTTGCACACCACTTCGGCGAGCCACGCTGTACATCATGTGTATGTATGTATGTATGTATGTATGTATGTATGTATGTATGTATGTATTTATTAACACTACAATTGGGTATACACCCGGTGGCAGTGATATATAATATACAATAATTACAATTACATGAAATAAAATATAATAAACGTAAATGAAATAAAATAAAATAAAATAAACGTACCGGTAATCTATAAATAGTAGATGCAATAAACCTAGGACTATAAATAAAAACTATTCTATAATAAAGCCTACGAAAAGCAAAAGTAAATCTAACTTATAAGTACTTCTATTTCACCCAACTATTACCAATTTAAATAATTACATATCACCTTAATTGATTACATACCAACTTAATTACATATCACCTTAATTAATTACATATCACCTTAATTTATTTACATATCAACTAAATTACATATCATCTTAATTAATTACATATCAACTTAATTAATTATATATCAACTCAATTAATGACATGACACAACTTAAATAATTACACTGCACCTCCAGTTACATTTTCAGTTTAATCTTCTCAACATTTTCTTCAATGTATTGATTTTAAGAGGACCACCCTGAAAGATTGCTGCAGGTAAGCTATTCCAGTCTACTATTGTGCGGTTAACAAAGGAAAATTTTGCCACGTCCGTCCTTTGTTTTCTACATTTAAACTTCCTAATATGATCAGCCCTTCCTAAGTATGATGGTGTTGCTAATCTAGCATTGATGTCGGTCCATCGGTGTATTTGTCGTGTACTAACTAGTGTGACTGTATGTGTAAGTGTTCGTTTAAGTGTAGTGTATGGAATGAGTGATGATGACGAAGAGGAAGGGAGAAAGTGAAACCCGGTGCCGGCACGTTGCCTACCCCTGTCGAATAGCACCAAGGAGGCCGCCAGGCTAATGACTATCAACAGTGACATATGCCTTCTCTCCGGGGAGATTTGGGATTTAGCCCAGGAATATTGGTGCACAATCTATGAAAAAATTTCTGACCCCGACTGGGATCGAATCCGGGTCGGCTAATCTGGTAATTGACAAGAATGCAAATAATTAGGTATTGCGTACATAGGAATTTAATGGTCATTTAAACAAATGAGCGATTGTATTTTGTAGATATTCACGTCAAATATTCAGCGCAGAACTGAACTGGGGCAACAACCTTTATGATAGAAACAGGAATTGAAAAGAACTAAAATGTAAAACCCGTGACCTTTCAGCCAGATGCTAACGCGACTAGCGACGAATCAGGAAATAAATACGCAGGCTGGAATAAAGCTTCTATTGAAGCAACTTTATATCACATCAGCATCTCTTGTCTGGCTGGAAAAAGTCAGAGAACATTTCCATCAATTTCACTCCTCTGAAAAGCACAATTGGGAATAAATAAATCCGAAGTTGAAGCTGGATTAAATAATATGATCAATTCATCAATCCATGTGACTGCCGTGCTATTCTCTTGGGCTTCGCTCTGTGAGAATCGGATTATAGTATACACCGGGTTTTCGAATAGACTTGGATTGCCTCTCTTCGTAATATGCCTGAAAATCTGGAACACTGCTCTGCCACAGTGGCCTGAAAAGCACAAAGGCAAAGATGCCTGAGTACATGTCATTGAGGCGAATGGGAGGAAAAGAGGTGCAGGTTTTATTCTTTCTTAACCTGTGCACTCTATGGAGATAATATAATCAACGGTATCAGATTGTACGTAATTTTTACCCGTAAAATGTCTGGTGGTCGTGAAGTGAAATTTGGATGCAATGCTTGTTCTTCTATCTTACAATACAAGAATATTGCTAGTCATTTCAATTCAATTCAATTTATTAGGCCGTTAGACATACAGTAATAGGCTTCATCACAGATACATTAAAAAACATATAATACATTTTAAAAAGACAAATAGGCATATAATTGGAACAGTAAAATTTAACTAAAACAATGAAAGTACGAAATATCTTGAAACTATAAAAAAAACTTCACCCTTAATGTATTAATTGTAATTAAATGTATTTATAAAAAATAATTTAATGCAAATTTGTGTTAAAAACTCACCAAGAGAGTGAAAAGGATTATTTAATAACCAATTGTAAAATCTAGTTTCAAAGCTATTGGTTGGTAGCTTATGTTTTTATTTTATTTTAGTAGGTTATTTTACGACGCTTTACATCTTAGGTTATTTAGCGTCTGAATGAGATGAAGGTGTAATGCCGGTGAAATGAGTCCGGGGTCCAGCACCTAAAGTCACCCAGCATTTGCTCATATTTGGGTTGACGGAAAACCCCGGAAAAAACCTCAACTAGGTAACTTGCCCCGACCGGGAATTGAACCCGGGCCATCTGGTTTCGCGGCCAGACGCGCTAACCGTTACTCCACAGGTGGTAGAGCTAAGACTAGATGTTATGGCACCAACCTGCGCGAAGTTTTAAATTGCCGGCCAGCGGGGTAGAGGAGTGGGGGTTGTTTGGGTTACGGTTCTCAAGCTCAGAGCAGCAGGCATATCCGTTTCATCTCTTTCTAAAAACATACGTCTTCCTTAGTATCACCACTTCCCTACTCAAGAGTGCGAAGGTAGCTAATGGAATTACGCCCGCTATTCCATCTTTTTTATTCTCCGTCCGAATCAGATGACTGATCCGTGATGGAATCAAATGTCCCTAAGTTTATGGTAATGTTCTCCAAAATACTGTCCATCACGTGCTCACTTTCAATGTAATTGGTCTCTACTTTCTTCACATGATCATACACTGATATCCATTCTTGGACGAAGCGATTGCAGAGTCGACCTCTGCTTATGCGTAGCGTAGAAATTACAGATGAGTCTTATTAGGACTTCCTCATCAAAACTGTCTACAGCTGCAACAATCTTCTTCTTCGGCTGTGATTTTTCCGGACTGGAGAAAGAATCTGCTGTTCCTGCCTCAATGTTTTTCCCTTCTTTCCTGATTCTTGCTAAGGTTCGCTTTGAAATACCAGTGGCAGCCAGTATTCTTGCACATATGCTTTTCAATGGAATTTATATTCCATTTACAGCCTCTTCTGACATGAATTTCCATACATTGTATGCTATTTCATGTCCTTGACTATGAACTACTCTATGATTTCACACATTAGACAATGCCATAATGAGGGCGGTCAGAAGGACAATGTTTTCAGTATTAGCAGTAGCGGTAGTAGCAGAACGATCTGAACACTCGGAATGCTAGTAACCAACTAACCCAACACTCCTCCAGTTGAGTGTGAGGGCGAGTCCAAGCAAACGAACTAAAATGCGTCCCTCGCGCTGGTGCCATAACTTCTCGTCCGGGCTCTAACTTATGTTGACTGGGAAGCTTATTATACAGGGTGCTTACGAGCTGGTGTTACAAACTTTCAGGGATGATCGCGAAGGGCACATGTATCAATTTGATATCAGGAACCCTGGTCAGGAAATGACCGAGTCGAAAGTTACAAGCAAAAATAGTTTTGTTGGAAATGAAATGATTTTATTACTCTGTACACCTTATTTATGTGTATTTATCTGTACTTCTTACACATACTGTACCCGTAAAATTTCTGACGACCGCGAAGTGAAATTTGCATGGCATTCTTGTTCGTCTATCTTTCAGTACAAGAATATTGCCAGCCACCGGCGTATTAAATTTAATTAAATTCAATTCAATTTATTAGGGTATTAGACATACAGTAATAGGTTTCGTCACAGATACGTACATTGAAAAACATATAAATATAACAAAATTGAAAAACACTAATATAATTTGAACAGCAAAATTTAACTAAAACAATGAAAATACGAAATATCTTGACACTATAAAAATTAATGAAAACACTTCACCCTTCATGTATTAAGTGAAATAAATGTAATTAAATGTATTTATTAAAAACAATTTCATACAAATTTGTGTTAAAAAATTCACCAACAAAATTAAAAGAATTATTTAATAACCAATTGTAAAATCTAGTTTTAAAGCTATTGGTTGGTAACTTATAATATTGACTGGGAAGCTTATTATATAATTTCATCCCCGTAACAGAAACGTTTGTGTCACTCTTATGTAATCTACAGTATAGAATATTCATTTGTTCACTCTTTCTAATTTCATGTTCATTTGTATTGACCACTAATGAGTAATTGTCGACATTATGTAGAGTGTAAAGTACTAGATCATATTATACAAATTTATGACAATATCTTTGTTTGAAAAGTGGTCGGCAATGTTTAAAATAGTTTGATTTACATAAAATTCTAATGGGATTTTTTTTTTGCAAAATTAAGACACTACCAATTTTGGTATCATTTCCCTTGAAAATTAAGGCATATCGGGTTATTGATTGAAAGAAAGAAAAGTAGGCACACCTTAAATAATTTTGAAAAAACGCAAGTCATTAGTTTTTTAATAAATATAAAACTCTTGATGATTTTGTGCATATATATTCGATGTGATTATTCTATGTTAAACTGGAGTCTATAAAAGTACTAGAAATTTTGTATACTTTTGTCACTTGTTCTTATTTATTAGATAACTAGCCATACCCGTGTGTTTCGGTGCACCTGTTGTTAACTTAAATCTGAATATAATTTTGTAATTACTAGGCTTCGAGACTTCGGACCCGATAGAGTTGTTCTAAGGGAAATCCGCATAACGGCGTACTGAGTATAGTGGTAAAGCGCAGAGTGGGTGGGGGTACTGTAGAATGAATGCCAACAAATACGCAAAGGAAAACGCTCTGGATTTGAAGGTTCTGATGAATAATTTGTTTTTCATACAAACCTATTTTCAAACTGTGTCTGAAACTATTACACGGTTAGAAAAGTCAGAGCAAGAGATGCCGGAAGCCCTCAAATTAATTGAGGAAATGACTCACAGAATTAATGAGACACCAAGCACGCCGGTTACTGAACGTGTAAAACAGAAGTGGATATCAATTTTATGTAAAAATAACGGATATGGAGCATTGTGTAATATAAACAGCAAATTAGTGGACATAGTCACCCGAGAATGAAGGACCTCTTAGAGACTGCAATAATGTACGTACAGTGCATCTTTTCACAGACAACCGAAAAAGATTTACATTTGAGACACTGAAAATGTATCTTGTAGTACATTGCAATTCGGTACTGTAACTGCACTTCCTAAAGACGACCAATAGGATAAATGAAGAAATTAAAATTGCTACATGTTCATTTCCACCATTAACACTGTGTATAATTAAACACAAATGGTTATAAAAACAGGAGAATAAATGCTTTCCACATTCTATTGACATTGTCATTGTATAATGTATATTTACTTTCAGAATGTCCATATGTGTGCGTTTCCCCATACTACCGTACTCTACTCTAAATAGCAACGTTGTTACTTCAACACAGCTCTACCTTTCACTACCTGCAGCGAGTCAACAACCTATAGTACAAGCACAGTAAACTTATTGCATCGGGTCCAAAATCTCGAAGCCTGGTAATTACTAACAAGGGGAGGGTTTCGGCTCGAACAGGAATTTTTGGTTAAAAATTTGTGCAGAGGCTTACCTCACAATGGTAATGAAGTCCGTAAAAGCATTCATTTGTGTAACTCTTCGTTTGGTTGGTATTGGTCAATACACTTCTTAAAAAAAATGTACATGAGGATTCTCTATAAAATGCATGAAACAGCATGGAGCAGAGCAATAAGCACAACACGCGAAAGCAACACCTGAACAATCTTCTGAATCACACTCCAGTGCTGAAAAATCAAATGCCACCTGAATTACATTTTTGAAGTCCGAGACTTGTTCAGGATTCACGTAACCAGCTGAATGCCAGGAATACTGAAGCATAGGGCGGTATACTGGAGCAGACAACTGATTATGAACAACAGAGTACATTTTCATTATAGACACTCGATTTTCCAAGTTAAGTTCTGGATTCTCAGCAAGAGTCCTTATGTAATCTGTTATCCTCCGAGCATATATTTTGTGTTGTCTAAGGAAATAGATATCCAGAGGCTGGAAATATTTAGTTTTTTTTTTTTAAGTGGAATGATCATACATTCCATGTCCTAGCTTTGGAATGATGCATTTATTAAGGTTGTGTCCTTGTGCGCATTCAATGACTCACACAACAGTGTACATTTTTGATTAGCTGCAATATTTTCAGACAGAACGTTGGAGAAAAATGTTCTTAAATGGGCTTTAGACAATTTACCACTCGCACTAGCTTCTAGGTTAGGCTTACGGGTAAGGTGTCCCACCCCTCAACTTGTACATTGCTCTAACAGACACACCACACATTACACAAACGAATGCTTTTGGGAGCTTTACAGAGATGTAAAGATGGGCCTGTATACAAATTTTGGATACGAAATTCCTGTTCGAGCCGAAACCCTTCCCTTGTTAGTGAGTAATAGCTTCCTATATGTTCTAAGTCGTTTGCTCCTGAATCATGTTGAAAGTTGTATTCAAAACTATGAATTTAACTGTTGTTATTATCATGCAATACTTCGTGGAGTTGTTCAATCAGTTCTGTTTTTAAGGTCGATGTTTCTTAATTGTTTTATATGCAGATAATTAAAATAGGATCATTTGGTTCAGGGAACATCCGTTTTTGGTGCAAGGATAATTAGTTTAACATTTTTCTGAGTTAGTCTTGAATGTACCCTTTAATAAATCATTCCAAATTAATTTCAATATAGAATGGATTGCGTACGAAGATAATTTTTATGTTGGCCTCACTGTGCATATTTTCTTTTTTGTTAACTTAATTTATACACACTTTAACATCTTTGGTCATATCGCGTGTCTAGAATGTGTGGGTATACCAGTAGGCCGTTTTTACTCTTGTTGAGTTCCTGTTTCTATTGTGTGTCGTAGATGGCTTGCGTTCATGTAACTGATTTTATATTTTGATTGATGTTTATGATATTGGTGATAGAGGCGATAATGAATCATGGTATGTAAATTTCCAATCCAGCATTTGCCTTTGTGATTGATGGAAACCATGAAAAACCCCAGCCAAATTGACGGATAACGGAGCTTGAACCCGGGGCCTTCAGAATGCGAGTCTCAATTGCTACTGTCTGAGCCAATTCTCTCGATTCATTAATTATGTTTTACTTTGTAACTATTGATTTTTTTATCTTTATGTCCAACATTATTTATGACAGACTTCTGTGTTAAATAGTTTTGAGAAAGGTGTACCTCAAATTGAAATATTACAAATTACTGAGAAAAAACGGTGGATGTGACAGTGAAAACACCATTTTTAAAACCTAATTTTCAAGCATCTAATTTGCAATTCATTTTATATTTCAGATGTGTCTAGTAATGTCATAAAATAATGTATATAAATTTCAATGAAAGACACAACTATCTGCAAATGTTTATTTGCTACATGAATATAAGGTATATAAACGTTTTCGCCTTGTGGGGCATCATCAGATATATTAAAATTATGTGATCTGAACTTAGATTAAATTAGATTTATGAAAGCAAATATGAGCATTGTGTAATACATAGTGATAAAATTTTCATGAGTTATATGTATACTAATTGTAACAAGAAATGAAATAAAATGATGAATTTTAATGTAGTGTAAATTCAAATTGTTTAAAATTGAAATTGTGTGTACATATAACTCATGTTACATTATAATACATATTTATCAAATAATATTATGCAAATTATGATCCATGTTAAAATCAAATGAATAAATGGATAAAATCTTGGGTTAAAAGTTTTTAATGTTTAGAAAAAAACACGTCTTGGAGAACTGTGTATCATATCGAAGTTTGCAGTAACCGATGTTGTAGGTTGATTGTAATGTGCGTATAAAATTATTATTCATATAGAGTACTTTGCTTGGTTATAATCTAAATGTTGTCTAGTTTCGATGCAAATAGTGGTTATCCTTGATCCTTTAGATCTAAACAATCTATCTTTTATAATGCATATCGTTGATGAATTACTGTGTTTGATTAAAGTAAAACTGTGTGTATATGGAAGAATTGTACGTATATGTCTCGGTGTATGTGGGAGTGTTGATGGTTTGAAGCAGAAAATATACATTATTTTATAAGCATTTAATTGTCCAAAATCAAAGTAGAACAATGGATGTTTTAAATGTAAAAATGAAAATTCGATCTCTTTTTGGACCTGATCAATTCGCAGTGTCCTTAAACATAATAAGAGGTAGAAGAAATATAACATATCGGATTGGATTGGCCGCTTTTTATATTTCATGCTAAATCCATCTTACTTCGACTTCACTACCTTTACTCTTAAAGTCAGACTCTCACTATCCCCAAGAAGTGTTACCCCACTTGATCTTCAAATGCAGTTCTGCTTAAGCCCACTCAAATCTTGAGAGTTTCCCGTAAAATGGGTTAAATCATGCGTAAGCAGTTCATGAGGAATACGGCGCGTATAGATGGAGGGATGAACATTTACATACGTGGATAGAGAGCGAGAGAGTGGGTAGGTCTACGAAAACTTTTCAATTTTAGACGGAGACTTCTGAATATAAATTATACACAAGAAAGTTCTTTTCTCCGTTTCATAATCCTGGCAGCACTCAGTGTAGATATATTCTAATTTGAAATTCTTTTTGTGCTGTCTTTAAACGTGGCAGTAAAATGGCAGTTTTTATATCTAAAAGAAACTTAAGCAATTCTTATGTTACGGAAGACCTGAATATTTTAATGTTTCTAAGCATATGAATTCATTTATATAAATCAGTACGTTACATATAACTGAATACATATTGCTTACAGATTCTTTAATACACAATTTTTAAAAGTGGTGGTAACACTTTCATATGATTATTATTAAATAAACAGGCCTAGGATCCGAGACAACTTAAGAATGAAGTCAAGTTGCAGTGCAACGGAGTACAGATGTAGTGAGATGGTGCTTTGAGTTTTGTTTACCTGTGCGTTAGCGTACAGCAGTGGCAAAAAAAAAAAAAAAACGGACCGACGAAATAATCAAAGTCCCCGAAATGAGCCACTGTGCATGCCACGCCCGCATTCACAAGATAGCGAGTAATCTATTGAAATTGTTGTAGTTTCGACTGCTGACGTAGCCCATTTCGAAAGCCATTAGAAAATAAGCTGGTAAAATTCATGTCCTGGGAATAATAAATTAATTAAATAGTAAAATATCGCTGCAATCGAAAGGTATTGAGAATAAATTTGAATAAGGAACAAAACAAGTTTCCTTCCCAGGCAGGATTCGAACCACGAAAGTTACCAGTCTATCGTGCTGTCACTGTGAACAAGGCTCTGAAATCAGCTACAAAGGTCGGTCCGGTTTTTTGCCACTACTGTAGAATCCGGTTTGTGAACAGAGGTATGCTATACTATTCTTCCGTCTCTCCCTACGAAACAAACTCAGGCCATCGCAGTGCGTTTTCAATTCATAGTGAACAGTTTTTTCGAACTAGTTGCAAGTATGTTACAAGGTTGTTCATTGTAACGATAACGCCTTCAACGTCGCCAAGGAATATGAAAATTTCTGAGGTATGTAACCTACTTCATTTTCCACCGTCACTAGATTGTACTATTAACAGTATAATATAACGCAGCACATTGACGTCGTTGTTTACATTCACAGTATGTCTGTCTACTATGTTCAAGGAACTCTATAGTCAAGTTGTGCGTACATTGGTTGCTGAAGTGTTCCGTATCCTAAGCCTGTTAATAAGTACTAAAGAGAAATTAACATGTACACATTATTTGATAGTCAAACTTTCAAAGTTACAATATCTAAGTTTCGGAAATGTATTATTTCCGTTGCCATGGGAGACATCGTTTAACACTGGGAACTTCACAACGTGAATTGTTTCGCCTTCTTCAGTTTGCGAAAACAAAATCAACAGTCATGTTAAAAATGGTTGCTTCACAGACATTTCCGAGTTAACCTTCTATCACACTTTGATATTGCTGCTTGCTCTGATATTGCCTATTGCTTTTGGCCTCTCAGGTCTCCAGACTTGACACAATGTGGCTTCTTTCTTTGTGGAGTTATGTGAAAGATTTAATTTGTGCCACTTGCACTCCAAGATAATTTGAAGCTAATACTTCACTTGTTAATTAGTTAATTAGTAATTACTTTTGTGGGCTAGTTTCGTGATGAACCGAAAGAGGGAAGGTTACTCCTAAAAAGAGGACAACTTTTCATGTCTGTATTCTGCAACAAATAGCGTCGTCTGAATTGCGTTCTGCTGTCATGATTAAGTAGGAAAATAATTTAGCCTAAAAGCATTGTGTGAACGAACTAAAGGTAACGTCAGGGTTAACATGTTGTCTAAGTCGGACCCAATCGTTTTGTACCTCCTGTATATCGTGATGAAAGTTAATATTTTATAATTTTCCTCTGAATTATCAGTATGATTTTATAGTGATCCAGTTGATTCCCACATTAAGTGAATTGGTTCCTTGTTTAATTAGCTATGAAATTGGGGCAGTGAGATGGCAGGTAGTTGATTAATTATCTAGTTAGTTGTCTGATTAGTTTGGCTGATTGTCTATTTACTCACGGATACCGTATACATGCTGTTTGCTTAATCGGGCTGCTCGCTGTTTCCAAGTCCGAACCGTGTGGCAGTTAGTTTAGTAAGGTCTGTATAAATACGTAACAAAATCAGTGATTTCTTATCGTGTTATTTGTGTGCACACTCTGAATTATTCGAACGTGATTTCACAGATGAGTCAAGCGAGCCGAAGTTGATTTTCAAGTCTATTTTAACATGAAAATTTGATTCAATAATAGTTTATATTTTCAGTCAAAACACTTATCAATATGTGAAGTCAGAAAATAATTCTGTTACATCACATTATAATTTAAAATTTGAAAGGTCACAGATATTTTCGACTTCTACATAAAGTCATCTTCAGGTGAATCCTTAAGCAAACAATATTGAAAATTAGGTGAGGGACTGATCAGGTACATTTTGATCTAACAGTTGAATGCACATGCAGGCATTTTACAAATATATGCTTGTCATGACTGTGAGGTTAAATAGTTTACATACAAAATAAGACACTTATTTACAAGGACAACTGAAATCTCTCACTTTTACGTGTGTATAAAACTATAGGCATCTATGGCCTGATATTAAAAACTTGTGCCTATAGTTTTATACACACGTAAAAGTGAGAGATTTCAGTTGTCCTCTTTTTAGGAGTAACCTTCCCTCTTTCGGTTCATCACGAAACTAGCCCACAAAAGTAATTACTAATTAACTAATTAACAAGTGAAGTATTAGCTTCAAATTATCTTGGAGTGCAAGTGGCACAAATTAAATCTTTCACATAACTCCACAAAGAAAGAAGCCACATTGTGTCAAGTCTGGAGACCTGAGAGGCTAAAAGCAATAGGCAATATCAGAGCAAGAAGCAATATCAAAGTGTGATAGAAGGTTAATTCGGAAATGTCTGTGAAGCAACCATTTTTAACATGACTGTTGATTTTGTTTTCGCAAACTGAAGAAGGCGAAACAATTCACGTTGTGAAGTTCCCAGTGTTAAACGATGTCTCCCATGGTAACGGAAATAATACATTTCCGAAACTTAGATATTGTAACTTTGAAAGTTTGACTATCAAATAATGTGTACATGTTAATTTCTCTTTAGTACTTATTAACAGGCTTAGGATACGGAACACTTCAGCAACCAATGTACGCACAACTTGACTATAGAGTTCCTTGAACATAGTAGACAGACATACTGTGGATGTAAACAACGACGTCAATGTGTTGCGTTATATTATACTGTTAATAGTACAATCTAGTGAGAGTGGAAAATGAAGTAGGTTACATACCTCAGAAATTTTCATGTTCCTTGGCGACGTTGAAGGCGTTATCGTTACAATGAACAACCTTGTAACATACGTGCAACTAGTTCGAAAAAACTGTTCACTATGAATTGAAAATGCACTGCGATGGCCTGAGTTTGTTTCGTAGGGAGAGACGGAAGAATAGTATAGCATACTCTGTTCACAAACCGGATTCTACAGTAGTGGCAAAAAACCGGACCGACCTTTGTAGCTGATTTCAGAGCCTTGTTCACAGTGACAGCACGATAGACTGGTAACTTTCGTGGTTCGAATCCTGCCTGGGAAGGAAACTTGTTTTGTTCCTTATTCAAATTTATTCTCAATACCTTTCGATTGCAGCGATATTTTACTATTTAATTAATTTATTATTCCCAGAACATGAATTTTATCAGTTTATTTTCTAATGGCTTTCGAAATGGGCTACGTCAGCAGTCGAAACTACAACAATTTCAATAGATTACTCGCTATCTTGTGAATGCGGGCGTGGCATGCTCAGTGGCTCATTTCGGGGACTTTGATTATTCCGTCGGTCCGGTTTTTTTTTTTTTTGCCACTGCTGTACACTAACACACAGGTAAACAAAACACAAAGCACCATCTCACTACATCTGCACTCCTTTGCACTGTAACTTGACTTCACTCTTAAGTTGTCTTGGATCCTAAGCCTGCTTATTTAATAATAATCATATGAAAGTGTTAGATGCCTATAGTTTTATACACACTTAAAAGTGAGAGATTTCAGTTGTCTTTGTAAATAAGTGTCTTATTTTGTATGTAAACTATTTAACCTCACAGTCATGACAAGCATATATTTGTAAAATGCCTGCATGTGCATTCAACTGTTAGATCAAAATGTACCTGATCAGTCCCTCACCTAATTTTCAATATTGTTTGCTTAAGGATTCACCTGAAGATGACTTTATGTAGAAGTCGAAAATATTTGTGACCTTTCAAATTTTAAATTATAATGTGATGTAACAGAATTATATTCTGACTTCACATATTGATAACTGTTTTGACTGAAAATATAAACTATTATTGAATGATACTTCATAACACTTTTCTGAAACAATATGACCTTTAAATTTATGAAAATTTGAGCATGACTGGATAAAAGAACATCAATGTGGTCAAGTGGTAACGAGCGGGAATCGTGCTTACATATTGCACTTCGGACGAGCTTGATTTCGTGTCGGCTGTTTTCTGGTTGGTTTCCTCTCATAAAAGTGTGCCCTTTTAAGTGCTTATTTTGGATTATTTCACACTGCTAATTTATGTGTGATGTGCAGGTTATACTAGTGGTTAAATGAACTAATTAATGACTGTTCGTATAATCACAGAAATGCACAAGAAATCTCATGTAAATCATTTTTCACCTACGTCTCCGAGTTAAATTAACCAATTTCTGCTGTATTTTAAAAATTTCGGCTGAATGTCTTGAATCGCGTTTGATGTAGAAAGTGTCGAAGGAGCTTGCTTATTATTTTTAAATTGATTATTTAACGACGCTTTATCAACTGTTATGGTTATCTAGCGTCCGAGTGAGAAGAAGGTGATAATGCTAGCGAAATGAGTCCAGGGTTCAGCGCCGAAAGATACCCAGCATTTGCTTTTAATAGGTTGAGGGAAAACCCCAGAAAAATCTCAAGAAGGATTTGAAACCGGGCCCGCTCGTTTCACGGTAAGGCATGCTAACCGTTACTCCATAGCTGTGGACGCTTGTTTATTACCACAAACTATTACATCCAATTTTAATATACAGTACTGAAAATGTTGAAAAACTTGATTACTATTATTAAGGGCCAAATTAAAAAACCTCTTTCTTATATAGGACAGGGTGTAAGGGGGGTAAGTGCCGTCCTTTTCACAGTCGTCGGGGACAGTCTGTAGGATCAAAAAATGTCCATACAACATAGAGTCAAAACTTCATAGTTTTTCCAGAAGAAAAAAAATCTCTTTTCTTATTTTATTCGCGTTATACTGCTTATATCATTAGTAAAATTACGAAAACAATTACATCAGTAAGTTATATGTGTCTAGCAAAGAGTTAATATTAGTTTACATAAATATTTGTGTGTTTATTACGTTTTCGTGAAATTAAATAAAAATGCATGCTTAAATTTGTTAATATTCTGGCGTGAGAGACATGGCAACGTGTTCAGCAGGCAGTACTCTGCACAGACGTAAGTACGAGTCAGCTGAATTCAAGTTCCCTGTCCATAGGTCTACTGTCGAGCGGATGGCAGTTCAGTACAGGGTATTCAATAAACATCTTACAATGTCATTCACAGTTTAGGAATATCATATGTTATTAATTTATGGAGAAAGTCGTAATTCAAGTGAGACAAGAAGGATGTATCCGCAAAGAAGATTACTTTTGTAGCAGTTTCCCAAAGATTTTTTAGAAACTAGGAGTCTCTTACCCCGTTTCGAAAATCACACAGCCAGAAAGTTGTTTAAAAATGATACTGCTTTACGGAAGCGGGAGAGATTAAAATTTTGCATTAGAAAAAGGTTCGTGTGATTTTGTGCAGAAAACCATTATTGTTTATTTTTTAGGCATACAATAAACAAATGGAGCAATATTGTTACATAAAATGTAAATTTACCATGATGTTCTATTAATGAGATTGAAAGTTTGTATTTGCTGCTCGTTTTATGTAAATAACAGTATTATCATGGTCCGCTCCTGCATTAGAACAGAGCATCTGTACCAGTATGTCTGTATCAGCTTAAGCTGTACTGTGTACTTATAATTCCAACAGTTCCTATACAGCAACGTTGCAAAATGTCTAATATTGTAAACTTTAATAATTAGTTAAATATTGCAGTTAGAAAAAATGTAAGGACATTTTTTCTTCCTTATGACATGAATAATCATCATTTAAAATAATGGCACTTATACCCCTTTGCCCTGTAGAATTGAGAGGCTCGAGCACCATACTTTGCAACCCACGAGATCGACGTCATGTAGAATGTACATATGATCGATATCTGAAGTGCCATAGCACCGTGGTTGTCCCGGGAGGCATGAATTAGACGCGCTCTGACCAGAACAGACTGTAATCCTCTTGCACTTTGATCCTCAAAGTAGCTTCAATCTTACGCCCATAACATCTCTTCGCATATCTGCAAACCTGTAGACCTGAGATAACAAGACTTGTACTGTGTTAAGTTCAGCTGAACAGTAGTGTGATTTAGACGACATTCACGGTGTTCAAAGTGTTCTGACAGTTTTGGAGGTTTACGTTGTGTTATAGAACATTTCTTAGCAGCGTATCTACTCTATCATCAAGAAAAGGAGCATCTACATGCTGGTTCCACTACCAAGAGTGAAATCCCAATAAGCTTTTCTTAAGATTGATATTTTGCAATAAACAAGACGAAGACCATTGTTATCGCAATAAAAATGAAGAAGGTAAAGGTGCGAATTCTACATAAGGGAGTAGAGCAAGTGGGCAACGTCAAATACGTGGGGTGTACTATAAGCAGTAACATGAGTTGCTGCCAAGAAGTCAAAAGGGGGATAGCCAGGGCCGGGTATTTATGGAGATCGCGAAAATCATAACATAATAGATATACAATAGATTTTTACTAATCTTTACGAATTAAGTGATTCTGATTAATAATATGCGGATAAAACAATCGCGACAAATCGCAAAATAGAGTTCTAATAGCGAAATATGAACACATTCGCTAATTATTACTATTGCGTCGTTTTATATCGAATTTCATATTGTGAGTTCTTTTCTCAGATTTTTTTTTCACTTGAATTTGTTATATATCCAAGTCGGCTACATTAGTGCACTCAAAAGACTGAGAATTCAACATTTTACTAATAATTTGGAAGTATTAATTTGAGGGATACAAGTTTTTTTTTTTTTTTCGTTCTTAATGAATGTGTGTTAAATACAATCTCAATCCAACAAATATTGCCTATTGGCCATAGCGCACCTTTATCAGAATCCAACGAACCTTCAATGTTAATTATTTGGAAAGTAATATTCATACTGAGTTAATACTCCCATTCCAAAATAATTGTATTTTCCAAAATTTCCATTAATCTTCGCCAAGACTACAAATCAATCTCCGCCGACACCAATATTAAAAAACACAAATGATAAAATTAATCTCCATAAATACCTGCCCCTGAGGATAGCAGTGGCAAAGGAAGCTTATAATAGAAAAAAGAGCATTTTCTGCGGACCTCTTGAATAAGAACTAAGAAAGAGACTAGTGAAGTGCTTTATGTGAAGTGTGGCTTTGTACGGAGCAGAAACATGGACATTATGACGAAGTGAAGAGAAACGACTAAAAACATTTGAAATGTGTGTGTGGAGAAGAATGGAGCGTGTGAAATGAACAGGCAGAATAAGAAATTAAGCTGTGTTGGAAAGAGTGGTTGAAGAAAGAATGATGCTTAAAATTATGAGCAATAGAAAAAGAAATTGGTTGGGTCACTGTCTAAGAAGAAACTGTCTACTTAAGGATGCACTGGAAGGAATTCTGAACCGGAGAAACGTTGGTGGCAGAAGAAGATTTCATATGATAAACGACATTAAGATATATGGATCATATGCGGAGACTAAGTGGAAGGCAGCAAATGGGAAACATTGGAGAATGCTGCGTTTGCAGTGAAAGACTTGCCCTTAGACAGAAAACAATGAATGAATATTTCAATAATTATTTTAGTGCCATTTTCATATGTAACGACACGAAAAGTTATTTAAATTCAGGTGCTAGGAAATTGATATACGAAAAGTCATACACCTAAGGGGATATTTATTAGGAATATTTGACAATTAGACGGTTAAATAATAATTTAAAAATTGACATGGGATTTAAAGAAATCGCAATGAAAGCGTAAACGTCAGCATTCGAACTAAAGTAATAAAATACATAATTATTCATTTGGGAAGACAGAATGAATACGCTATAACGTGACAACTTTTTATATTTTTCATTAATTTGCAAATATATTCGATTGGGACTTTTGCCTGGATTAGCCTTCAACGTGTCACCATTGCATACACAACAAAATTTATATCGTGAGGCTTATTTCTCTCGTGTGTGTGTGTGTGTGTGTGTGTGTGTGTGTGTGTGTGTGTGTGTGTGTGTGTGTGTGTGTGTGTGTGTGTGTGTGTGTGTGTGTGTGTGTGTGTGTGTGTGTGTGTGTGTGTGTGTGTGTGTGTGTGTGTGTGTGTGTGTGTGTGTGTGTGTGTGTGTGTGTGTGTGTGTGTGTGTGTGTGTGTGTGTGTGTGTGTGTGTGTGTGTGTGTGTGTGTGTGTGTGTGTGTGTGTGTGTGTGTGTGTGTGTGTGTGTGTGTGTGTGTGTGTGTGTGTGTGTGTGTGTGTGTGTGTGTGTGTGTGTGTGTGTGTGTGTGTGTGTGTGTGTGTGTGTGTGTGTGTGTGTGTGTGTGTGTGTGTGTGTGTGTGTGTGTGTGTGTGTGTGTGTGTGTGTGTGTGTGTGTGTGTGTGTGTGTGTGTGTGTGTGTGTGTGTGTGTGTGTGTGTGTGTGTGTGTGTGTGTGTGTGTGTGTGTGTGTGTGTGTGTGTGTGTGTGTGTGTGTGTGTGTGTGTGTGTGTGTGTGTGTGTGTGTGTGTGTGTGTGTGTGTGTGTGTGTGTGTGTGTGTGTGTGTGTGTGTGTGTGTGTGTGTGTGTGTGTGTGTGTGTGTGTGTGTGTGTGTGTGTGTGTGTGTGTGTGTGTGTGTGTGTGTGTGTGTGTGTGTGTGTGTGTGTGTGTGTGTGTGTGTGTGTGTGTGTGTGTGTGTGTGTGTGTGTGTGTGTGTGTGTGTGTGTGTGTGTGTGTGTGTGTGTGTGTGTGTGTGTGTGTGTGTGTGTGTGTGTGTGTGTGTGTGTGTGTGTGTGTGTGTGTGTGTGTGTGTGTGTGTGTGTGTGTGTGTGTGTGTGTGTGTGTGTGTGTGTGTGTGTGTGTGTGTGTGTGTGTGTGTGTGTGTGTGTGTGTGTGTGTGTGTGTGTGTGTGTGTGTGTGTGTGTGTGTGTGTGTGTGTGTGTGTGTGTGTGTGTGTGTGTGTGTGTGTGTGTGTGTGTGTGTGTGTGTGTGTGTGTGTGTGTGTGTGTGTGTGTGTGTGTGTGTGTGTGTGTGTGTGTGTGTGTGTGTGTGTGTGTGTGTGTGTGTGTGTGTGTGTGTGTGTGTGTGTGTGTGTGTGTGTGTGTGTGTGTGTGTGTGTGTGTGTGTGTGTGTGTGTGTGTGTGTGTGTGTGTGTGTGTGTGTGTGTGTGTGTGTGTGTGTGTGTGTGTGTGTGTGTGTGTGTGTGTGTGTGTGTGTGTGTGTGTGTGTGTGTGTGTGTGTGTGTGTGTGTGTGTGTGTGTGTGTGTGTGTGTGTGTGTGTGTGTGTGTGTGTGTGTGTGTGTGTGTGTGTGTGTGTGTGTGTGTGTGTGTGTGTGTGTGTGTGTGTGTGTGTGTGTGTGTGTGTGTGTGTGTGTGTGTGTGTGTGTGTGTGTGTGTGTGTGTGTGTGTGTGTGTGTGTGTGTGTGTGTGTGTGTGTGTGTGTGTGTGTGTGTGTGTGTGTGTGTGTGTGTGTGTGTGTGTGTGTGTGTGTGTGTGTGCGCGTGCGCGCGCGCGCGTGCGTGTGACAAATAGAGCCCGGACAAATATCCCATTGCTTGCAGGTTGCAAGTATAGCTTGTTTGGAAAGTGTAGTGGAGGACGCAATCCAGGTAAACTGGAACTTTAAGCATTAGGGACAGGAATGTGTAAGTAGCTAAATACATTGGAGTACAGGCATTAACTAGTGATGTGAAACAAATTTATAATATGGACAACAGTAAATGAATGTAGTTTATATTGTAATAATCATTCGTTTCGTACATGTGAGAACATAACAAATTACAACATATGAATATACCTAGTAAAAAAGAAATAATAGGTCTATGAAGGCCTACAATGCAAAATCTACTAGAAATTCATTTGTATTGTAATCTCTATTCGCAAAACACATTGCAATGAATAACAATGTATGTACAGGGCTTTTACAAAAAGACCTTTCCGGTTTCGAACACATGTAATTTATGTATGAATCAGAGGTGTATGAAAATGGTATCAATGGAAAGAGAAACTCAATACAAGTTTAGTTCCTTAATTCTTACCTTAAAGGTGTTCAATGTGCCCCCCCCCCGCTTGGTAACACGGCACATATCAAGCCTATAATCAAATTCCACGTAGGTACGCGGATTTTCCAACCCTTAGATTCTGAGGTTACCTTACCAGAAAGATGAAAAGTGGCTTCGTCAGAAAACACCACGGAACGAATAGATTCATCATTATTTTGAATTAAAGTCTGCATACTTATGCTGAAATTTCTTCGCAGCACTTTGTCCTCTGGTTTTAGGGCTTGCAGCAACTGTAGTCGGTACGGATGAAATCGCAACCGCTTGCGAAGATCTTGCCTTAAAATCAGTGTACCATTTACGGATTGTAGGCCCAGTGGGTGGATCTGCACCAAACTTTGTTCGGTAATGTCGTTGAACGTTAATAACCGACTGTATGACTTGAGACTTTCCCGGCGTTTGATGTAGAATAACTCTTCTCGGGTTCTCAGCCAGGTGAGTTGAAGATTAGCGTCCAAGCTTTCGACGGCTAGCTCTGCCATCTTCTTCATTCCCTGAAGAAGATGGCAGAGCTAGCCGTCGAAATCTTGGAAGCAAATCTCCAACTCACCTGGCTGAGAACCCGAGAAGAGTTATTCAATAACCGACTGGTTTACATCAAAATCAAGCTTTTCTGTCCTCTATAGAAGCCATTTCGCCTCACCAATGAACAGATTTGTTTTATATGCGCTATTATGAGGCAGTGTTACCAACTAGGGAAACAATATTGCCACAACTAAACTTTTTGAGTTTCTCTTTCCATTGGTGCTATTTTCATGCATCTCAGATTCATAGAACGTAAATTACAAGTGTTCGAAACCGGAAAGGTCTTTTGTAGGAGCTATGTATGTATGTATGTATGTATGTATGTATGTATGTATGTATGTATGTATGTATGTATGTATGTATGTATGTATGTATGTATGTATGTATGTATGTATGTATGTATGTATGTATGTATGTATGTATGTATGTACTTAGGAAAATATTTGGGGCTAAAGGTACGTTTTCCTCGGTGCGACTATTGCGATGATCGTTCAACGATAATCGTTGAGCACTATTTCTTTGTATTTTCTATATAGCTGTTTTCCTCCGAGCGACTGCCGCGACTCTAGAAAATACAAAGAAATAGTGCTCAACGATTATCGTTGAACGATCATCGTTGAACGATCATCGCAATAGTCGCACCAAGGAAAACGTACCTTTAGAGGGATGAAGTTACAGGAGAATGGAGAAAGTTACACAACACAGAGCTGCACGCATTGTATTCTTCACCTGACATAATTAGGAACATTAAATCCAGACGTCTGAAATGGGCAGGGCATGTAGCACGTATGGGCGAATCCAGAAATGCATATAGAGTGTTAGTTGGGAGACCGGAGGAAAAAGACCTTTGGGGAGGCCGAGACGTAGATGGGAAGATAACATTAAAATGGATTTGAGGGAGGTGGGATATGATGATAGAGAATGGATTAATCTTGCTCAGGATAGGGACCAATGGCGGGCTTATGTGAGGGCGGCAATGAACCTTCGGGTTCCTTAAAAGTAAGTAAGTGTGTGTGTGTGTGTGTGTGTGTGTGTGTGTGTGTGTGTGTGTGTGTCATGGAACGAACAGAAAATATTGTAGATCATGTTCAAAAGTAGGTAGTGTTTTGTGAAATTCTAGCAAACAATTTCTTATAACCATTACAGCATAACCAAGATTTGTCTCAAGAAAAGTTTGTCGGTGAAATACAATAAATGAATTGAATTGAAAAATGATTGGTCAGTCACATACTGCAAGCTTCTAAAAGCCGTTCCAATTTATTTGAAGCATGACTTTGTTATCTCGCGCAGGTTTTGTGGGCGGCAACACGTGGCATTCTTAAGGAGCGTACGCATTTTCGTCCACAGAGCATCCAAGGTCATGCTTCAACCTCCGTGGAACGGCTTCTATCAGCGGTATGATCGCTAACTCCCTGCGTTGTTGCAAATAAATTATTTCCTTGTTTCACTTTTTGGTGTTTGCAACGATTAATATATTTTGTCATCAAATAGGCTGTCATTTTTCTATATTCAATAACAATTATTAATTGTGTATCGCCACTGTGCATTCGGTATATATTATAAAACAAATTTATCCCACACCACGGCATCTGATACAACATTGCTGAATAACTTGTCATATACCAGCAACTAATGAGTCTTTGATTATGGTGGTTACGACTGTGCTGCCAGTTTTTGAACCCGAAACCCTCTTCTCTTGTGATTGTCAGATTCTGATGATGTGATCCAAAATTAATAGTAGAGAGCCGCCACTGAACAACAGCTGTGACGTAATGCTCCCGTGTTGCTGTCACACACGTACACACGCTCGTGTGTGATTCGAAATTAATTGCCCCTCCGTTGTACACAGAGGTGATTATTTGATTATGGTGGATCACGGCAAATTCATGATAACCGCTGACGTGGACTGTGGAGCGCGGGATGATACATATTTCGACAACGGCAAGGCTGCCGGTACTGTTATAATATGAAGCACCAATTAAATTAAGGATTTTCCTGTTGACTGGGCATTCAAATCCAATTAGGCTGGTAACGCCATTTGCTTGTGTTGTTTCGCCATACATGGTGCACGGTCGATGGCCCGGTCTTAAGGGTTTGTGAAGAAATTTGTAGGTCCCTGCTATTCACCGGTGATCCACTATGTTAAGGTAATAGGAGGAGTTTCACGATATCAACAAATGTAGAGTGGAAGGAAACTCGTTGAACTTTTATTTATTTATTTATTTAACTAGCTAGCTAGTGAGTACAAATTACATTTATAAAACAAAAATGTTTCTAGCTACTACCGTAAGAGCCAGGCTGGTGTACGGTGTGGTCTTAGTCAATAATATAACACAAAATTTATAAGGACAGTTTACTAAATACAGTAAGTAACTTAATTCAAACCAATAAATACAAGAGCAAGAATAAAGAAGAAAGAGAAAAAAAGAGAAAAATACACATTTAATATAAATTGACAATCCGACAGAAGCCATTGAAATTCAATAATAGTACATTATGCAACGAACCTATAATGGTAGTAATTAAGACACGAGTATGTTTGTTTATGAAACGATCGCAAACGAGTTTCATAATTTTCATACGAGCGTCTTAATTACCATTATATGCAAGTTTCATATGACTTTTTATGCTCGACCATATTTCTAACTTGAAATTATTCGTAAGTATTCATGTTATGGTTATGTAAGTGAGGAGCGGAACTGACCTGAATTGTGAGATGTGCGCAGACGCGAAAGTATTGATTTTTTCCGAGGAACGAATGTGTCATTGACCTGGATATAATCTAGAGAATAACTTGAACATTATTTTTTATATAACCTGGAAATTGATTTAGAATTGAAAAACGAGATGACAAATTGAATTTATTTGAATATTATTTACAATTAACGCTAATTATTATAGTAACAGAACATAACCTTCTGCGACAGTATTGGATTTCCAGCCTCCGTGACGTTTCCCTAGTTGTCTTTCGATTGCATATCCGAGAATAATCGGAAACCTGAACTTTAATGAATAGGTGCACTTTAATGACATGCATTAAAGGACTGCTACCAGGTGTATAATTACTACATTTCGGCATGGTCGAGCATAAAAACATGAATATATAGTCGACAGAAATAAAAGGTATAAAAATACATTTGTTAATATTATATATATCATGGATCATTTTACTAATTTCTTTTTTCAAAGCTTCAATTTTTAATATTTCATATTTGGAAGATGATCTGTAATTTTATTATAAAGTCTTGGGCCGAAACTAGCACCATATTTAAGAGCTGCACTTGTATGACATTTAGGCTCAATTAATGGGAAAGTAGATTTTTGTCTTCGAGTACGACATTCATGTCGATTAAACTTATGTTTTATTTGATTTCTGTGGTAGTAAGTTAGTAAACTATATTTATAAATTTCTTCAATAGGCCATACATTAAAATCTGTATAAATTAAATTTGTTGGATAATCCATATTTTTGATCAGACAAATTTTTATTAATCTTCTGTGTAATAAAATTAATGGATTAAGTACAGATGATGCTACTCCACTCCAATTTATTATACCATATTGTATTAATGATTGTACCAAATCTAAAAATATTATTCTCAATGCCTGCTTAGTGATAAAATTTCGAAGTATTATAAATTTATAAATTGTCTTTCTTATACTTGTACACATAAATCAATTTATTTATCCCAACTTAAATGCTGGTCTACAAGAATTCCTGGATATTTAACTTGTGTGGAAGGTGTTAGATGTGGGCAATTACAATTTCTTTACAAATCTGACAAAACGTTGTTCCTTCGTGGACTATTTCCTCTAAGAATCTTTTAAATTTTGTTGAGTTTCTATGCTTGCTAAAATGAAAACTGTTGTAGCTGATTTATAAATTTATTTCTTAGGATTTATAAAAAGTGTGATAGACTCCACCGCGACCGATCCAACACCCAGGATACGTTTCGTTGATCCTACTACAACGCAATGCCATTTTGGTTGCATTCGCATGTGAGTGCTGTTGAAGGACTTGAGACAGACTCCCGTGATTTTCAAACAACTGCATGCCAGATACTGTTAAGAACAGGACATATGTAGGTACATATAAACGTTTTTGTTCAGAATCACCAATATTATCACCCCTCATGCTATTTACCTTTCCTCCTGACTCACTCTGTATAAGTTCATATTTCGACATTTTCAAGTGCATATTTACGTGCATATTCTAGGGTTTCAGTACATACAGGGTGATTAAAAACCTCTGCGACAAAATCTGAGGGGTGATAGATCTTTCAATATGGAACCCTTTTTGTTAAACAACCTTTGTTTTTTGATGCGTCGTTTCGAAATTACCGTTGAAAATGTTTTTGTGCGGGCGTATGTCAATATATGCGAATGTGTGCACTCCTGTTTGTTGAGATGTTTATAAAAGACGAGAAGGTTGTTGTTGTTGTTTGTGTACGTTTAATGTTCAATACCTTTTCCTTTCAGTTCAGCGTAATCATCAACTGAGAATGGATGTCTACACTTTTCCCGAGTTAGCCGACATGGTAATGTGTTATGGGGAGGCTCGCGGAAACGGAAGAAGAGCTCTCCACATGTACCAACAACAGTTTCAAAACAGAAATCACCCTCACCACACAATGTTTGCTCGACTTTTTCAGCGCCTTCGAGACGATGGGTCTCTTCGTCCCCGGCGCATTGATGGAAGACCGCGTAGACATCCATTCTCAATTGATGATTACACTGAACTGAAAGGATAAGGTATTGAACATTAAACGTAAACGAACAACAACCCTTCTCGTCTTTTACAAACATCTCAACAAACAAACAAACAGGGGTGCACACTTTCGCATACATTGATATACGCCCGCGCAAAAACATTTTCAACATTAACTTCGAAACTACGCGTCAAAAGACATAGGTTGTTTAACAAAAAGGGTCCCTTATTGTTAGATCTATTACCCCTCAGAGTTTGTCGCAGAGGTTTTGAATCACCCTGTATAATTCTCAATACTGTTTGTGGCTCAAATATTAAATTTGTTCGTGAGAAAACTAAAAGTGAATGTATTATTAAAACTTTACTGTTCTTTGTTTCAGGTAAGTGGTGCGTGATGGAGTTGATATGAATGCTGTGCAGAGAAGAAATAGAAAAAGGAAAGTAATACTCTCTTATATTTAACTAATAAAACCATTCTTGTCATATTTTTTCGGACCTTCGTGTGTTTGTGTTTTAGTGGTAGGGTGGATAATAACTTTGACTACAGTCGCTGTAAACGCCGTTGATATTCAAATGTTTGAATTGAAGTTTTTTCATCTCAAAATACATAAAGGCTTTCATTTCGCATTGAAGATTAGATCTGACTTCGTGTAGAGCTGTAGGAAAAAATATATGGGTCAGAGAATAAAAAGAACCATTAGGATCGTTGCAGACGGCTAAATACACGTGATCGTTGAAAGAAACGTGATAACGTACAGAAAACAGAATACGTGATATTATCAGCGAAGGGATGGAAAAATTAAAGAGCTTGCAGGACAAAATTGAGGCTTTGTTTGAAACTAAAACTAAAGTAAAAAAATCATGAATTTGAGATGCAGATCATTAAACAATTTAGATCTGGTACAACAGTAATCTTATTGCGCAATACGACATTCAAATATTAAATGTGTTTCTAGAAAGCGCTGTTTTTGTAGGAGCGATGTAATATTTTGTCAGAAGAGAGCTATGTTATTAAGGCATCAATGTGCTGAAAACAGAAAAACGACGTAACGTACGTTAAGTTGTTATTTCAAAGAACGCCTAAATTATACGAGAAAGTAAGTAAAATATTAAATAAAACTGAACATACACATGAATCTCGATGAAAGAATGGGTTACAACGGACGACCTGTCGAAAGGAACCAATGAGTGTGTATGAGTGAGTTCGTAGTGTACAATCGTCTTATGAATACAAATATCATATCGTTTTCATGAAAATAGTTAGGTACTTATTTTATGGACAGCCTGTATTCTGGTTTGAACATAACTCATTAAATGTAATAATTTTCCAAATTTTATGTGGTAAATGACTAATCATCAAAGAGTTGGGAAGCATGGCTGAATAGACTTTTTCTATGTCTTTCTATCCCTCATCATAGAACGTCTTTATACTATCTTCCTATACTGTAGAAATACCTCGCCTTTGGAATTCGTTACCTAATGACGTCAGGGACTGCCGTACTTTATCACAATTCAAAATTAAATTGGAAAATTTTGTCTTAGGTAATGTTTTTAGGTATTGCTAGAAGTATTGATTTGTGTTTTTTTTCTTTTTCTTTTTTAATCTAGATTAAAATTGCAAGTTTCTTGTTTATGTTAGTTAATTAGTTAGGATACAATTAATTATGATACTTAAGCACTCATTTAAAGTTTGTGTGACTGCGACCTGTGCATATTTTTGTGTGGCTTTACTTTGTTTATAGTGTTTTTTTCTCTCTCTTTATTTCTTGTGTAGCTTTACTTTGTATACTGGGTGTTCATTTCAAAATGTGTCATGACGTCAGTGTTGTGAGTCAGCGATTTGGAGCGAGTTTCAGCTTTTATGTCAGAGAAGTTGCCTATATTTAAGGCGTTCAATCTGAACTTGAGAACGTGTACGGTATAACTTGAACGTCGTAGCAACAGATGGCGGTCTGTACGGTCTTTGTGCTACCATAACCTCTTTCGAACTGTGTTTTGCTCGGGCAAGTCGTACGCAGGATATTTGTTATCATCGGTTGCGTACGGCAACATTCGACAATACAAATCAAATGCTCCGTGTCCATGTTGACCGTCGAAGTTAATGTCAACAAATACGTAAGTAATCGTTCTGACTCTCTCCCCATATCCCGACAGTAAGAAAAAAAAATTGCCTCTGTAGACTACGTATTTCTAAACAATTCACATTCCTGCCACTACCAGCGTTACCGTACGTATCGGTACGTACTCTTCAGAATGAACGCCGTACTTGCTAGGCAACTTGTCTACCACATAGGTAATTCGGCTTTGCGGAAGTGTAGGAAGATCGAATTCTCTAGGTTCATCGACTAGCCACATGACGACATACAGCGAGCCATGACACACTTTGAACTGAACACCCAGTATAGTGTATTTTTTTCTGTTTATTTCTATTACTGTATTTGTATTCCTGGTGTTGTGGAAGAGAAGGCCTGATGGCCTTAACTACACCAGAATAAATAAATAAATAAACGTTAATAGACGTAAACTTATTTTTTCAATCTTCGCTTTCATTGGCATTACTATCTTCGTTTGTCGCAGGCCAAGTGTACAGTTCTGTGTAGAAACCTTTCACTTCATCCGGTACGAATTGCATAAGCTTCTTAAGGTCCCATTTTTTTAACATTAATTGGTATCCTCGAGTTATATGCTGGGTTTGTTGGCAGTTTAAATGGTAAATTTTCATCAAAAACTGAACAAAGTAAGACTAAAAGTAAAAGTTCTTGGAGGTTTTTTTACGTAGTTTACATTTATTACGTTAATTACGTATTATTTACGCGTATTTTACTGTAAATAATGTAAATAACCTTGCCCAGGACCTAAAGTTCGAGCAGTATGTGTTTAGCAGATTTGTGATGTAGTGATGGTTGTGATAAATTGAAACTGGCGTAAATTCGCTGATCTCGAATGAACCGAAAGCTATAATAGTTCAGTAATTGGCCACATAATTGAAAATGCACTGGCGAGATTAATTAATTTTCACTAAAATAGTTGACAGTTTCAGGGCCTACGTGTCATCATTTGAAGGCAGCCTCCAGCTAACAGGCATTTAGTTACTCTAAAATATTTGAGCGTCATGCACACTTTAATTTTTCTTGTTTTCTTTTCTTCCTGCTTCCTTTTTTTTACTTTCAAACTTAATTCGTTCTCTATATGTTTACTTGTCCGTTTTTGTGGCCGTTTGGATAGCGCGTGCGCTTTCAACGAAGCGGTTCGATTTTAAAAGTGAGGAATGGAAAAAAATTATCTTCTGTCAACGGTTAAGTTATAACTGAATCTTGGAAAATTTAGTGGCCCAAATTTTGTTTCTGGGTCTGTACTCTTAATGCATAATAATAATAATAATAATAATAATAATAATAATAATAATAATAATAATAATAATAATAATAATAATAATAATAATATTTATTATTATTATTATTATTAATATTATTATTATTAATAATGTTATTACTATTGTTAATAATAATGTTATTACTATTGTTATTAATAATATTATTATTATTGCTATTATTATTAATAATATTATTACTATTATTATTATTATTATTATTATTATTAATATTATTATTAACATTATTATTATTATTATTATTAATATTATTATTGGATTTACCGTTATTCATTTCATTTTATTTCGTTTGGAAGAACTGGAAGTTAAACCCGTGACTAATTTCCTATATGAATACAGAGCTAACTGCAAGAGCCATGTTAAAGAATGCCTGAGAACTATGGCGAAAACAGCCTTAGGTTATCGTTCTTTCGGAAGACGATCTTTTGGATGACCCTTAAAAAATAAAGCCCGCAACGGATCACTAGGTCCGAAGTTTGAACTGATTGATGATGATTGTGATGGTGATAGCCTATTCCATTCATTAGACACACTTAAATCTTAAAAACAAATTGTATTTATTTATCTTAATTCCATTAGCCTAATTCCTCTATAAACATTATTCGTAACGATTGGGATTTTCTCAAACCTTCTGTCACTTTTTTTAGTTTAATTTTGCTTTCCTTTTTCCTTTCTTCGTTTCCTTTCTTTATACAGTAGTTCTTTGTCACCTAATCGTTTGCTTCAATTGTTTGTTATTGCTTTCCGCTTGTTCATTTACTCTTAAAAACAGTTTGCAAGTGTTTAAACGTAAATACATTTCCCATTAATTTGAGTTAGCCCAAAACTTAAGGCAATTTCAATTGGAACCCATGTGTTAACATTTGTATATCAAAGAACACAGCAGTTTCAGAGGGGTACAGCGTCTTACAAAAGCTGTGTTTTGTTTAAAATGTCTGAATGCAACGTTATCGAGTATTACGCTAGTATAACAGCCACGTGCGTCCGTGTGCAGGTGCCTTTAATTGCTGACGTCATACAAACGATTGCTGCCCCTGCGCCCACAGTTTTAATGGCCCAGGAGTGACCAATATTTAGATTTCTCCTGTTACTGTTGTAGTTGTTTCGTTCTCCAGTACAATACATAGAATTTTATTTTCGTCTTTTAAATATCGTATGTTTTATAGAGAGAGGGTTGTAAATCCAGTGATTCCTATAAAGCTAGGTGCCTATGTAGCAGGAAAAGTTAACTGTAGGAACATACAGCGTATTCCGAATCTCACCGGAGCGGTGGACAACAATGACGTCACGCTGCAGCGAATTAGGAACACAACTGCTGGAAGGATTGATGGCTGTCATGGCGACTGTATAAGTTGTTGTCTGTGCTACGGTAGCAAAATTTTGCTAAATTTCCGTACTGCCATCTCGTTCAAAGAAAAGAGAGCATAAACAATTTATTTCTTGAACCGGTAGTAATAACTGGTCCGTTGACATGTTCGCTCATAAGCCATTAACATATTGTTTTTACGTTGTGCTCGTTACAAACAATACAGCAGAACTAAAGCAGAACACACCGCCATGACACAACAGTTCACGATGTCATTCGTGTGTTAATTCCCGCCCTATACAAGAACCAATCAGATTCACTGATGGCGGCTGATGGAGATTGCCACCACCTCTGCAAGCTGATGGCACCGGTGCGACACCGGTGGATCATCAGTGAAGCCATCGGTGAAATTCGGAACACCGTGATGCCATAAGATTGCTCAGCTCTGAGATTCGGAATACGCTCATAGTAAAACGCCCTCACATCAAAAAATAAATATATAACAAGTAAAAATAATCCCGAATTATTAGTAGTGGGTAAAACGCCGAACTTTCATCAAAATTGTAAATATAGAATACAGGGCGATTGAGGAGGAATATTAAATACTTTAGTGGTAGTAGTATGGACTATTCTGACCCAAAAAGTTTATATAAACGTGTGTCCAATTTTCAGTGGGTGTAGAGATACAGCTGTTTGAATGTTATGTATAACAAGTGTTACAAATGGTATGAAGGAACGACAAATAACTACGTGCAGAGAAATACCACGTGTCGCTTTCCTCAGATTATCTTAGATCGACACCGTCCATAATGGGTGTACTTGCCTACAAAGATGGACATGTTCTTCCAGCATAACGGAGCCCCTTTACATTTTACTCGTCGGATGAAATGTACTCTAAATCTCACATTTCCCGAACTATGGATCTACCGCGGTGGTCACATGCATTGGCCACCAAGATCCCCAGACCTTACTCCTATCTATTTTTGTATGTGAGTGGATGAAAGGCACAGCGTACAAACATATAGTTAACAGAAGGGACGGATTGGTCACTCACATTAATTATAGTGCTGCCCTCATAAAATAACGACAACACTGCCTCAGGGGAACATCACTTACTGTTATTAAGAGAGCGGGGAATTGCATTGAACTGTTGAAATGTATTGATACCATATAAATAAGATATAAATGTAATCATTAAATCGTTCGTCTTTGCTTCTTGTAACGCAGTGGCGATTCCGCCATAATGGATATGAGGATGATCCTACAGTTTAATTTCGTGCCTCTGAGGATACAAAATATATGTTAACTCCTGCGAAAACATTTTAATTACAGATTTTGATTTTCAATGCGTCCCGACGTATTAATTTCCTTTAAGCTTCCACTTTCCTTCGTCAGTTGTCGCCACTTCACAGCTCAGAAATAATTTCCGAGGAACCATCCAAATATCTTGTCCACACGTGTGGAGTAACGGTCAGCGCGTCTGGCCGCGAAACCACGTGGCCCGGGTTCGAATCCCGGTTGGGGAAGTTGCCTGGTTGAGGTTTTTCCCGGAGTTTTCCCTCAACCCAATACGAGCAAATGCTGGGTAACTTTCAGTGCTGGACCCCGGACTCATTTCACCGTCATTATCACCTTCATTTCCTTCAGACACTAAATAACCTGAGATGTTGATACGGCGTCGTAAAGTAACCCAATAAAATAAATAAATAAGTCCAAATATCTTACAGCAAACGGTATTTCTAACAGTGAAGTTAGTGCATAGGGGCGGGTGCGGAGGGCGAGATATGGCTTGAGTTTAAACTCGTCTGAGGATATGACCGCGTATCCTAATACTACGACCCTTCTTTTTGAGTGGTGGAGACCCTGTCAGAGACTACAATAAGAATTTTCAAGAACCCTTATAGCTTCCTTAAATGCAGTTCTTTGGACATTTTAAAAGAATAGAATAAACGAAATAATAAATAATTTGAAATGATATAATATAAAAAATAAAATGATTAAAAAACATTACAAAAAATAAATAAAATAAGCTATAAAAAGTACAAGAATTAACAGGACTTTCAGATGACGGGACAGCCAAAAGAATATCTGAAGTTGTATTTGATCATTTAGAAGATTTTAACTGTAGCAAGAAATTAATTGCGCAAACGTACGACGGAGCATCGGTAAATATCGGGCAGTACAATGGCTTAGGGGCCATCTTCGCAACTAAAAAGGGGTGGAG
The DNA here is from genome assembly GCA_025594305.2 of Periplaneta americana. NCBI lineage: Eukaryota > Metazoa > Arthropoda > Insecta > Blattodea > Blattidae > Periplaneta > Periplaneta americana. The sequence goes on along the minus strand of JAJSOF020000003.1, from coordinate 38,870,531 downwards.
AATCTAACTTCACTACTAAATAATTGCCAGTTCCAGAATGGTGAGTCAAAGACTAACATAGGCTTACTTGAATTGATTTTGCATGGGCTATTATTATTATTATTATTATTATTATTATTATTATTATTATTATTATTATTATTATTATTAGTTTCTGTCTTGGTCATCAGTCGTCAATCTCATATCCTACATACAAAAAATATCACGAGTCGCCACTGTTGTAACGGTTATTTTGGGTAACATTCAAACAACTATATCTTCACAACCATTGAAAATTGGACACATGTTTATATGAAATTGTTTACTCAAAATAGTCTATACTATCACCCCAAAGTATTTTTTTATCCCTCCGGAATCATCCTGTAGAGGAACTTAATCAGTTCTCTTAGTTCCGCAGTTTCATCAGAAATAATAAAAGCATAGTCAAAATTAACAGAAGAATATTAGTTTAAGTGAACAAGATTTCATAAAATATAAAATAATAATTAACGTACAACACAAATAAGGAAAACATTTATAAACATTTTATGTGGTGTATTTAATTTCATTGAGAAAACTTCGCGCGTCTGATAATTCTGTCACAGATGTGCGGATGTGAGCGTTGTCGTCCGCATGAACGAAAGAGTAGGCGTCGTCGAATTGGAAAATCCGACACTGCCACTGGAAACGCATTTTCCAACAATTACCTCTTAACCATCTGCCAGCGACTGCTCAGCATCTCAAGACCGAAATTACATTCCTGTACCCGGCAACATCTCTGCACTTCATTTCATGAGAATACTAGCACAGACAAGTTGACACAGCTTCTGGAACCATTTTTATTATTATTACATACCGTAACTTTTGTCCCATACATTGTGATTCATAACAGCTGGCACAAACTGATTGCATGGGCTAGTTCATATTAGTTGGTATTATTTATTAATAGTTCAAAAGTATACATAAACTTAATCTTAAAACTGATACATTCACAAATAGTGATAATACACAATATTTACACAATTTAATAACAAATTTTCTATCATATAACTATTCAACTTATGTTGATTTAACTTACACGTACTTCTGGTTTTAGTGCAAGTTTTTACCCTATCGCATTTATTTTACACATTCAAAACTTGTTTACATGCTGAGTTTGAAATTCTCATTTTTTTTATAAACAAGTGTATATAAATCGTCCCTGCTGCTATATTCATCTAATTATCTTTTACAACAGTCATATTTATATTTAAATTTCAGTTCCTCGTGTACATAACACTTAACTATTTCATGTAATAAATATCGCATAGAGGTTAGCAGATGCCGACAATATGAGAACAAACAGAATAGCTGAATCAGTACGTTCTATGTCTATATGTAGGGCAGTGTCTAAGGCTGGTTCATATTATAAAAGTCTTGTGAATGAACAAGTGATGGCTAAGGGGAGGGAGATCATGCCTTACCCCTCCGCCCTGCTTGTGTACTGGGCAGGGTGTAGTTGCGCCCCACGGTCAGGTAAGGTGCGGCAGATAAAAAAAAAAAAGGGTCCCTGTTTTGTGGGCATAGTTGCGCCCCGTCAGGTAGAGAAAGGGGCTTGGCATAGTTGCGCCCCGATGAAATAGTAAGAAAAAGACACTACGGAAACTCGAGCCTCGTAATCAACCAACCTTATTGATTTCTTATTCGATTTAATATTCATTATCGATACCGTTAAACTGAACATCATGAAGTTGGCAGTATTTTATTAACTGTTTTTCTACTGTTCATGCATTGATTATCGATAGCCTACCGTTAAAATGAACACCATGACGTTGGCAGTACTTTATTAACTGTTTTTTACTGTTTATGTAGCGATTATCGATAGCCTACCGTAAAAATAAACACCATGAAGTTGGCAGTACTTTATTAACTGTTTTTCTACTGTTCGTGCAGTGATTATCGATTGCGTAGGCCTACCGAAAAAATAAACACCATGAAGTTGGCAGTTCTTTATTAACTGTTTTTCTATTGTTCATGCATTGATTATCGATAGCCTACCGTTAAAATGAACACCATGAAGTTGGCAGTACTTTATTAACTGTTTTTCTATTGTTCATGCATTGATTATCGATAGCCTACCGTTAAAATGAACACCATGAAGTTGGCAGTACTTTATTAACTGTTTGTTACTGTTTATGCAGCGATTATCGATAGCCTACCGTAAAAATAAACATCATGAAGTTGGCAGTACTTTATTAACTGTTTTTCTACTGTTTATGCATTGATTATCGTTAGCTTAGCGTTAAAATGAACACCATGAAGTTGACAGTACTTTATTAATTGTTTTTCTACTGTTCATGCAGTGATTATCGATTGCGTACCGTAAAAATGAATGCCGTTAAGTTGACATTACGTTATTAACTGACATATTCAAATGAGTGAGCCGTTGGAATATGGGGCCTTAGCTGTCTTGACATTTTATTAGTGATCTTCACACCGTCTGTGGCGTATAGTGAGGTTAATTTAAATTGAATGTTAAGTTTAGTGAAAAGGGTGAAGATTTAATAATTCACTATGGTTCTAAGTTTCAATTTTCGAAATCTTGTACCGCAAGTTAAGATATCGATGTACAAACAAAAAATTCAGTTCATTTATTGTGTGATCGATAAAAAAAAGTGTTATTTTAAATAGCAAAATTGATCATATGCTAGGCCTGCCTGATTTCAATGCAGCTACCACTATAATATTTTCTTTCTTTCTTTCTTTCTTTCTTTCTTTCTTTCTTTCTTTCTTTCTTTCTTTCTTTCTTTCTCTCAGTTTAACCTCTCCCTTCTAGGTACACTTACATGACCCACGCCACCCGGGCCGGAGAGGAATTAAGCTATGGATCACATACATACTTTTTTGACCACACAAGGACATGGAGGGCCTCCCCGGATGAGGGATCAGCTCTATGCCAGGGCCACCTCCGATACAACACAAACATTTAAGACATTACACAACATTCACTCACACACATATGAAAGGATTAAGGGAAGGATCGCCGTCCATGGCCGGACTTTCAAGAGGTACAATCCCGGCATTTGCCTGGAAATAACTGAGGAAACCATGAAAAACCTCAGTTAGGATTGCCGGCCCCTGGGATCGAACCCCGGACCTCCCGAATGCGAGGCCAGCCCTCTACCACGCCGCTAGCCCGCTCGGTTCTATAATATTTTGAAGTAATTTATTTCTTTTATGACAATCACTTTCGTGTGTACTATGCCCATCGGGGCGCAACTATGCCATATCCATTCTGATACCTGATTTCTTCGGGGCGCAACTATGCCATGCCTAGGCCTCCCAATTGACCGCGGGGCACAACTATGCCATACCGTATGTACTAAGGGGTTGACTCATGAGTCAAGAAATGCTAATCACTGACCTACGAGATTGTAAGTTTGGCGTCTATTTTTCCATGCATCTTCTACCCCTGGTTTTATGTTGGCCGCTTTTGAGCAAACATTGTATGAATGAAACGTGTTATGATTGCAGGACACCCGTCCAGGGAAACTTGCACATGTGGATGCATAGTATCTGAGGGTGGGAGGTTGTTGATGGTGTTCCACCCCTTTCTTCCATATGGAAATAAAGAAAAAAAAAACATAAAATGTCCGATTCAAAGTCTATAAAAATTTGTGCTATAAAGTTTTACTTTTATTATATTAGTTCATCTACCGAACCCCCACCCCCACGGATTACGGCTGGAATAAATTTGACTGCCAATCGCTAGTAGTGGAATGGGGCACAGCTCATCTCGTAGTGTGTACCAAAATTTATGTTACGACTCTGGGGTTATAAAACATGTAGTATCTAATAAAATGCCACCTCCAGATTGTGAGACCCGAAGATCTGTAGCCATTTTAAACAGATTTCGAACGATAACTTTTCTGTGTTATTGCAGGACGTTCTAAACAGACAAATTGATGATGACGTATATAGAATGTGGAACACTAATGCTATCACGATTTTATTTCCCTCGAAATCCTGCTTGGAACTCGTAAAATCCTCTGAGATTGTCTGCATGATGGCTTCACTGCAGATGAACGTATTGGGATTACATTCAGTGAGGGATCGTTATATGATTGATACCCATTTGTTTCTTTGTATTTGAAGTGTGGAGAAATAGACGTGCAGTATGTATACATCATAAAAATGAAATATCAATTTTCAGTAATACACCTTGAAATTACTTCATCTTGCGTCTTTAATAAAATAAATAGGTCATCCCATATTATTTGCATATGGCAAAAGTATAGTAATTACAGCCAATAACTCCAATACATTCCAATCTTTAACAGATGGAATTCCCCTCAAAATATGTGACTGGTTCTCAGCCAATAAATTAGTATTAAATTGTAACAAAACTAACATAATCCAATTTAAATCCTACCCAAATTCAACCTCACAAATTTCAAGCGCCATAATTAACAACAAATCTATGTTACAGGGTGGAAGGTAAGGTAGTACATTAATTGTAGGATGTGATTCCTTGAAATATAACGAATGAAAAAAAAGTATAATACCATTTTGCTCGTTTTTGCGAGGTTTTTGAAGAAATAATACTTTTATGTCGACATTTCGATCGCGAATTTTACTAATACTGTTTAAAATACGGCTTAATTTCTTGTATAACAACGAAGAGAACGTTTGTTATGTTCACGTTGCAGCAGTATTTTAATTAGAAAATTCACAGATTTGGAATTAATCGATTGAACAAACATTGGAAACATTGATTGTCGGGTCATGTGCAGAAGGTCTAACAATCTGGCATCGCTGTCCGGACGGCAGACAGTTTGCCTAGTACTCGCAACTGATCAGCTGTTGTGACGTTTACATTGCATTAGTGGGCAGTTGGACGTACAGCGATACAGTTTACTTTATTTCAAAACTACGAGATGCCAGAGTTCACAAATCGTGGGTACTCAAGTACCTCTAAGATGTGAGTGGAATGTGGTTTACAGAGTTTATTACTCTTTATTTCATTATTAACGCCCAGAATTAGTGATTCGTAAAAGAACAAACTGTAATGTTAATTACATCTTGTTCACAAAGTTATATCAGTTTCGTTTTTTCATTAATTGTAATTGAAACTTCAATCCTAAGTGTTTTCACTAATTTGGACATAATTTCCTAATTTTCACGTTACTTCTTGTTATTGCTGTACGTATTTCTTGTTTACATTAAAATTATTACGCCATACTTAGTATTGAATTGTTAGTGTATTGCATTGTAAGTTGATAATTATGCATTCATTGTTGAACTGCGCCCGGACACGAGCTATTTTGTTCATTTGGGTTATTAATTTACATTTTCTGACATCAAATTACACAAACTAAACAAATAACAGTTACGTCCATTTCCGGAGTTTACGTAGGTCATTTTTGTGCGAAGATTTATCCTCAGATTAGCTCGCGAAGTATTGCACCGAAGCTCAGTACATTTGTTTGCTGCCGTACTCCCCTCACCTGCTGTAAGATAAGGTACGCGGTGAAAAGTAGTTGAACTTAACCCACTCCCTTCAAGTCGCCGACCGCATGGTACTACTTATGCGGCGTTGAGACATCTTGCAATTGCCGTCAGCGCTTTCGAAACGCTTGTAATTATCTCACTATCCGTAAGTCCTATAATTTTTTTATTTGACAAAACTTACTCTAAATAATGAGTTCTATGGCTTCTGTGAATTAATGTACTACCTTACCTTCCACCTTGTATATTAAATTGGAAAAATCACGATAAAGAAATTGCCCACAAACTAAATTCACCATGTTTTGGTATTGCATTATGCAAGCAATAGTGAATATCAATACCTTAAAAACAGTATAGTTTTCATACTTTCACTCGATAATGAGTTTTGAAATAATAGACCTATTCTGGGGAAATTCTGCACATAGTAATAGTATATTCCTACTACAAAAAAGAGTAATTAGAATAATAGATGTCAAATCTAGGGAATCATGTAAGATCATTAAAAAAAAACTACAAATAATGTTCATGGCTTGTCAGTATATTTTTTCATTAATAAACTCCCTCGTATGTTAAACGTGAAAATTTAATATTTCCTATTTTCTGCCTTCCTCTTAGTCTCCGCATATGATCCATAATCTTAATATCGTCTAACATCTGTTAGTATCTTCTTCTGCCCCGACCTCTTCTCCCGTTCATCATTCCTTCCAGTACATCCTTCAATGGGCAGTTTCATCTCAGCAATTGATCACGCTAATTCCTTTTTCCTTTCTGACCCGTTTCATCATTATTTTTTGTAAACTCAGTCTTTCCAGCTCTGATTCATTTCCTGTCTATCCTGTCTGTCCATTTTACACGCTCCATTCTTCTCTATATCCACATTTCAAATACTTCTAGTCATTTCTCTTCATTTCGTCGTAATGTCTATGTTTCTGTCCCATACAACGCTACACTCCACACAAAGCATTCCACTATTCTCTTTCTTAGGTAGTTCTTTTTTTTTCAAAGGTCCGCGAAAGATGCTCCTTTTTCTATTAAAAGCTTCCTTTTTCCATTGCTATCCTTTTTTCTACTTCCTGGCAGCAACTCTTGTTACTGCTTATAATATTTATTTATTTTAAATCCACCACCAGCAGAAGCAGGCTTCCAATTACAGGTGGGTTGCATAGATACATACACAAAATACATAATAAGCAAAAAAAAAAACAACAACAACAAAACAAACAACACAAACGAAAGAAAGAAAATACATAACGGTAATAGATGCTAGAATATAATACTGCAGTTAATATAGTGCCAAATGTCAATATAATGATGCAAAATTATTTAAAAACTAGAGTAAAAACATTATAATACACTTCTTCATAATTAAAATATCTAAGGTAATACAATTCTTTTTAATATTGTATGAAAATTTTCAACTGTTAAACTGAAATCTAATTGAGAATCACAGTTTAAAGACAGAGAGTTGTAAGTATTACACATAACAAACAATGGAGAGTTCTTGAAGAAAACAGTTCTAGGAATAGGAATAACAAAAGGTTGCCTACGACGTAATTCGGTTTTTTTTACATTGAACTGAAGGAATTTAAGAAAATCACAGTTATTCAATATACCGTTAACGGTCTTATAGAGTAAAATTTGGCTATTTATTAATCGTCGAGATATACCTCAGATATTTGAAGATGTCCACTTGTTTCACTGCCTCATTTAGAATTCATACGTTTATCTTCTTTGCTTTTCTTCCGATAACCATGTTCTTGGTATTGTTTGCATTTGTCTTCATCACATATTGCTCACGCCTGTCACTTAGCTTCATTAGCGTATTTTATATTGGTATAAAAATGTGAATTTCGTATATGTTTGTAATATCAATAATCAACTGATTAAACATTTATATACTGTGATTTTAAACTTGAATAGCTTGTGTTGTTTTTTTAGACAGTGGAACAAATAATATAAATAACAATGAATGTCGTGAACTATTTCCTTTACCAGATGCAGCCAGTCGACGAATGTTATCGCATGGAAGATCCATTCTAAATTTCGATGGAAAGATCGCTGTACAGAATCTTTAGTACCACACTTTGAAAATTGTAGTACAGAAAAATACTTATACATGGGAGTCGCCATTTTGTAAATGTGACACTAGGATGCAACAAAGATGGTAAACTTTCACAGCTCTTCTTGCATTACATGTAGGAAATACACATCCAATTTCGTTTGTAAAGCCATACCAACCACAAGAAACCACGATAATCATTTAGGGACACAGTGTATTTTGTGAGCATTGACTTTTCAACTTTCCTCACAACTGTTTTGAAATTGAAGATACACCTATTAACGAGCGTTCTAGTCCAGATCACATATAGATTGCTCATTCCTGTGTTAAAATCGGTTGCACTTTGAAGAAAACAACCGTTAGGATCGCCACCCGTCCGCCGTAAACGAACACGAGATGGCAGTACAGTCGCTAATGCAATTCAAAATGGGAGTTATGACGTGACTCCTTATGTAACAACTAGATGCCAGCATAGTAAACCTGACAGACGTTGTTACCGTCAAAGCCTATAACGCCGAGCAGTCTGGGTATATATGACCTAGAGTTCTAGCTACGGTACGTTACAGATCTCGTAAGTAGTTACGTATGGTCGTGACCAGTATTTCACATGGCCATAAATAATGTCTGAATATTTTATGTTACAATAGGAACCTTGATTGTACAGAAAGCAATATTATGGTAATGTGAAATTGAACTTCGTTTTGTAATCTTTCTGTGTTGAAAGAGAAAAGTTTTCTTCCAAATATATAGACTAGAATTTATGTCTTACAGATACCTAAGTGCAATAAAATAGATATAAAATGTATCAGCATTTTGTTTTGCAGCATATGGTTTACTATAAATGGAATTGTAGCTTCGTATTCTTTCCCTATGTTATTTCCATTTTCTGAAGCAATTTATCGTGAGATAGGATTATAGAATTTTCCTTTGAAATGCAGTTGCTTTTAAAATGGAAAACATACTTTATTTTCCTTCTAAATTGGATATAAAAGTATAATAAATTGGATTTGTTATATCAATATTACATATCTACTTTAAGAACAACGGAACACTTGAGAGAAAATCTTTGTTTTCGTGCTATAAATAAACAAGGGGCAGGCGCAGTTGAAAACATTGGGTTATTTTAAACTGGAAGCGAATTCCGTGCGAGGGAACACGCATAATAACCCACTGTTTGAGTATAGCTGCTTTAAAAGAATGTATGACACAAAGTTTATGACTGTTGAAAAAAAGAAATTGGAAGATTTCCATAGTTCGTCAGACAATGGAGAGAGTCCAAATATCTTAGAGTGGAGGACATTCCCCCGCTCATCTTCAAAACATCTTGTTTGACACACATAATAATGATAATAATAGCTATAAAAATAAAAGTCTTTGTAAAATGTGGCTTGCAGATCTACGACGCATTTAGAAATTGCTTTGTTGATGGAATCGCCGAGTTAGTAAGACTGAATCTTTTCGTCTGTGGTGGTCTTGCTTCTCTATACGAGAAATGCGTTTGAGAGAGATCTATTCTTAAAGGCGATAGAAATTGAAGACTTATCTTTCCAAAGGAGCTAAGTGCCAGTTTTTCAAATGTCATCTTATTTAATCTAAGGTAAGTACAATACATCCATAAGATACTAAATGCGCGTTGTCGTATTTCAGCTGTAGGCTTAAGTGAATCATTCGTGCCCTAAAGATGGTTTTATTTTATTTTATTGGGTTATTTTACGACGCTGTATCAACATCTAGGTTATTTAGCGTCTGAATAATATGAAGGTGATAATGCCGGTGAAATAAGTCCGGGGTCCAGCACCGCAAGTTACCCAGCATTTGCTCGTATTGGGTTGAGGGAAAATCCCGGAAAAACCTTAACCAGGTAACTTGTCCCGACCGGGAATCGAACCCGGGCCACCTGGTTTCGCGGCCAGACTCGCTGACCGTTACTCCACAAGTGTGGACTGCTAAAGATGGTATTGGAGGTATCTCACTATGCATTTGGCGGTGTGCTTTAAATCAATATCTCAGAAAGTTGTTTTTGGAGTATAGCCCCTTTGGAAAAAACATGTTCAATTATGACAGGAACTACTTCGGCAGAGAAGTGACAGTTGAGATATATTGTTTTGTAAATTCACAGCTGAAAGAAATAAAAAATAATGATTGTTACGAAAATAACACATGCTTTCTGATTATACAAGGGTAGTAAGAAGAATGGAACATTGCTTCTAGCTGTAATAATTTTAATTCTTATAAAGAAACTCCACATATAAAAGTTACAGCGTATAAAAGCGAATATATTGAAGAGTTTAAAAGTTGTTGTTATTATTATTATTATTATTATTATTATTATTATTATTATTATTATTATTATTATTATTATTAATTATAGTTTTCTGCCCAAGGACAGGTCTTTCATTGCAAACCCAGTATTCTCCAGTCTTTCCTATTTTTGTCTTCATCTTTATCTCCGCATATGATCCTTAATCTTAATGTCAACTATCATCTGATATCTTCTTCTGCTACGAACTTTTCTCCCGTTCACCATTTCTTCCAGTGCATCCTTCAGTAGGCAGTTTCTTCTCAGCAAGTGACCAAGTCAATTCCTTTTCCTATTCCTGATCAGTTTCAGCCTCATTCTTTTTCACCCGCTCTTTCCAACACAGATTCATTTCCTGTTCTGTCTCTCCATTTCACACGCTCCATTCTTCTCCATATCCACGTTTCAAACGCTTCTAATTATTTCTCTTCACTTCGTCGTAATGCCTATATTTCTGCCCTATACAATGCCACATTTCACACAAAACACTTCACAAGTCTCGATAATAATAATAATAATAAATAATAATAATAATAATAATAATAATAATAATATTATTATTATTATATATATAATATATTATTATTATTATTATATAATATATTATTATTATTATTATTATTATTATACAGTGCCGGAAACAATAACTCTCAGTCTTACATAAACCAGTCGGACTGATCTGCGTACAAGGAGGAAGTGTGTTTCATTTAATGACTCAGATTTTTAATGGTATTAGGTTCTGTTCGGCGTAACATTTGAGTATAACGTGGATCTCCGAACATCAAAAGCCACGTGATGTCATTGCTAACGTAAGAGAGCTAAAATAAAAGGTAAGTTGGCATGAATACACAGAAACCCACGCATCGGAAAGGAAATTGAATTATACAGGCTCCAGAATGTTATTCTGGTAGCTTATAGTCTTCTCCGTGTATTCACTACCTGCGTGAAATCCAGTGGTACCAATTCATTTCTCAAACTGGACGTATTCGATCAATTAAGTTATGCCATAATTTAATGGTTATTATTATTATTATTATTATTATTATTATTATTATTATTATTATTACTACTATTACTATTATCATTATTATTATTTCATGTGTCGGGTTGAATCACGGAAGGTGGCTGGAATTTTATGGTTGCCAAACTTCCAGTATGGCCTCCTATCAAATTGAATACTACTGATGTACCGGAGACGTTAACGTCACCAATAACAAGGGGTTGTATTATTCGCAAGGCAGTCCCCATTATTGGAGTAGAATATAGTTTTGCAACTCTCCTTTTAACAGTATAATTTCATTATTATTGGTTGATTAAAATTAAATCTGAAATGTCACTTTAAATCATTATTAATTTTCAATATGCGTGTTTTTTTAACTACCAGTTTTCGTAGGAAAATAAAATTAAGCCATTACAATGTTCGAGAAAGTCTTTTACATAGGCCTACATTTTCCAAGAGAAATTTCGTACATATTGTCCCTGATTACATTCAGCAAATTAATCGGCCCAATGCACTTTCAAGTATCTTTTATCAAGTTCGCTATGCTGCCGTCTAGCGACTGCAAAAGAAGGCACGTTATAACCCAGTTGGAATTGCATGGAGTAATAACACAGTCTAGTATATACAGTCACGAAGCTCTATATGTAGTAAATATACATCCATAGATAGTTGCTAACCATAGGATCGCTACTATCGCCTCAATACAGATAATGCGAAATAGTACAGGCACAGTATATTGTTCCTAGCACCCTCACAACTCAGGGTTCGTGACTGTATACACTAGACTGTGGTAATAGCTTGCACCTGTGCTTCCATCTAGCGTTCGTTACCAAAAAAATTCTTGACAGTGGAGATCCTAGTGATTGTTCTCTTTTATATCGTCGTTGTTCCTGCAATAACTCCTATGTGCAAAATGTAAAATTTTTCAGTAGGAGGAAAAAACACATTTATTCATCCTATGGCAGCCGTACATAGGAGACTGTCAATTCTTACATTTTCGAAAGAAAGAAATATAATTACATACAGGAGATTTTATTATTTGCTATATCACTATTTAAGTTATTTAATAGAGCAAAAATATGAAAATCGATATGTCACATAGGAGTTATTGCAGGAACGACGACGATATGTTGTCATTTTATAGCATTGGGAATGACCAATATGATATATAATGTGATCAGGGATATTATTAAAACTTGCGTCCCGCGTCGTGGTGTAATGTGTCCTCATGGGAAATAAATTTTCTCATAAAATTTTGGCCAGTGTATGGAACCGATGCCACCCAGCATCGTGAAGAATTTGGGAACCTGAGATAGATAACGAAATCCGATTACCGAAATCTGGGGGGGGGGATCAATATGCTGACCATACGATACCTCCATTCTGATTGGATGATCGTTCACCTCAGGTGAGCTGGACGTGAGGTCAGCAGTCGGATGGTTGGTCTTGGACCATGATGGGCTGTCGCGTCACGGGTTAGTGTTCAAACGTCACTTCAACCATATTATGTAATTTGACATCACTTGACTTGACCATAACTGACCTAACCTAACCTCACCTAATCTGATCAGAACTCACCTCTTACCTCCATGTTTTAATTTATATTTCTTTTGCACTTGATTTTAAAAATACTTGAAATTTCACTTGCATACTGTACATATGTCTTAATATTTTGTGTCTCACTGTACCCATTACTCCCCTACTCTTTGTCTAGCCGGTAATTGACGGTCATATGTTCAGAAATATAAGTATTGCTCACTACTGTTTGCTATCTAATTTTCGCTATGTAATTCTACTGTACTTACACATTGGTTATGGTCAAAAACCAAAAAGAAAATAAATGGCACATATTAATACTGGCGTTAGTAGAGAACTGAAAAAACATCCTAGGAGAAAAATATAGTACAGACTTACTAATAATGTGTTTCCCATCTTGTTGAAAATCAATTAACAACATGAATTGAGAATTGATTTTTCGTACCGTAAAATCTCCTAATTCAAATTATACAAATTACCTACCATCACCTCATCTATAGCATGTCGCCTTATAAGTAGGGGTGTGATTTTTTGGTATTAATGAAATACGCGAAATATGTTAAAAACTTAATTTTATGCATGGGGAATGTAAAACTCTTAACAAAAGTCCAAAATTAAGTGAAATATATCCGCAAATTTTCGCGAAATTTATAGATATTCACAAAATTACTTCATAATTATAATATTTTCAACGAAAAACAGGTTTCATGGAGTATTCGTACGAAAAATGACTCTTTCTTCCAAATAAAACGTGAAAATTTTCTACGTATCTGATCATTCAGCAGTACATAGGCCTACATGTTAGAACTGATTTAATAATTAATTTTAGGTATCCTTCCGAGAATCGAAAAGGGTTCTTTCTATTAGTGGCTAAGAAATACTTACCACTTTAGCAGGATCAGAAAACTGTTAGTTTATATAGGAGTGAACATCGGATTTTCCTTATTTTTTCTGAAGATTTCCTTGATGTTGAGTGCATGAGACAGTTTTTCTTTCTATTTCTTCTTTTCTCTGTGGATTTAAAAGCTTTCCCCCAACAGGCGGATTAAAACCTCCTCTGAGAACCGTGCGGTTTGCGAGGTTTATTGGATTGTGTCCCGCTATTCCATTCACCTTCTTGCCGCAAAGTTTAATCGAGAAAATGGTCGGACGATACCTAGAAATAAGCCTGCGTCGTCTCGTCTCGTCTCTTAAGTGTTTTCCTTCTCAACCTGTTATTTATCAAGATCGCATCAGTCACAGATCCAATAGCTTAAGCTCCAGACGTTAAAAACTCTTCTTCCGCCCATTGCAGTACTTAGCAGCTCTTGTGGAGGACTTATCGGTCATTGTTAAGTGGATTACCAACATCTCCGATGGACTCGTGATTGATAGTTTTCACTCAGGTTTAAGAAGAGAACGGAGAGTAAATTTAATCGCCAACTTCCGTGTTGCGTATTAGTGAATCTCTCGGTTTTATTTATTGATTCAGTCAAGCTAGCAGGTTTCAATCTTGGAGACCAGATTTGGTAACTGATCTTTCTGTGTTTCTGAAGCACTCTCTCTTGGGCATTCCACCGTGTTCTGGAACTTAACGTTTCTGAACAGCATAAACTGTTGTTTTCGGATCAAATTAATAATAATAATAATAATAATAATAATAATAATAATAATAATAATATTTATTTATTTATTTATTTATTCTGGCGAAGTTAAGGGCATCAGGCCTTCTCTTCCTCTTAGCCAGAAACAAAAGAAGCTGATACAATTATTATACAGACTAATATTTAAAGAACTTATACTTACTTACTGGCTTTTAAGGAACCCGGAGGTTCATTGCCGCCCTCACATAAGCCCGCCATTGGTCCCTATCCTGAACAAGATTAATCCAGTCTCTACCATCAAATCCCACCTCCCTCAAATCCACTTTAATATTATCCTTCCATCTAAATCTCGGCCTCCCCAAAGGTCTTTATCCCTCCGGCCTCCCAACTAACACTCTATATGCATTTCTGGATTCGCCCATACGTGCTACATGCCCTGCGCATCTCAAACGTCTGGATTTAATGTTCCTAATTATGTCAGGTGAAGAATACAGTGCACACAGTTCTGTGTTGTGTAACTTTCTCCATTTTCCAGTAACGTCATCCCTCTTAGCCCCAAATATTTTCCTAAGCACCTTATTCTCAAACACCCTTAACCCATGTTCCTCTCTCAAAGTGAGAGTCCAAATTTCACAATCATAAAGAATAAACCGATAATATAACTGTTTTATAAATTGTAACGTTCAGATTTTTTGACAACAGACTGGATGATAAAATCTTCTCAACCGAATAATAACACGCATTTCCCATATTTATTCTGTGTTTAATTTCCTCCCGATTATCATTTATATTTGTTACTGTTGCTCCCAGGTATTTGAATTTTTCCACCTCTTCAAAGTATAAATGTCCAATTTTTATATTTCCATTCCGTACAACATTTTCGTCACGAGACATAATCACATACTTTGTCTTTTCTGGATTTACTTCCAAACCTATCTCTTTACTTGCTGCAAGTAAAATTCCCGTATTTTCCCTAATCTTTGTGGATTATTATTATTGTTGTTATTATTATTATTATTATTATTATTATTATTATTATTATTATTCTGGCGAAGTTAAGGCCATCAGGCCTTCTCTTCCACTTAGCCAGAAACAAAAGAAGCTCATACAATTATATAGACTAATATTTAAAGAATAATAATAAAAAATTATATAGTCATACAAGCACAAATTGTGTAAAATAATGCAAACATACTAAATAATAATTACAGTGCTCGGGAAAAGTGACACAAGTCAGTTTCCACAAAACTTTTTTGATAATTTATTTGACAACTTACGGAACATCTGCTCGCTTGGGAAAAAATACATTAGTATTTCTCCCATTACAATAACATACAGAAAAAAATCAAATCGACATAAACCGGTGTAAGTTGTCAATAAATTATCAAAAAAGATTAGTGGAAACTGACTTATGTCACTTTTCCCAAGCACTGCAGATATATGGCTAGAAGTTACACTCAATGATTATGCAAGCGGTA